>OY821764.1:29998036-30598036 GCA_963682095.1 Potentilla sterilis
CTTCTGAAAACGCCTACATCAATCAATGATATTCTATAAGTGAGAAGCATAAGTAGATATACTTTCTTATGCAAATCTGATAAATCAAGTGTTAAGACGGAGAAATGAAAAGGCAGCTAACTGAAGTGTTAGACTTGGGTTTCTTTAGAAGGTAGTTTCATATACATAAATAAAAAAGATATATATATATATATATATATATATATATGTATGTATATATATATCTCCAGGCAGGATATCCTCTCCATCCTGAAACCGAGTCAAAAGGAGAATATATCTCTTGAATGCACACTCACATCCATCTTCAAAAGAGTCAGGAATGGAATCGCCCCATTAGGACAGTACCAGAGAGATGATATTAAGTTATTACAAAAATACAAATAACGGTTTAAGCTCTTGCATGTGCAAACAGTAGCCAGACATGAGACACCATATTATTAGCATTATATAATACCCTCTTTTTTTTTTATTTAGAATGAAATATAAATACCCAATTTAACATGTGGACTCGTGTGAAATATACTGTCATCAGTATTGACTAATGACAATTGCAATTCTTTATTCAAGCAGTTTTCTCTCGACAAACATCAGGTTATCACACAAACTACATCAGGAATTGATCAGCAAATATCATGATAACTCAACCAAAAAATAACACACTTTACCTTGATGATACACTGATGTATCTGGAAGCAATTGCGTCCCACATTTTTAGTCGGAAAAAGGGACCATCAATGTGTAATGGGGTCGATGCTACATGGAGTAGACAGACAAGATAAAAGCAGTGAAGGTCAAGAAATCCATTTTCTTGCACAGATAAGAAAGCAAAGGTTCCCATCATTACCTGCAACCTCTTTCCCTCTTTATATAAATAAAAACAGAGGAAAAAACAACAGTACAATCGTATTATGATCCATGGGAAAACTATATATGTACAAAGTATCCTACTTATGTCAGAAGAAGATTATACAAGCTAGTATGATATATTGTCATCCAAGGGAAACTAACAGATAAAATAATGTGACAAATGGAATTACTTGGTCGATAGGTCGGCCAAGGTGATACACAATGAGTAGTAACTACAATAAGTGTGAAAGAGAAAGTTTAATAAACAAAGAGTATCAGTTGATTTACTTGCAATTTTCTTACCAAAAAAATGTATAAAAATAAGCAGAAAACTTCCCAAATGCAAAACTACATCAGGAAATGCTCCACTAACAGAGCAGAACAGGTCAGTTGACTAGTAGAGCCGTTTGAACCTCCAAGTTGAGTAGATTTGACATGTTCATGTTTCCTGAAATGAGTAGATTTGACAGTTTATGCTTAGCCAAGGACTGGTTAAGAGGTTTTTACCCAAAATTATAATTTTATGTTAGTATTTACCAATAGCAAGATTGCTTTTTAAAATTACCAGTAGCAAGATTGCTTTTTAAAATTACCACTAGCAAGTTTCCATCCAAAACTAACAAAATCCGTTAACTCATAAATTACAAATTACCCTAAGAAATCAATACCACTGAGTCTCAGAAATCAATACCACTGAGCTTTAGAAACCAACCTCAGTCGTCCTCCGCCGCGTTTCCAATACCACTGAGCCTAAAAAATCAACCTCCGCCGTCCTCCGCCGCGTTTTCAATACCACTAAGCCTCAGAAAATTTACTTCCGCCGTCCTCCGTCGCGTTTCTAATGCTACTAACCCTCAGAAAATCCACCTTCGCCGTCCTCCGCCGCTATTCTAATGCTACTGACCTTCAGAAATCAACCTTCATATCTTTTTCTTCTTATGCGCTGGGTCTACAACCCTTTCTATATAACTAACTATAACTTCTCCGATCCCAAACCCTAGAAACCCAAACGACGTCGTCTGAGACTAAGCCATGAACCCCTCTGCCCTCATCTCTCCTCCTTCCTCAACTCCGCAGTGTTCAATTCTACAATCTCAGTTCCTCAACCCTATCCCCCTCCGCTCCACCGCCTCCGCCACCGTCCCACGGCGCCGTTTCAGAGTCTCGCTCCCTCGCAACTCCTCCACCAAGTCCAACGGCGCCACGTCAACATCGAAGGATGTGTTTGGGGGGAAGAGGGAGCTGACTGGGGTACAGCCTCTGGTGGGGAAGCTCTCGCGTCGTCGTCGTCGCTCCACCACAAGAGCGACGCTGCGGCGGAGGAGGAGATGGAAGATGAAATAACAGGAGAGGAGGACACTACCTCTTGTTTCCAAGGAGCGAGAGTGCGCAGCTGGCCGGAGACTTCGGCGACAGACTTCTTCTTCCGGCTGGTGGTGACGTCATCTCTGCTTGGAAATTAGGATTTGGAGGAGTGGAGTTGCAGATCGGAGCGGAGCCTCCTTCGAGAATGAGAGAGCAAAAGGTACAAGAACACCAATGAACAAGGGGAAGGGTATGATAGGTATTTTATGGGTAATTATTAACAGCTGTTACTGTTTGTCTGGTGCTGATGGTATAAAAATTTTAGGTTTTGCTATTGGTAAATAGTATCACAATATTGTAATTTTGGGTAATTATGTATATATTTTTTTTTCATCAGCTATCAATTACATATGCTTTTCAACTAGAATATGTGAACTTATATGCTTTCCAACTAGAATATGCCATATTTCCAACCGAATAAGTGTGTATCATAAAGACAATGCTTAGGTCCTGTACAAACTCGTGACATAATATATACAGCCAAGTCAAATTGGTTCAGTTCCAAAAATAATGAATTTTTAAGCAATTTCGTTCACTCTGTCCCTAATCGAAAACAACTCAAAATGGACAGAACTTTGCAAGCCTATCATCAGTCTGAATTGTAAGGAAATAGCTAAAATAGAATTCAACCTGCAGTATCATCTTCTTCATTGCAACCACAAAATTTTTTAATAGACTAGCTTGCTCAACTTTGTCAAAAATTGGTCCGTATGACTGATCATAAAACTACAATCTCTCAAGTAGCCCTTTTTCTACCATTCTTTGGAAACAATGCATATCTAATTGTATGATTTGATATTTCAAGTCCACTATTAGCCAGCAGCTAGATAATCCCTAGATGATTTTGTACCATTTTGTGGCAACATTATATCTAATTGTATGAGTATATCAAGTCCCTTACTAACCAGCAAAAAGAATAAGTATTAATCAAAAGTATCCGTTTTTTTTAGGAAAAAAAAAAATTACTTTGTCGACCAAGTATAATGTTCAGTTCATATTTAAAGCTCTATGTCACCTTTGATACCAGTTTTGTCCCTACTGAAACATGGTTATATTCAAAAACTGTGCAGCAAACTAATTTAATTACACTAAGTCTGAGAAGAAGTGTTTCCAGCATTACTCACCAAACAGTAGGAACTCAAGCCACCAGAATAAGACTGATCCAGACTACGATCTGCCAAGAACCGTTTCAATACCGAAGCAAGAGGAGTGCGGCCCGAAACTGCTCAGTTAGATTTTTAACCTGCGAATGACTATCTACAAAAAACATTAAATAATGTAATTTAAAATATAAATGCCAACAAAAGTGTCTCATGAAAAATATACTCTTCACATTGGAGCTAACATCATCCACTCCTTTAGCCCTCATTTCTAAGCAGATAATCTGAGCCTCTTGAAACCTCCTCTCCTTTTGGAGGCCAGTTGGAAGCTCATTGCATGTGGAGATGTTTTTAAGATAACCATTCAACCAGTTCCCTTAAACAAAAATATGCACCGCTGAAGTCCTTCAGTTCACAATGTCCTTTCACAAGTAAGTCATAAGTATCAGCTTTAGGTGCCAATCCTTTAGCCTTCATATCATCAACGAGGTCCTTTACTTCTGACACCTTTCCTTGTTTGAAGTGCCCAATAATAAGCTATTATATGTCATGCTTTGCATAACCTTGAATGAGTGCATTATATATAATCCGATCAGGATGCAAGCCCATTTGTAACATCTCATTCAACAACTTTTCTGCTAATACCATATCGACCCTGCTGCATCCGCTAATTAGAGGATGATATGTATATAAAGTAGGTTTGATGCCCAGATTCTTCATAGTTTCATATAATTCCAGACATCTCTGGGTGTTTAGTGTACCAGAATAACCTGAAATTAGGGAGTTGTATGTGATCGGATCGGGTCTATAACCACTGCTTGCAATTTGAGACACACAGTCGTCAGCTTCAGTCATCCGTCCTTTCTTGTAGAGTTCATGTTTGAGTGCATTCTAGGTAACAAGTGTTGGGACTTATCCCATTTTTTGCCATCTCATCAAAAAATCTGAAAGCATCTTTCAGCTTGCCCTCTATAGAGCTACCATCAATGAGCAAATTATATACCTGTGCATTTGACAAAACCCCTCGGCCTACCATGTCTCTGAGTTGTATTTCAGCTTCAAGAAGTCTCCCGTCCTTGCACAAACAATTTACTAGGGAACCATAGCTCACACCATTTGGTCTAATTGCTTTACTTTCCATGTATTTCAGAATCTGGAAACACTTCTAAAATGCGCAAATCTTCCCATAGCCATTACTAAGGGTGTTATACGTACGTCTCCAAATTCGGCGAAACTGCCTTCTTTAGAATCTTCTGCACCCAATCCTCCCCCCTGTCTCACACAAAACCAGCATCCGTCAATAATTTCTTCAATGCCTCCTCCGCTTTCTCAACCTTCCTTTCCTGCACACCCCCTTCAACAAAACACTACAAGTATAGCTATCCATCCCCACACCTTTCCTGGTCACCTCATCAGACAAAGCCAACACCCCCTGCTCATCACCACAGTATAACCCTCTTGGCTAGTCACCACATTGGCCTCCACCTTATGCTCCCTCATCCTCTTTCTCTCTCACCTCAAACTCCTTACGCTGATCAACGTGTTGTAAGCAACCAAAGTTCTCTCAAGCATTTTATCGAACACCTTCTGTGCATCCCTCAATCTCCTCTCCTTACAAATTCCCTCAACCAAAACATTGGAAATGAACACATTGAGAACCAACCTCTCCCAATGTGTGTAGAGAGAGAAAGTGATCGCAGGTTTTGGGTTTTGACGGGTAGAGATTTTGGAAGAAGAAGAAGAAGAAGAAGAAGAGAGACGCGCCTTGCCAGTTGCCATAGCGTTTTGGGTTCGAAATGAAATGGCTTCTGTTAAAACCCCTCGATACGTGTCGGCTTTTGATTTGATAAGTTTGGTGATTGCACTAAATTATGGGTGGTTTTTATTTATTATTTTAGACATTTTTGAATAACTATGCTATTTATTTACAAAGTCCAAGTCATTGATTTATGGATTTGATATTGTGAAGGCAAAACTATGTCCACCATGAAGATGAATCAAGGTGGATGCATGCAAGCTAGGTTCTTTCTTACTCAGAGTTTACTGCAAATTTTAGTTGATGGCTGATGAAGGTTCATTTCTGTCAATCCCCTAGCCATCAGTCATTGTCTTTTTGTTTTTCTGGACAAATCCCATTACTCCTCGTCTTGGGTTCAATTCTGTCCTCTTATTTTTTGGGCAAATATCCATTAGGCCAGGTAACTGGGAACTCTAAATGATGTCTACCCAGTCTCCCCTAAAGTCCTAATCGTTGCGAGTTACTACTGCCTTGCGCGCTAAACCAATAGCTATCGATAACAAACCAGCCTGCCTTGAACTAGTTCTTCTTCTTTTATTTTTTTTCTGCTTCTTATATATATAGACATCCCCATTTGACTTTTCCTTTTTGGTAAAATTAGATGTTAATTTCATCATGTAATACAAGACTATAAACACACAACTATGTCAGAATATCATTCTCAAGATCGAAAAGAAAAGAAATTAAAAACTGTGTCATAATATTAGATCAAATGCATGTATAGGTTAATACGGCTACCAACTTCTTTTTTGGTTGGAATTGAAAGCTTTACTAGCTAATGCACCGAGGTTAAACCTCAATATCGATAATAACTTGGTATGTTGTCCAGTGTTTGAATCCATATTCTCTTTGATTGATGGGACAAAATGTATGAGGATCGGTAAGTATTCTAGCAAATTCAGAGGGATTAAATAATAGAGGATTTAACTCTCGAGCGCTATATTCTTAAGCATATTGCAAAGTTTGAATAAAAAATTTCAGATCATATTGGCAGCTGTTGGTGCGAGCGCACCTTGTTGTACAGTCGTGCGAGCGACACCAAGGCCAACCTTCGAATTCATTTCCATAAGTACAATTCCTCTCCCCAGATCCACATACGGTTAACAGATCAAAACTAAAATCAATAATGTGATATATATAAAAGCAACCTGAAACAAATTATGTAAGTAAAAGAATAGAAATAAAGCAATTTTATACGTACAGACGCACAGTAGTGTTCAATAGTAGTACTGGCATGGATATATCACACTTGTCGTATTTTAGACTTTTTAGAAAACTATATAGAACACAAGGATCTAGTAAGAGGATTTAAAAGTGCCTTACCGTGGTTTGAGTAATTTGATGTTACAGAATTATATATGTATATAGAGGACAATGGTCGTAAAAAATCTGGAATATATATAGATCTAATTACGCGTCTGTGTGTACAAAAATATGCAGCACTCACTTGTTTCTGTTCGATATTGCATATTTGGCTTCAGATAGTTCATCCACCGTAATTAGCCCTCCTTACCGATCACTTAAGGTGGTTGAACTATCTGAAGGCAACTATGAAATCAAGGATCTCATCTTAGTTAGCTATATATATCTCATGCTGCATCTGTATGTACCTGCACCAGTAATCTCTCTCTCTCTCTCTCTCTCTCTCTCTCTCTCTCTCTCTCTCTCTCTCTCTCTCTCTCCACAAACCTCTTCTCACACGTACTCCCTTGAAAGCCTCCATCAGAAATCCCTATAAATAGAGCTAGGCAGGGGAACCTACAGTAAGCGCGCTAGATATTAAGTTATTAATTTTGTTTGAAGGTCGGCCATATACGTACATGTCTTGATCGATATCCATAATTAGGCGCGGGTGAGCATGCATGGCTTATAAAACCTATGGCCATTCTACCAATTGGAGGATCCGTACTATGGCCCTCGACTTACGTATGCTTCCTTGCATCCACAAAACCGGAGAGCTAGGTTAATTTACAGGACAATTGACAGATGACAATTTGCTGCAACAAGACAATAATAGTTATTATTTTCATCACCCTCCGGTGTCCAGAGAATTTACTGTTGGTAGAGATCGATATTCAAGCGATGGTACGTAGGTCTTATAGGAGAGGGGTTGTTGGTTGTAGTTCATTTTCAGCTATGAAAGCCAGAAGATTATATTGATGCTGCCAAACTTCCTGTACCGCGGCCGTATGGTCTTCACGTGGGAAGGTCGGGACCAGGTTTTTTCCTCCATTTTAGCTACTTCCGACATAATCATCAACCTCAAGTTTTTTCGATTAATTACAATAACTGATGCTAGCCGGGTACAGAATTGAACCTCCGTGTGACGAAATTAATATGAAGCAGCTGGATATGTGGCCTCAAATTTTCCTTCAACACCATTTTCAAGCACCCCACCTTCTCCAAGTTTGATTCATATATCCACCCCATGTTGGAGAAGGATTCGAAGCTTGCATGCGGACTTGTTCATGGCGGTGTTGGTCCTGCTCTTCGAATTTTGCAGACAGGGAAAGTGATCAAGGTTTTGGGTTTTGGTGGGTTGAGATTTTGGAAGAAGAAGAAGAAGAAGAAGAGAAACGCGCCCTGCCATAGAGTTTTGGGTTCGAAATGAGATTATTTATTTATTTATTAAATTTTTTTTTTTTTTTACTAAAACCCTTTTGACTAAAAACTGGATACGTGTCTTCTTTTGATTGGATAATCAGTTTTGGTATTAGACTAAATTAGGGTTTTGTGTATAACTATGGTAGTAGTAGATCAGTGTATTTACGTACAATGTGTTAAATGTCCCCTTTGATAGAAAGCGAAAGAGATGAATGTGTGATATAGGATAGGGTTTAATTACATAATCGGGGCCGGAATCTGGGTTTCAAGGTTGGGGAGGGAGGCGGAGCAAAGAGAGTGAGGGTGAGAGTGAGGGTGAGAGATAGACACTAAAAGATATCCCTTTTCTGCTAATCCAACGGTCCAGATTCACAGTGATTAAATATATATAACACAACTTTTAAATATAAAATGGCCATTCTATTATGCATACATACATATATACTATCAAACTGTTGTAGGAGAAATAGATTGATAAATCTCTCTGTGTTTATTCATTGATAAGGAGGCCTTTATATAGGCATTACATCAAGTATCCCTGGCGAACAGGGATTCCCTATCTAATAGAGTATCTAGACTACAAGTCTTATTAGGACAAGACACACCACGGAAGTTACGGAGTTAACCTTCCTTGAACACTCCCCCTTGTGTCGCGTCCTCAATAGTGCATGAACTGTTGCCTCGTTAAAACCTTTGCCAGCAAACAAAAACCTCTTGGGCAAAAATAAAAGCATGGTCTAAGGAAAAAGAGTACAACGCACCAACTACAAGTATGTGAGACATGCATAACTAGGCTCCCCCTGAAGTCTAGATGAGAACTCCCCCTGATAGTCAATCAGTCTTTGAGTTCGGATAAGCGACACATTCCAATGCGCTTTACATGCTTCATAAATGTAGATTTAGGTAGAGACTTGGTGAACAGATCCGCTGCATTTTCTTCTGAGCTGACTTGCTTCACCTGGATATTCAAAGTCTCTTGCTGCTGCTGATTGTAGAAGAACTTAGGCGAAATGTGTTTAGTATTGTCACCCTTAATGTATCCCAACTTCATCTGCTCAATGCATGCTGCATTATCTTCAAATATGCAAGTTGGTCCCATCGTAGTAGACTCAAGTCCACTAGACTCTCGAATGTGAGATATAACTGAGCGAAGCCAAATACATTCTTTGACTGCTTCATGTAGTGCAATAATCTCAGCATGGTTCGAGGAGGTAGCAACAAGGGTTTGCTTGGTTGATCTCCAAGATATCGCCGTATTCCCAATGGTAAAAACATAACCTGTTTGGGAACGTCCTTTGTGTGGATCTGACAAATATCCAGCATCAGCAAATCCTACCATCACATCATTTGGTGTATCTGAGTAGGAGGGGGTATCGCCAAAGCCGTATCGGGACCACGACTTAGCATCCGCGGGTCCGGATAAGTTGGCGGATATGTCTGCAAGATGGCGGATGGATGAACCAAAGCCAGTCTTGGCGGATATGGCTGGCGGATGGCAATCCGAGCCATGGTTTGTGCTGTTAGATGCAAGAGATCGACTATGTGTCGAATCCTGATGAGTGTATCGATAGTACAAGCCCATGTCAAGGGTTCCTTTAAGGTATCGGAAGATGTTCTTGATTCCAACCCAATGACGTTGTGTTGGCGCAGAGCTAAATCTAGCTAACAAGTTCACAGAGAAAGCGATGTCTGGTCTAGTACACTGAGCTAAGTATAACAAAGCTCCAATCGCACTAAGATATGGATATTCAGCTCCCAAGACCTCTTCGTCATCTTCTTTCGGACGAAAGGGATCTTTGTTGATATCCAGACTTCTAACGACCATGGGAGTGCCTGTAGGATGCATAACTTTGTCCATGTTAAATCGCCTGAGCATCTTTCGGACATATGCAGACTGGTGTATAAAAATTCCACCACTTCGGTGCTCTAGTTCTAAGCCTAGGCAAAACCGAGTCCTTCCCAGATCTTTCATCTCGAATTCGGATTTCAAATAGCTAGCGGTCTCATTGATCTCATTCAGAGTTCCAATGATGTTCATATCATCGACATAGACGGCTATAATGGCAAATCCTGAACTTGTTCTCTTTATGAACACACAAGGGCACAACTCATCATTCTTGTATCCTTTCCCAATCAAGTAATCACTTAACCGTGTGTACCACATCCTACCAGATTGTCGGAGTCCATATAGAGATCGTCTCAACCTGATAGCAAATGAACTTCGTGGTTTTTGCTCACTTGACTTGGGTAACGAAAGTCCTTCTGGCACTTTCATGTACATCTCCGTATCTAGGTCCCCATAAAGATACGCAGTTACAACATCCATAAGCTGCATATTGAGTCTCTCTGAGACTACCAAACTTATTAAGTATCGGAAGGTAATAGTATCCATGACAGGAGAATACGTCTCCTCATAATCAATTCCAGGGCGTTGAGAAAAACCTTGCGCCACGAGTCGAGCTTTATATCGCTGGACTTCGCCATTCTCATTGCGCTTTCTGACAAAGACCCATTTATGTCCAACAGGCTTCACGTTCGGCGGTGTAGGCACAACCGGTCCGAAAACTTGCCTTTTCTTTAGAGAGTCTAGTTCAGCCTGGATTGCTTCTTCCCACTTCGGCCAATCCGCCCTACGTTGACATTCATCAACAGTGCGGGGTTCCATATCGTCGTCGTCAATAACTTCTTGAGCAACGGCGTAAGCGAATGCATCATCGATATACATGGAATTTCTTTCCATCAGATTGTGCATGCATAAGTAGTTTAGTGAGATTTCCTTGTTCTCCAACATCAACAGTGAGTCTGAGGCGTCCCCCAGATGATTCAGAGTTGATTCTTGGACATAGGTATAGTCGGAGACAATCTCGTGTGACGGCGTCACAGTATCGATGATGAACGGATCGCTTTGTGCCTGGACACATGCCCTCTTTCTAGGTACATTGTCTTTGGAACCGATTGGTCTCCCCCTCTTTCTAGGAGGATCCGAAGTCGACGCCGGCTCTCCACTTGGAGGTGCCGAGCCTAGGCTGCCGATGGCACCTAGGGCTGCGGGTCCGAGACCGGCGGCGCGTGCTCGCGCATGGCGAGGAATGTTAAGCCTTGCAGGTACATTCGCAGCAGGTATGGTTGATCTTGTCACTTTCGCAATATCAGTAAAGGAGTCGGGCATCGTATCCGCCACCTTTTGTAGTTCTAATATGCGTTGTATTTCAGTCTCACACTGAGACGTACGGGGATCATAATGAGACATAGTGGGAGAGAACCACGTCAATTCCTGACGTTCATTTGGGACGGATGCGGCCCCATCTCCCCCTAACGGCGGGAAGGATGTCTCATCAAAGTGACAATCTGCAAATCTTGCAGTAAACAGATCACCTGTCATAGGCTCTATATAGCGGACAATAGTTGGTCCTTCATATCCAACATAAATAGCTGATCGTCGTTGTGGACCCATCTTGGTACGCAGTGGAGGCGTGATAGGCACATATACGGCACAACCAAAAGTACGCAGATGCGAAATATCAGGCTCGTAACCAGTTACCAACTGGTACGCACTAAATGGTTGGCTATCTGTGGGTCGTAGACGAATAAGCATAGCTGCATGTAATATTGCATATCCCCATGCCGAAACTGGCAAGTTTGTGGCCATGACAAGAGACCTAGCTACAAGCTGTAGTCTCTTGATAGCGGCTTCTGCAAGACCGTTCTGAGAATGAACGTGGGGTACGGGATGTTCAACTTCAATCCCAACTGACATGCAATAGTCATCAAAACACTTTGAGGTAAACTTTCCAGCATTATCCAGTCTGATGGACTTAATCGGATTGTCCGGGTGGTGAGCCCGAAGCTTAATAATCTGAGCTAGGAGTTTAGCGAATGCAGCATTCCTCGTGGACAACAACGCTACGTGTGACCAACGCGTTGATGCATCAACCAGAACCATGAAATATCGAAATGGTCCGCATTCTGGTGTTATAGGTCCACAAATATCACCTTGTATTCGTTGTAGAAACGGAATATTCTGTTTATTATCAATAGCAAAAGATGGTCTTGCTTGAAGTTTTGCTAGTGAGCAAGCTTTACAAAACGAACGATGAGCATTAGACATCGCTACAGAAGCATGAGAAGCAGGAGGGGGCCGAACCTCTCCTTGGAAGCGAGAGGCGGCTATCGACGGCACGGCCGAACCGAGGCCGAGGCGCCCTCTGTGCTTTTGTGATCGGAAAAATGGATGACCGTGGGAGCATTTCAAAATACGGATCATCAGATCACGACCCGGATGACCGAGTCTATCATGCCAAAGCTTATAAGCATCAGAATCACATAATATAACAACATGAGATTCGTTGGCTCGAATGGTTGTGAAATACATGCCATTGCGAACTCGCTTACACTTCTCCACAATGCGAGTGCGCATAGATTGAGTGGAGGTGATCAACAGATATTCAGTTCCATCTTCAACATAAGTGCTGAGGTGATAGTCATTGTCACGCACATCCTTGAAAGCTAGCAAGGTTCTTGGCGCCTTAGGCGCATATAGGGCGTCCTCTACCCGAATCTCAGTGCCATTTGGCAGTAAGAATTGAGCAGTGCCACGACCCTTAATTACGGGTCCAGTTCCTGTCATCGTAGATAACGACGATTCTCTTGGCGTAAAATCCGAAAACAATTGCCGATTTCTCAGAATCGTGTGAGTTGTTGCACAATCCAACAAACACTCAATCTCGCCTTGATACATCTACAAAAACAATGTAAATTGAATCAATAGTCTACTTTAGACTTTGGCGAACACTTTAAAGTAAGTGTACTGAGACAATATATCATCACAAAATGAAGTGCATTAAGGCCAATTACATAGCCATGGCAACGACAAAACTTGAGAGAAAGAGATAAGCCGCATTTTAATCACCGAGTATCACCAATGATAATCATAGCCTAGGTCAGAGATTGAGACCGGACACCGTCGTAGGTGGCGTGGCCGAGCCAAGGCCGAGGCCAAGGCAAAGGCCGGGGCCAAGCCAAAGCCGAAGCTGTGGTAAGGCCAAAGCTACCCAGAGGCCGGGCCGAAGCAAGGCGAGTGGTGAGAGTCGGTCAGGCATTGAGGCAATGCGATGCGACGGTTGAGCTAAATCCGAAGCATGGCGAGTCCGAAGACACTTCGTTGCCGAGCCATTGATGCAAAAGTTGCATTTGTTCGATAGGCTATCGATTGTTGGTTTCAAAAAAAAACCGGATTCGGTGCTGAGCCAAGCTGGCGAATGGCCATGGCGAGTGAGGCCTAGCGAGTCGCGGCCAAGCGCTTATGGGCTTTGGCGAGCGAGGCATGGCGGATCGCAGCCAAGTTGGCGGATCGCTGATCGCGGATCTCGGATTAGTTGGCGAATAGCCATGGCGAGCGAGTCCTGGCGGATCGCGACCAAGTTGGCGGATAGCGGATCGCGGATCTCGGATCGCGGATCGTGTATCGCGGCTCGCGGATGGCATATCTCGCATCGCGGATGGCGTATCGCGGATCGCGGATGGCGTATCGCGGATCGCGGATGGCGTATCGCGGATCGCGGATGGCGTGTCGCGGATCTCTCCTTTTGTCTTTGTGATTTTTCGGATATGAGTTAACATCACCAGAATTTTGGTGAACTCAAAATGATTATGCCATTGAGAATTGGACGCATTGAACCAATTTTGCTTTCAGGGATGTAAAAATCTCAAATCATTCGTAGAATAAGATAGATTTTATTGATGACAACTCAAAAATACATCATGGTTGTTCTAAATAGAACGACTTATCGAACAAAGTCGTGATTTATTGACTATTCTGTCAAAATAACAATCAAAATCAAACTTGAACACGTATCTCATGACCTAAGTCAAATACTTATTCATAGTCTGGAGTATCATACTCCTGAGTCCTACGTTTCTTGGTAGGTTGGAAGTCATCGATGGCGAAGTTCGTATTTTCCTCATCGTATACTTCTTCCTTAAAGTCTCCTACATAGTGTGCTTCTTGTTCTATGTATTGTTTGTGTTTCTTGTAAGCGGCTTGAATATCTCTGCTTGCTATGCAATCGCGTTGGAGATGATTCGTAGAACCACATTTGAAGCAAGGAGCCGAAGCATTGTTCGGCGGATGGCCACCACGCCTGGGACCGGAACCAAAACTGTTCCTCCCTCTGGGAGCGGCGGCTCTGCCATCATCCCTTGTCCAAGAAAGCGGTCGGCCACGGCCGACGCCTCTTCTCCCTCCTCGTCCGCCACGTATTGCTCTTGGCGTACGTGGTGGCGGTGCTTGACGTTCATGAGGTTGATGCTTCTGCTTAAAAGCTTTACCACGGGCTTGATGAGATTCCGCAATGAATTTCGGTCCTCGAGGCCTCTTATTGGTGGTAAGAATCAACTCATGGTACCTCTCCTTTCTCTGAAGGACATTCATCAAATCGCTGAAGGTTTTGATAGTGCCTTTCTCACGGAGATCGCGGTACTGATGCGACAACATGGACGCAGATTCTGGGAACGTCGTGAAAGTCTTCTCCATCATATCATCATCGGTCTTTTCGACCCCACAAAAGCTCAAATCAGATTGCAAGTTTAGCATAGTCTGATGATATTCCTGGACGGAATCAAAATCCAGTAAGCGGATTTGCTCCCAATCAGACATGAGGTCTGGGAGTTGTGCGTCATGCACATTGTCGAAGCGGTCCTTGAGGATATCCCATAGCTCTTTGGGATCAGTTTTCCTCAGGTATTGCTTCTTGAGCGTTGGATGGATATGGCGCCTGAGAAACATCAGGGCTTGTGCTTTCTGTTCAGGAGAAGCGTGTAAGCTTTCATCCTCAGGAGGGTTGATGGTGGCAGTAAATCTTTTACCAATGAAAGTGTTCTCAACATCTGAGACCCACCTCTTGTATTCCTTGCCTTGGACATCCAAGATGTCAAATTCTGGACGCTGAGTGTCAGCCATCTACAGAACACAAACAGGGAGACGTTAGTATGTTTGAATACTAATCAAGTTTGATTGTTCTTTTAGAACAGTGCCAAGATATATCATGGTCACATAAATCGATGCTTAACGTGACTTCAAGTCACGATCGATATCTTCCCTTTGTTTTCTTTCCAAAAAAGAATAATACGTTATGGTTCACAGTGACATCACAGTCACAAGCATAACGGTGGCCGGTAACATCACAGTTACCCCAATAAACGTTGGCACCGGGGTGACTAAATCCCCGTATGCCGTCCCGAGAAGCGATAGAATCGGGATGAAGAAGCAGGGACACGGAAAGGTCCCGGAAGAGAAAACAAAACCCAACTATTGAAATTTTCATAAGCGGGAACGTTTATAAAAATATTTACCTCTTCAAGAGAAGCTTGATCAAACGAAACTTGACTCTTGGGGAAGCTTGTTTTCTTCGATTTTTCTTGATTTCTTCTTAACCACGAATAAGGGTTCGCGGATCGCTTGCTTGGCTTGCGAGCAATTTTGATCGTCTGGCGGATGCGTGCAAAAAGTAGCACGCAAGGGAGAGCTGCTGGCGAGCGGGTTGTCTGCCTAGAGGCAGAGGAGGAGCAGTACTCGAGGGTACAGTGCGGCAAGCGAACAGCGCAGATGCTGCTAAGAAGAGGCCGACGGTGCCGAAGAGAAGAATCGGCGGCCGACGGTAGGTTAGGGTTTCGAAAAAAAATTCGGAATTAGGGTTTCTAGGGCTATCAGACGGGAGGCTAGAGCAACGTGCTGATAACGTGTTGTAGGAGAAATAGATTGATAAATCTCTCTGTGTTTATTCATTGATAAGGAGGCCTTTATATAGGCATTACATCAAGTATCCCTGGCGAACAGGGATTCCCTATCTAATAGAGTATCTAGACTACAAGTCTTATTAGGACAAGACACACCACGGAAGTTACGGAGTTAACCTTCCTTGAACACAAACAAAATTATACAAAGAGAGACATATAAGTGTCCCTAAACACAAGTATGGATCTAGTTCAAGAATTTAGAGATACTTAAATGTACCTTTTGCTAAAATAGGGTCAAGAATTTAGAGACACTTAAATGTGCCTTTTGCTAAAATAAGGACACATGATTTGTGCCCACTAAATATGATGACACACACATGATAATATATGTCCCCAAATGAATAGATTTAAGGACACTAGTTTAAATGTCCCCAAATGAATAGATTTAAGGACACTAGTTTAAATGTCCCCAAATTAAGTGGCCCCATAGGCCTTATTTCTTGTAGTGATTTTGACCTATGAAATTCAGAAATTCTACAATTTAATTGCATCGATCGTTTGGTAGTCCTACTGCTTGAAGAGGTATAGTAAATTCCCATTTTACAAAATTATATCTGCAAATTTCTTGTATTTAGGAATGCCATATAGAAAGCTGGATATTCATTGTTGATCCATTTCTTGAAGTTCGCTTAAGCTTTTGAGTTACATAACTGTGATCTAAGGCGTTGTTCGATCTGGTTTCAAAACCTTCATGCCAGTTTTATTATTTTTAGTTTCTTTGAACAATCAATACAACATGTACGACAATATATATGTACTTACCGGGCCGGGGTGTGTAATACGTACTCCTTTTATTAAGTTTTTACAAATACCTTGATTATCTCAAGGTAATTTTTAAACTCTATTCAGGATATGCAGTTATGTATGATTGTGTCAACCAACTTGCAAATGATAACTGATTTCAGGGTATCGTCACAAGAACTTGCTAGCTAGCATATATATTTGTGTTGGAATTCCCACACCCCAATCAGCTGGAATATTACAGTTAACTTACAGTTTCTTTTTACCATAGCATTTGATCTATTCCTCATACGTACACTTGACCTATCTATGATTCTATCCTACTCAATACCATTCAGAGATATTTTGCTGGTGCTAGTATGATTGGGCTCAAATAGTAACAAATGCATTATCCACGCATGGATAACAGTGTGTACGTACTAATCAATCTTTCCCAATTGTCACGAATCTTATTGATTGTTTCTTAGCTTGAAGTTGATTGAAAAGGAGATGAGCTAGCTGCCAATTACTATATGCTGTTCATTCGTTAGGTCTCAGAAGATTATGAATCGTCGTGGAGCATGATATTTCCAGTCAATAGTACTCAATGAACTTGCCTGCGAACTGTCTCGACATTACGCTAACACCAAAAACGAGTCCTCGCCATCAATGAATAATAGACAACGGCCACCGAGTATCACGCTTTTTCCGGTGAATATGATCAGCATGTAGGCCAGCAACCACGTGAAGATGGTATTAGAAGACAATGTGTGGTTTAAAATGTATTAGCATTTATTAGGGATTTTATGCTACCTCTTTAAATATGAGCACTCATGCAATATGTAGAGGAGATTAGAGATTATGGAAAAGTTTATTCATAGAGTAAGTTCTGTTATTTGGTGAGTGATTCACAAAATCCTATCTTCTGGTTGAGTGATTCCCAAAACTCTATCTTCTGGTTGAGTGATTCCCAGATCAAACGTCATCTCATAGACTCTTTATATTTCCGCTACATCACCTAAATGGGATTCAATATATAGATCACCATAAGTGTACAAGTTTCTAGACTTTCTGCAGTGGCTTATATATAGGTAAATCGATCAATGAGTTTCCATCATATATTCAACTAGTTCTACGCTTCTACCACCTTGATTTAAAGTATTTTTAGAAGCAGAAAATCAAGTGAGGAGGCTTTGCTGAGGGTGGAATAGAGATCTATCTCTGGTCACTAATGTTCTTTAGTGACTTGATCCTAGATATTAATTATTTCATCCTCTGCAAAGTCTCCTCACTACATCTTTCTTGAGATTTGTAAGCTTCTATCTAGCAAACAGACCAAAGGTGAAAGGTAAGACTCATATCCTAGGTAATATAAGTTCTATGCGCAGGTTAGTCTTTCTTCATTATCTTTTGGTCGGACTTGTTACCGACTCATGTGGTTGATAGATCGAAGGCATCAAATATTTCTGTTTCTTTCTAATTATTCCCTGAACATGAAGGTCCAGTGTTCCATTACTTCCATGTCTACCAGCAGGTGGAGATGATTTTTCACTCCAACAGTTCGACGGCAGCATCTTCCCAAATTTTGACGATATCGATCATTTAGCGTATACTTACATAAGGCAATGGCATCTTGAGGAGATCCTCCCTAGAAGCACGTACATCCGATGGTAGCTAGGGGCACATCCCAAATTAACTCAACTGTAAAATACCCTGATGTAATTATTATTTTTTTTTTTTTGAATTAATCAACGACGGTATCTTCAAAAACTTTCTAGGCCCAGAGGCTTATCTGCGCCGAGGGATCTTGTCAAAACGCTTCCTCCCCTCTGGCCACCAAGAATTAATTGGGATTTAACTCCAATTAGAGTCGGCGGGATTCAAACCTGGGTATGAGGGATTCTCACACCAAGACTCTTACCAACTCGACCACCTGTGATGGTTTACCCTTATGTAATCTGCTTGAACTGAATCTTATAATTAATTTGCTCTTATTTGTTATTTGTTGAATTTTTTGAGTCGTTCAGTGTTGGAGGGCGATCCTAAGAGAGAAACTCAAAGGAATGATACACAATGAAAACACAAAAGACTTGATTGCAGGGCTATTCTAGTTCATCCCCTCATTTTACGGTGTACGGTTCCAAGTTTCAATTCCGTCCTCTTTTTATTTTTATTTTATAAAATCAATCCATTAGGGTTCCAAGTTTTTAAATGATGTGTAGCCAGTCTCTCCTAAAGTCCTAATCGTTGCGAGATACCGCCTTGCGTGTTAAATTGTAGCTCAATAAAGTTAGAATTACGACTTTGAGAACTCAAGTACTATTTTGAGAACACTAGGCCAAAAACCTCAATAGACAATGGTTTTTTTGCATTGTCTGATGAGATACCTTTACCATTGTCTGATACACGCTTTAGACAAGGGCAAATTAAAACTTGTCTGATAGTTTATGCACAATGATAGGACTAAAAAGACTTATTGTCTGAAGGCTGGGAAAGGCAATGCTACTTTGTTATAAAGAATTGTTTTATGTAATCTTGTACAATAGCATTTTCTGGGCAATATTATCTTTGTCATTGTAAGAAGACACTTATTTATAAGAAGTATTGTCTTTATTAGTTTTGCACAACTTTATTTTCTCTTTATGTATTGTCAGTATTTGATTTAAGCCACAGTCGTTTCTGGATTTTCATATTTGTGTTTGATATTTGTTATCTGCATCTGCTATAGACAATTGTTTTAGTTTCGTTTCTATTGTGATTCTGAGTTACAAACAATGATATCGTTTTTCCTTCCATTGTGATTCTTAGATACATACAATTGTTTTGTTATGGCTTCCATTGTGATTATGAGTTACAGAAAATGATATCGTTTTCCCTTCCATTGTGATTCTTAGATACATACAATTGTTTCGTTATGGCTTCCATTGTGATTGTGAGTTTCAGACAATGGTTTTGTTTTGTGTTGCAATGAGATGCTCCAATAGACACAATGGTTTTGTTTTGGTTTGTAATGTGTGATACTCCGATATACACAATGGTTTCGTTTTGGTTTGTAAAGTGACTCTGAGAATCAGACAATACTTTTCAGCTTCCGATTTACAAACCATTGTTTAGGTGGTTGATAGACAATTTTTTCTGTTTGCAATGTCACAGCGATATACAATACATTTCTTAAAACCAACAAAGTAAAACATATCCATCCAATATTGAAATTAACCAATTCAAAATCCATCCATTCACAATATAGAGACAACCAAATATTCATCATCCCTACTAGCTGAGCCAATATAAACAAAATGGCTAGTATAGTCTACTCGGCTACATAAGGTTGCCGAAATTAGCCTAAAACTTGCATATGCCTATTCTGAAGTCAATTTGCCAACATATAAAGTTTGTCCAGTAACATAGGCAACAAAAATAGTTATGGCTAACCAAACTACCAAAAATCCAAAACCTAGCTAGGCTACCACTAGAAACCTACTTGGCATGAAACTTCATGACATACCTACCCCAATCAATCCTTACTCCATCAATTTCATTTTCAGTGTACTGAAGGGGAGGATTGTTGCTTAGCTTCCACTGAAAATAAAACTAAACAACATGGCTTATAATAAGATCATCAATAATTCTAAAATGTTGGTTAGTCTGTTCACTGTCCTCTTATATTTACCTTTGAAACAAATTCTAGGTTCCTATCTTGAATTATGTCTTTCATGTAGCGCATGATGAAGAACCCACAATCTTCATTGTCGTGTTGCTCTGGAATACCTTAAGAACAAGACATAACATGTTAATGCACTCAAGACACACTCTACATGCATGAAACTGGTATCAAATCTGAACAAGGTAGGACTACATCTCGTACCAGCATTGGAACCCATGAGATTGAATCCCGGGCAGGTTTATCCATTTGAGACTTGTAAATTTTTATAGCACTTCAGCAATATAACAACAAACAGTAAGTTCATATATATGGATAGAATTAACAAACACAACATGATAGCCAAAACTCGTTCACACTTACCTCTCCACAACATTCTTCCAATCTTCATCGCTAAGTAGTCGACGTCTTAATGGATCGAAGGAGTAGATAACTTCATCTTCTAGGTTGACCACACTTAGCGTCCAATGCTTACTTAAAAATCAAGTTAAGAAAATGAAGTCAGCTCTAAGTTTGTGTAATTAGATGAAACTAGAGATACGACGTCACTCACCCTGAATTATATGGCAATATAAACAGTTGTCCCTTCTTTCCATCTTTGAACCTTGTTGATAGCATGCGACCCCTTTGTTCAACGTTTCCACAGTTAACCGAACCAATCTGATTAGGTCCACAAAGGCAATCATATCTGACATCTTTGATTTCTTCAACAATTCATGCAAGTAGCTGCAACAGCAAAGAAATCCATGTTCAATGTTTTCATGGCACACACACACACACATATATAGTACAATCAAGATATGTTAGTTTAGTAAACTTACACCATATACATGCATATGATGCCACCAGAAACTTGTCTCATAGTGCACATGACATACAAATCCCTCTTATACAGATATTGCTTCCTTTCAACTTCGAACACATTTGATGTAAGCATAAAAATGATGGTCTTCCCATCGGCAAGTGCATCCTTCCCCCATATCCACAAGCACTTCAAAGCTCCAGGGTAATGAGACGGCATCTTCTTCAAGTCAATCATGAGGTTATCATCATTATCATCATTTGTCAGCCTTTTCCTCTTCTTGGAGGGCCTACCTGCAGTTTTAGGTGGGGTCTTTTCGTACATGAATAAATGAATGAAACAGTTAGTAAAATATTGTAGAATAAAAAATGTTAGTTTCCAACTTTGAGTTACTTTACCCGGTTAGTTTTTGGAGGGGATATCGATTGTACTATGAGGTCCTTTGGCCAAGCAATGTAAGTCCCAATGGCGCCACCAACAGTGTCTATGTCATCGACTGGGAATGGAAGTTTAGCAGCAGGAACAAGTGGATGAGTGATCAACACTCTCACATTCTTTTTTTTCCAAAGGAACTCTATGAATAGTTTGGTTATCAACAACGTTGTCCTGAAGTTGAGCTAACGTCGCAATGACAACAATATTGTCCCCTGAACCTATAGCCAATTTGCAGTCTGTTGGCTTGAGTGGTTGTGTTAAGAAAAATAATAAGCGCTATCAGCCTCCACGTGACATAAAAATAATAATTATCTCACTTAAAAAACATTCAATAAAAATAGAGTAATTAGTTTAGAGAAGTTACCGGTTGTGTAACTTCTGTAGACTTGACCATGGCAGACACCTTATTAGGATCAGTACTATGAGCCTTCCGTACATCAGCCTCCACGTGAACTTCATCTACATTCACCTCTACTTCATCTAGTTCAACTTCCACAATATGTTCCCCTTCCACCGACATCAAATTATTCTGGAATTGATGTCCACCCTTTTCTATGTCACCTTCCAAACATAAGCGCTTCTTTGCACGAAGTGGAAGCTCCAAACCAGCCTTCACTGCGCCCTTCTCCCTCATGTAGGAGCAGCTTCCTTGTCCATATTCTATGTGAGGGCTAATTCCAGCTTCCACATGAGCCTTTTCCACAACAGGAGAAACATTCAGTGCTACTTCCAATCTATTCAACCTCTCAGCCATTAGTCTCTCTTTAGCTTCATACTTCTGTCTCTCAATCGCAACAGCTTCCATAATTCTTTCTTCAACAGACTTTTTTTTTTCTTTGGTTGGTTGAAGTAACTGATGGGATTAACATTGCCTCCCACACCACGCACTCTTCCATAATGCTCAACTCCACCAAACACCTTGGACAACACATCATCACCAGTTTTGACCTTTTTCTTTAACTCATCATTTAAACAATTAAAGGTAAGTATAAATGTACACAAGATTTCCAAAGGAACACTATAAATAACTGAAATTGAACACTTACTATTTCTGTCGCCTTATCCGCTACAACATCATCTACATAATTGCCATTTTTATCCTTTCGAGCTTCCTTCCATAGATCATCACTTTCAATGTCTTCTTTAATTCTCTGCTTAGATGCAACAGTGGCCATTGTAACATGACTTTTTTCAAACAAAGAAAATTGTATAGACTTAACAATATATGAGATTATATTGTTTCACTTACAAGTTTCTATTGCATTTGATCTTGCAGGTTTGCATACCCCAAACGCGACATGCGATGAGGGTACTGGTTCTTCTTCCTCTTTTTCATCATCTCCTCGCGCTTTTCCTATAACATATAGAAGATTTTCATAACAAAATATTGTAGAATAATGCACAGTAAAATCTGTAATACAAAAAAAATTGTGTAAACTTAAAGATGTAGAAGACTTTTACCAAAAACTCTTGAGACGTCCGATCAGCTACAAATATCTGCCAATGAGACTTTTCAATGAAATTATAATCAGCTGGAGGATACTCTAACAGATCTGGTTCAGCCATATGTGGGATGATATACTTCCTTGTCAACCTGGACCGGAATTCTCTCCACTTTTGGCAAGTTGATGCTAGTACTAGTTTTTTTGCCGACGGGTGTATCTCAAATGCCATCTAATAACAGTTATGATAAGTTTATGTTAAAATGAAACTTACAACAACAACAAACATAATGAAATAAGCTAGGGATCAGTACGTCACCTCAACACATTGCAAAATCTTATTTTTTCGATGTTTTGGCACTTGCTTCCAAGTAGCTATCCAAATTGGCTCCTTTATCCTTGCTAGCACTCTGATATACGATTGCATCTCCTTAGCTGCCTTGCCGTAAGGGCATTCACTTTTGTTAAAGGTGACCTTCAACTTGATACCAAGGATTCTACGTCGTACAATCCTGTGCATTGTAACACATCCACGCTTCAACAACTTCAACCCTAACAACTGCTCAGTCGCTGCTGTTAATGTTTTCTTCTTCTTCTTCTTTACTCTAGCACATCGGTGTGTT
The DNA here is from genome assembly GCA_963682095.1 of Potentilla sterilis. Classification (NCBI taxonomy): domain Eukaryota; kingdom Viridiplantae; phylum Streptophyta; class Magnoliopsida; order Rosales; family Rosaceae; genus Potentilla; species Potentilla sterilis. Next base: position 30,021,227 of record OY821764.1, read on the forward strand.
AGTGATTTTGCTCTCCTCGGAGATGGTACATGTTGTGATCCAGCAGATTTAGCTGGAGCTGGTGCAGATCTTCTTCTTACCGACTTCACAGCTAGAGCAATTCTCTCCCTTGCCTTAAGCACCGCCTTTGGAATAGCCATAACCTGCACCAATGGTATATACAGTCACACAATTATACTACTACACATCTATTGTCTCGTCATCATCTCGCATGTAAGTCTTGCTTTGGTCATCAACTTCTACACTATCGATGATTGGTTGAATCGGTGCAGGGATATCCACCTCAAGATCGATTAGTTCACTATCCTCTTCATTACCATAAAGATAATCCCTATCCGGACATCTTATAACCACTAACCAGTTAGCATTTAAAGGGTCATCTACATAGCAGACCTGCTTCACATCAGTACCTAACACAAATGGATCATTGAAGTGACCTAACTTATTCAAATTAACTAGTGTGTATCCTAGGTCATCTATCTTAATTCCCTTGTCAATATCAACCCAATCACAAAAGAATATTGGTACCCTAAAGCTATGGTAGTCCAACTCCCATATCTCTCTAATGACTCTATAAAAGATGGTGTCATTGTTAACGGGGTTCTTATCTTTGCACTAGAGACCAACATTGCATTGGCCAATAAGGAGACACCACTGTATTGAAACTGTCGGTCATTGTCTCGATCCTTGGTGCTGAAGTTAACACCATCGATCTTGTAGCCATCAAATGAAGGTACATCAAGAGCAGGACCATCAGCAATCCACCTCATATGTTCTGATACATTATTCTCCTCATCCACAAGATCAGCTACCACCTGCATATAAAGAAAGCACATAAATTATCAGAATGCACACAAAGTTATTAGCTTATGTTCAAAATTAACACATCATTGCCCCTACCTTGTCTTCTATCCATTTGCAAAAAGTTTTATTCTGCTTCTCCTTTAACCACTTCTCATCAACACCAAAATCTGGAAAGCGACGCTTCAAGAAGGCCATGTGTTCACTGTAAAAGAGAAGTAAATACTCAGTAGCTAAAATTTAACTGCATACTAGACTAAAAAAATTATTTTAATATAAATAATAAAACCACTTACTCGAAGTAGGGCCTCCATCATCTGTATTCTGCAACACACACAAATTAATGTGCCAGCTGCAAATGCTTCAAATCAGACTTTATCATAAATGCACCTGATAAGGGTCCACTTGAGTTGTCAACAACCGGTACTCCAACTGTGGATTGACTTGGATCACGATCTGCCAAAAACTCAACTGCTTCTTCAACTATGTACTTCTCAGCAATGCATGCTTCTGGATGAGCACGGCTCTTTACATACCCCTTTAGGGTCTTTATGTACCTTTCAAATGGGTACATCCATCTAAAGAAAACGGGGCCACAAAGCTCTACTTCTCTAACAAGATGCACCAAAAGATGTATCATGATATCAAAGAATGAAGGTGGGAAGAATTTATCATGCTCACAAACTGTTTTAACATGGTCAGCTTGGAATTTTCCTAGTTTCTCAACATCTATAACTTTACTGCAAATGGCTTTGAAGAAGTGACAAAATTTAATGATAGCATATCTCACTGGTTTCTCCAATACTGAACGAATCGCAATAGGGAGTAAGTGATGGAGTAGGGTATGATAGTCATGGGATTTCATACCAACAAGTTTTAGATCATCCATCTGCACTAGACTCTTTATATTCGAAGAAAATCTATCAGCTAGCTTCATACCAAGAATAGAACTACAGACAATGGTTTTTTCAGCTAACTTTAGATTCCAACTTCCCAAAGGTAATCTATTCATTTTTTCACATGTTGCAATAGGATGCAAACCAGTTGTTATACCAATGTCAACCAAATCTAAATGAGCAGAAAGGTCATCTTTTGTCTTCCCATTAGTATTTAGCAATGTACCAAGCAATGCCTCCAAAATATTCTTCTCAATATGCATGATGTCAAGAATATGTCGAATAGGAAGATACATCCAGTACTCAAGTTGGAAGAAAACAGATTGCTTATGCCAACAAGGCTTATCAGCAGGAGCAATACCCTTTTTTCCACCCTTTTTCTCACCCTTTTTCACTCCCTTTTTTCCACCCTTTCCTTTCTTTCTTTTTTTCTGAATTTTACCAAACACATGATTCAAACCTTGCACTCTCTTAAAGACCTCCTATCGACTTATTGGAATAGGAGCTGAATCAAGCTCTTTTTTATTATTGAATGCAACTGCCTGTTTTCGATATGGATGGTTATGCGGTAAAAATCTTCGGTGTCGCTGATAAGAACACTTTTGTCCATGAACAAGCCAGTCTGCTTTCAAATCATCTAAACAAATAGGGCATGCCTTGTAACCCTTCACAACGCTGCCCGACAAATTTCTGTATGCTGGGAAGTCGTTAATAGTCCAAAACAATACCGCTCTCAGTTTGAAGTACTCTCTTTTAAAACAATCATATACCCCATCAACCCCATTCCACAATATCTTCAAATCATCTATGAAAGGCTGGAGGTAGACGTCAATGTCATTTCCAGGTTGTTTAGGCCCAGAAATTAATAGAGTTAGCATCATATACTTCCTCTTCATGCACAACCATGGAGGAAGATTATATGTTACAAGTATGACAGGCCAACAAGAATATTTACTTGAAAGGTTACTATGGGGATTAAAACCATCTGACGACAGTGCTAGCCTTATATTTCTAGGCTCTGCACCGAAATTAGGCCACTTCTCGTCGACTACCTTCCAAGTAGGAGAATCAGCCGTATGCCTCATTTTATCATCTTTTAGTCCCTCATTAACATGCCATGATAAGCTTTTAGCTGTACTTACAGACTGAAATATTTTCCTAAATCTCGGTATAGGTGGAAAATACCACAATACCTTCGCAGGAACACCAGATAATATGTAAGTTTGATCATTCCCCAATTTCCACCTAGACAAACCACATATGCGACAACTAGTGGCATCAAGATCAGTACCCCTATATAAGATGCAATCATTAGGACATGAATGTATCATAACTCAATCCTAAGACTGTTAGTGCCTTCTTTGCCATGTACAAAGAATGAGGGACTTCATTGCCTTATGGAAGCAATTTGCCAATGAGTAACAACATGTCCCAAAAGCATGCATCAATTATCCCATGCTTTGCTTTCAGTTCATGTGTTTTTACAAGTGCAGTCATCTTTGTAAAACGCGTACAACCAAGGTAAAGAGGTTTATCTCTATCCTCGACAAACTCCATAAAATCATCGGAGTCTGTTGAAAGATCCTCATCATCGGACCCCCCATACTATTGTAACTCTGCCCTATACTTGGACTACCATGTTCAACTAAACACCCTATACCTGGACCATTTTGTTTAGGGATATTCAACCCATCTGAATCCCCTTTCCCATGCCATATCCATGTTTTGTAACTCTCATCTATCCCAAATTCAACCAAGTGATTTTTCACTACCCTACCGTTCCAACTTTTAGCATGACAACAAATTAAACAAGGACAAGATATTTTTTCCATGTCACATCCAGACTCTAGCGCATACATAATCAATTCATGAACCCCTAGAGAAAACATCTGTGATCTTCTATCAGCATGCATCCAAGTCTTATCCATCTTTCAGTTAAAAAATTAATAATCTTAGATTACTTCTAGTAAGATAATAGAACTTTATTAATATCCATCACATTCCATCCAAACACAATAATCGCATAACATTTTTCAGACAAAATAAGAACAACAAAAGGATTTAATATAGCGTAACAGATTCAAGTATTTCCTTACTTTGTGGCAGCTATGCTCCAAAACGTATGCTCCTTGCTTGCTGCTGACTCTACTTCTTGCTTTGGTTTGCCTATAAAGATATGTATTAATGAAGCAAACTTATGGATTCAAAAAACAAGAAATAATGCAGATCGAAAACGTAATTAGTTGAAAGCTCAAAACTCTAATTCAAGAAGATATCCCAAATTTAGTTCCAAGTTGGAATCTCATTCATACAGCTTAGTTCATACACCCCAAATTTAGTTCAACCAAAAACCCAACAACAATAACAAACCCTAAATCCCAAATCGAGTTATCCGAAACCTAAGCCTACACCCCAAATCAATTGAAGAAACCTCAAGGCCAAACCGAAGCCTAGCTAAACCCCAAACCAAATTTGACAAATATCCAGCTCCGAAAGCAAACCTTCGAAAACCAAATTTGTGTTCAATATCCATTAACCCATTAACGTACCTATTGAACGGAAATCGTTGAGACAATTCCAAGAACTTCACTCGAACACAGTGGGAGTGAGAGAGCTTGAGGAGAGCTCGATGAGTGGGAGTGAGAGATGTTGAGTGTGAAGCTGGAGGAGGTAGATGATGATCGACTGGGAGTGAGACTGTGAGAGTGTGTGGGAAAATAATTTGTTTTTTTTTAACTGTTAGTATATATACCTAGGGTTATGATTAAAAGTATTGTTGCATAAAAATTTAGACAATGCAGAAAAATTGACTAAAACCATTATCTGAAATAAATATAGACAATGCCAAATATTTCAGTTTTTAATGATTAGTAGATTATACTTAAGTGTAACACTTTTCGAAACAACTATATAAAAGAAGTCAAATTTTGAAAAATGCTATGAAATAGAATTTGATCGTTATGATGAAATTCGGTGATGGTAAAAAAATCACTTAAATCTGACAAAGTTAAAGCCCCGATCGATGCGGTCAACCTTATTTAAATTTATCTCTCTCTATGGGGAGCCATAGTATCGGGAGGTAAACGTTCCCAAATTTTTACATGGCTGATTACGTCTCATTTATTTGAGAGTTTAATGTTTGGAAGAGTCGACGAAATAAGATCATCTAAAGGTACCTAATAGCGTTTTCATGTAATAAGTTTTATGAAAATATGGTTGACCGTTTCGATCGAGCATCGAACGTTCACGAAACGAGTAGTTGATTTTTCTACTCTACTCATATTTAACTCTGACAATCACATCAGACGGTCAAAATTTTCATTTTGTAAATTTAGCTATTACAATAACAACATGCTTACTAATGCGGTATAATTTACTAAAAGCATTGTGTAACGGGTGCCAATCAGACAACATATAAATTTAAAGATATTGTCTGACGCCAGTTTTCACATAATGCTTCAATAAAAATCATTGTCTAAAGTCTCAGGTAGCGCAACTGTTAAAAGTATTGTTGCATAAATATTGAGACAACATAACTTCAAAAACATAATAATGAACATTGTCTAAAGTAATTGTCTGGAAAAAAATATAGACAATGCATAATAATTGACTAAAAGCATTGTGTGACGGGTGTCAATCAGACAACATATAAATTTAAAGATATTGTCTGACGTCTGCTATCACACAATGGTTGAATAAAAACCATTGTCTGAATTCTCAGGTACCGCAATGTTAAAACACCACAGTAAACTGAAATTGTCTTTAATAAACTCACACAATGGTAACGTAATAGTTATTTTTCTACCATTGTCTGATTTTTTCAAACAATGGTTTTTATCACTACCATTGTCTGATGACTATTGTCTATTGAGGTTTTTGGCATAGTGGAACTAATATTACTATTTTAAAGAATCATGTGGTAGATAAAAATTACAACTTTAAGAACTTAGTTACAACTTTAAAATTTAATAATATACTATATTAAGGACTAAATTTATAATTGCATGATAAAATTGACACACCCTAACCTTACCCCTTTCTTAATTAGAATCTAATCTTACAATATACACACACGGATTTCAACATATAAAACTTTGTTGAATTGTTGGTATCTACTAACGTACAGATGATTAACCGAATCTGATCAAAGGCAACATTTACTTTTGACCTCCTTTAATATTTAATGTGCGTACATATTGTCAATGATACTTACATTTGTTATATATCATTAGGTTTGAAATGTGGATGAACTTTAGGTTTGAAATGTGGATGGAAAGATCAACGACTCGGAATATCTTGAATTCTTTTCCGTAAAAAGCAAAGAGACTGTTATTCCAAAGGCATACCAACATCCAGAAATTCTTCTATGCACGCAACTATCTATATACTTTGACCACCGTGCATCTATATTAAAGTTATAAGTTTTAATCATTCACGATAAATCGTGTATTTACACGCCACCGTGTACTGAAAACTCTCTAACAGACATCGTGTAGGAACATTATTGTTGTCGAAGACGATAATAAGAAGGAATGGCTAGTAGATTTTTGGCCCTTGGAACTGATAGACCAAACTCCTCAGTCATATCCAACTCAGTTGGCAACATATTATCTGGAAGTTCCCAATCAAAGCAATGCACAAGTTGCGCCACCACCAGAAGAACCACAGTTAGCCCTAGATGCATTCCGGGGCAACCTCTTCGGCCAGAACCAAACGGAAGGAGTTGGAAGTCCCGACCGCGGAGATCTATATTACTGCCAACAAACCTTTCCGGTATGAACTTGTCTGGATCAGTCCAAGCACTAGGGTCTCTCCCAACTGCCCACACATTTACGATGACGTGCGATTTCTGGGGTATGTGGAAGCCATTAACTGTGCAGTCTTCAATGGCTGCATGGGGGATCAACAATGGAGCCACTGGATGTAGCCTCAAGTTTTCCTTCACCACCATGTTCAAGTACTCCAACTTCTCCAAGTCTGATTCATCCACCATTCTCTCCATGCCTACTACATCTTCTAACTCTTTCTGGACTTTCTTCATCACTCGAGGGTGCCTCATGAGTTCCGAAAGTGTCCACTCAATTGCGGTTGATGACGTGTCCATTCCACCAGCAACCATATCCTGCGAGGAAATTAGTTTCTAGACTCTTGTGGTATGTACTAATTAATCACTTGCTCTTACACATGGTGTTAATGAAGATATATCGATCAAAACCATACGTGTGGTTATCACATATGTAAAGCTCTACTGGACTGTTAGTTATTTTGTCATGCACATTACCCTGGATGATTTTATATGCATGCAATAGGTATAACATGTCAAATTAACTACTAAACTCTAGGATAATTGTTATATAAACAGAAGACTCACCAGAATTATGGCCTTGATATTGGAGCGTTCAATTTTGTACTCAGATTCTTTCGATCCCATGAAACCCAACATGACATCAACAAAGTCTTTGGTCCTTTCTTGATCATCCAGAGATTCGATATGATCATCAATGATCTTCTCAAAAAAGTCATCAAACACCTTGCTAACAGCCTTCATTCGCTTAGTTAAACCTTGGAGGTCAAATGGAGCAAGAAAAGGAAGATAATCACCAAAATTGGGGGTGCCTGCTAGATGCATACCCTCTTGGATCCAAGCCTGGAAACCCTTCTCGTCAAATTCCTTATCCATATACTTCTTTCCGAACACCAATCGGCACGTCATTGCTGCATTGAGAGAAGAAACCTTGGCGCTGAGATCAACTGCAGCACGATCACTGCAAGCCTCTCGAATGAAGTTAATGAAGAGATCAAGCTCTTCTTTCCTCATGGACTTGAACGAATTGATTTTGTGGTTGCTAAGTAATTCAAGGGTGCACATCTTGCGAATGGTACGCCAATAAGACCCATACTCGGCATAGGATAAGTTCCTTTGGCCATAAGAAATGTGCTTCGCAGCTTCGTGCGGTGGCCTAGTGGCAAATGCAAGGTCGTGCGTTTTGAGAAACAGCTCAGCCGCTTGAGGGGATGAGACAACGATGGTAGGCACTAGGCCTAAGCGCAGGTACATGATGTCACCGTGCTTTTGGGCTAGTCGGTGAAGATCGACATGAGGAAACTCTCCTAACATCAGCAGGTTTCCGATAATAGGAAACCCTCTTGGACCGGGAGGCAATTTCTTATTTTTCTTGGTCTTGCTTTTGGAAATCCATGCTCGCAGTAAATACAGAATAGCAAGAAACCCAGTTGCCCAAATCCAATCCATGTGTAGCTAATCCACACAACTAAGGCCACCAATGAGCTAAATGGTTTGACAGTTTAAATCTAGAGTACCGGTACATCAAACTTCCGACTATTTATAATAGCAATATGGTATCTCACTACTTGTATTGTCCGTAGTCTTTTCTGTCATGTTTCAGAAGTTGTAGTTACTATTTATATGACTTGTTTCTTAGTCTTTGTCAATTAACTACACATATTGGTCCGAGCGGCAAGTGCCACATCTCATAATAGGATGTTTAAGCACGTATCCGAATGACTAAAGACTAAGTAAATGACAGACTTCTAGTTAAGATCAATGCAACTGTGACAAGTTTACTATTATTGTTTATGCACTTCATGAAACACAAACCTCATCTAATAATTGAACCAAAATACTGATAGATATGGGCGGAGAATGATTTTTACTTTATGAGATTCCCGTCACAAGCTAGGTATAAATTAATACTAAACTGAAATGGTTTAATGAGGAAAAGTGACGTTAAAAATAAACAATGCACTAACTAATCTTTGTTTCCTTTGTAATATGTGAAGAACAACTTAGCTGGTTATATTTGGATATATGAAAGATCCAAGCATTTTAAAATATAGGGTCGATCCCATTTATGATAGCAGGAAAGAGCACTGGAATCAAGCCGGCATATAAGACAGAAATCTCTAAATATTCCCCTAGTTTATTCTAGGCCTATATGGAACTATGGACAACTTTGATTTGTCCACCGAACAAAAAAATTTCAACTCACTCGATGGGAAGGAATCAACTTTCGTTAACTTACAAAACTGAAAAGAAGTCTGATCGTGTACCATAAACAAAATAAGAGTTGATGAATGGTCAAAGTTGATCATACTCCATGGAACCCAGAGAAGGATACATTGTCCCATAATTTTGAGTCAAACCGGAAAGTTCTCGGCTACATGGCAGATATCATAGTGGAGTATGAAACTAATTGCTGGATACTGTTGAATCTGCAGCTATGCTCTGGTTTAAGTCAAAGTACCTACTCAGAGATGTAGTATCTTGTTGGCTAACTTGTCCAATTTGATTGGGAATTATTAAAGCAAATGCAGTTAAAATAAAATAAATAAATAATTCACATCAGAAAGTTTTCCTAGTATGAGGAACATTAATATAAAAGTTACAGACTTACAGGATAGAAAGAGTCCGCTAGACAGTCCAAGCACTAATCTGAAACTAATCTCTACTATTAGAAAGCCATCTCTACTATTAGAAAGCCAGGTCCTTAGAAATATCACTAAATTGTGTTATGTCCATTTTACCCTTCGTATTAAACTAAATTACATAAAATGATTATGTTATAAGAAAAACCATGAAACAAAATAAAAGAAAGTAAAAACAAATTTCTATTCACAAACAACACGTGCATCGCACGGGTACGAGAAAACTATGTATATGCTCAACGTATTTATCGAAAAATAAATAAACGCACGCGCGAGCGCGGTCCTTTCGCACGCGCATCGCGCGTGCAGGAAGGCTAGTTACAATGAAGGCAAGAAACTATTACAATATAAAGGTGAGGAACAAGAGTTTAAGGGATAGAGCTAAATCCCAGAGATATAAGAATGTTTCAGGCATTAATTCATGATCGTTACCACAGTTAATGAGCCTAAACGAATCTTGATTGGCAAGTAACATACTGTTGACTTCCATCCGATATTGACTGTCCCTTAGCGCAATTTGAAGCCAGTCATGCCTCTTCCGACTCTGCACATCCAGTCCAAACATAAGAAAGAAACCAGAAGAGATGAATTCTAGTTCAAGACTTTAATTAAGGGACATTATTTCATCCTGTACATATCATAAGCCCAAAATTTATTTAACATCTGCAAGGTCCACAACCACAATGTCCAAGAGGGTGAAGAAACAGGTAAATTTGAAATTCAAAACAAAAACAAAATTTGATTCTTGTCAAGCTAGCAACATGCACATTTTGAGTCTTGATATCAGAAAGATGAAAGGACGGAGATACTCATTGGAAGAAATTCATACCATGTATAGCTTCCATATTCTCTTCCCTGTAAACACCAAGGGGAGATCCATGAACAGATAAGAGGGTCTCTCCAGGCTTTGGGTGCCTTAGCGTTTTGGGTGTGACCCCAATAGATAGCCTCTGGCTACTAACCTGCAGTATAAACCACAGTTAACTAAATGACTGGAACATCTACTCAAAGAAATATTAATCAACATGTTCCTTTTTCCAATAGCTTATTTAACAACACTGGAGCAGAACCATTCTATGGTAATCAGTAAACAGAGTGCCATCAAGCTAAATAGTATCTGTTTTCAGTGCTATGTAATCCAGTCACAACTTAATGCCTAGCTCAAACCAAAAAGAACAAAATATTAAAAATTAAATACCAAACCACTCAAGAGGCAAGAACTGAACATTAGCTAAGGGGCATCAGAGTTGCACCAGCATAAAAGTGAGTCCACACTTGAAATTTACAATTGTCCAACAGAGAAAGAAAAAGAGGAAAACATACATACATCAGTCCTATCCAAAATGGAACCATGTAGAGACCAACAATCCCCCACCCATCATTAAGTTCAGCACTCTAGACGGGATTAGAAAAAAAAATCGTCAGTTTCTTTGTAAAGCATGAGCATTTGTTAAGGCTATCAGGGTTAGACAACTTGACAAAAATACCACAATTAGATTAACAAATGTCTGATAGAGAGAAAAAGAGGACACAGATCAATCCTATCCATTACATAACCAAATGGAACCAAGAATCCCCCAGCCAAAAAACATTCCTCAATAAATGGACTCTAGAAAATTATCCCAATCCGTCATGAAAAATGGCAGAGGGGGATTCTGAAGTAACTGAAGCCCCGAGAAGAATACCCAAAAATTGGCCTTATCCAACCCTCCTCCATCTCCAGGCCACTAGAATCTCCAAATATATAAATACATACATGTGTGTGTATTCAACTTATTTCCATCCATCTGACCTAGAGAAGCTGCAACCCAATGAAGATTTACCTTTTGTTCCAAATTCAAGACAATGTTTTTTTCTTTCCCACATAACGAATCATCAGGGAATTAACCAGCTCATTACAAAACCTCTGATCAAATTCAAACACAGCTGCATTGGCTACTGGGAATGCAGGAGGATGCAATTAAATGACACCCATCATTTTTACCTACGATGCAGCAGTAGGGAGAAAATCAATTCCAATATCATCTTTTCTGAACTCTAAAGCATTTCACCACAGTGAATCTTTGCAGGTGCAACCAGAAAATAAACCAAGCCCACAAATTTCTGAGTCTCAAAATATTTGCTGGGAGAAATGATGTAAGAACTACAAGAGTAGAACCCTGAAGAATCCATCTAATATCTGGTTTAGTAGGCATCGACCTAACATGTTCCAGCAAAGTTAGCAAAGAACATCATTTCCCAATATCAGTGCCGCTCATAGTTCTCCTGACCCCCACATCTCATCTCAGGCGACAAGAAGTACACCACATAAGGGTACAATCACCAGTGTCTACAAGTTAAATACTCCCAGAATCCTCTCAAAAAAGAACGAACGGCCACCCTGCATAACTGAGAAATACTTAAAAGTTCCTATTGGACCCTCTTCCTGCTAAAGAAGCATCCCAACCATTTGCTTTGCTTCCCTCCACAACATCCATAGACTCTCATTATATTTTCTAACTGATTTGCTAAACCAATGTGAACAAGGACAACTAGTGAGCAGAAAGCTACCTAACACGACTTGAAATTAAGTTAAGGAAGGCTTCACAATTCAACCCCCGTAGAAAGAATGCCTTTTTCCAACCCATTCCACCACTGGGTCCCAAAAAGGTTTAGATCTCAAATTACCCCTTAAAGGTAATCCCAAATATTTCAAGGGACAAAATCATCTGAAACATAATTTCCTTATTTATGTAAATTCACTGGAGCAAGGAATTACTTGTCATTGTTAGCTGTTAGCACTAATGCAAATCAGCTTAGACTTCTTACAGGTCGTAAAGATAGATAGTAATGGGGAGCTAAAGAAAATTCAGATTGAGACTTCTTATAGGACCTAAAGATAGATATTTATAGCATATGAACATTTGAAACTAAAGCAAACCACCAAGTTGTTTAGGCCGTTCTGCTTGTTCCAAGTACACGAAAAAATTATAACTAAAAGAGACTACCACCAGAAAACCAAACTAAGAGCAACTCAATTAAATCAGATGGAAAGAAGGTACACACCCCAGGAGTTTGGAGAGAATCATTATGCCCTGGCATCTCAGTATCAAATGGCTCCTCTAAAACCTACAGTTCATGTATTGCTGAGATCATTTAACATGTATACAAATAATGGATGTAGATAATATATATATATATATTTAGGAATGCATACACATTTAGGTGTTGTCTGTGTTTATGTGTATGATGATGGATGTATATCTATCCATGCATACAGTGTGTATGTGTGTATCTATTATCTACTAAAAGTGAAGCGCTTTCTAATATTAGCAATTCTTCGAAAAGGATACTACCATGAATTTTGTAGCATGCTAATAAATATAAACATATAAAAATGCAATTGACAATGTTGATTTACTTTAGAGATGGGTGTCAAAGCCCTATAATTGATAACAGAAAACTTACAAAATCTCTTATCTGCAGATTGTCAGCACCCAGAAACCTTGATCTCTCTGCCAATCAATCAACTCAGATGAGTGAGATAAGCAATACAACAATAATGAGGGATGCAAATATACTCTAATTCCAGCACTCCATGTCTGAACATTAGAATGTACTAATACCTGCTTTACTAGAAAACTCAAAGCCACCCAATGTTTGGCAACCAGAATGAGCCACAGAGAACTGGTTAAGAAGAGAAAAATGTAAATCAGCTCCACCATTCATGGATACCTTGCCATCGTCACCAATCCACTGAAGTTGTAGATGTCCACTCTCTTCAGTTTTTACAAATGAGAGGTTCGGAAAGTTTTCTTTAAAATATTCCAAAACAGGTGTCTCCCGCTGCTCCTTGGTGCAATATGAGCGAAGCAAACGCAATTTGGTCAGCACATGCTCAATCTCCACATCACTAATAGCCTTAATGGCAGAAATTCGTCGCTCAACTATAAGAAAGAAAGAAACAACAAAGGCATCTTGTCAACACACCAAATAATCAACAGTCCTCTACTCTAACTCAGTAACTAAAATCTGAGATAGAATTTTCAGCTTAGAGTCACAAATTCCAATGCACACAAAATGGTAAAAGAGAAAGCCCTCTCACCAAAAAGGACCCTTACTACAGCTAACACCATTTTCTCTATCAATGAATAAACAGTTAGACACACAGAAAATACAAAGAAGGCTCAATATGAAATTATACCATCTGGGTCCAATAACTGATCTTCCTGCCTCTCATTCTGGAGCACAGATTCCTCAGCTACTTTCTGTACAGTATTCTTCCCTCTTTTTCTTGCCATATTAACTGCCAAAATGGTACAAGAAAACCATCTCATTGAAATTAACCCTTATTACAGCTAACACCATATTCTCTATCAATGTAATATTATCAATAGGCACACAGAAACTACAACAAGTCTCAAAGTGAAATTATACCATCTGGGTCTGGAAACTGATCTTCCTGCCTCTCATTTTGGGGCCCAATTTCTTCAGCAACTTTCTGTACAGTTTTCTTACCTCTCTTTCTTGCCATGTGAACTGTTAATTTCCAATCACACCCAACAAGAATATCCCAATTCAGATATAAAATTGACACAGAATTCTCGAACTCTTTGCTAACCATATAAACAAAATACTCAATCTTTTGAGTAAAGTACACTATCAGAAACACCCAATTATGATACTTTAACAATGCCCAAAAACCCAATAAGAAAATCAATGTTACAAATAATGGGTAAGTCCAATTTGGGAAATTGAGGACATGAAAATTACAGAAAACTAGGGTTTTGGTGATGGTAACGAGAATTGGGAGTTAAAAATTGGAACGGGAAATTAAACTAGAACAAGTAGAAAAGTAGAAGCAAGCACTTACCTGATAGAAAGAGAGAGAAAATTTGGAGCGGACTGATTGAGTGAGAGAGACGAAGAGCAAGTGAACAAAGTGAAGAGGGGGTTTTGGATCGAAGAAGCGGCAACACTGATTTGAAATGAATGACACGTGGTGATTTCTTACTGGGTTTGATTAGGATTTAGGAGTACGTCAGATATGTAAATCTTAATTTTCTTTTTTTAATAAATTACCTTCCTTTTGTGGGAGTTTAAGGAAGAAAACTTTAAATTACAATAATACGTCTTGTGTATTGGTATATATGGACATAGTTCTATCCATTGCTCCTCTATTTTTTTTTTCGATTACATAAAACTAAAAAACAAACAAAAATTAAAACATAAAACTCCTATCTACACGTCTTATACAAATTGGCCTAAACTTCTTTTAAGAGACATCATAGGAGAAAATATCAATGTCATGTTAGTCTAGTTTTCTTCTTCCACTTACAAATTATGATATTTTCATGCACCAATTGCAGTATGAAATTTCATATTTCATACTCTTATGCAACTTGAATAAGTTGATGATGTTAATGGTTTAATTCTTTTTATTTTACTCTATATATACACATTTATCCACTCTCTTGATCCTCGGTGTTTTACTACTCTTTCGAACGACGCTTACTTTGGGTTGAAAGGTTACATGATCAGCAAGTGATAATGTTCTTGTTGGTTGTAGATGTAAATTTGCTTCATATATTTTAGAACGTATGATGAAATGATAATGCTTTTTCTCTTCCAAAGAGAAAAAGAAAGCTTTGACAATGTTGCATCTTATGAAATAACACTCTGCTCTTGTTATTTTAGTGTTAAAATATTTGAAAATTAAGAACTTATTAAGGTAGTTGGTGTTTTTTTTGTTAAGCGGACTGTTAAGCAGAATCAGTATTTCATAAGAACACAAATACTATAGAAATCCTTTTCAAAGAAAAAAAATGCTATAAAAATCTACACCCAATGAGTTGAAGTTTCTTCCTTAACAAAATGTAAAAATAGAAAAGTTTCTAATTAATTAAATTAAATCGAATAGATTGGTAAAACTATCACCACTAGATTTTGGGTTCCGGAATGTCAGATACACCATAAATAAAAAGACAAGTCTTTATAACCAATTTTGAACAGAAAGTGACTGCCATACCCAGTCTTACAGACCTTTAGAATCTTCGAACTCTGCCAACACCAATACCCCAGATTCCCAATCATGGCCTTCTCACCAATCCCTACTGGCCACCTCGGCACGCATGCCAGTTTCACCAACCCCTCTGCAGATTACCTTCAGATATTTAGAGCAGAGGAACAAGAACAACGTGAGGTCAAGCTGAGCTCTCTACAGGTTTGCTATGTCATGTGAGTGATTCTGGATTGTTTCTTTGTTTGTTTTACCATTTGGGTTTTCAGTTTCATCAAACTATACATGCTTCATGTACCTTGTTCACTTAGCTTAGCTGCTTAGGGATACAATGGCACAGAAAGGTGAGTAGACCCTGTTTCAGTGACACTGATAGAAATAGAATAGCTTAGAAACATTGGGTGAACATAATCAAGTACTGAATTCACAGATGCTGTTTTGAAATGAAGCTATCGTATGTGAACCATATCATTGTCCTAGGGGTAAAGATTGGACCAAATGTTATATCTTGTCAATATGTGCTTGTAATCCTTGTATGTATGCCATGAACAACTGTTGGGATTTTCTTCTTAGCTTTGATAGTGTCAATCTAGTAATGTCTTTTGCTGTTTGTAGTAATCAGAGCATTCCCCACTTTTTATCCTAAGATTTTGATTGGAAATCACTGTTTGTACTGCATGCCATTACATTTATTTGACTTTTTGGTTATTAGAATTGTTATTTCAGATTGTTTAGTATCATGGGGAATTCAACTGTATTGTATTCTTTGCTTGCAGATATGGTGCCGATTTTGCTTACTATCACACTTCTCTTTCTCTCACTGTTACCTCCTAGTACGAGTCTCCATGCTGCGAGTGGTTCAACCAGAAAGAGGCCAGAGGTAATTGTCGCTCGAAATGGTGCTGTTGCAACTGATGATGGCCGATGTTCTAAAATTGGGATGACTGTTCTTCGAGAAGGAGGTCATGCTGTCGATGCATCTGTAGCTGCTGCTTTGTGCTTAGGAGTGGTGAGTCCGGCGTCAAGTGGCATTGGTGGAGGAGCCTTCATGCTAATTAGGCAAGGAAATGGGAAAGCACAGGCCTTTGATATGAGAGAAACCGCCCCCGCGCTAGCTTCTCAGGTGTGAATGCATGACTGTATTACAGTTTCAGCTTGTTGTCACTGTGAGTGCATATTGAGTACAATATTGCATCGTAGAATGTTTTCCTTTCTTAATTTTCAGGGAAAGAAAAGAGTACTGATGCAGATCACAAATTCTGGCTGATTTGATAGTGGATACAAATCATACAATACCTTATAATATGTTTCCTACTCGTCATTACTTCTGAGGTCTAAATGAGAAACTGATACACCTGGATATCTAATTTGTCTTTTTAGTATTTCCTCCATCAGGATTTCTAATCCGCCTAGCTAGTGCAAATATCTCTTTCTTGGTACAGAATGCACACGAGTTCTTTAACTAAACAAAGTTGTTATTCTATCTTTGCAACCAAACCTGCAGTTTGTGGAACAACATGTCCACTTCCTCAAGTCATTACTAATTAGATTTTTTGGTTTTTTTGTTTTTTTATTTTTTTATTTTTTTCAGAATATGTATGCTGCCAATGCTACTTTGAAAGATATAGGCGCTCTCTCTGTAGCAATACCAGGGGAACTGGCAGGCCTTCATGAAGCTTGGAAACAACACGGAAGGCTTCCATGGGAAAGGCTTGTAAAGCCTGCTGAGCGCCTTGCTCGTTTGGGATTTAGGATCTCACCCTACCTCAGCATGCAAATGACTAAAACAGAATCAGGAATCTTGGTAGATGAGGGCCTTCGTCAGATATTTACATCAAATGGGAAGCTCTTGCAGCCAGGTGTAACGTGCCGTAACAAGAAACTGGCAGAAACGCTGAGACAAATCTCAAAGTTTGGTCCTGTAGCCTTCTATAATGGCTCCATTGGATCCAAATTCGTTAGAGATATTCGGAAGGCTGGAGGAATACTTACAATGAAGGATTTGCAAAGTTACAGAGTTAAAGTGACAAAGCCGGTAGCTACTGATACTCTAGGACATAAAGTACTAGCTATGCCTCCACCATCTGGAGGTCCTCCTTTGATACTTGTGAGTATATCTCTGTTCTTGCATAGATATTACCTCTGTTGTTATTTTTTTATTTCTCTTATCTTTTGGCGTGTTGAAAGGGAAATGAACTTAAAAGAGGTTCATTAATGGAATATGCTTATCACTTCAATGAAACAGATGCTAAACATTCTTTCCAAATATGGAAACATTTCTGGAATTTCTGATCCTCTTTGGGTCCATCGAGAGATTGAATCCTTGAAGAATGTATTTGCCGTGAGGATGAATCTTGGTGACCCTGACTTTGTTAATGTGACTAAAGTTCTAGCTGATATGCTTTCTCCTAAATTTGCCGAGGAGTTAAAGAAAACCATACTTGACAACATGACATTTGATCCCGGCCATTATGGTGGCAGGTTTGTCATTTCTCAAGGAATTCATCATATGTTAGTCCAAATAACTAATTATTTCTTGCTTTTATTACCAAATCTTTTCTGATATATATAGCACATTCTCACTCTTGGCTGGCCAAACATTTGTTGACGTTTATTTTATTTCTTGCTAAATGTAAATTACTGGAACCGAAGTTATCTGCGATAATTAAAAATGCCTTACGTGCAATGAATTGATAGGCAGCATGTCAATACCTCATGTATCATTATGAGGTATGTCCATTACTCCATTAGTATGTTTCAATCAAAGTCTTTTGGCATTAATCTTAAGACAGTATATTAGATTTGCCTAATCTAGATTAGTCTGGTTGTCGTTGCTGTATTACATACACTAAAAATCCAAGATGTTTGTCATTTACAGTTGGTGTGTATTTCTTAACAGATGGAAACAGATCAGTGATCATGGCACTAGTCATTTGTCCATCATAGATTCTGAGCAAAATGCCATCTCCATGACCACTACCGTGAATGCGTACTTTGGTGCACAAATGCTGTCACTGAGTACAGGAATAGTCCTAAACAATGAAATGGATGATTTCTCCATACCTGGAAATGTTTCAACAGGTCCACCACCAGCACCAGCCAATTTTATCAGGCCAGGAAAAAGACCGATTTCGTCCATGACTCCTACCATAATCCTGAAGGTAATAGTGAGATCAATAAAATTACTCAAATCTATGTTTATTTGCAGTGCAATATTTCAGTGTTTTTGTTTTCTATACTTTGACAGGATGAGCAACTTAAAGCGGTTGTAGGTGCAAGTGGAGGAGCCATGATCATTCCTGCAACAGCAGAGGTGCTCTTAAATCATTTTGCAAGGGGAATGGATCCACTCTCTTCTGTCCTGGCTCCACGGTTTTATCATCAGGTTACTGTACTCCCATTCTCATAGTTTCTCAATATACCTCCCCACTGCAATCTATACTCATGTATTCCTCTCATTATCATCTCATGCTACAAAACTTGATCATTGCTTACGGAGGAAGAATGCATCTCCGAGGCCGTCCATAATAGGTGTTGCAGCTTATTTCCCTCCTCGACTAACGTGATATGTTTCTGTCTTGCAGCTGTATCCTAATGTGGTGCACTATGAGAATTGGACAACCGTGATTGGTGATCACTTTGAACTTCCTGCTCAAATCAGGAAATCCCTACAAAAGAAAGGCCATGTCCTTCAGCCTCTTGCTGGTGGAGCTATTTGCCAGTTTATAGTTATAGAAGCTTTGAAGAAAAACGGAGGTGGTCAAGAGTTTGTGGCAGTGAGTGATCCAAGAAAAGGAGGGATTCCTGCTGGTTTCTAGATATTGGGTTGGTGTTGGGGGGAATGTAATTTAAGAGAATTATTGCTCTTGTACCCTTCGTCTCCCCTTTACAATTGTTAATGAGCAATGAAATCTAGAACGGGTTTGAAAGTAATTGCTTCAATTTTTTGTTCCTTTGCTCCAGGAAAAACGTACTAAGGTTTCGCTCAGCTACGATTTTGGATTTTTACCCCTTTTGGCTCTTGTAACTTCTCACAAAGCTTTAACCTTTCTGAGACTGAACGACAAATAGATCAGTATAGAGATAGTGTGAGGATATTTTAGTAAGTGCGTGGAGGTATATTTAGCGTTTTATGGTTTAAAAAAGTAAAATGGAGGTGTAATAAGTAACTAAAGTATACATAATACATAGTAATTTTAGAGATGCAACTAGAACTCTCCCTTAATTTATAATATATGCATGCAATAGATATAACATCTCAAATATGCTACTACACTCTAGGATAATTGGCAACTCACCAAAACTATGGCCTTAATATTGAAGCTCCATATAAAAAATTTACCAAATACATAATTAATTTATAATGATAATTATAAGTGATATTTTGTCCCAAACTCAATATGCTCAGAATGGTTAGGCTTCAAACTTCCGACTATTTATGGAAGCAATTTGGTATCTCACTACGTGTATTGTCCTTAGTCATAAACTCATAATTCTGTCTTGAATCGGTCCGCGCAGCAAGTGCTACCTCTCATAATAAGATCTTTAAGCACGTACTCATCCAAGGACTGAAGACGAAGTAAAAACACACTTATAGAGTTATAGTCAAGATCAATGCAAGTCTGTGTCAAGTTTACTATCGTTACTGCACTTCATATACGTAAACTTCATATGATAAAAATCACATAGAATGATTTTTAGTTGTTTATGAGTTTCCTGTCACAAACTGAAGTGGTTATCCAGGAAGAGTGACGTTAAGATTAAACATTGCACTAACTAATCTTTGTTTCATTTGTAATATGTGAAGAGCACTGGAGTGAGGCCGGCATGTATGACAGAAAACTCTAAATATTCCCCTAGTTCATTCCAGGCCTATATGTATATCTTTGATTGGGTTTGTCTGCGATACATCAATGTATCAAACTATAGTACATTGATATACCATAAGATTTTCCTTATTATTTATCCACAAAACAAAAAAATTCAACACACTCGATATATAGGGATGAATCAACTTTCTTTAACTTGATTTGAAAACCCAAGAACAAAAAGCAAACAAGAGTGATTGTGTAAGAAACATTCATGAATTATCAAAATTGATCATAGTCCAAAGAGAACGCTGTGTCCTTGATTTTGAGGCAAATCTTTAAGTTCCTGCCACGTACATGTGAACCATAAGAAAGCAGAAATAAAAATGGAGTATACAAGTAATTCCTAAATGCTGTTGAATCTGCCACTGTGCTCTGGTTTAAGTCAAAGTTCCTGTTCACTTATTCAGAGATCGATGTAAGCATTTCGATGGATAACTTGTCCAATTTTACTGGGAATGACTAAAGCAAAGAAAGTTCACAATATGAGGAAGTTTCCTAGTATAAGGAACATTGAGATGCAAATCCGATTCTCTTCTACTTCTGCAAACAATACATTCAATTCATTACTGATATTCACCTCAGTGGTACATGAGGATGTGCAGGCAGTACCTTCACTTATCTTCATAGGGACGGTGATCATGCTGCTGAGACCCTAGCTCGCTCATCTCTTAGTAATTGATCATGTAATGTATTTTTGACCTCAATTCCTCCCTTAAAGCCATACTCGAGATCCTCAAGTTGGAGGAATTTTTCAGTGCTACGGGAGAATCACGTGGCAGTACCCAGTGATGAATAAACAATCTTAAGTTTGTAAATCAAGATCATGCTCATAAATAACACAAACACATGAAACTCAAATCAAGAACACAATACAGAATGCGGAATAGAGATTTCCTAGCTGTACTAGGAATATACCTTCATCACTTCTCCAGTCACCCTTCATAGCTATCTTTGATCCAGACATCTTCTTGTTATTAATATGAACTGCACACAAACTAAACATATCAATAGAACAAGACACAAGTCTTATGCGTTTCAATATCAAGCAAACAAAATGGGACTGTAAACTCAACGCCAAAAGATATCGAACACAGGGACTAATTCCTTCTATATATATTGACCAATTTGATCAGTTAGAATTCAATCCCATAAGTGAATCTTGATCAAACACTAACTCTATATATGTAAGGCTTAGTTCTATCACAATACTAATTCGATGTAATGCAGGCTTTATACAATGAATCTCTACGTTTACTAAGTGATATACAACTCTGTAAACTTCTATGTAACTGAGTTGTATTTACAGAGTTGTAATTGTATTGCTCCTTGTTAAACCGAAACCTGTTCAATACTAAATGTCTACAGAAATAGATAGAGTTTGTGTCCAAATTGGTTCTTACAATCTCCCACTTGGACCAACTATATCTGTTGACAGTAGCCGCAGAGAGGCTACAGCAGGCCCACAGACCTGCAGCAAGTGCACCAGGGCCTGGCCCAAGGCCCAGGACCGGCTCACCAGCACCCGGCCTCGGGGTCCAGCACTTTATCCTGCCACCAGGGACCCGGGGACCGGGGGCGCCTGCCTGCCAAAGAGGGCACCAGAATGTACAAACAGAAGGGAACCAGTCCCACATCGAAGGGTGAGGCCAGCCCTCACCCCCAACCACCTATATAAGGGCCCCAACTACCCTCTTTAATAGGTAACTTATCTCTCTCCCCGCTTACATACGTGCCTTGGTTATATATATTCCAACTATACTAACTTAGGCATCGGAGAGGAGAAGACCGGCCCGCCCGGTATTCCCGTTAGTGAGCAGGATTGCAGGAGATCAAGTTGGATTCATCTGTATCTACCAGGCCCCCGGGTTTAGGCAGAAACAATTGGCGCCGTCTGTGGGAAGTCAGTTTAAAAAGTTGTGTTGCTCTACTGACGTGAGCCGAAGCTCGCATGCAATAATAAACCCTACAATCGTTAGTAGTATAGAATAAGTAGGGATCGTTCTAGGCCGGGGATTAAGGGTACCTGAGATATGAAATTGTTAGACAAACATATATACATATATACATCAAACACATCACAAATATGGGGGATAGTGGTTCGGCAGCAATGCTGCCCACGTACTAGGCACGGCAAAACAATTTAAGTGCTGAAAATTAAATCCTAACTCTACTATTTACAAGGTTGGTCGACATTCTTCCACAAAGCACTAACACAAAAGCAATCAAAACACATAACAAACAAGTAAATAAGACTCTCGGCAAAGTATTAAAACGTTCTAGACTCAACTTAACTCCAACCCAACTAGAGCCGCAGCGGTCATCTAATTGTTAGACTTCTCTTGTACTTAGAATTAACTCAGCGTATAATCCTAATCTTGTTACTAACCGGTTTACATGACACGCAGCGTCGACACATGAACTAGCTAGTAAATACGCACAGAGTCCTTTTTAATTGGAAACAAGTCAATAGAGTAAGGTTGTCAATCATCTCTACAACAAGCATGTTCATTTAAATTGCTCTAGCCCTAGTGAAAAACAACACAAACAAAGTAACTCGTTGATTACTTTCATCCATATTAAATTTCGGCTAATGAGATCAATAATCTACGCATTGCACTTACATAGGCTACCAATCTTTAAGCACACGAATTTAAAGAACAAGTCAAGAAAACCCTAAAATCAATTTAACACATGTTATTGCCGATTATCCTAATTACTAGTTCATTACATATTTTCCTTACTCTTTAGCATGCAATTCATATTCTTACATCTAAAACCTTACTTGAAGATAAAGAAAACAAATTAACATGCAAATCATAAAACCAAATTTCAATCCAATTCATACATAGACATAAAAATTGAAACCAAGGATTCATGCTAACTTTATAGACAAAGTTTAACATAACTACACAAAAATTTACAAAGCCAAGAGTAGGGAGTGGATCACACATTAGAAACCTTGAAGACTTCGTCGTGTATGGATCCGTGGATGATGGTGCTCGGATGGCTGCTGCTCGGCAGTAAAGGTATCGGCAGCAAGGGATCAAAGTTTTCGGCAGGAAACTTTGGTATGGTGGTGGTGGTTTTGGCTAGGGTTTTTGTGTAGGATTCTTGGGGAAATTTTGGTAGAGCTTTGGCTAGATTTTTGCTTTGGAATGTGACCGTTTTTTCTGAATACGAGATGGCTATATATATAGAGGAAAAGGGAGAGAGGCTGCCGGCAGCACCTTGTGCAAAGAGGATTGAGAAAACCTAGTACAATAAGGTTTTGCAACCTTCCTTTCTTAATCCAATTAGGTTTTCTTTTCTGAATATTTCTTCAAGGCTTGGGCTTCACATCTTCATGGATTTCTTGTATGGTCTTGGACTTCAATTGAAAGGCTTTTGATCCATCGAAAATGCCCCAAATGCCGGCAGCACACAAAGGCAGCAAATCTGCCAGAATCGGCAGCTTCTCCTAGTGTGACTAGGAGAACTTGTTTCTTCATGCTTTTCTTCAATGCCATGGCCTAGTGTCTTCCTCTTCCCTTCATAAAGCTTGGACCATCTTCACATATGCATTTATACACCATTTGGTCCATCAAAAACAGAAAACACAAAAAGGGGGCAGTAGGTTCCTGGAATCGGCAGCTTTGACCTTGTCGCAGTAATTCCGGCATATCTCCCTCCATGGAGCTCCGATTGATGCGATTCCAAGTCTCACGTAAACTAGACACATAGGGCCATCTCCCCATAAAATATCTCGGCCAAATTCCATGCAAGTCGTCGGGAATGATTTTTCGAAGTTGGGACACAGTCCCAGGAATTTCCTGGAAGTCCCTGGATTGGAATGCTCGGACTGCCGTTTTGCAGCCAACTTTTGGGTGACTTCCCAAACTCCGATTGATCTGAAATTTTAACACAACATTCCTCAACATATGAATATTAAGCACGCCTAAATTCGCCAAATTCGGACAAGGATAGATAACAGTTTCGCTCATCTCAAAATCACGAAAAAGACATATTTTACACTATTTTCCAGATTTCTCAAACTTAGTCATTTTTCGGATTCTTAACCATTTTTCACCAAAACTCTACCAAATTGACACTAACTATATTATGACTCAATCTTAGATAAGTAAGGGTTAAACAAAGCATAAACGAGGGCATAAGCATATAATATCGTCGCACATTGTGCTCCTATCAACTACCCCACACTTATCCTTTGCTAGTCCCTTAGCAAACTAAATTAAACTACGACTCTAAACAAACTATTGCCCCTAACAATTTGTCTCAGGCTCGTATGTACACATAGCTTTCAAGTTAATGCATGAGAATGCTACGCACGAAAATTCCAAGTTTCATGAACATGTGACATCAATATGAACATATAAGAACAAAAGTAAGCATGTAGACATGTTAAAGCTAATTCAAATCACCTCACTAGGCATACTCTCTTCTTTTCTCTCGAAGCATGGTTATTCACTCAATAGTATATGCAAGTGAAAAATAATGAATTACGAAGAGTAACTTGCATATGTCATGAAACGAAAGCACTTTGTGAAATTTTTATGGAAAAACCTCATATGACAACTATATGCACCAATGAACCAAAACCATATGCTTACTCTTGAGATAATCTCCACAATCAAATTTAACCATCTTAAGAATCATGAAAAAGATCAATAAAAGGGTTGTAATGGGGCTAGGCTAAGAGGTATTCGATATTTGGATAAGGAGGCTTAGAAACGTCACTAAGGCCTTAGCAAAGCTCGAATCTCCTTATGTCTTCTCGCCAAAAGGGTCAAATTTCATTTTGTTGGACCCTTCCTTCATTCTTTTCTTCCCATAAAATATTACAACAACCTAGACAATAGCCAAGCACAAAATTTTCTTTTCAATGCCGTGCCTTACACATTTTTCTTCTTCTCGGCATTTTTCTCTTTTTTTTTTTTTTTTCTTTTGTTTAATCCGAGTATTTTTTTCTTTTCTTTTTCTTAAGGCACGGCATGCATACATATTACATACAACTTATGGCTAAGTCTACCCCTCACTTGTTCTTCTTCATCACACACGCGAAAACGCCTTCAAAATTTCAAGCTTTGCCGGAACACAAGGTAGAGGCATCACTATACTAAGTTCATGGAAAGTGTTTAAGGGTGATGAAGGAAAAGGCTCAACATAGGCTCAAAGGGGTTTACTAAGGTGTCCCACGACGGGCTCCAATAGGGCACATGCTTTATTTGGCTTTGGTGGTAAACCTAAATGATCTTTATTCAATCATATTCAAAATCAAGGTATTTTATGACTAAAAACGTTTCGAAAATCAACAAGAGTAAGTTCTAGCATACTAGAGTTCATTAAAAAGCTATGGCACATAGTCATCGAATTTGCAAAGAATTATGAGGTTTCATGCTTCCTACGAATCTATCGAATTTTATCTTTTTATCGCTCAAGAAGAAGGCAATTTGGCACAAAAGCTCACATAGGTTATAATCGAAATAAACTAGCTAAAACATGCATGCTTAATAATCAATAAGTCCTACATGCTCCTACCAATGCACATAATCCATGAAACTTACAATTTTAAAAGTATGCACAACTATCATCTATGTATACAAAGAGGAGAAAAACATCATTGACATATTAGGGGCATCCTAAGACTCGAAACCAACAAATTTAAACACTCTATTTTTGTGGAACAATTTTCTGAATTTTTCTTTTCTAAACTAAGCACACAAAAACATAAACGGAATACGTTATCCCACCCCACACTTAGAAAATTACATTGTCCTCAATGTAAGCACAAAACCATATCAACGAATTTCCTAAGCATGCAATCGACTAACATATTCCAACATATCATCACAAACCAAAGGAAAAGAGAAGGGTTAAGAAATTTCAAACTCTCGGTGATGGCTCCTTCACTTTTCTTTGATCGACATGGGTTGCCTCCCAAGTAGCGCTTTGTGTTTATAGTCCATAGCCTAGACTTTTCACCGTGTTTTGCATGTGTTCATCGTGCTCCAAAACATCCCAAATCGGCAAGAAGAAGATCAATGAGAAGAGTGTTGCATAATGTATCCGATGCTGCCCAATCCTGCGTGTCCAGTCTTTCTGGCGTGTCCGGCCGGTTTTCTGGGGTATCCGGCGTATCCGACTGCAAGGTTGTCAGGTGTCCGGCCTCCTGTCTCAAATTGTCAAGCCTGCCGGCAATGGCAGGTCCGGCAGGCTGTACTCTTGCAGCAGGGATGACGGATAGTTGCTCGGCATCAAGTGGAGGCTTGTCCGGTTTGTGTGTAACTTGGGCACCCATGTCCGGCAGATTTGGTGTGTATGCATTAACCCTGCCGGCAGATTGTGGCTTGGCTTGCAAGGGATGCGGCGGCTCGGCAACATTGTTTGTGGCTACTCGGCTTGGTGGTGGGGATTGTGGTGCGTTGGAAACAGCGGTTTCTTCCACCGTGCTCTCTTGAAAAGAAGAGTAGTAATGCTTGAGACGATGGCCATTTACCTTGAATGTGTTTCCTGTAGCTTCATTCCGAATCTCGATGGCTCCATGAGGAAACACTTGAAGAACAACGAAAGGTCCAAGCCAACGAGAGCGCAACTTTCCCGGAAAAAGTTTAAGTCGTGAATGATACAAGAGAACTTTTTGACCAACTTCAAACTCCTTCCGTCGAAGCATCTTATCATGAGCAACCTTAGTCTTTTGCTTGTAAATCCATGCGGCTTCATAAGCTTCATTCCGTATTTCTTCAAGTTCGTTGAGTTGAAGCTTTCTATGAAGACCGGCATCATCAATGTTCATATTGAAGGCCTTGATTGCCCACCATGCCTTATGCTCTAGCTCAACCGGTAAGTGACATGCTTTGCCATAAACTAACCGAAAAGGAGACATACCTATCGGTGTCTTGTACGCGGTCCTATAAGCCCACAAAGCATCATCGAGACGATCACTCCAATCCTTCCTGGAAGGTCCAACGGTTTTCTCCAAAATTTGCTTGATCTCTCGATTACTTACCTCGGCCATGCCACTCGTTTGGGGGTGATAAGGTGTAGAAACCTTGTGTGTGACTCCATACCTTCTCAATAAGGCTTCAATGGTGCGGTTACAAAAATGGGATCCTCCATCGCTAATCAAGACTCTTGGAACTCCAAAACGTGAAAAGATGTTGGTCTTGAGAAACTTGGCTACCACCTTAGCATCATTGGTGCGTGTGGCCTTGGCTTCAATCCACTTTGACACATAATCCACCGCAAGCAATATGTAGAGAAAGCCCTTACTTGAAGGAAACGGTCCCATGAAGTCAACACCCCATAAATCGAAAATCTCAACCTCAATGATAGGCGTGAGCGGCATTTGGTCTCTAGCTCCAATGTTCCCCATTCTTTGGCATCTATCACATGCCTTGCAAAACATGAATGCATCTTTAAAAATCGTAGGCCAAAAGAAACCACAATTAAGTACCTTCAAAGCCGTTTTCTTTGGTCCAAAATGACCTCCACACGCCTCACTATGACAAAAAGCAAGGATGGAACGATGCTCATTCTCCGGCACACATCTTCTAAGCACGTGATCACCACATTGCTTCCATAAGTACGGATCATCCCACAAGAAGTGTCGAGCTTGCTTCCTTATTCTTTGTTGATGGTGGTTCGGCAACTCCTTAGGAAATCGGCGTGTAGCTAGAAAATTTGCAATGTCGGCATACCAAGGCTCATGTACTTCAAGTCGAAAAAGTTGCTCATCCGGAAAGGTATCACATAAGGGCAACCGATCCTTTTCTTGAACAAGCCTACTCAAATGATCGGCCACAACATTTTCTACTCCTTTCTTGTCCTTAATCTCAATATCGAACTCTTGAAGCAAAAGAATCCATCGAATAAGCCTCGGCTTGGCATCCTTCTTCGTCATAAGATATCTCAAAGCGGCATGATCACTATAAACAATAACCTTGGAATTCAAAAGATATGATCGAAATTTCTCCAAAGCAAAGATTACCGCTAAGAGTTCCTTCTCCGTTGTTGTGTAATTGAGTTGTGCATCGTTGAGAGTCCTTGAAGCATAGTAAATGGCGCATGGCTTCTTATCAATTCGTTGTCCAAGTACCGCTCCAAGTGCATAATCACTAGCATCACACATCAACTCAAACGGCTCGTCCCAATTAGGGGAAACAAGAATCGGTGCCGAACACAACATGGTCTTCAATCGGCAAAAGGCATCCTCACACGCCTTTGTCCACTCAAACGTCACCTCCTTTTGTAACAAGTTGCTCAATGGCTTGGCAATTGAAGAGAAGTCCTTGATGAATCGTCGATAGAACCCCGCATGGCCAAGAAAGCTTCGCACGTCCCTTACATTTCTAGGGCTCAGCAAGTGTTGTATAAGTTCAACCTTTGCTTTGTCAACTTCAAGTCCTCTTACCGAAATAATATGGCCAAGCACAATGCCTTGCGTGACCATGAAGTGACACTTCTCCCAATTGAGCACAAGATTTGTCTCTACACACCTCTCAAGTATCTTCTCCAAGTTCCCCAAACATGCATCGAAGGTGCCTCCATACACACTAAAATCATCCATGAACACTTCGATAATGTCTTCAATAAAATCCGAGAAGATAGCATACATACATCTTTGAAAAGTGCCGGGTGCGTTGCAAAGTCCGAATGGCATCCTCCGGTAGGCAAACGTGCCAAATGGACAAGTAAAAGTGGTCTTCTCTTGATCGTCCGGGTGTATCATGATTTGGTTGTAGCCACTATATCCATCAAGAAAGCAATAGTAAGAATGACCGGCTAACCTCTCTAGCATTTGATCCATAAACGGCAAAGGCATGTGATCCTTCCTTGTTGTAGCGTTGAGCTTCCTATAATCGATGCACATCCGATGACCGGTTACAAGTCTTTGTGGCACAAGCTCATTCTTCTCATTCTTGACAACCGTTACACCACTCTTCTTTGGCACTACTTGCACGGGAGAAATCCACTTACTATCCGAAATTGGGTAGATCACTCCACAATCAAGCAACTTGATAATCTCTTCTTTCACAACTTTCATCATGGGAGGGTGAAGTCGACGTTGAGCTTCTTTTGTCGGCTTAGCTCCTTCTTCCAACAAAATACGATGAACACAAGTAGTAGGGCTTATTCCCTTGATATCCGCTAAGGTCCAACCTATGGCGGTCTTGTACTTCTTAAGCACACAAATCAAATCCTCCTCTTGCTTCTTACTAAGCATTGAAGACACAATAACCGGTAGTGTGTCTCCTTCTCCAAGATAAGCATATTTCAAATGACTAGGGAGCTCTTTTAGTTCTAACTTTGGGGCCTCTTCCACACTTGGTCGAAATTTTGTTGTGGCACTTGGAATTGACAAGAACGAGTTCCTCGGATACAATGTTGTGGCCTCAAGCTCGGCAACCACCTCTCTAAGGCTCGGCATCATTATGAATGGCTCGGCATTGTTGCTTGGCTCGGCAATCCCTTGCTCGGCATGGCTTGGCTCGGCTTCATCATGCACTCGTTCTCCCCTCTTGTCAAATCCGACCCCTTGCTCAATTGCTAATTGCTATGCGTCGAGCGAGGTCGACATAACTTGCTCGACCTCCTCCAAAACATCAATGGCACAACCCTCCTTCAAATCAACATTAGGGAACTTCATGGCGTCAAAAACATTGAACTTGATTACCTCACCATCAAATTCCATAGTTAGGTTGCCCTCGGCCACATCTATCTTTGTGCGCGCGGTCCTCATGAATGGTCGCCCTAAAAGCAATTGAGTGTTGTTGACCGGCGAATCCTCCATCTCAACCACATAAAAATCGGCGGGGAATATCAATTGGTTGACTTGCACCAACACATCCTCTACATAACCTTCCGGATATTTGCTTGAGCGATCCGCAAGTTGAATGATGACATTATCCTTCTTGAGAGGCCCTATACTCAACGTTTGATACACATTGAGTGGCATGACATTAATCGATGCTCCCAAATCCAACATTACATCATCAAACCGTGTATTGCCTATGACACAAGGCACATTGAAGCTTCCCGGATCCTTCATCTTTGGTGGCAACTTCCTTTGAATAACGGCCGACACCGTCTCGCTCATTGTTACCACACGAGTTTCTCTAGTATGCCTTCTTGCCGTACAAAGCTCCTTTAAAAACTTAGCATACTTTGGCACTTGCTTAATGCACTCCAACAAAGGGATGTTGACTTGCACTTTCCGGAAAATCTCCAATACCTCCTCATCGGATTTGTCTTTCTTCGTTCTAGCAAAGCGTGAAGGGAATGGGGCACTAGATGATGGGTCCCCTCCTTTGGCATTGTTGCCGGCCACACTATCCTGCTCGGCAGAATGGCCCTTGCCGGCTGCTCGGTTCTCCTTCTCGGCAATGACATTGCCGGCATCATCATGATGCTCGGCATCAAGGTTCTCCTCGGCATCCTCTCTATTATGGCTGCCGGCAATGACATGTCCGGCAGCCATCTCATCCTCATTAACATCTTTGAAAGTCACTCGCTTCTTCTTTGGACTTGTTGGAGGAACCAACTCCCTTCCGCTTCGAGTTTGAATCACTTTGGCTTGCTCGTTCCTCGGATTTGGAATAGTATTGCTTGGCAACTTCCCTTGCTCATTAAATCTTCCCATAAAATCCACAACTTGCCCCATTTGAGTCTTGAGCTCACCAATGTCCTTTTGATGATTTTGTTGTCCCGCGAGTAATGCTTGAGTAGCACTTGACAAAGATTGAAGCAAAGCATCATAATTCGGATTGCTCGGTGCGGCTTGGCCTTGGCCTTGGCTCGGCCCTCCTTGACCTTGGTACGGCACAACTTGTGCTTGGCTCGGCATGGCTCCAAATGCTCCTTGATTCGGCTGATAGGGTTGCCGAGGCACAAATGGTGGCCTTGGTGCAAATGGTGCTCCTCCCTCTCTCGGTTGCATAGGTGCCCTAAGCACGTTATCATTATTCGCCCATCGAAAGTTCGGATGATCATTGAACCTTGGATTGAAATTGCCAAACCGTTGGCCTCCTTGAAAACCAATTGCATTGCACTCCTCTACTCCCTCATTAACTCCAAATTGAGGGCATTGTTCGGTCTCATGGCCCTCGGTGCAAATTCCACATACACTAGCACGCTTCTTCATCAAATTACTCACCAAGTCGGTAAGCTTGTCCACTTTATCTTCTAACTTTGTGCTCGAAGACGTCTCATGCACTTTCTCACTCCTTTGCACATTCCCTCGTGCCATGCCAAATTGTTGGTTGTTCAAGGCACGAACTTCCAACAAACTTCTTGCCGCTCCGGCATTCAACTCCAAGAAACTACCTCCCGCGGCCGAGTCAAGAAACTCTCTCTCCATGACGCGCAATCCCTCATAAAAATATTGTAGCAAGAGTCCATCGCTAATGCCATGCGATGGACACAAAGAAACTAGGGACTTGAACCTCTTGTAGTAGTCGAAGAAAGTCTCATCTCCGGCTTGCTTCACACTTGTAATTTGCTTCCTCAGATCAGTGATACGTGAAGCGGGAAAGTACTTGAGCAAAAACTCATCCATCATAGTACTCCACGAAACAATGCGACCACTAGGCACCTCAAACAACCACTCCTTTGCTTGATCTTCTAAAGAAAACGGAAATGCCTTCATTTTGAAGTGTTGCAAATCGGTCCCTCTTGGACACATAGACTCCGTGGTGAAGTTAAACCACTGTAGATGCTTATTAGGGTCCTCACTCGGCATCCCATAAAACGATTTCAGCTTATGGAGGAATCCACTCCTCAATTCAATCTCTCCAGTTTTGTCAGCTTCCAAGGGAGGATAAGTAATATTAGAAGGAGCAACTCCAGCTCCAGCAACATGACCATTCTGTGATCTGATTGATGCCATTATCTCTTCTTCTTCTGATGATTCGGCAAAGGCTTCAAATTCTGGGTTCTGAAGATCACACGACGATGACACTACTGATGGGGAGCTCGGCACTGATGATGAAATGGACGGCACACTAGGTGATGATGGCAAGGATGAACTGGTTGGTGACGATGGAGGTAATGGCACAAAACGAGCAATAGCGAGTTCTTGGTCTAAACGTTGCAAACGGCCTTGAAGATCTCTTGCCCAAATACTAGATTCGGACATGCATTATTTCTGAAATTTGCAACATTTTAAACAAGTTAGAACCTTATAAAGAAATAGAAAGCAAGAATATACATCATTACAAGCCACGGCATTGGCGATTACATAATCATATTTCAAACCATAACACATATATACATTCGGCACAACACAAAGCAGCATTCGGCAAAGCATATATTCGGCAACAAGAGGGCAAAAATCGGAAAGTTCATGAGCATGTAATCGCTAAGTCTAATTTCTTTTTAAATTTGTTCTAACTCTCGAAGTACGTGGAGCAGAGGAGATAACGGTGCAATGGACTGATACAGCCCCCGGTAGTATCATGCTTAATCCGATATACCTCAAGAGTTTGAACCACACAACATGTTTTATCTTTGAAGAAAATAGGCCACATATGTCAAGTTATGTTCTAGCGTCTAAAGTGAGGTGATGCTTCGGCACAAGCTGTCGACTAGGTCGTGCGGATTTTACGTTTCAAAGGTCATTACAATCACGGAGGGCGAACCCCCTACAGGAACCAGGCAGGACTCGTTGTTGGACACCATGGAGGGCGAACCCCCTATCGACTCACTCACCGAGAATGAACATCAGTCTATGGGCCTTGAGATCCAGTTAAACAAACCTGAGAACCATATCTATGATAATAACTTCCCCATACTTTGTAAAACAAACACGGATCCCTAGCGGTCTCAAGTGTTGATTAAAACCGCCCTCAACCTCATAAAAATAATACCAAGTTAGCGTCGTTATGCGTGGGGGGCCAACGATGGACTAATTCCAACATTGCAGGGCCCGTTTCCCAATCTACACAAAAACATACCTAACATGGCATCACTCGTATGAAGGGTTATGGTTATGATCAACAAAAGAGGCTTCACCTACATGTTATACTTTAGAAACTACAATAAACTCAAACATACACAACACTATCAACTTCCTAGAAATTAAACTAAGTGATTACCAACATACATCATTATACATCATGCAACTTTCGAAATTTAAACTCTACATGCCGAAGCATATTTATACTTTACATAA
This sequence comes from Potentilla sterilis, assembly GCA_963682095.1. Taxonomy (NCBI): domain Eukaryota; kingdom Viridiplantae; phylum Streptophyta; class Magnoliopsida; order Rosales; family Rosaceae; genus Potentilla; species Potentilla sterilis. The sequence goes on from OY821764.1 coordinate 30,054,404, forward strand.
TCCCAAAATAAACTTAAAATTTACAACTTTACAACTTCACAACAAAAATTTCCAGCAACATTATATACACAACAATAACATAAAACAAGCTTTTATAATCCCCGGCAACGGCGCCAAAAATTGACGTGAGAGCCGAAGCTCGCATGCAATAATAAACCCTACAATCGTTAGTAGTATAGAATAAGTAGGGATCGTTCTAGGCCGGGGATTAAGGGTACCTGAGATATGAAATTGTTAGACAAACATATATACATATATACATCAAACACATCACAAATATGGGGGATAGTGGTTCGGCAGCAATGCTGCCCACGTACTAGGCACGGCAAAACAATTTAAGTGCTGAAAATTAAATCCTAACTCTACTATTTACAAGGTTGGTCGACATTCTTCCACAAAGCACTAACACAAAAGCAATCAAAACACATAACAAACAAGTAAATAAGACTCTCGGCAAAGTATTAAAACGTTCTAGACTCAACTTAACTCCAACCCAACTAGAGCCGCAGCGGTCATCTAATTGTTAGACTTCTCTTGTACTTAGAATTAACTCAGCGTATAATCCTAATCTTGTTACTAACCGGTTTACATGACACGCAGCGTCGACACATGAACTAGCTAGTAAATACGCACAGAGTCCTTTTTAATTGGAAACAAGTCAATAGAGTAAGGTTGTCAATCATCTCTACAACAAGCATGTTCATTTAAATTGCTCTAGCCCTAGTGAAAAACAACACAAACAAAGTAACTCGTTGATTACTTTCATCCATATTAAATTTCGGCTAATGAGATCAATAATCTACGCATTGCACTTACATAGGCTACCAATCTTTAAGCACACGAATTTAAAGAACAAGTCAAGAAAACCCTAAAATCAATTTAACACATGTTATTGCCGATTATCCTAATTACTAGTTCATTACATATTTTCCTTACTCTTTAGCATGCAATTCATATTCTTACATCTAAAACCTTACTTGAAGATAAAGAAAACAAATTAACATGCAAATCATAAAACCAAATTTCAATCCAATTCATACATAGACATAAAAATTGAAACCAAGGATTCATGCTAACTTTATAGACAAAGTTTAACATAACTACACAAAAATTTACAAAGCCAAGAGTAGGGAGTGGATCACACATTAGAAACCTTGAAGACTTCGTCGTGTATGGATCCGTGGATGATGGTGCTCGGATGGCTGCTGCTCGGCAGTAAAGGTATCGGCAGCAAGGGATCAAAGTTTTCGGCAGGAAACTTTGGTATGGTGGTGGTGGTTTTGGCTAGGGTTTTTGTGTAGGATTCTTGGGGAAATTTTGGTAGAGCTTTGGCTAGATTTTTGCTTTGGAATGTGACCGTTTTTTCTGAATACGAGATGGCTATATATATAGAGGAAAAGGGAGAGAGGCTGCCGGCAGCACCTTGTGCAAAGAGGATTGAGAAAACCTAGTACAATAAGGTTTTGCAACCTTCCTTTCTTAATCCAATTAGGTTTTCTTTTCTGAATATTTCTTCAAGGCTTGGGCTTCACATCTTCATGGATTTCTTGTATGGTCTTGGACTTCAATTGAAAGGCTTTTGATCCATCGAAAATGCCCCAAATGCCGGCAGCACACAAAGGCAGCAAATCTGCCAGAATCGGCAGCTTCTCCTAGTGTGACTAGGAGAACTTGTTTCTTCATGCTTTTCTTCAATGCCATGGCCTAGTGTCTTCCTCTTCCCTTCATAAAGCTTGGACCATCTTCACATATGCATTTATACACCATTTGGTCCATCAAAAACAGAAAACACAAAAAGGGGGCAGTAGGTTCCTGGAATCGGCAGCTTTGACCTTGTCGCAGTAATTCCGGCATATCTCCCTCCATGGAGCTCCGATTGATGCGATTCCAAGTCTCACGTAAACTAGACACATAGGGCCATCTCCCCATAAAATATCTCGGCCAAATTCCATGCAAGTCGTCGGGAATGATTTTTCGAAGTTGGGACACAGTCCCAGGAATTTCCTGGAAGTCCCTGGATTGGAATGCTCGGACTGCCGTTTTGCAGCCAACTTTTGGGTGACTTCCCAAACTCCGATTGATCTGAAATTTTAACACAACATTCCTCAACATATGAATATTAAGCACGCCTAAATTCGCCAAATTCGGACAAGGATAGATAACAGTTTCGCTCATCTCAAAATCACGAAAAAGACATATTTTACACTATTTTCCAGATTTCTCAAACTTAGTCATTTTTCGGATTCTTAACCATTTTTCACCAAAACTCTACCAAATTGACACTAACTATATTATGACTCAATCTTAGATAAGTAAGGGTTAAACAAAGCATAAACGAGGGCATAAGCATATAATATCGTCGCACATTGTGCTCCTATCATCTACCGGAGAGTAGAACTCTATTGATCCTTTGGAGAGGTAGCTACATCCGCAGTCCGGAAGCTATGGACGGAAGGAAGATAAAAGCCAGCACGGAAGGACCGAAAGGGCGAATTCAGTTCCCCGACCGGGCCCAAGGTACAGGGGCTGCCGACGGTGCGAGGTTCGTCCTTTCCCCCGACCGAGACGGAAAGTCGAAAGCGCGAATTCAGTTCCCCGACCCGGCCCGTAACATAAAGGCTGAGGTCGGTGCGAGGTTCGCCCTTTCTCCCATCCAAGGCAGGGCTCATGATCGCCAGGAGTCAGAAAACCCCGACCGGTATGGTACGGGAGAAATAAAAAAGATGAAGGCAGAGGTCGAGCGCTTGCGAGAAGAGGCCGATCAAGATCGATTAAGAGCGGAGGCCCGATGCCAGGAATTGAAGGCGGTGAACATTGCCCTATTGGCGGCCCTTGAGCGAGAGGGTCAGCAGGGCACACCTCCAGTAGCACCACGGCCAGCAAGCAAGGCTAGCGAATTCCCGCATCTTGAGGTAGGGCAGGCTACGGGAAGAAGAAAGACCGTGCATGTGACCACGCCACTCTTTTCGGAAGCTCTGAAAAACTCCGGCCCGGCCGAGCCCCCGTACCGCACGGGCCAGGCGTCAAGCGAGCAGGAAAGCTCTACCGCACGGACACTCGAGGCGCTCTTCGCCTCGGTGTCGGACATAAAGGGCCGCATGGAGACCAGCGAGAGGATGGCAGGGCGATCGCGGGGCGGTACGCGGTTCAAAGAACGCATTGGACCTTTCCCGCGCCGGATTAGGGAATCGGGAAGATCTGGAAACCAAAGGCCTCTGAAGTTGACATATTCAGGAACGAGCTGCCCGTACCAGCACCTGGACAGTTTTAAGTCACAAGCGGGGACAAGGGGCTACTCGGATGCCATGTGCTGCAACGTATTCCAAGAGACGCTCTCGGGGGAGGCGTTGAATTGGTTCTACGAGCTACCAGTGAACTCAGTCGAAACCTTCGAGCGGTTGGCTGATAAGTTTGTCGGCCGGTTCATCCTCAGAGCCAGGGCAGCCCAAACATCAACGATTCTTTTTGACTGCATGCAGACTGACAACGAGCCGCTACGCGCCTTCATTAACCGGTGGCAAATCGCCACGGCCGGGGTCAGGAACCTGGACAAGCAGATCGCAGGGATGGCCTTCAAGCAGGGTTTAAGACCTGGGGAACTTTCGTACAACTTACTAGTACAGGAGCCGCTGGGGTACGACGAGCTGATGACCGTGGCCGTCAGGCACGCTCAGGCAGAGCATGAGACATATGGGGACAAGGCGCCCAAGCGAATATCGGACGACCTACCGCCATCCCGTGGAAGCAAGACCGGGCGGCTAGATTGCAACCGTGCGCCTGCAGCCGCCAGGAAAGCAGAGGTACGGGAGGAGTGGCAACCCCGGCGAGGCGGTGACACCGGTTCCAGACCAGGGAAAAGACCGCCATTTGTGCGCCCGGCACAGCCCCAGGCAGCTACGCCAGCAGAGCGACCACCACGGGCCTTAGCTATTGCGCCAGCAGGAAAACCTCAAGATCTAGCCCTTCAGACTGGTGACTAGAAACCCCAGAAAGCGGTCGTGAACGACCAGGCCCGCCCGAATGACCCCAACAAAGACCGACCTTTAGCTCGGCAGGTAGGAACTATAAGCACCCGCGCTCCCGGGGGGATCGAGGTACACGGGAGCATTAACATGATACACGGCGGGGACCATATAGATCGGCTCACCCGGAGCTCAAAGAAGCGGTGCCTAAGATCGATCCGGGGGAAGGAGGTGTACGCCTTCGGAGAAAGAAGCGGCCAAGCCGCTAAAACCGGATGGAACTCGGTCACTTTCTATGAGGAGGAAGAGCCGGAGGATTTGATCCAACCGCACAACGACCCCTTCCTCATTACGGTCCAAATAGACCACTGGATAACCAGTCGTATGCTGATCGATACCGGAGCCTCTGTCAACGTAATGTTCCGAGACGCATACAAAGGGTTGCAGAGAGGAAGGAACAAGTTATCCCAGGATAACGAGCCGCTTATAAGCTTCTCCGGTGAGGTTGTCCAGCCTCTGGGATCGGATTGCCTACCGATCATCTTCAGCGAGGGAGACAGAACGAAAAAGGAGCATTTGGAGTTCATCATTGTCGACTGCCTATCATCGTACAATGACATAATCGGTCGGCCAGGGTTATGGAGGCTCAAAACGTTTATAGCCGGCCATATGCTGATGCTGAAGATGCCTTCACCAACCGGAGTTATTACTATACGTGGGGACCAAAGGATCGCCCGTAAGTATTACGCAGAGGCCTTGACCCACGTAAGGAAGTGGACCGAGGTCTTCACAACCACTCAGCAGGCGCCAGTGCCGGATCTGAGTATTGACCCCCGTGATGACATCGATTCAAAAAGAGTTAGGCGATCCGCATTCACCGAAAAGCTGGAGCGACCCTCGGCCGTGGAAGAAACCGAAGCGATCTGCATCTTCACAGACCACCCGGACCAAAGTATAGTGATAGGGACGCAGCTCGACCCAGTCGTTAGGCAAGAACTCATCGCCTTTCTCCAGGACAACAGTTCGGTCTTCGCATGGTCCTACGAGGACATGCCAGGCATATCCCTAGAGATAGCCGTCCACCAGCTAAATTTATTACCCAATGTTCTCCCGGTGAGGCAGAAAAGGAGGTCCTTCAGTCCGGCAAAGTATGAGGCAATCAGAGAGGAGATACAGAAATTGAAGGGTATAAGTTTCATCCGGGAAGTCCAGTACCCTCGCTGGCTCGCTAACATGGTCATGGTGCCGAAGAAGGGAACCGGCCAGTGGCGTATGTGCGTGGATTTCACTAACCTGAACCGGGCGTGTCCAAAGGACAGCTTCCCGCTCCCCCGGATTGACCAGCTTATAGATTCCACGTCCGGCTTCAAGCTGCTCAGTTTCATGGACGCTTACGCTGGGTACAATCAGATTAGGATGCACCCGGATGATGAGGAGCACACATCATTCACAACCGACCGAGGTACCTACTATTATAAGAGGATGCCGTACGGTCTAAAGAATGCCGGGGCCACCTACCAGCGAACGGTGAACCGAATGCTGGAGCAAGAAATGGGTAAAACAGTAGAGGTTTACGTTGATGACATGCTGGTCAAGAGCTTGACTACAGGGACCCACGTCCGGGATTTGGCCGTAGTCATCGGTAAGATGCTCAAATTCGGAATGCGCTTAAACCCAAAGAAGTGTATTTTCGGGATTTCAGAGGGCCTGTTCCTGGGCCACATCATCAGCCAGCGAGGGATAGAAGCCAACCCACTGAAGGTCCAGGCAATTTTAGATATGGAAACGCCAGGGGAGAGAAACCAGGTTCAGATGCTGACCGGCCGATTAGCCGCCCTGGCCAGATTCATCTCCCGCCTAACCGACAAGTGCGCCCCGTTCTTCAAGCTGCTCAAGGCACAACAGACCAGGAAAATCCACTGGGCAGCGGAGCATGAAGCGGCATTCCAGTCTATCAAGGCATATCTATCTGCAGTGCCTCTCCTATCCAAACCAGTGCCGGGCGAAATGTTATACCTCTACATAGCTGCATCTGCAACGGCCGTCTCCGCGGCTCTCATCAGGAAGGAAGACACGCTCGAACTTCCGGTATACTATGTGGGAAAGGGACTTACTGGAGCCGAGGGCCGCTATCCCGACATAGAGAGACTAGCCCTGGCCTTAATTGTTAGTGCCAGGAAGCTCCGACACTATTTCCAGGCTCATTCCATCACCTTATATACCAATCACCCTCTGCGGCAGATCCTGCAAAAACCAGACACCAGCGGTAGGCTCGTGCAGTGGGCAGTTGAATTGGGAGAGTTCGACATCACTTATGCCCCGGGAACGGCCATCAAGGGACAGGCAGCTGCGGACTTCATATGTGAGCTCACCCCAATGGCGGTAGAAGCGCACCCCGCCCGGTACGAGGACACCGAGGCAGTGCGAACCATAAAAACCGAACCAGACCTCCCCACCGGCTGGAAACTTTACGTGGACGGCTCCGTAACGACCAAGCGGAGCGGAGCCGGTGTCATGATAACCTCGCCTGATGGCCAGTCGTACGAGTATGCCTTACGGTTCCTTTTTAGCACCTCCAATAACGCTGCCGAGTATGAGGCCCTCATAGCCGGTTTGCAACTGGCCAAGGAATTAGGAATCTCGTCCATGGAGATATACAGCGACTCTAGCTTAGTGGTGAACGAGATGAACGGGGTGTTTGAGGTCAAAGATCCCCAGCTGTCCTCTTACCAGGTTTTGGCCAAAACCCTGATTGAGCCGTTCCAGGGCGCCACGATCCAGCACATTCCCCGAGAGGCAAATAGGCATGCAGACGCCCTCGCAAGGCTGGCAACCGGAAACTACCCCCCAGAGTACCGGAGAGCAAAAATTGAAACTCTCCAGCAGCCAAGTATAAACAAAACCATCTCCGAGATATTTGCGGTGGAAGAAGCGCCGCCAAGCTGGATGGATCCAATAGTCAAGTATTTGACTGACAAAACCAGCCCCCAGGATGCGGTAGAGGCCAGGAGGCTACACCTCCGGTGCGCCCGGTACGGTCTCCTCAATGGCCAGTTGTACCGAAGAGGGCACAGCTTCCCCCAGCTGAGGTGTGTGATAAAAGAGGCAGGAGAGGCTATCATGTGAGAGATCCATGAAGGAGTATGCGGTAATCACTCTGGCGCAAGGTCATTATCCCACAAGTCGCTCCGAGCGGGGTATTTCTGGCCAGACATGGCGGCAGTATCAAGAAAAATATCAGGCGGCTGCCACAAGTGCCACATGTACGCCTCTGTACCTCATGCCCCGGCAATCGCATTATCAATCATGTTGGCACCATGGCCGTTCGCACAATGGGGATTAGACATCATTGGCCCTTTCCCAACAGCTGTGGGACAATACAAGTATGCCATCGTGGCAGTGGACTATCAGACTAAGTGGGTCGAGGCAGAACCCATGATAAAGATCACTGAGGAGCGGGTTAAAAAGTTCATATGGAAGAACATCTACTGCAGGTTCGGAGTACCGCAGACTATTGTCACGGATAATGGGACACAATTCAATAATGCTGATCTTATCCAGTACACAGCCTCGATGGGGACCCGGATGTTGTTCGCCTCAGTGGCACACCCACAGACCAACGGCTAGGTAGAAGCAGTCAACAAGATTATCAAGACCCTTCTCAAAAAGAAGCTGGATGCCAAGAAGGGATGTTGGGCCGAAGAACTCCCCGCGGTGCTATGGGCCATCCGGACAACAGCAGCAGAGGCAACAGGAGAGACCCCGTTCTGCATGGCATTCGGGAGCGAGGCGGTACTCCATGTAGAGACTGGTATACCCAGCGGCAGGGTCGAGAATTACGACGCCGAAACAAACGCCCAGGGGCTACTGCTCAACCTGGACCTCATTGAGGAGCGCCGCGACCAGGCGCATATGCGCAACCAAACCTACAAGCAGCGGATCGCCCAGTACTATGACAGAAGGGTCCGGGAGAGAAAGCTACAAGTCGGGGACTGGGTCATGAAGAAGGTCCAGAAAAAACCGTTGGCCCTAGAGCCAACATGGGAAGGGCCCTACCAGATCACCGCGGCTGTGGGACCGGCAACATTCTACATTATAGACACCGAGGGCATCTATTCCACCCGGCCGTGGAATATCCAGCACCTACGGTTCTACCCTAAGTAATAGCGGTCACAGAGCGACAATAGTGTATTTAGCATCAATATTGCAATACGCAGTTACGGTATTAAAGAATAAACTACAACAGTTACAAGATGTGCATGTACAAGGTAAACAGCTAGCTACCGCCCCCGGAGCACCCAATCCCTGGCCCGCCACTTTTTAGAGCTTGCTTCTGCTCCACCATCTCGGTTAGGGCTATATCAGCCTCCATCTGCTCGGCATCAAGCCATCCTTTCTCCCTCCACTCCAGATAGGCATCACTAATGCCCTTCGCCCGGGCCTCATCCAGCATCTCCTCAAGCTCCACCGACTCCCGGAAGTCGTCGACAGCCTTATCGGCCACTTCAGCAAGCTGGGATTCCGTGAGCTTCTCCCTTCCTTGGGCGACTACTGTAACCTGGGTCTGCAGCTCCAAAACCTTCGCCTCCAGCTCCGCAATTCTCCCTTCCCGGGCAACAGCCTGGGTCTGCAGCTCCAAAACCCTCGTCTCCAGCTCCGCGACCCTCCCTTCCCGAGCAGCAGCCTGCCAATCGGCCTCTTCCTTCTCCTGCGAGAGTTTATGGTGCAACCGACCGGTTAGTTCTTTCTCCCGCACGAGCTCGGTGCTCAACCGACCAACCTCCTTTCTTTCCTCCGCAAGCTTGGCCTCCGCCACGTCCACCCGCACGCTCAGCTCCTCCACCCGCCTCTCCAAAACCGCAGCAGCCTCCCCTCTGGGCTCCGCGGCATAAAGGCTATGAACCAGCTGCCAAAGGTAAACAAAGGAACATTAGCTCGTATCACTCTAAGAGAAAAGGAAGCACAAAAACACTTACCCGAACAGCTAGTTCCATGGGCTTCGTCCTGCTCTCGCCCGATTGTCCAGTCCCAGGGTCCTCCCGGTCAAGTCCCAAGGTTTCGATGGTAGCGACCACGAACCTACCAATTCCACCACCGGAACTGCGACTGGCTTCCGGCACCTGAATCCTTCGACCACCCACCTCCACGGCAGGAGCCACCGCCCACTCGATCGGCCCAGCCGAACTCGACGCCCCGGCGTCAAGCGCCCTTGCCCTCTTTGTCGGAGCTTCATCATGGCTGCTTCGGCGGTGCCCGAACATTTCTGCCGTTTTCCTCTCCCGAGAGGTCCGTACCGCCATCGGTCGCGCCACAGGTTCTGGACCCGAAAGTCCCACAGACCGCCCTTCCCGAATAAAGAGCTGGGAGTTATTCTCACCGCCCAGTCGCCTTCCATAGTGAGCGTCCGGAAACACGAGCGGCACCGGCCTGTCATGCTCCCTGCATTTCTGGGTAGCTGTATCAATAACGGTCTTCGCGGCCGCCTCCCCCGTCTCCATCAATCTCGAGGCTACAAGCTCTTCATCCGGTTCGATAGTCTCCTCAATTTTAAGCGCGAGCCAGGGGGCGTTAGCTGCAAACCAATAAGTCGAGCGGTCAGAATACAAGCAACCATGCAAAAGCGAAGTGCAAGACACCTTACCAGGTTTTCTCCCCATCCCGCATATCTCCAGCACGTTCCATCGGATGAAATTATAGGAGCTCCGGTTCAGATGGTCCCAACAAGCAAACAACCGGTATAACCGTTGCTTCTCCAAGTCCTCCAGCCGGAACGACTGGTCCCCGATCGATTGGTAAGCCCCGGGCACCTGATAGCCCCTCCAAGTACGCTGCCACTTCCCACCGGCCAGCACAACCGATCCTCCAGACATCTGAAACCGACGACGGCAGATGCGTGATGGCAGGACCATATTCCCGCGCGGCAAAATTCACACAACCGTTGCACTGGGCCTTTCTGCAATAGGAGATCTTGTACAGCGCCCGAAATTCATTAACCGTGGGCCAGTCCATATAGCTCAGACTGAATAGGCACCCAAGCCCAAGCAACTGCCTCCACTGATTGCTCGGAAGCTGGGCTGGGGAAAGCTTTAGTGAGCTCAGCATGTACTGAACAAATCCCGTCAGCGGCAGCGATAGTCCTTGTCGGAACTGATCGTCGAAAACGGCAACCCAGCCCGGTTCCAGGTTACAGGCCAGTTCTCCGGGACGCAGGCCTCGAAGTTTAACAGAAGAGTCGATGTCCCACTTCGCCCGAAACTCCCTAATCTCTCTTTCATCCATGCTTCTGACTGGCTCATCACAGAAAATCACCCTATCACCATCCAGGAGCTCATGCCTTCTGGGCCCGCGGCTTGCGCCGCCATAATACGCAGATCTCCCAGACGCCATAACTCTAACACAAAATAATTCAGATCTGCAGCAAGGTGGAGGAGGAGAGCAGAGGGCAAAGGGTAGGCAAAGTGCGGCAGGAGGAGAGCAGAGGGGACAATAAATAGGGCAACAAGAAAAGTAAGGCAACCCCAGCCGTGGATTCCCTCCATCTCAGACCGCTCCCTGCCGACACGTGTCCCAGCATGGATAAGGGATCCCATCCATCATAACTGATGGGACTGATGGGCTCTCCCCTTCATCGCATGTCCGCCACCTGTCCCACTTACAAGCGGCAGTTAGGGAGATAGGAGCGAACAACGAGGCGTCCACTCCCCTCGTTTCCCCAGAAAGTCAACTCCGAATCAATCCGACACCATGGCAGTTCACGGTTATGATCATTCAACCGGCTGCATGGCTTCTTCATTGTATATCTTGAAGACCTCTCACCGGTTGTGATTTTCCAACCGCTTCGAGAGCATCTATCCAGGTATGAGCCCTCCTTCTAGCACCATCTTCGTTGCATATCACTGGGGGACTCGTCTCGATATGGCATGTCGCCCGGTCGAGATCCGCCCAGCACTATGGCATTCCACCGGCCGTGTGACATTTAACCCACTCCAAAGCATTCTACCGGCTGTCACCTTCCTTCGCCTACGGGCAGGAACGAGCCAACAACAACTCAAGGCTTCTAAACACATGGGCTTTATAAACCCGGGCGAGCTTACATCTAACCCATGTACTCTTGTCCAGCAGGACAAAAACCCTGCATCACACTGAACTGTGATACATTTGGGGATACATGGCGAGACTCGTTATCTCAACGCCACTCCACCGGGCAGATTGTTTCTCTAACACAGAACAAGTCTCCCCGCAGGCTAACAAACCTGCACATTACCTCAACGCTTAACCAACAAAAGCTGAGAAGAACTAGCAAGTGTTAACCGATTCCTCAGTACGGCCGTAACACTCTCCGGGGTACCTGTTGGCTTAGTCCACGCACCAACAGGCCCTCCCGCAGGCTAGCATCTCCGGGACTCGTCACGATATGGCAGGACGCCCGGTCGAGCTCCCGTGAACTCCGTCTCGCACCGATATGGCAGAACGCCCGGTCGAGGTCCAGTCTGCAAGTTCATCCGGGACTCGTCTTGATATGGCAGGACGCCCGGTCGAGGTCCAGTCTGCAAGTTCATCCGGGACTCGTCTCGATATGGCAGGACGCCCGGTCGAGCTCCCGTGAACTCCGCCTCGCACCGATATGGCAGAACGCCCGGTCGAGGTCCAGTCTGCAAGTTCATCCGGGACTCGTCTCGATATGGCAGGACGCCCGGTCGAGGTCCCGTGATCCCCACTCCATGCTCATAGCACCACAACACTTAAGCACAGTACTACTTATATTACAAACGTACTTATAAACTTTTACTTACCATCGGTAACAGGTACTCACCTCGGTCACGCCCAATCTTCAACGCGGACTTGGGGGACTGGGCACCGTTAGGTTGGTAACCCTGCGGGTCTGCGGGATAAGAGCAAGACAGATTTAAGTCCCCATTCAAGATTGCACTTGACCGGGAACTTGGGGGACTTGTTGACAGTAGCCGCAGAGAGGCTACAGCAGGCCCACAGACCCCAAGCAAGTGCACCAGGGCCCGGCCCAAGGCCCGGGACCGGCTCACCAGCACCCGACCTCGGGGTCCAGCACTTTATCCTGCCACCAGGGACCCTAGGACCGGGGGCGCCTGCCTGCCAAAGAGGGCACCAAAATGTACAAACAGAAGGGAACCAGTCCCACATCGAAGGGTGAGGCCAGCCCTCACCCCCAACCACCTATATAAGGGCCCCAACTACCCTATTTAATAGGTAACTTATCTCTCTCCCCGCTTACATACGTGCCTTGGTTATATATATTCCAACTATACTAACTTAGGCATCGGAGAGGAGAAGACCGGCCCGCCCGGTATTCCCCTTAGTGAGCAGGATTGCAGGAGATCAAGTTGGATTCATCTGTATCTACCAGGCCCCCGGGTTTAGGCAGAAACAATATCTATATCAGATCAACTGAACAAATAAATGAAGGCCAACAACCGAAGTGTGCACTGAAGCATACAAAACTCATAGTTCATCTAGCTTGGTCAATTCACAGCAACATAATGCAGAATCTAGAACCATAAATGATTGAATAATCAAAATGATTAGAGATCACATACAATACTTATTGTAATCACATAAGTTCATGAGTGATAGAGTGAGAATAATTCTAACAAGTATATCTACTTAAGATGTCAAAAAACTCACAGTCCTTGATTCTGATAAAATCAAAATCTTGTAACAGCAATTTACTAAAACTGAATACTGAAAAATAAAAGCTTAACTATAGGATATTATGTTCTATACTGTAAAATAAAACTTTGGTTTAGCTATAACACATTTATAAATAATTCAAGAATAACAATACTTGCATAATAAAATTCCTCGAGTCTTTATTGATTAACTGAAAAATCACAAGTTATTCCTGAAATAAGATTACAACTGAAAAAAAAATAAAAAAGTTTTGTGTAAGAGTTTTTCCTATGTGTTATGCTTCTGTAAAAGTAAAAGGCAATCAATCATCAAACCAAACAATACATAAAATCATCCACTCAATAGACAAGAACTGAACATTAGCTAGGGGGCATCAAGAGTTGCACCAGCATTAAAACGAGTCCAAACTTGAGATTAACAATTGTCTAACAGAGAAAGAAAAAGAGGAAAACAAACATACATCAGTCCTATCCAAAATGGAACCAACCCACCCAAAATTAAAAAAAGCCTTGTAAATAATGACTAGTGAAGATACGATCATTAGACTATTCATGGAAATCTTGTACGGCCGTCGCCGAACCTTCTCATTGACCGCAGAGGACGTCGTGGAGATTGCCTTGGTCTCTAAAGTGGTAATGTTTGACCAATTCTTGAATGGACTCACACCATCTAATCTAATGAGAGTGTAATAGCCTTGAAAGTCATTCACCAAAATAGTCCGAATTCTTAAAACGATTTTTCTTCGATTGGTCAGTGATAAGAAGGAACAAGAAAAATAATGAACGGAAAAACCATAGCTTGAGAGGCAAGAGCAATATTTTTCTACATTAGTATTAGGGAAAATGCCCATTTAGTATAAAAAAGGCCCCCTCATTACCCATTTCAATGACCATCTTATTTTTCTCTCTCATTCAACATAAGGTAACAACTCTATTGCCCATTTGAACAAATCTTTTTCAATTCTAGTACAAATTTAATTTTTTTTCTTTTTTTTTTGTCCTTTTGTCTTATCTAACATATTTTTAAATTATAATTTGCTGAGAAAGTGGAAGATAAAAAAACGAACTTTGCCGAAATATCACTCAACTCCCTCCGGCCTCCCATGGCCGGTCGCCGGAGCCTGGTCGCCGGATTCCGGTCACAAAAAATTTTTTTCGCCGGAATTTTTTTTTTCGCCAGATTTTTAATTTTTTAATTTTTTTTTATAATCAGGTTATTGGACGATGGTTACTGACCCTCAGTAAATAATTTACAGATTACAGATTTCCAGTAATCGATTACTGACCCCCAATAATCGATTACTGACTCCCAGTAATCATGTTACAGATTTCATATTTTCCAATAATCATGTTACTGACCCTCAATAATCGATTATTGACCCCCAGTAATCAGGTTACTGGAGTTACTGATCCATCGTAATCAAGTTAATTACTTACCCCCAGTAATCGATTACTGACTGACCCCCAGTAATCGATTACTGACCCCCGGTAATCAGGTTACAGATTCCATATTTTTCAGTAACCATGTTACTGACCCTGTTACTGACCCCCAGTAATCGATTACTGACCCCCAGTAATCGATTCTCAATTCGATCAAAACCCTAATGTTGGAGGAGGAGGAGGACCCACCGTCAATAGTATTACTGACCCCCAGTAATCGATTACTGACCCCCAGTAATAGTATTCCCAATTCGATCAAAACCCTAATATTGGAGGAGGAGGAGGACCCACCGTCAATAATATTACTGACCCCCAGTAATCGATTTCTTAGTGCTTCAACAGAGATCCAAGAGGAAGATTGCGGGTCAGGAACTCATATAGGATTTTGTGGATGGCGAACCACACGGGGTCGGAGGAGGCGTGTGAGGGCTTAGAGGAGACGAGAGAGGTGATGCTGGCAGAGGAGGAGCAAGAGGCGGTGAGGGTGGTGGCTTCAGAGCTGGAGTGTGCTGCGTTTGGATACGGTGGCCGCGGTTGTGGTTGTGGAGGTGAAGCTTATGCTCTGGAGATCGTCGGCTAGAGAGAGAGAGAGGAAAAGGAGAAAGAAGATATTAGGGTTTAGTATAGGGTATTTAGGTATTTTTAATAAGATTTATTGGAGTGAGATATAAACATTGGAATGGTCAATTTTTAAACCCATTTTGTTCAAATGGTCTTTTTCCTTTAGTATTAAGGTCATTTGTCGAGTAATTATGGTTTCAAACTACATGGAACACTCTCGAATTGAAAAACTAACAATTACAAAGAATTTAGAATGTGACTATGGAAAAACTACTTTTAACTTTTTACGTTTTGTGGGGAATCTTATCGAGTCACAAACACGCACTCAACTCACAGCTGACTCTGCTTCTTTGTTATCTTGTCCTTGATAAGCTTTAAAACAAAACAAAGATGCATACTCCCACGCCATTGCCAGCACACGTGTCTTCTCACATTTCCCTACAAATACTGAAACATTAACCCCTACCTCGCCACATTCCCATTTCTCATTTTCTTCCACATTTTGCTTCACTCTTCATCCATGGCGTTTCAGAGGCAGCTTTTCAGAAAAGTTGTGGGAGATTTAGCCAAACCCAAGATCAGTAGAGTGTCTTCTTTCTCTACCCTTCAGTCTGCTACTTCTGACGAGACTGCTGTGCCTTGTTTGCCGCCGTTCGATTATGAGCCGAGGCCGTACAATGGCCCACGCGCCGATCAGGTCTTCGAGAAGCGGAAGAAGTTTCTGGGTCCTTCTCTTTTTCACTTCTACCAGAAGCCTGTATGATTCTTTCTTTGACTCTTTTATTGTTTTTATCTGATTCAAAATGACAAAAGTATCAGTCTTTGTAAACCAAGATGGAGACTTTTCGATCGGACTGGTATTAGTGTTTGTAGTTTTTAATCAAGATTGAGACTTTTTCAACTGGGGCCATGAATTTCTAGATCCCTTTATATTTTGTTGCATTTATAATTATTTTATTAAGCATGATGTTGATGTATATGTTCATGTATTTAGATCAGTGGAGATTCCCTTATATGTCTTATTGTATTTTTTCAGTACCACTAGTTTAATTGTTTGTGTTTGTCAAGTGTTGTATTTTGGGTTTTGAAATTTTGTTGTTGTTATTGTGTGCACAGATCAATATTGTAGAAGGGAAGATGCAATATCTGTTTGATGAGGATGGCAGGCGCTACCTTGATGCGTTTGCTGGAATTGTAACTGTTTCTTGTGGACATTGTCATCCGGTTGTTTTAAATGCTATCATGGAGCAGAGCCAGCTTCTTCAGCATGCTACAACCATATACTTGCACCACGCAATCGCAGATTTCGCTGAGGCATTGGCTTCAAAAATGCCTGGAAATTTGAAGGTTCTTTTTCTTCTATCTGTATCTCCAGAGGAGTTCTTGAAATTGGGTTTGATTCTTGTTCATGGTAGAAAATGAGTATATAGTTATCCGTTCGCCCTTCATTAATATAACTTCCATAGATCACTTCTTTAGCTAATTGCAGTGCAAGGTTCACCTTTTTAGTTTCTTTATCTTTATCACCTTTTATTTCTTTGCATATTTTCGGTAGTCAGCTTATATATCTTCCAATCTATGGAAACACATGCTCCGTGGTATGAATCTATGTCAGCATTCATTTAAAAACTTTATCTTGATAAAGATGATTTTAAATGCAGGTTGTATATTTTGTAAATTCTGGGACAGAAGCAAATGAGTTAGCGATGTTGATGGCTCGTCTGTACAGTGGCAATCTTGGTATGATTGCGTTGAGAAATGCATATCATGGTGGAAGCTCAAACACAATTGGCCTCACAGCTCTGAACACGTGGAAATATCCAATTCCGCAGGTTTGTGCTAAACAAGTTGTATGTTCACTAATATGAAATGAGAGTTCATCCGTATTTGGTGTAATATCAGAACTCTCTAATCAGTTGCACTCAACAATTAGTGAAACATGCCATTTTTCTGAAAAATCTGCTGAAGATCTTATGTTGCAGGGGGAAATTCATCACGTAGTAAATCCAGATCCATACCGTGGAATCTTTGGCTCAGATGCCAAAAGTTATGCTAAAGATGTGCAAGATCACATTGATTATGGGACTTCTGGGAAAATTGCTGGGTATATATCGGAAACAATTCAGGTCAGCACTGGTTTAGTATCTAATGAGGCGTAGATTTAGTACATAAAACCACTGTGATTAGGCAGCTGATGATTAATTAGCTCTTGTTCTCTTTATCTAAATGCAGGGAGTTGGAGGAGCAGTAGAGTTGGCTCCTGGTTATTTGAAACTGGTTTATGACATTGTACGAAAGGCTGGTGGTGTCTGTATTGCCGATGAAGTACAGACTGGGTTTGGCCGAACTGGAAGTCACTATTGGGGCTTCGAGACTCAGGATGTCATTCCTGACATTGTTACTATGGCAAAGGTCTTTAACATATCCATTAAATAGTTGTTGTTTAATGTTTAAATGTTTGACTTGTGTGTTTTGATGCAACTCAGTAGTTTTTATGATGAAGATGCATAATTTTGTTCAAAGCTTTGATTTTAGTGAATCACAGTACTTATTTACAAAAATAATTACACAATTAATTCCTAGTTTACATATTTTCAGGGGATTGGAAATGGCTTGCCCTTGGGAGCAGTAGTGACTACACCAGAAATTGCTGGTGTTCTGGCACAAAAGATACAGTTCAACACCTATGGTGGAAATCCTGTATGCTCAGCGGGAGGGCTTGCAGTTCTAAAAGTCATTGATCAGGAGCAGCGTCAAAGTCACTCAGCTAATGTTGGCTCACATTTGCTGGGGCGTTTGAGAGAACTTCAAGAGAGACATGACAGTAAGTACCCTTGGAACTTTGTACTGTTTCAAAAGTGTCTGTCCCTATACATATATCTCTTTAACTTAAGTATCTAGCGCTTATGTTTGCCTCTCTCATGGTCCTATATTGGGTTGGTTGTTAGCTGTGCTAGTTTTAGGTCTGAATTACCTATAGAGCTGAAAAGCCCTTGTAACCTACATCATTCTCTAAAACAGTAGAAGTACTATGTTCCATCCTTTCCAATTAAACCAGTGATTCTGTAGGTATGTGTGGTTATGTCCCTTTTTGAGCTATGTTTGTGTTTTCATGGTCTTTGTTTTATGCTAGTTTCCATAGTGTTGTCAAGGGTTTGTGTCGGGGGGTTTCTCTGGATCTGCCTTCTCAGGTGCTTCTGGTCTGGGACTCTTGGCTTTTCTGTTTCATCTTCAGGTGTCAGTTTTGCAACCGTCAAGTGTTTCTCTTTGTATTTTCGTTTTCTTTTCTTTGGTTTCTACATAAGGACACTATTTCAAGGACTGACGTAAAAGACTGGAGGCTACAAAATAGCCATAATGACAGATTGACAGGTCATATCTTCCTATGGTGCATGTGGAGGTTATGTGGTTGGATCAAACAGACCTTTACTTGTTAAATTCTTGTAAAATAGTCACTCTACGTATTTAATTAATCTGAGTCCTTGAGCACACCTCAAGGGATATAACTTAAGTCCCAGAATGGTTTGTGCAGCTGTATCTGTTAATATATGTAATCAATAAAATCCCTATTGTTCTTCTTTTTCAGAAACTTGTATGGCAATGAATTGAGAGCTGCTGATCATTACCCAATTAGTGTCATTAGATAATCAAGTGGATCCAAAACAAATAGGTTTAATATCTTTTACTATATCTTGGTTAGGTTATTTTGAAGATGCTGTGAGAAGAATGTCATAGCCACTTCAAACATAGCAGCTCATTACATGCACAATTGATTATCCCTCTCTGTTACAAATTGTATCATACTTGAGACATGGTTTTATCACCTGACCAAATACAGGCTGCATATTCTAGCATCAGTTGTATTAAATTTGGCTTTCTGAATGCCGTACTCTCTTTTTCTATATTGGTCATACTTTAGCGCAAGTGTAATTCACTTCTTACATATGATATTTTGTACCAGTCATTGGAGATGTCAGAGGTAGAGGATTAATGGTGGGAGTGGAGCTGGTTACCGATCGGACTGAAAAGACACCTGCCAAGGCAGAAACAGCGGTGTTGTTTGAAAAACTTAGAGGTAATATGACACCCTCTTAATTCTTAGTAAAATATTAGAAGCCTCCTCTGTCAAATTACATTTTCTCTATTAATCTTATTCTACTTACTATTCATTATGTTCTTCCTTATTGAAGAGCTTGGAATTCTGGTCGGTAAAGGAGGGTTGCATGGCAATGTTTTTAGGATAAAACCACCAATGTGTTTTACCAAGGATGATGCAGGTAATTGTTATGTCCTTTACTCTTGGTATTAATGAACACACATCTGATTTCCTGATCAACACTAACACAGGCACAGACAACAGAGACAACATAAGTTCTGTCTGCTTATAAAAAACGTTTGTGGTTCACATTGATTGTGTTTCTGAATGAAGTACCTAATTTATTACTTATTTATATGTGCAGATTTTCTTGTAGATGCAATGGACTATTCAATGTCAAAGTTGTGAGGCCAATGCTTGAAGAAGACAGTTGTAAATTGCTTTGCTTAGAGGCTCATCCACTAGGAAACTTGAATAATTTAGTAATGTACAGTGAAATTCCTTGAGGTTTGTAGTCATTCAATGAGAAATAGCCTGCTTGGTCTTTTCCAAAACCCCATTCTTCAAAAATAAGTACATAGGTAAAAAGCAGTCATTGCCAAGAAAAGATGAAGCGAAATCATCATGGAAGAGGGTACTTACTCTTCTGAGATTTTTGGCGTTTCAACTTTCCAGCATTTAGGGCGAAAATGGAGTAGGGGTATAAGGAGGGGATGTGAAGTGGGACTTGATGACATCTGAAATTAGCATCTTTGGAAAAAAATCTTTTATGTTGAGATGTTAGTTTCAAACTTTCAATCATGATCTGATTGTGTGCTTATATTGCTAAAAGAAAGAAAAAAAAATTATCTTCTCACTCTGCAACCTATTCAGGCTTCTTAACATTTCGTGCTATTATCAAGTGCCAATAAGTCCCAAGTGTTGAATTCAGACCTTCCTCCCTTCTCCGGAGCATCCCTCCACCTTATGTTGTTTAGTTGCTTTCTGTGGTCTTTTCAGCTTTCCTTTCCTCTGTATTTGGTGAAAGTTTTCTGGTCTAAAAAAGAAGAAGAAAGGCGTTGTATTCTAATCCTCTCGTTTGAGGATCAACTTGCTTACTATCTAAGATGGTTATGAACATGGATTGATATGTTAAATACCAGGAACTTCCTTCTCGTTTTTTAGAACTGTAAGATGATCTCCAAAATAAATTCTGACCTATTAATCTCGGATTATGATTTCCGACGTGACCATTCCGTGGAAATTATTGAAGTCCGTATATGTTTGCAGGTTTACTTTCAACACTAGCTATCCATCAGAAGTAATGACGAAGTAAAGGTACGTATCTCCTCTGACCACTTCTCAAGCTCATTTCGAGACGGCATGAACGGCTATGCTGGTTCTCCCTGTACCACCAGGAGTAATGGTGCGTATTACTTATGATCATCTGGACTGCACTGACTCGAGAGCGCGGCAAATGATGTTAGTTTAAACCTAAACCTTAGGCAGGCTGCATTTTTCCTGTAAATATTGTGCCAGGACGTTTTTCTTTCTTTTTTTACAAGGCACAAATTTATCATAGTAAGAGTAAGAAAGAAACAAAAGTTTTTATATGCAACATTCACAAACAATATTGAGTTTCAGTCAGGAATTGAGTCTGATAAAAACATAGAAAATGCAGAATCAAAAGCAACTATGATGATCTTAATACAAGACATTAATTTACTCTAATAAATGGGTAAGACTGTGGTATAACGTTTCTCACATACTCTCGACGGTCGACAATGACTAAACCTTGATCCAACTATGAAAATTACTAGAGCTTTGCAATAGAAGAAGAAGAAAAAAGAAGAAGAAAGAAGAAGAAGAGCTTTGTTTTGTGCTACTGGATAGACTTAAAGCGTTGAAGTCGGTTTCGGTCCCTTCATTTGTTATGGTCCGTTGGATATCGCTAATCCAACGATTAGTTTTTCTTAATTATTCTCGCGGGCAATTATTCCTTTTTCGTTATATTATTTTCTAAATTCTTTATATTTATAAACCTTTTAAACCCTTGAAAGCCTAATCAACACTCACTCACCTCATTCTGGGACTCTCTGCCGTGGTTTCTCAATCTCTCACCCATTTGCAGGTACGTTTACTCTTCTACTTTGATAAATATTTTGGATTTATATTTGATTCTCTTATTTGCATGGTGTTATTTAGGGTTAGTTATTTTGCCACATCTGTTTTTGTTTTTGTTCATCATCTGCTAATCAAAGCAGTAGTTAGGTTTTGCCGCACCAATATATATCTGCATGTGCTTTGGTTTTAAAGGAATTGCTTTCTGTGCTTTTTATTTAGTATTTGGATGTAAAGATGGGAGAAGTACTGGAGCACTTGAAAATTAAGGTGGTTGATCTAGTTCGGTTTCTGTGTTATTCGAATTTGATGTTATAGCGTTGTAGGTGACTTTGAAAGTAAGATTTGGTCATGTTGTATATATGTGCGATGCTACTAGGGTTTTTTCTTTCCGAACCAGCTAGTCCGAGGTTTCGATTCATAATATTGGCATCCAACTGCTTTATCAATCCTAGTGTTATTTGGCTGGAATAGATGTGGATGTTAGCAAACTGGAAGCTTTAGCTAATTCATTCGGTTTTTGAGGTGGGTTCTTTGCCAATGAAGTACTTAGGCATTCCATGGAAGGATGTTTTGCAAGGTCATGGGGTGTTTTAGTGTTGCAAAGTGAAGGAAAGTTGTAAGAGATATGAGATTTTGGGGGGAACAATTAAATGGCGGCCATAAAAGATGAGTTTCTAAGATCAATTGCATTGCTTTTCGAGTTTCAGTGATTACAAAGTAGCGGATATGGTTGAGGGTCGGGGCCTGTATGAATTCGGACTCTGTGGTTAGAGAGACTTGGTTTGAAGTTGATGTCGAGCAGCTGATACTTTGCTAGGGAATCTGGAGATGTTAGGCTGTTGGATTTAAGCTCAGATTTGTGAGTGTGGAAGTTTGAATCTGGTGCAGTCTTTCTTGCGATTCCTACTTCAGGTTCTATGTGGAGATAGTTCCTTCCTGATATTTGAGCCAGCGGTGATTTTTAGAGCTAAAGAGGTCAAATTTTTGTATGGGCAGCCAATTCTAAACACAAAAAGGTTGACATGGTATAAGCTTAGTCTATCGTGGAGCTGGTATGGTATTATATCCATCATTGGAGGACACAAGTATCTTGATTTATTCAAGAGTGTGATTGTGTTTATTCTCAGTCTCTATAAAATAGTCTTAGATATCGGACAGCTGAAACTCAGCTTGTAGATGTACGTCATATATGCTTTCAGTTTAAGAATACTACGACTACTATACTGTCTTGCACTCGATGTTTTTCAAGTTGAAAGTCCAAATAATTGGTGTCTACTCTGGATACCTTAGTGGTCTGGTGTTGTGTCTAATTTTCTTCTGTTTACTCAACTGCACAATAAAGTAAGCTGATAGACTTGATTATTGTTCAAAAATCTAATGTAGTCAACTTGAAATTGAGTTATGATTGATTGAGAAGATTCACTTATGTCTCAAAAATAACTTATCTGCAGTTTGATTTAAAACAATGTGCTGCGATTTATATCAGTAATTCAGTATTGAATTTAATAGAATTTTGTTCCACTTGATAAATGGTTACAGTTTAGTAATGTGACATGTTCCGCATATTTTGTTCCAGCTTATCGAGTTTTATCAAATTGTTCTGTGACATTTGGAAGATGTTAATGTAGGGAATTCCATCTTCGTGTGAGATTGTGAAAACAACGAGGCCAAGACTATCGAGAATGAGCATTCTGCAGATTGCCTCTTGCCAACCTAGTCTCTATGTCAGAAAAACGTCTCAATCTCTGCATCCCTCTTCTAAGCCGTGTATTTTACCAGTCCATGCTAGACTTCCCCTTCGATATCCTTCCTTGGCAGCCCGTAATGCATCAAATCAACAACAGTGCATGCCCACATTGAAGAGCCAGAAATGCAGGGCTGCATCTATGAACCAGCATCCTTCAACTGTCTGCTTATTGGACGAGAAGGGAAAGAATGGAAGTGATGAGGTAAGAAACCTTTCTTTAAGTCACTCTGCATTGCTGTACAATAGTTGGAGTACATTTGCTGAACTATGTTGCATTTAGGACATATGTATGGTTGAACTATGTATAGGGTTATTAATTTTCAAGGTTTGTTGATCTAATCTGGTATATTAAGTGATATTTTGTCTAAAACATAGGGGGGACTTGCGCCTAACATGTACGATCTTTAATATGTACAAGATTCTTTGTGAGTGCCCAAACACATAATAGTAACACTATATACTTATTGCGCATCTTAATGCAACCAGGGCTCAGCATGGAAAGCTCTTGAGAACACAACGGGTGATCTAAAGAAGGAATCATCGATAGAGGATGTATTACGCAATCAGATTGAAAAGAAAGAATTCTACAAAGACAGTGCAATACGTGGTGGCGGCGGCAGACATGGCGGTGGCGGAGGTGCTGGTGGCAATGGTGGTGGTGGCGCAGGGGGCTCTAGTGGATCTGAGGGTGGAGGCTTTGCTGGAATCATTAATGAAACACTGCAAGTGATTCTAGCAACTATTTCGGTTGTTTTTCTGGTAAGAACCCTCAGTCTCTGGCAGTATATCACACGCTCTTATTAAAAGTCACGATATGTTCAGCTTATTGTTTTCTTTGAAAGGTAAGATGAAACAACATAAGAGTATAAGACAACAGTTCACATAAGTGAAAACATTACAATCAACATAAGACTGGCTTGTAGCTAGCTAGTAATGTGAGTTTCAAATCAATAGATTGCTATGAATATGCTTCCATTGTTGGCCAATATTCTTACTACTCTGACTGCGAAATAGGTATTTGGTATTGGAGAAGATCCGTGAGAAACCAATTTGATTACAAGAGCCGATAGAGGTTACACCAATGATTGTTATAATTTATCACATCTGTGTAGGCTTTAATTTCCTGGGGTATGATATTTTGATTACCATGCTAAATCGATTGTGAGACCATTCTTTATCCTATTGTAAACTATGGTTTTCAGGAGAGCCCATCATGTGTCCTATAATCGCCACCCAATATCTGATTACGTTTGAAACTTGATATATATATATATATATATATATATATATATTTTTTTTGCAGTATGTATGCATCGTCAGTGGCGAGGAGTGGACTCGTCTAGCGAAAGACTACCTGAAGTTTCTATTTTCAGGATCCAAGAGTGCTCGCTTGAAGGTTGCCATGGACAAATGGGGAAGGTTCTACCAAAAGCTGACTAAGAAGAAGTACGATAAGTTCTTGTCGGAGGAAGGCCATAATCTGCAGCCAGAGGAAGGCCATTATCAGCAGCCAGAGTTGGTGGGATAGCCCTGTTAAATTTTTAAGTACCGCCACACTGTCAGATCTAATTGAGCATCAAATTCATATCAATGATCGAGTCGTATTAGTACCTTTTTTCTCACCTTCCCTCCACATTTTGCCTTTCCCTGTCTAAAAGTCAGTTTTGATTGTTGTCAAACTTCTTGGTCAGATTGAGTCGGTGTTTATACTACTACATCAGCAATTAAAGTGGCTGAGATGTGAACAGAAAATTGAGTTGCAGTAGCTGGAATACAAGTTCAAAACTATATTGAGTAGATTACAAGCTTCACACGGTTCTGTCGATAACATCGAGTAGAGTCAGCGTTTGTAGCATGATGCAGGTCACTCCACGCTTCTGCATCCAGGCAGGATCTGCTTCCTAGTCGTGAGAAGCAACAAACTGTTTTAGTTCCATTTATAATGGTAGCTGAAATGAAGATCGTTTTTCACATCTTCATATTGGTAATCGACTGCACTTCCAAAGCACACGGAGGACCCTCAGTAACATTCTATGTGACCGATTTCAATACAGTAAAATCCCTTGTAACAAAATTTACATGAAATCAGTTCCATCTATAGGCTTGAGAACTGAA
Organism: Potentilla sterilis; assembly: GCA_963682095.1. Taxonomy (NCBI): domain Eukaryota; kingdom Viridiplantae; phylum Streptophyta; class Magnoliopsida; order Rosales; family Rosaceae; genus Potentilla; species Potentilla sterilis. The sequence continues at coordinate 30,079,094 of OY821764.1, forward strand.
GTCTCAAGATAACTTTCCTAAGACGACATAATTTACAAAAAAGAACTGAAAATAATGTACTTACAAACTTCCTGCAGACAAAATGGCTACATCCATATTTACAGCTTTTCAAAATATGGGATGCTGCTGGAAAAATGTCAGAAATGCTGATTATGCCTACATGTGTACAGTAGCATTACCCGAGGGTACCTCTGGTCGTGGAGCACTGGAAGCAACATTTTCCGGGTGCAGGGTGCTTGTCTTGTTTGGATATTGAGCTTAGCTTTCTATGCTCCTTCATGTTAAGATTAGGTAGGCTCACGAGGACGAGTTGTCCAAAGCGTGCTCAAAGCTCGAAGGCGTTGGAAGTACTCTCCCAGAGCAAGAAGGCCTCGAGCTGCCTGGCGGATTGTGAGGATGCGTAACATCTGCTGTAAGGTCTCCCTCCGAAGATGATCAGCCTGTTTTGAGAAAAATATCGTTAGATAATTCATCCCTAAACTAGAATAGAATCTAGATGGCTGGTCCTTTTACAAGACTAGAAAAGTAACTTATTCGCACACATTCACAAATCGCAACGTACAAGCACGCGTTAAAATTTTCATAAATTGATGAAGAGAAGATTACAATCATTGGATATTAAACCCACTGACGTTATCATTGGGAACAAAACCACTCAATACGTGTATGGATATATGCAGTCGATTACCTGATTCACAAAGCTCACGAGAGCTTCCAACTTCTCCATTGCAATGGCCATCTGTTTTACATAAATACCTTCACCTGGAGGATCAGCTGCCACTGCATGAGCTAGAGTGAGCTGTAGTTTATCCATACCTTGAGAAAGAGCATCTTCTGCTTGTTGACATGACTGCCTAAGGCTGTTAACATCCAAATGTTGTTGGTCTGCCATGGGGTACAGATGAGGCAGAAGAACCTGTAATCAACATAAACTTGTCAACTAGAATCACCCCATCCTCGAGAATGGAAATTAATTTAAATTTGTCAGTGAAGTCTTATCCAGTAGATTGGTTTTATACAAATTAAGAGAGCATAAAAAAATAAAACAATCAGTCTTTTCCTACAGCATTATCTCAGTAATGATATCCATAGGCTTAGCATAACAACAATTATGAACCAGAAATAATTTCTAATGCGAAAGCACCTCATAGTCAGGGATTTTTGGACTTTACCTAGTTAGGAACTTATCAATTTAAAGGACACCTAAAGTATTATAAATTTTGGCAACACATACATTGACTTGTTATGTCTGTAAGGAAGCGGGATTAACAGATGCTGCACTAGTCTTACAGTTTACCCTCTTCGTTTCGAGATTCGTCCTAAAATATGTTGAAGCAAACTACGTCTTATCCTCCAATTCCTTTTCGTTGGTAATTGAATTATTACCGTAATTCTAATATCATATGTTGTATGAGTTCTACTGCAAACCACCAAACCACATATAGGGAGGAAAAAGTACCTTGAGAAGCTCTGAAGGTCGAAATCCTCCAATCCACGAGAAAAAGCGCTCCGCTGATGTTTTCCACATCCCAGACATTACATAGAAAACATCAGCTTTTGCAGCTTTTGATTTCATGATGAAAAGTTCGAAATAGTGACTCATGCCGCCATCTACAAGGAACCGAAGCTCTATATCACTTATCTGAGCCTGCAACGCAGTCCTCAGTTCAGAAATCTGCCTATTTTGTTCCTCCACCCAGTGTCCATACTCCATCTCGAATGCAGCAACACCTGTGATAGCCAGAGTTTTGAACTTCAGAATACAAAAACATGAAAGGACAAACTAGTGATACAAATCATATGATGTATAGCAATTATAATAACAAAGGAAAACTATTCGGGAAGATTATAAGCAACTTACAATAAACTATGATTTAGGGTTTATACTCTCTGTGAAAGCATGTTAAGATTTCTACAAGAAGTCATGCAACCGTTGAAAGACACTACATTTATATTTTCAAAAGATAGAGTTAGAGTTTCAACTACACTTTAGGCCACATGAAACAATTGAAATCTTAGCAAGATCGTATTGCAAAGAAAACACTTTATATATCATCATGATGCTGAACTTTGACAACGCAATATTTTTCCATTCGCATTGAAATGTCTGAATAAAAAAACTCAAAACCAGAACGAAAAGGAGAAAAAATAAATAAATAAAAAAAAAAAGAAGAAGAAGAAGAAGAAGAAGAAGGAGAAGGACTAAACATGTTTTTCAGCTTATCCCAGACATTATGAAATCCTTAAACTATAAACCACCTATATTTTCATATCCATAATTAGTATTGTTGCAGAAAGCAACTTAACACACAAACCTGAGTTCATGGTGCCAGAATATCCCAGAGGATTAGCATCCAATCCACTTCCAATATAAACACCCTGCAGAAAATCATCCATTGCTTATTTTATTTACAAGGGGGAAGCTAAAACTATTGATCTTTAGGAGCTCGCAATAAATTGCAATTTGATAAAAGCAAGATAAATTTCTCCTGACCTGTTGTCTTGCTCTGTCAAGCTCTTGCTCTAATTGAACAAGCTTTAAACGACTTGTTTCTAACTGCTGAACATAGGCCTATATTTGAAAAGTCATCAAATTAGTTCAAATCACTTGTTGCATGTATAATAGCATTTCAAATGTATCATCTTCCCACCTTCTTTCTCATCCGGCTTTTACGAGCAGCCTCCCGGTTTTGAGCAAGACGCCTTTGCACCTAAGAAGTTTAACAGATAAGATATAACTACTAATTATAAGCTGCTGAGTAGTCAGACAGTTCAACATAATGTTTTCCGTATAGGAGCCATTACAAGGTCTGCAACATTTTTATTCTACCCCTTCCCCTATATTAGATCACTCATTAACACAACCAGTATCCACAAGCATAGGCCACTAACTTGTTATACTTTACTACATCTAGAAGCAAGCACCATACTATGATTAAGGTCATTAACCCTATCATACTGACATACATTGAATCAATGAATAAAAGATCTTAGCCTCGTTGTTGGCACATGGGAGGGTTAACCTGTGATATGCTTCAACTGAAGAAGGCCAATTCCTGTTTTTCTCCCAACCGGTGTGTCATTTGTAAATTACGGGGAAAGAGACGGTAGAGTATGCTTATGTGAAGTGTGAAGGTTCTTTTTGTTTGTGAAGAAATTGTGTATGGAGGCTGGTTTGAATTGGAAGATACACGCAGGGAATCTTGATCTATTAACTGCAAAAAAAATTGGCTTTGGAAACCTCTTGTGGTTTGCAGGGTGTTAGCTTTCAGATGGGTGCTTTCGACAGAAACTAGTAGAAAGACTTTTGAAGAATATGTATATATAGAGGTGCATAGATGGTAAAGATTTATTCCGTTTGCTGCCTGTTCCTAGTTTTCTGTGAACCAGATGTCCAATGTTATTGTATCTTTCATTGAAATCATTACAGTTTGTCTCTTAGGAGAAAGAAAAAAATTGAGTAAGAGGTACAGAAGAAATGTAGCAATTTCTAAGTTTGCAGACAGTTAGAAGCAACAGTAAAATCTTGTTTTGCAACCAAGGTATATATGCAGGTCAAAACAAAGAGCCTGACCTTTAGTTAAATAAAGAAAGGAGATCTTGAAGTGAGGCAAAAGCACAATTTGTTTTACCTTGTCTGTAGGTTTGGTTGCTTCTTGGTCATACTTGCTTGAAGTTCCCAGGATTCCTTGAGAGGCATCCTCTGACTAGCGAAATAAGAAGACAATAAACAGTAGCTCCCCGAAACAAAAACCAAAAGCAATAAGTTCAAAACCTTTACCTGATTATCTAGCTTTGTGTCTGCATCCAAGATCAGGGATGCTGAGGCATTCAAATTACCATTACTCATAAAGCTTTCTCCCCACATGCTCATCTGGTGTATTGGCTCATAGGCACTCATCCTTCTTGAGGTGACAAACTGGGTGGAATGAGAGTTCATGGTTGTTTGACTGACAATGGAAAAACTCAAATCAGTTTAATACCATAAACTATGTGATATAGAGCATAGAGCATTTTGGAGGTGCACAGTGACTAATTCTGTAATCTCAAATTCTCAATTAACATGCCAAAACCATAATTCGAGTCTGATAAAGCCAGACCGCAACAAACATACATGTGACATTCAAATTAATAAATATAGATGTTTCCATCCATGAAGAGATAGAAAGGCAAATAAGAAACATGGCATCAGATGTTTAATAGCTGACTACGACTCAAAAACACATAAATTGTATCATAAAGCAAAAGAATAACTTGAACCTGTTGAAATATTCTGTTTTTCTGCCATAGCTAAAGCATATTAGCATAAGCTTCTAAAATATACTCTACAAAAGGTATCAAACTTCACATTGTACAACTTTAGTCCTAAAGTCAACTGGTTCTATGTGGTTACAGTTGGCCAGAACAGAACCAAGGATGCAATACAACAAGACTCAAGAACACCAGTCTCAATATCTATATCTACAGGTTGATGCATGTAAACACAGTGAGATCGAGAACAAGGGGATGAATGAACACTTTCAGTAACCAAACTGGAAAAACTGAACCAGATATGCAAGGGGAGCAGGCAGAACCAATTTGACAGGTCCAAAGTTGTACACCTATATTCGATCCTCTATTAATAGCAAGAAAAGCTGCAGATTTCATTGTGGTTGGATTACAATGTCTACGAGAGAAGCTGAGAATGTCTAACTCAACAGCTACAAAGGGATCACCAACAAAGACAAGGGAGGGAACAAATTCAGAAATTCCAATCCACCTACCTTCTAATGGCTAAAACAAGAAATGATAGCACTGCTAAGCCTAAGAGTTTAACCAGTCCACCTTCCCTCCACTTTCAAGGACCAATAATTAGAAATCAAACACAATCGAAGTTTCAGCATAAGATCAAACAATCCAGACACTCAGAAAGACACCTATTCTTATCTCCTCAGTACACAAAACAAAACACTTCAACTAAAGAAGATAGTGTCTATGATGGGAAAGGGAAGTTGCTAAAACTGGAAACTTATCTTTTCCCTCTTTTTTTTCTTTGCTTTTCTGCATCAAATCAATAAGAATCCCCCCAAAAAATGATGATACCCACAAAGCTTGATATGTAAGCAAGACCAGAAAGCCAAGCTTCCATGCATTTCAAAGCTAAACCCAAAAAAGACACAAAACCCAAAACTCCAACTTACTTACAGATACTAATAACTTGAACAAAAACAAAAGACAGAACAGAAACCAAAGATTGAACCTTAGAAAGCTCAGTTAGAGCAGCAAGACAGGTTATTTTTCCCGCCCTAAATTCAAGAAGACAGAGCAGGAGGTGGCCTTGTGGAAGTTATAAGTAGAAGAAGATGAAGAAGAGGAAGACGAGCTAGGTATGTCTACTGTTCCAAGTCCCATCATCTTGCAGAAGAATCAAAGTGGGAAGACGACACCTTAATAGACACCTTCTCTCCACTTTATTAATCACCCAAATTCTAATCTCACCCCATTAACATATTAATAAATTCCCTATTTCAATTATTGACTAATATTCAATTTCTTTCTCTCTAAAAACAATTACAATTTATGCAATTATTTTCAAAATTGATCAAATTTGTTTTGTAATTTTGTGGTGAGCGTGATAGGGAGTGTTGTACAGTTAAGAGAGAGAGAGAGAGAGAGAGAGAGAGTCAAAGGATTACCACATAAGCTAAGCCCAAGACCGACGAGCGTCGCAATCCTCATCCTTTGTCTCTCCTCTCCCTCTTTCCCACTGTGACATCCCACCCACCGCTACTGCACACTCATGCACCACTTTTTTTTTCTTTTTTTTTATACAACAGTCTTTATCCGTTTTCATACGTTAAACAGCAGACCAGCGTGACATTACATTAATAGATAGTTTTATGTAAATATTCTAGTAAAATAACCGTCCGTTTTCTTTTCATGTTTAGATTGAAGTTGAATAAACGATTAGAATAGACTTGAAAGTGTTCAGAGATTGCCAGACTATCAATACATTATAGTTTGTTGTTCAATCTAACGGAACGGGTGCTATTGCCCCATCGTAGATTGTTGTATGTATGATGCAAATTTTTTAGTCACTTTCTTAATGTTAGACTCTTCAATCTTTATATATTTTTATTATATTAAATTCTGATATTTATTCTATACATACTTATATACGTCAAAACTCATTGCTCGAATATATAAAATATCATAAATTTTGATTATCACACTTCTAATGTTAGGTTCTTTTGATCTTCAAGACTTCAAACATATCATTGGACGACCAATATATTATGACAAATAACCAATTCGTCGGACCGGAGCAGAAAGGAAGGGGAAGTGGTGCGAAAGCACGGCATGGGCGCGTGGTGGGAGTGGGGAGTAGATAATTTCGCGGGAGTAACGGTTTGGATTTAGCTTTGAGTTTGTTTGGGGTTTTGGGGTGTGGGGTTGGTTGGGCTTGTCTTTTAACAATTATTAACTTTTTTGTCTAATTTTCTAAATTGTGATTGGCTGTTTGGTTTTGACTTTTTAGCGGGAATAGTAACGGCTACATGATGACTCTCCTATTTTGGACTAGTTCAATTTCAGTGCAACATGCACTAATGCACATTAGAAAATCATACCTTAATTAAATCAGGGCAAATGACCATCTCGGAGCTTTACTTTGCGTCATCTCAATAGTATTGATAATTTGTTGCAATTGCATTCATGAAATTAGGGCAAAAATATGACTTCCTTAGCTTCAATATGTCAAAAACCTCAATAAACAGTAATCGTCATACAATAATTCTGATAAAAATCTTGAACTTTTGAGTCTTATATATTAAGGAAAGTATATGATCATTTAGTGTATTGGTGCATTAATAATACATGGGATAGGTTCATGCAGTCATAAACTAAATTGACACAAAGTTAAATTAATATACAACAGTTTTGTTTAGTAGTATCTCCTTATATGTGTGAGGTCGTGGGAGCTTTTTCTACTCATCATAACAGACTTCTTGTAGCATATTATTAATATTAATCGTTTATTTGATTCAAATATAGGAGCTAGGTTGGTAAAACTTGACGCTACAACACATTCAGCGTAAACAAATCCATGTTACTGATGGAAACCAAGAGTAATGTACTTTCTATTTATATTCAGTGTTTGCTGATCGATAGTGAAAAATCTATCCGATTTTGAGCGATCAGGCAAACAAAAGTGCCCCGATAATGACATGCATGTTCTACCAGAACTCGATCTCAAGTCGAATATGTTGGGATGATTTTCTTCCCATATCTTTATTTTCAATGAGAAAGAAAAGTTGCAGTGCTTTTAAGAGAAAAGGAAGTTTGCAACAAAACGATGTAGGGAGTTGGATTAGATCCGTAATTAGGATACGAAATGTAAGCTTTTCTGGACCAGTTATATATATAACCAGAAACCAGTACAAGTTGCCTTTGATGGAGTAGCACACTTTAGAATAAACAAAACCTGTTTCCTGTAGCTTTAGAATAGAAATCTCAGCACACTCACTTTTGCTTATCCATATCTGTGAACACCAACGATCATTTAGGGGGCCGTATCCTTCCTCCAGAGCAGTACGTATATGCTCCCACAATCAACAATTGAGTCTTAAAGTTGCATTATCTTAAGAAGCCAGTCCTAATTCGCTGGTTTAGGGTTTAATTAGTTCTTGAGCTAATTTTTGGTGTTATATTTCCAATCAAACTGTGTCTATTTGCAAACTGAATCTTATGATATAGTCAGTGACCTTTTTGTTAAAGGAAAGATAATCTGCAATTATACTAATTGATATTCAGATCGATTGGAGCTAATTGTGGATCATATCATATCAATAGGATTTGAGAGTGATTGTAGGATCATGATATTGTACATAATTGCCTTCCTGAAATAGTTTTGGTAGCTGCTATATGTATCTGTATAATTGTACAGAAACAATAATCTAATATACAGACTTTCACATTTATACTTGTTTATGGTATCAGAGCACCAATCCTGGTGTCTCTAACCCACCCCATCTTCCGCTACCAACATCATCACCAACCATACCATGGTTGAAATCACAGAAACCACCACCAACAATATCAAAAACAACACCACTCCTTCATCCAAATCTATGGAGGATATTGAAATACAATTTACCTGATCCTTTGATCCTACACCCTTCTGATACACCATGACTCAAACTGGTAGATACCCCACTTGATGGACACAACTATGGTGAGTGGAGCCGTTCGATGCGTCTCAGCCTCAGCGCCAAGAACAAGATTGGATTGATCGATGACACCATCAAGCCATTCTCTGTTACACATCCCAGGTATCCTCTATGGCGACGCTGCAACGACATGGTCTTGACTTGGATCCTCCATTCAATTCAGCCCAACATCGCCCGCAGCGTGATCTTCTCTGATTCGGCAGCAGCAGTATGGAGTGACCTCGAGGACAGATTCTCACAAGGGAATGACACTCAAATCTATGAGATTCAACAAGAGATCGTCGAATGCCACCAAGGTTCTGAATCGGTTTCCTCACACTACACCAGACTCAAGGCCCTTTGGGATGAGCTAGCCTCCCATCAGGATCCGATCATGTGTAGCTGTGATGGTGCTAAGATCTTGGCCCATCGAGAAGAAAAAGAAAGAGTCATGCAATTTTTGATGGGGCTGAATGACTCTTACTCCACAATTCGTGGCTCAATCTTGATGATGAGTCCACTCCTAGACACAAAGAAAGTCCATGGTCTCATCCTCCAGCATGAGAGGCAGATGGAAGCAGCAAGCCGCCGCGAACCAGCACCACTTTACCATGCCATGCAAGTAGCACGCCCAGCTTCGTCATCATTTTCTCGTAAGCCACTCAAATGCACATATTGTGAAGGAGACACCCATCTTGTGGATCGCTGCTATTTTCTGAAAGGATTTCCAGTAGGTCATAAATGGCACGGAAAGAATGTGAAGCCTAAAAAAGGGAAACATGCTGCCAACAATGTTGAATTAAAGGAGGACCCCGATGAAAGCTACACTTTCACAGCCAAGGAGTACCAAGAATATATGGCCATGCTTGAGGAAAAGAAGGGTAAAAATCAATCATTTGCAAATGCGACAGGAATATTTACACCCAGCTGTCATAATATAACCAATGATGCATATTCCACATTATATTGGATTGTGGATAGTGGAGCAACAGATCACATCTCGCACCTAGCACCTACTCACAATAACAATCAGGCCTCTCATAATTTTGTTGGCCTCCCAAATGGGGATCAAGCCACCATTGAAAATGTTGGGTCCATTCAGTTATCACCAGATTTGCCTCTTCATGGAGTTTTACATGTGCCCAACTTTAGAGTAAACTTGATATCCGTGAGTAAGCTGACGCGAGCCTTGAAATGTATTATGATATTTTACCCAGATTTTTGTGTTGTGCAGGACGTGGATACGAGGATGACGATTGGCCTGGGCAAGCATGTTAATGGTCTCTATTATCTCACACCAACCCAAAATCCCCATCTTGTCAACCACATCAACCGTACCTCCACTCTTTGTCACCAACGTCTTGGACATCCGTCAGATGCTCCCCTCCGCCATCTCTCCCAAGTCTTTGCAGATTTTGTTTTCGATTCCAATAAGCATGTTTGTGAGATTTTTTCCTTAGCTAAACAAACTCGGTTGTCTTTCCCTTCCAGTTCAATAAAAATAATTGCACCATTTGATCTAATTCATTGTGATATTTGGGGTCCACTCAAAACTCCTACACATTCTGGGGCTCGTTATTTTCTGACGATTGTCGATGACTTTACCCGCTTCACTTGGGTGCATCTTATGAATTTCAAATCCAACACTCATTCTCTCCTCAAATATTTTTTCTCTTGGGTCAAAACTCAATTCCATCGAGACATTAAAATATTACGTGCAGATAATGGGGGAGAATTTACATCAAAATTAATGCGTTCATTCCTTGTTGAACGCGGCACCACCTTCCAACACACCTGTGCCTACACCCCACAACAAAACGGGGTAGTGGAGCGCAAACATCGTCACCTCTTAAATGTTGCTCGTGCCCTACGTTTTCAAGCCAACCTCCCATTACGTTTTTGGGGGGAAAGTGTTCAAACAACATGTTATCTTGTCAATCGCCTACCCACACCCCTCCTCTCCCACAAGTCTCTATTTGAACTTTTACATCACACCCCACCCATCTATTCCCATCTTCGGGCTTTCGGATGCCTATGCTATGCAACTAATTAACCTCAACCCCACTAATAAATTTGATTGTCGTGCACGACGTTGCATTTTCATCGGCTATCCTCTTGGACAAAAGGGTTACCGAGTTTATGACCTTGACAATAAGAAAATTTTCACCTCTCGGGATGTCACCTTTCATGAAAGTGTCTTTCCTTTGCACAAATTACCACCCGAGGATCAAGAAGATACACTAGTCTTACCTTTTTCTGATGGCCCAATTCCCTCTCCCGAGCCCACTTCTTCACCCAAGCCCAAACCCAACACAACCCATACACCAACCCATCCACCAACCCCTTCTCCTCCTTCCCAACACTTACCTTCTGCTCCCCCAAACTCTCTTCGTGTCTACACCCGTCACTCCCAACCTGCCGCCACCACCCCTTCGGCCCCACCTTCAGCGTCGGCACCACCCCCAGTGCCGACATCCCCAGTGGTGTGTCCATCTCCGCCACCCGACATACCATCCTCGCCCATCCCCTCTTCGTCTCCCTCGGATCCGCTCGATCCGCCATCTTTGAGTCGATCCGCTTCACCTACCTCTCCTCGCTCGCCACCGTTCTTGGCACCATCTCCACCCTCTCCACCACCTATTTCTCCTCCAACAGTTCACCCCCACTACACCCACCTCAACCCGGCCCGCCCCTGATCTCCGTCGCTCTTCTCGTTCTCATCAATTTCCTTCCAAATACCGAGATTTCAAGACGTACCATGCTGCTCTCCTGGGCCCTGAAGACTCCTCTTCCTCCTCGTCTGGCACTCGGTACCCACTTCAACGGTATGTTTCTTATTCTGGGCTCTCTGGTCAATATTGTACCTTTGTGCATAACATCTCCCGCTTGGTAGAACCGGCTACTTTTGAACAGGCTCGTCATGACCCCCAATGGGTTGCCGCTATGGAAGCTGAAATTCAGGCCCTTGAGAACAACAACACTTGGTCAGTAGTTCCTCTGCCTGTTGGCCAGCGGCCCATTGGCTGCAAATGGGTCTTTAAGATCAAGTATCATGCTGATGGTACAGTGGAGCGCTACAAGGCTCAACTTGTTGCCAAGGGATTCACCCAACGTGAAGGCATTGACTACAAAGATACATTCGCTCCTGTTGCTAAGTTAATCACTGTTCGTTGCTTGCTTGCCATTGCTGCTGTTCGGGATTGGCCCTTGCACTAGATGGACGTGCAAAATGTCTTTTTACATGGCGACCTCCACGAGGAAGTTTACATGTATCTTCCTCCCGGCTATCGTCGACAGAGGAGCATACTGTTTGTCGACTCAACAAATCACTTTATGGCCTTAAGCAAGCATCTCGCAGTTGGTTTCGTCGCTTCTCCTGTGCAATCCAAGAAATTGGTTTTCAATAGTCCCGAGCCGATTACTCACTCTTTACACAGGTTCGTGGAAACTCCATTACTATAGTGCTACTATATGTGGATGATATGGTTATAACAGGCAACAATGAAAAGTCCATCAATGATCTCAAGAGGTTCCTGCATAGTTGTTTTAAAATTAAAGATCTTGGACCACTTAAATACTTTCTTGGCATTGAGATAGCACGTTCTAAAGCTGGAATCACAGTGTGTCAACGAAAGTACACGTTGGACATATTGGAAGAAGTCAGATTGCTAGGAGTAAAACCAGCAACAGTTCCCATGGAGCCTGATTTGGTGCTAACATATTCTGGCAGCGAAGTCCTCAACAATCCCACTACATACAGAAGACTAGTTGGGAAACTAATATACCTCACAATCAGCCGGCCGGAAATTACATACTCAGTTAACACACTTAGTCAATTCATGCAAGAACCCAAAATCCATCATCTCAAGGCTGCCCAACGACTTCTCCAGTACTTAAAGACAGCTCCAGGACAGGGTATATTATTTCCATCAGACAACTCACTTGAGTTAATTGGTTATTGTGATGCCGATTGGGCAAGGTGTCCAGCTACACGCAGGTCAGTGACCGGCTATTGCATCTTCCTTGGAGAATCGCTTGTGTCCTGGAAAAGTAAAAAACAAGCAACTGTATCACGATCATCAGATGAAGCCGAATATCGATCCATGGCTGCAGCCGCTTGTGAGTTAACTTGGTTGAGATATTTATTGAAAGATCTATGTGTTCCACATCCTCAACCAGCAAGGTTGTTTTGTGACAACCAGGCAGCCTTACACATTGCGGCAAATCCAGTCTATCACGAGCGAACGAAGCACATTGAGCTAGATTGTCACACAGTTCGTGAAAGAATAGAAAGAGGAGAAGTCAAAACAGCATATGTGCCTACTGGTAGTCAAATTGCAGATCTATTCACCAAGCCATTACGAACGCCAGCATTTCACACGCATCTCAGCAAGTTGGGTGTCATTGACATTCACACTTCAACTTGAGGGGGAGTGTTAAAGGAAAGATAATCTGTAATTATACTAATTGATATTCAGATTATCGATTGGAGCTAATTGTGGATCATATCAGATCAATAGGATTTGAGAGTGATTGTAGGATCATGATATTGTACATAATTACCTTCCTGAAATAGTTTTGGTAGCTGCTATATGTATCTGCATAATTGTACATAAACAATAATCTAATATACAGACTTTCACATTTATACTTGTTTACTTTTAATGTTAGTTCTAAAACTGAAGTTTGAAATCCGGCCGGAGACTAGACTTACTCTAGGGTTTAGTTTTTGAGTTTCAGATAAATTCAACCATGCATAAACTCGACCATTGTAAACCATAACTACTAGATTTCAAAATTCTAATATAAGTAATTAGTTAATTCCATCATACTAATTAAGTGAACCGAAAACCTCACAGGGTTTAGAGTTTAGTGTTTAGTCGTTTAGACTTTAAGGTTGAAAGCTTGAAGAAGAAAAGTAAACGAGAACCAAGAATATTTAGAGATAAGGGTTTTTAACTAAAATCTCAAGCGATTGATATTTTTTTAGAGGGAAAGAAGCAAAACACAAGAGTTAGATGTGGGCGGGGGGGGTGTTGGAAGAACCAAAGAGAATTGAACAAACAGAATCTAAGAAGATAACAATAATTAAGCTTTACGGTGGGATCCGGCTTCTCTGCTTGGATTTTTTGTGCTTGGATTTGCTTGGATCCTTACAACCGTTAGATTGAGTAAGGATGACATAGGTTATAAGTTGGTTGCATCATCTTTACTCAATCCAATGGATGTAAGGAATCCAAGCAAATCCAAGCACAAAAAATCCAAGTAGAGAAGCCAATTCCTTTACGGTGAGAGAGTCGATCATAAGTATTAGAGGCCCTGTAAACAAAGATATATATGTTGCTTCTTAAGCTCACAACAACCATAATTGTGTCAAATTGTAAATTAATTAACTCATGCAAGCAGATATTTATAAAAATGGGTGAAAAAGAGAATAGTGGAATTCAGATTAAGAGGGGGGAAATAAAAAAACAGAGTGTGCGAAAAGATAAAGAGTCGAGAGAAAGCAAATCAGCATTCACGAATGTGTATATAACTTTTATATTGGTAAGCACTGTACTTGGTTGCTGATAAACAATTCATGTCTTCTGGGTGCAATATTCAAATCGATCACAACTTCCATTGATCGAGTAATCGAGAAGTCCAGTTGGAATCGTCTAACCAATTAATCATACAAAAACACAGTGTGGATTATCTACGTATAAAATTCATCAAGGAGAGGATAAGCAAAGCAGATTTTAATAATTGAATAAAATTAAGTCATGGTGGTAATGATGTGTATAAAGTTTAGAATGATGGTGGTGGGTGTCCTATGCATCAAGGGTTGGCTGGATTCCTTAGTGATTTTCCTTTTCATATTCTCTGTGTATGTGTTTGAATAACCAAAAGAAACGTCACGCAAACATATCCCTTTTTAATCTATTTGTGGTCTTATTCTCAAGTGCAGTCTAAAGTGGCTTGCCACTAACAATGGCTAGTGTTGGCGTCACCAGAGAGAGTCTTCAGATTCAGGGCAAGAAATCATGACAATAATTTAGATTCTTCCCAATCTGTCCTCCAATATATATACAATTTAGATGCGATTTCAACAATCTATTTTCTTTTTACTTAAGCCGGTTTGCTATCAATCTAGGGTTTTGTTTGGTTTAATGATCGATCGAGGTTCATAATTTGGATTTGCTTCACTGCGCACCTTTGCAAAACTCTAGAGAATACGATTATGGTTCTGCCATTTTAGCCGAAGGTTGCCCATATGTAGTAATATGATCGAGTTAATTAATGGTCAAAATTTGCCTACTTTCTTAGGATCTTTCTGGCAACCAGTGTGGGAGTACTGGTCGACCATTGTTTCCCAGAGATTCTAATTTGGTCTTCGATATATATATATATATCGTCCTTGCATCAGTTGCATGCATGGCTAGTTCTTTTCGGCTGCAATGAGATTTGCTCACGTACATATAATTTCCTCTTCACTATTGTGATTCTATTGCTGTACGAGTGTACGACTACGAAGCACGTTTGAAACTTTGAATCTTCCTTTTCAGAATTGAGAGCAAGTAATTAACAGAAAAGACTATGTATGCATGCAGCTGATGGATACTGAAGGATTGAGAAATTTTGAAATATGACGGGAGTGATCCTCCCTCCTAATTAAATTTCAACACTTAGAATTTTATCACAGAAATTATTAATTTATGTATTTTACTTTTTGTAAAATGACTTTAATCAATCTTTGATGAGTTTGGATTAGGGTTTAGAGTTTAGGGTAATAGGGTTTTAGGGTTTAGAGTTCAGGGTTATAGGGTTTTAGGGTTTAAGGTTTAAGGGTTTAGCGTTTAGGGTTAGGGTTTAGAAAAACAATAATAAATCTAAAATGGTATTTGACAAAATAACTACAATAACGTGTCAAAATTTTATTGGTAGGGAGGACCACTAGTCACTGCCAGAGTGCCACGTGGTCCTCGTGTAGCACTGAAAAATTTCTCGGACTGCAGTACTTACTGACGAGAAATTAAATTGTGGAAATCCAAGCGAGAAAATCTTCTTTGTTTTGCTAGGCTACGTACAAGGATACATAGAACCTCAATAACAACTTAATTCGATTTTAATTCAGTACAATTAACGTCCTTAATCACCTCCTAAATTAAGAACCAAAAACTGTACGTGCCGTACTGGTCCTCCCCTTTGATCCTCAAGGCGATCATAACTGAACATAAGGCGATCATAACTGAACATTATATGTCACCTGCATGCTGATTCAGTTCTTTTCTCTGTGAAAATGCTGTGCCCAGTTCCGGTTGCCATGTAAATAACAGGACTCCAAGTCTTCAAGACTTCAGCACAAACAAACTATGCCGAGATAATTAGTGTTGCTAATTAGATGACTATCATAGGGTTATCTCAATGGGCTAAGCCTGCAGTATCCCACTTGGAAGTTGGAATACATGCAGTATCATATTTTAGCGACTTGACCATTTTAGGAAATGAGAAGGCCTTAGCCCAACTCTTTTTTTTTTTTTGTTGTTGGAGGAAAAGTAATTGAGCATAAATTAGTCACAAATGATCGATTTAGACTGGAAAATGGGCATAAGATATGGCGATATCTTGTTGAAAGAATCGAATCATAAGCTAATACAATGTGCAGCCGTGCAGGTACCATATTCTGCACATTTGAGTTACCATTTGTACGTTATTATCCTATACCTGATTATTGATGATGGTCATCCTTCTCAACAATCACCTCATCGAGTAGTAGTGATTGTGTAGCCTGGTGCTACGATCTTGATCGATCGTGTAGCAAACTTACCCTAAACCCTTATATTGATTCAACTCGATCATTCAGCTCAAAGTAATATAACTGTCAATGATCATTTAACTAGAAATCAAATTATTGAAAATTACAACTGAAATTCACCTTAATAAGATCACACAAAAAAGAGACCTCCTAGTAACCATAATGGAATCTGTTTTACGCACTAATGACAAAGCTAACTATCAATTCGATGGCCGAAAGCCATGGCTCGAGCACGCTAATGAACTCATATTCGCAATATTAGTCTAGAACACCAAGATATGAAAATTGATACGAAAGGTTTTTGTGCTCCAAATATCACTACCAGAAAAAAGGGTTTTCCCGACGAAAAAAAAAAAACGGCCGACGAATTAAAATTTTCGTCGGTAATTCTAAGGAATAGCCGACGATTTTATTTTTCGTCGGTGAAAAAAAAAAAATCGTCGGCCATAGTTTAACCATAGCCGACGAAACCGTTTTTTCGTTGGTATTTTTAAAAAATCGTCTGCTATATTCATATTTCAGTCGACGATTTGTATTTTCGTCGGCCTTTCTCCGAAACATTAGCCGACGAAAATTTTTGGAAGTATGGCCGACGAAGTTGACATTTTCGTCGGCTATACGTCTATATATATTCAGATCTGGGCAGCAGCTGCTCATTTCAAAAAAAAGGGGAAAAACGGGAGAAATAGTGAAAAATCTGTGGGTATTGTTGAAATCCGTCCTCTCTTACATTGTGGAGCTATATATAGGTACGTACATGTATATATATGTTGATTTTGAGTTTTAGTTGAGTTGATTTTGAGTTTTAGTGATTTTGATTTAGTAAGTGATTTTTTGTTTTGTTGTTGTTTTAGTGTTAGAATGTATGTATATATGTAGATTTTGAGTTTTAGTGATTTTGATTTATTAAGTGATTTTTTGTTTAATTTGTTGTTGTTTTAGTGTTAGAATGTATGTATATATGTTGATTTTGAGTTTTAGTTGAGTTGATTTTGAGTTTTAGTTTAATTATATATGTGTGTTAATTTGATGTTATTTTAATTAGTGTTAAAATATATATATATATATATATATATATATATATATATATGTTAATTAATAGTTAAGTTGTTGATATATAGTGTAATTAATTAACTTAAATAATGGTTGATATATAGTGCAACTTAAATAATGGTTGTTAATTAATGGTATATATATATATATATGAGTTGATGTTGATAATAATATATATTGTAATGTAATTAATTATTAAGGATTTATATATATATATATATATGTATGTGTTAATTAATTTCTTATTAATTAAATTTATACATATATATTATTATCAGGCTATATATGGATCTGGATAAGAGTTTGATTTCGCTTCCAAGGCATGACCGACGATACACTACAGGAGTTGTGAATTTTTTGCAGTTCGTCGAGGAAAATGCAAACGGGAATGATTACCATTATTGCCCGTGCAAGAAATGTAAGTGTCGCAGTGATATGTGTCGATTTTCGATTAGGACAGTATGAGAGCACCTAAAGAGTAATGGCTTTTGGCTGAAGTACAAACGTTGGATATATCACAGTGAGCCATCATTAGATGGATCGCATGATCATGGGCAGTTTTTTTAGGCGGGCAGTAGTAGTACATCCAACGATCCAACAATGGCATTCGTCAACGACGTGTTTCCTTTTGAAAGCGGTGTACTTGAGGAACAATATATGCATGACTCGGTGCTGCCCTTCCCACAAGTTGTCAACACTGTTGCCTTTGACAAGTACAACATACTGATTGCATTGCAACAGACCCCTGTGTCTTCAAGTTCTGAGAAGACAGTTCTTCAAAGTGTGATGGAGGTAATGAGGATTAAAGTCGAGACAAAATCGACTATCAGGCAAGTGGATGAATATCTACAGTACACTTCTTCGTTGTTGGAGGAGGGTCATCGTAATCATACCAATCACCGTAAGGTCCGAAGTATCCTCAAAGATCTAAGGCTTTCCTACATTAAGATCCATGCATGCGCATTTGACTGCATTCTCTTCTGGGGTAAAGATGCAGAAGGGAATGACCTTGCTAGCCTTGACGCATGTCCGATATGTCAGTCTGACCGATATAAGTTGACGGGAGCAGGCAATAGGAAACCTGTGAAAGTGCTTCGGTATTTTCCGTTGAGAGATAGGCTTGAGCGGTTGTACATGTCAGAAACCACCGCAAAAGCTATGAGATGGCACGGTGAGCGGGACGCGGGAGACGCAGATATCATGACACACATCTCTGACGGAGCGGCTTGGAAGCATATAAACAATGAGTTTCCTCATTTTGCGTCAGATGTCAGAAACGTCAGGCTCGGGCTCTCAACCGACGGGTTTAACCCTTTCGGCACCATGAGTCTTTCATACAGTATATGGCCGGTGGTTTGGATACCTTACAACCTTCCTCCGTGGATGTGCATGAAGAAGGAATATAATATGTTGACGTTGTTGATTCCGGGGCCCAGTTACCCAGGAAAATGTCTCGATGTGTATATGAGACAATTGATTGAAGAGCTTAAGGTATTGTGGGACGTTGGTCATCCCACTTTTGACAAGTACAAGGAGGAGACGTTCCAGATGCATGCCATGGTTATTGGTAACATCAGTGATTTTCCTGCTTATGGGATGTTGTCGGGCAGCGTTGTTAGGGGATACAAGGCTTGTCCAGAGTGCCTCAGGGAATGGGTCATCGTGTGTTCCTTCCGGCGGATCACCACTGGCGTTACGAGTCCGCCGCATTTGATGGAACTGAAGAACACGGTGGTCCCCCCAGAAGATGGACGGGAAGAGAAATTTTAGCAGTGCTTAATGAGTACGATTTTGGGCCCCTCAGCAATCATCCCGATATTGTAGCGGAAATACCTGAAAGGCCTGAGGAGTACAAATTCTGGACACATAAGAGCATATTGTGGGAACTCCCGTACTGGTGTGAATTGCTGATCCGTCACTTCCTAGACGTTATGCACATAGAAAAAAATATTTCTGAAAGTGTGGTGGGCACAACGCTGAACTTGGAGGGGAAGACGAAAGACGGTCCTAAGGCTCGCACTGATCTGCAAAACATGAATATCAGAAAACAACTATGGTTGAAACAAGGGAAGAGAAAAATGCCTCAAGCTCCTTACACCGTCAAGCCTGAGCATAAATCAGAAATTTTCCATTGGATAAGTCGAGCCAAGTATCCTTCAGGCTTTGCTGGAAATATAGCCAAGTGTGTGAACAGACAATTCAACAATCTTTACGGGTTGAAAAGTCATGACAATCATATCCTGCTACAACGTCTCTTCCCTGTTTTCATTCGACCGTTCCTTCCCCGTCACGTTGTGGAGCCGTTAGTAGCGTTGGCAAGATTTTTCCAGAAGGTATGCACACGGGAAGTGAGAAAATCTGACCTCCGGAAAATGCAACAAGACATCGTTCATATCATGTGTAAATTTGAGATGATATTTCCTCCAAATTTTTTCGACATCATGCCTCACCTCATGATCCATCTTCCTCGGCAGTTGTTGCTTACCGGTCCTGTGCACTTCACTTGGATGTATCCGATGGAAAGGTATGTATTTTACACCTTATGTTAATTTCCTCATCAATATATGTGATATAGTATTAATGTATTTTCATAACACTTTAAAAACTTGATTTATAGGCAACTTGGACAATACGGTGATTTTGTCCAAAACAGATCCGCACCTGAAGGATGTATAGCTGAAGCATATATTGCGCACGAGTGCGTCACCTACATGAAGCTGTATTTAGGAGCGTTACAGGAAAGCATACCGGAAGATGTACCTTTACAGTTCAATCTTTCCATACTCTCCGACGATGTTGTACTCGGTGGAAATATGCCAGTTTCCTACAAGTTGAAAGATTATGAGGTAGCCATTGCACATTGGTGGGTACTAATTAACTGTCCAGAAGTTCAATTTTGGAAGAACATGCATCTAAACTGTGACCAAGTAGGAGGTGATCTCGATTACCACAACCGGACATTCGCAGAGTATTTCGGCCGCTGGGTACGTAACTTTAACACTATTCTATACGTATTTATATATTATTGTGTATAATTATTCATATTTATAGTTGATTCTGATGGTTGCAGATGGACCTTATTAAAAATGATAATCACCCAAATTGGTCGCACGAACTCAGACTTCTAGCGATGAGGCCGGTCTATTCAAAAGTTTATGCGACGTGCAAGGTGAATGGTGTGTTATTTCGATGTGAAGAGAGAGACCTCAGACTGAAAACACAAAATTCAGGGGTTGTGGCACATGGTGGGGATGATAGAGTTGACCATTACGGTGTTCTCCATTCAGTTGTGGAACTGCATTATGGGGAAGGCATGAAAGTACACCTTTTCAAGTGTAGATGGTTTGACACACGACCGCAGAGCATGAAAACCGATCAATACGGCATAACTTCTGTGAACACTAGTACATCATGGTATGAGGACGACCCGTTCGTTTTAGCCACATGGGTGAAACAAGTGTTTTATCTTGATGATCTCTTCAAGGGTGACCCGTGGAAAGTAGTCAACACTATCCACCATCGCAACATTTACCGGGCGTCTACACTTGGAGTGGCTGAAGAGAACGAGGAAGGGGGCACCGCGTATCAAGAGCCCAACTCAAACAGTATTCCTGACTCCTCTTTTATTCGCCTAGACACGCCGGTGCGAATTCGACGTGAAGAGCCACTGCTTGTTGATGTTGATCCAAATGAAGAAACTAACGAGGACTCTAGTGGTGAGGAACGACATAGATTACCACTATCGAGCAATTCAGAAACCGAAGAAGACTCATCCGATGATTCCGATTACAATCCGACGGATTAAGTAATTTAGATGATGTAATCCTTTCATTTGTAATCCACTCTTTTCTAATGAACAGGCGTGGGGATGAGCCTCCCAGCATAGGCTGCGTTCCAAACCCCTTAAAAAAAAATTTGAAATATGTTGACTGTTGGGTTTCTGTTTTTTTTTTATGTTCAATTTTGTTTATATATGAACAAGACATAGGAATACGAGAGGTGTAACACCACTGATTTTTTTATTTTTTTTTCAAAGAATAGCCGACGAAAAATACATTATTTCGTCGGCTATACTCATAATAGCCGACGAAAAATGTGTGATTTCGTCGGCCAAAACTATACTGAAAAATACATATTTTATTTTAGACAGAAAACGACAAAAGAATAGCCGACGAGTACTATGTTTGATTTCGTCTGCTATGATTTAAAAAAAAAAAAACAAAAAAAGACCACCTTCCATTTTCTATCACTATCGACAAACCATTACTTCATCCTTCAAATGCAAATATGTCGTCAAATAAGATATGACCGAAATAATGAAATACGTCTACGGTTGAAAAATAACAAGATTCCGACAAAATCTGTTTGTCGAATGTTGCGGTTAACTGTGTTTTACTTCCGTTTTCCTATGGGTAGCCTGACGTTTGGTAAATATTTTGAGGAAAATTTTTATACGATTAGTTGCGTCTCATCGATTTAAAACTATTATCTGTTGAAGGTCATGCCAAAAAACGTCATTTAGACAGGCCAATTACCATTTCTAAGCGTTTAAAGGGTTGACTCACCCGGTTGACCGTCCCGATCGAGCCTTTAACGTTGTCAGATGTAGTTGGATTTTTTTTCATACATGTATTTAATTTTAACGGTGATATCTGACGGTTGGAATAGATTTTCTAAACTTTTACATTCAAAATCGGAACATATGCACTAATGTTCCTTAACTTGTTTATTAAGTGTTTAAGTGAATGTATAGTTTCAAATAGTTACTATACGTACACTCTTCAAATGCAAATATGTCGTCAAATAAGATATGACCGAAATAATGAAATACGTCTACGGTTGAAAAATGACAAGATTCCGACAAAATCTGTGTGCCGAATGTTGCGGTTAACTGAGTTTTACTTCCGTTTTCCTATGGGTAGCCTGACGTTCGGTAAATATTTTGAGTAAAATTTTTAACGATTAGTTGCGTCTCATCCATTTGAAACTATTATCTGTTGAAGGTCAGGCAAAAAAACTTCATTTAGACAGGCCAATTACCATTTCTAAGCGTTTAAAGGGTTGACTCACCCGGTTGACCGTCCCGATCGAGCCTTTAACGTTGTCAGATGTAGTTGGATTTTTTTTCATACATGTATTTAATCTTAACGGTGATATCTGACGGTTGGAATAGATTTTCCAAAATTTTACATTCAAAATCGGAACATATGCACTAATGTTCCTTAACTTGTTTACTAAGTGTTTAAGTGAATGTATAGTTTCAAATAGTTACTATACGTACACTCTTCAAATGCAAATATGTCGTCAAATAAGATATGACCGAAATAATGAAATACGTCTACGGTTGAAAAATGACAAGATTCCGACAAAATCTGTGTGCCAAATGTTGCGGTTAACTGTGTTTTACTTCCGTTTTCGTATGGGTAGCCTGACGTTCGGTAAATATTTTGAGTAAAATTTTTAAACGATTAGTTGCGTCTCATCCATTTGAAACTATTATCTGTTGAATGTCAGGCCAGAAACCGTCGTCTAACTAGACTAATTTCCGTTTTAAAGCGTTTAGAGGTTTGACTTCGTTGTTTGACCAAAAGTTTAGCCGACGAAAATTCTATGTCGTCGGCTAAACTCTTGCGATCCGCTTATTGTCCGCCGTTGGATGGCTCAGATCCAACGGCTGCTGAGCGCCTAAAGTATAGCCGACGACATTCAAAGTATAGCCGACGACATTCAAAGAATAGCCGACGATTTTAAAGATTTCGTCGGCTATTTTGAAGAATAGCCGACGAAATATTTTTTAATCGTCGGCTATTCTTTCGGGTATAAATCAGAAACTGTCGAACCCTAGCCGACTTTTTCCTCTCTTCCTCCTCCTCCTCCTCCTGCTGCTGCTGTCGAACGCGATTACGCTCTCCCACAAGATTCCGCCGCGCTGCTCCTCCGCCTCCTCCTCCTCAAATCGGCGGCTCCTCCTCCGATCCAAACTCTAGCTTCCTCAAATCCTCCTCCAAGCGGCGCCGGCCTCCTCCTCCTCCTCCTTCCCCTCCTCCTCCGATCCGGTTAATTTTTTTTTTTTTTCAATTTAGTTTAATTTTATAAATTGTTATATATTTAATTTTAATTATATAAATTGTTATATTTTTGTTAATAAATTTAATTTTAACAAATTGTTATATATTTGTTATATATTTAATTTTAATTATATAAATTGTTATATAATAAATTGTTATATATTTGTTATATATTTAATTTTAATTATATAAATTGTTATATATTTGTTAATAAATTTAATTATTATATATTTGTTATAATTTAGGTATAGAAATTGTTATATATTTAATTTTAATTATATAAATTGTTATATATTTGTTATGTATTTAATTTTAATTATATAAATTGTTATATATTTTTGTTAATATATAAATGGTTATTTGTATTTATATATATGTTAATAATGAAATATAGTTATATTTGTATATAAATAGTTATATTTAGGTTAATGGTTAGTATTATTTAAAATTAGTACAAATTTAAATATTAATTTGTTAGTATGTTTTGAAATATGTTAGTATTATTGGTTATTATATTAATTAGAATTTGTTATTTAATGTAATATAATTTAATATTAATTAATGTATTATTGCCTCAAGCTGCAGATGGCCGATGCATTCAGACAGTTCTTCGGAGGCCGTCGTTCCAGATCTAGTGGTTCTGAAAGTTCCGCCGGTTCCGCAGAGTCCGACAGGACCCTTAGCCAGCCTGAGAGGACCACCACCCAGCCGCGGAGGAGTGTGGATTTATTCCAGCCGCGGAGGCGTGTGGATTCATCCCAGCCGCGGAGGAGTGTGAGTTCTCGGCACCAGACCCTTCTCCAGGCAGGGCGGCCGTCGAGCAGTTCACGTCCCCCTGTCGGGCCAGATGCTCCGAGGTTCAGTAGGCAGCTATTTCAGGACGAGATAGCTGCAGACGTTCCTCAGGTCCGTATGCCTGAGGTTCATCGGGAGCCGATGACGAGTCCGACGACGTCTGCTGCTGACTCGACTGAGGGGCCTACTCTCCCAAATCAGCTCTACCTCCCGTACAACATTCCTGCGATACCCGAGGTCGACTTTCGAGGTGTGCCCATATGGCCTGCTATGCCTCAGTACGTGACTGCTGCGGAGGCATACCAGCAGCAGCCATTTGAGAACCCTGACCTCTTGATTTCGGCGAGGAGAAAAGGAAAGTCGACAGACGGGTCATCGAGTTCAAGTAACATTTGATTTTATTAATTAAATGTTTTATTAAAATTAACGCACTAATATTTAATTTTATTAACCAATCGTCGTTTATGTGATAGGGACAGCCGCTAGCAGTTCAACGAGGAATACGAGAGGTGTCATATGTTTTGACACGCTCAGGAGAACTGTTGCGCTCCGGGGGAGGATCCAGATTAACGAACCTCCTAATCAGGAGGTTCAGGGGGAAAAACGCCGCGACTACACGGGTTGCGTGGGGGCACTGATTAGGGACAGAGTCCCTATGTTATGGACACGGTGGGCTGATGTGCCCGACGAGATCAAGAGGGAGGTGAACAACGCCGCGTCAGTGAGTAATTTAAAAAAATTAATTTATTTTACGTAATATTTAATAATTTTCGGTATTGTTATAATTGTAAAACTAATAAAATATTATCTTTCAGACATACTTCGAGATTGCAGAACATAAGCAGCATTGGGTGGACGCGATGCAGAACTTGAGGTACGTTGGGAATTCCTTATCTTATAATTTGAAATATTTTATGATATTAATAATATTTCTAATGCACTTTTGTTTTTTCCGTAGGTTCAAAGAGTGGAAGAACGAGCTCCGTTCCCACTTTAACGAATACGACAACCGTGGTCGTATGGGTACTCCCAGAGAGTTCATGTTCAGGGAGTACGAGTGGCGTTGGTTGAAGACAGTAGACTTCAACAACCCACTTATGCAGGTAAATACTAAACTTAACTATAAATGTTTATTTTGTTAAAATTTTAATTATTAGTTTAATTATTTTATAATTATTACACTAATATTTTTTGATGCATTTTTCTAATATTTTATTATTTGTTTGAAGGAACGGTCTCGGTTAAACTCTGCGAACCGCCGCCGTAACACAACCCCCCATCATGGTGGTTCTAGGCCGTTTGCACAATATCAGGAGGAGGCGCTTAGAGATCATCCTGATAGCAACCCGTACGTGGAGACGTTCAAGATCGCTTATCCACAAGCGACAGAACAGCTCGTAAGTCGTTGATTACGATTTTAAAATTTTAATTATTAATTTTACTTAATTATATATTTGTTAGAATATTAATTTTTTTTTTTCCCGTTCAATTAGGAAAGGGTGAACCGGGCCGAAGAAGTGGTGTTCCAGCAAGTAGTTCGGGAGACACAACCGAACATTTTAGAGGCAGATCTGGAAGAAGCCCTGCGCCAGGTCGACCGATCGAATGTCCAAACGGCAGCGAGGATGTTTGACGCAGCCTTCCCAGACCGGTCAAACCAATACTACTGCCGGGGTTTGGGAAGTTCTAGAATAGGGCTCCTGAAGACCACTAAGGGAGGTCAAAAGAAGGGAGGCGGGGACAGCCAACAGATGAGGGGGGAAGTGTAGAGATTGGCTGCAAGATTGGCGGCCGAGGCCCAGAGATCTCAGGAGCTACGCCGCAGAACACAGCAGTATCATTTGGATATGGCCAGTTGGCACGCTGAATGCGACAGAGTTCGGCAACACAACTACGCCGCCCAACAAAACTGGTGGTGTGATATTTTCGCGGCACAACAACAAGCCCTTGAACCCCCGCCCCCGTTTCAGCCGTTAGTTGAACCTCCAATGCCTCAACCTCCCGAGGATGACGAGCATGATGGAGAGCAGGATGCTGGGGATGACGTGGTGCACTTTAGTGCTTTACGTGATGATTAGGGTTATATTTTATGTATATTGGAACAAATTCAATAATAAGTCATTTAGACGTGTTTCTTGTTGGTGTAAATGCATAGATTGTCTTTGTGATTTGCAGGTTGCTTGGAATGGTAATTTAGAAATTAATTTAATTTTTTTCCCCAAATGTAAGAATAGCCGACGATATTGGCATTATTTCGTCGGCTATTAGCACTATAGCCGACGATTTTACCAATTTTCGTCGGCTATAACTTTCATTACCGACGAAAATGACATTATTTCGTCGGCTATAACTAATTAATGCCTATTAAAATATTAATACATTCCGACGAAATAACCGACGAAATAGATGAAATCGTCGGCTATATTTCAGAACAAATATTCGTCGGCTATAGTTTACGATATCGTCGGCCATACTCGAAAATATCCGACGAATTTCGTCGGATATTTTGCCCAGATTTGGTCGATGAAATTAATTTTCGTCGGTAAAGTCGTCGGCCATACTCGAATATAGCCGACGATTTCGTTATTTTCGTCGGCCATTGGTATTACCGACGGCGTTTTTCCGACGAATTATAGCCGACGAAAATTTCGTCGGCAGAAGGAATAGCCGATGAAAATTTGGCATAGTCGACGAAATTTTTTTCGTCGGCTATTCTCTCCGATCTGGTAGTGTATTACAATTCACCTACCGATAAAAGTGACGAATAACCCAACTTTCCAATAGTCCAAATTATTTAAACCTTCTTAATTTGATATTTTTGGACCTCCTCTTCAATCAGACAAAAATAAAACAATTCTAAGTTTTGTTTGTTTTTCTTTTGCCCATGTCATTTCATCAAGCAAAGACTCTCTGTAAATGCTATGGTGTGGTTTCAAAAGTTATACGTACATTGTACATAATGTTCTAAAACTCGGCTGCCTATTCCGTCTTAACGTTAGGCGGCGGGAGACTTTGGAGAGAAATGCTTAATTGAGGATTCTAAACGTTTTGGGGTCTAGGAAGGAGCAAGCTAGGTGGGACTAGGTTGCCTCTAGGCGAGACTAGTGGCTTCTAGGCGGGGTTAGGCGGTCTAAATCGAGGTTTGATTGTTTTTGTTTTTGTCTTTTTAATTTTTAGGAAATAAAAAAAGTAGATGGATATGGTGAATACGAATTGGAGATTTAAGCTTGCTTTTGTTTTAAAATATAACTTTTATATATGTACTTTGGACTCTTTTGAAATTTGATTATTGAGTATTATAGATATAATTATATACATAAATTTATATTATAGAATGTAAATCCACCTACAAGGCCGTTTAGTAAAACAGTCGTTTGCATGTCCGCCCCATGAGTGCATAGTGAGTTTTCGAACTTGCGTGGTTGGACTTGAAAGAAAAACATCAAAAATGAATTTGAAGGCCTATAAATTGTCACGTGTTTTAATGTGGCAAAATGAGTGGATTATATGCTACATCATTATACATTGACCATATTATATACTCTCATGATCTATGTCGCTTCTCTCCACACCACTCACCTTTGTCTTCTACATACTAACAACTTCTCTATGACAACTTCAACGAAGACAAATCCACCTCTGGTTAGGGGATTTAGTAACGTAAAAAAGAAAATATAAAGAGACTTAACTTTAAGTCGAAATCACTTATTATCACTAAATTTATAACAAGTCTGAAATGCTAAAATAATTCTCAAATAACCGAAACAAAAGAGAAAAAACTTCAAACGCAACTTGAAGTCTCTCAAATATATGTATTCTACAAAGTGAAATCTATCAGTTCTGGTAAATTTCATAAGCGAATTAGTCCTATAATTTCATTGACAAAAACACCACGGTCACCACCACTCCCATTTTTTTGAAAATGAATCACAATTTTTGCCACACCATTGCATTCACTGATTCACGAGAACGAAAAGAAACTTCCATGACATTTTATCTTCTGCAACAACATTGCCCATAGTAACCAGTTTACCTACTAAACCATGATTCCACAACTGGACCACAAGTTCTTTTCACTTATGTCCAACAAGTGGACCATTTACTGTCCGACACGTAATCGAAGTCCTTATTTTAATTACAGGCTGTTAAAACTTAAAAGAGTTAATCCTGCAAAATTAATATTATCCGAGGACTAAAAATAAACAAAAATAATTACGACGACTCTTGGATTCGCTCGAATATGCCCAAGTCTAGTGGTTGTTCAGGAATTAATATAAAGTTAACGAACAATTAAGCAAACATTCAAAAGCTCCTGAAAACCCAAACTTGTCCTCACCTACTCTCCGACCAGAGCTCCAGGACCCCAAATTTCACTACTAACCTCCCGCTGCCCGTCCTAGCTACCCGAAACTCTGACTGGAGAAAACGGGCAGTCACTTCACCAGTACCCCTCTCACTCTCACTCTCTCTCTCTCTCTCTCTCTCCCCGATATTTCTATAACTTGTTCTCCCTCCGCATCTCTTCGATCACGATCACACGGTCCAAAATGAACGGAGCCTCCACCGCTGTTTTCTAGAAGCTTCCGAACCCCAAACCCTCAGATCTCTCCTCCTGGTACCCTTCTGATTCTCAATTCCATGTCTAGTTTCGTAATTTCACTCCCGTTTTTAGCTATTGCTCTTGCACTTGCACCTCTCACGTACTCTTCAGTTTCTGTTCTCGCTCTGAAGTCTTAACTTTTCCTGCAACTTGAGTACTCCGGCAGCATAATTTTCGCATAATTCAGCTATATTTGCGTTGATTACGTAGTTTACTATACTTTTTCAGGTAAAATATCAATTGAATTTCAGTCTTTATGTCGTAAAATTTTTATATGCCGGCGAGAAAGCAAGCCAGAAGCTCGCCGGCGGCGACTTTTTGGTTGACGGAAAGTCGTCTTTTGTCGTGTTTTGAAAATAAGCCGTAAGAAAAATCTTTATTTTCATTCCTTTTCGTAGGTTTTTTTTTTTATATTTGACATATATGTCAAGAGATTGAACGGCTGGTAGAGATTGGGGGAGTGAAATCGAACGGCCAGAAGCTGATTGCTTATTGGTGTTTGCTACTGCAGGTGTCTGGTTGCCGCGAAATGAAGACTAACTACGGTTCAGTTGGGGTTAACGGCGCGCCGCTGACACGCGCCGTGGAGGCCTTGGCCGCTTTGCTGCTCTCTTCTCTGCTCCGAACTCTGGTAAAGTCAAGTTTACGCAACTTAACCGTCTGTTATGTATCCGCGACGTAATTATTTTACTTTTGGTCGGAAAATTTAAAGAGATAGAACTTAGGAATGGTCCGGATTTGGAAGGGACAGTGTTAACTCGGGTTTAGGAACCTGGGTTTGGTTCCGGTTTGTTTGGTGCTTCTGTACAGTGTGGGGTCCAGTTGTGGGGTAAAATTTAATTTGTCGTGTTGCGAAAGAGTAGACTTCATGTAGAGAATATTCTGTTCCTGGTGCTGTTTGAGCTATTCCTTCTAGAAGTCGCAAACAACTATGGTTCATTTTTTTACTTTGTGAAAAGGGTTCATGGTTTTCATATTCACCTTAGTTGAACTTGGAACTTGAATTCTAATAATTCTTTCAATTGCACTAAATAAAAAAGTGAACAAACAAGTTAGAATTAGCCCTTCTAAGTAAGGAAACGTGCCATAAGTGAGGAGTTTGATTTCTGTAATTTTAACAAAAGCGAAACAAGAACAGGAGAAGTTGTGCAAGGCCGGGTGGTAATGTGCGAAACTATGAGAATTCGATTTCATAGTTTTGAGGCCAGATTCGATCTGTGTTGTTTATGCAAATGACATTTTAAAGGGGATGGAGATGGTACAGCATACTGTTTGGAGATGTTATTCCCATTAATGTTGCACTATCAGCATTATTACTATACTTTTTCCAGATATAGAACATATTCTGCCTGTCTGGTGATTGTGCTAGACAAATCTAAAGTTAAGTCGTGTGAGTACTGAAGAGATGCTGTCCTTCAAGTATATATTTTTCTTTTTCATGTTAGAGCATATTATCATTCTATAACCACAGAGGTTGTGCCGTCATATCTTTTCATCAAGACTAACAATAAAAATCTAGAATATAACAAGTCTGAAAGTTTGTTTACTTAAAGTAATGCGTGGAGTTACCAGTTATTAGCTTTGGATTCACAAATGGTAACAAGTTCTTCCATCTGTAATTTGATTCCAGAATCCCCTTGTGTGTTCACCTAACAATGGAGCTAGTATGAAAGAAGATCGTCACACTCCATGCCAAGCTAAGCCAGCTGATGCTGAGGGAGATGATGAAGATGAAGATGATGATGGTGGACTTGAAGAAGGCGACGAGGACTTGTCATCTGAACGAGAAGAGAATGGTAACAAAGCCAATAACAACAAGAGTAACTCAAAGAAGGCCCCGGAAGATGAAGCAGGACGTGGGGCTGAAGAGAGTGGAGAAGAGGAAGATGGTGCTGAAGAAGATGGCGATGACCAAGAAGATGACAACGAGGATGACAATGATGAAGATGATGACGACGACGATGATGATGACAATGTGGAAGGAGGAGAAGAGGATGAGGAAGGAGTGGAGGAAGAGAATGAGGATGAAGAAGAAGATGAAGATGAGGAAGCACTTCAGCCCCCAAAGAAGAGGAAGAAGTAGAGACTTAGAAGAATAGTAAACTCTCTCTCGATTGTGACTTGCTTTCTAACTCTTTATCTAGATGAGGGAGGGTATCAATTGCGGTTTTAATTGGTTATTTCCATTTTGTTTAGTGGTAAAGGAGAGTAAGAGACTACATTTGCATTTCACAAGTAGAGAGCATGTAACCGTTCCAATATGTCATGTTCAGTCACCTTTGTAATGTTCTGTTGTAGTGTTTCTTCCATAACTTCATGACTGTTTCAAAGTTGAGAAATGTTCTACAATAAAATTCATTAGGCAAATCTAACTTTCTTATTACTTTTCAGAAATTAGAAGACAATCAATGTTTCATAGAATGAGATTATTATACAAATTTTTTTCATCCAAATTGATGTCCCTTCTTACCATATCCCTCTATTGCGATAAAAGAAAATAAATATTTACAAAAAGGAAATTAGTCTCACAAATTGATATTCAATTCCAAATATTTTGACCAATCTGTTTGAGATTTCATTCTAATTAGGGTTTTTTACCCAAAACTACAATTTTGAGTACATAATTACCAATAGCAAGGTTCCCTTTTTAAATTACCATTAGCAAGGTTCCATCCAAAACTAACAGAATCAGTTAAGTCTTAAATTACACAATTACCCTCATTAAGCCTAATGCTACTGATCCTCAGAACTCAACCTAATACTACTGACCCTCAGTGAGCCTAATGCTACTGACCCTCAGAAGTCAACCTAATATACTGACCCTCAGTAGCTCCGTCGTCTTAATACTACTGACCCTCAGTAGCTCCGCCGTCGTAATACTACTGACCTTCAGTAGCTCCGCCGTCTTAATACTACTGACCCTCAGTAGCTCCGCCGTCTTAATACTACTGACCTTCAGTAGCTCCGCCGTCCTCCGCCGTCCTCCGCCGTCCTCCGCGGCGCTCCAATACTACTGACCCTCAATATCTCCCACTTAAAACCCTAATTCCCTCAAAAAAATTCCAGATCTCTCACCCCTCCACAAACCGGCCTCCACCGATCCAATCTCAACCACCATGGCCCTCTCCTGCCTCCAAATCCCACCACACAAAATCAATCCAACATAAAATAAAACCAACACAAACTCAGAGAGAGAGAGAGAGAGAGAGAGAGAGAGAGGGAGGTCGTCAATTTCATGGTGCGCCGGAGCTGAGCTTGTACAGGCCGGAGTTGTTCCTCGCTCGTTGCCTCCCAGCCTCGCCGCTCGTCACCTCCGGCCTCGCCCAGCCTCCAGATCGGACCTCCTGCCTCGCACCTCCAGCCTCCGGCCTCGCGCGCCTCCTCTGCCTCGCACGCCTCCTCTGCCTCCGTCCACCTCGCGCCTCCTCCCCTCGCGTCGTCGTCCACCTCCCCTCGCGCCTTCGCCGGCCTCGCGCCTCCGCCTGCCTCGCGCCTCCGTCTGCCTCTCGTCTTCGTCGTCGTCGTCCTACTCCGCTCGCGTCGTCGTCCACCTCCTCCGTCCACCTTGCGCCTTCGCTGCCTCGGGTCTCCGCCTCGATCTGCTCCGGCCTCATGCCTCCTCGCGCCTCGATCTGCTCCGGTCTCGCGCCTCTCAGCCCTCGCTCCTCGATCTGTTCCGGCCTCGCACCTCGATCCGCTCCGGTCGTCGTCCGCCTCCGCTGCCTCGTCGTCGTCGTCCTCCGCCTCGCGCCTCCGCTGCCTCGCGCCTTCACGCCGCCACCGTATCTCAGATTAGGTTAGGAATTTTGGTCGGGAAGGAGAGGAGAGGAGAAGAGAAGAGTTCTGAGTTTGTGGTTTTTTTTTTTTTTTTTTTAATATATATATGGATGGCATATGTTGTAATTTTTAGATTTTCAGGGTTAATTATGTCATTTAACATTGGACGGATTAAAAGTCTGTTAGTGTTAAATCCTGCTAGTGGTATAAAAAAATCAGACCTTGTAATTGGTAATTATGAGTACAAAATTGTAGTTATTGGTAATTATCTATTCTAATTAATACTCTTATTTTAGCTCTCGACTCTCTGCATATACATTGCACACATTCTGGCAACCTGTTCAACATAACTAAGCTAGGTGAAGAGGTGAATACTACAAATGATAGATATGGCTAAATTTACAATTGTATCAAACGTCTCCTTATGTTGGTGTTTTTCCTGGGCACAGCTTTGTTTCAAACTTCCAAATAATCGTGAATCAAATTGTTATTGTTCTATGTCCTGCACTATTCAAGTACTATGTATCAGTTATAACAATTTTCTATGGTTTGTTAGTATAGAAACGCTCTCAACAACCTTTTCCGAAACCATTTTCAATACCTAGCTCATTTTTAGTAGCAATCACCTGTAATTTCATTGGTAGTTATCATAACGAAAGATCAATCGATCCAGAGTTCCCTCACCCAAATTATCTAATGAATAGAAGGTTTGTGATCTTGGGTAACCATGCCATGAGGGTCTCCTCACAAAGGTTTATGCCTAAACCTCGATCGCGTTCTAATTTACAAACATCCTCAACTATTGTCTCCGATCCAAACATCATCATAACAAGAAAATATGATTATTAAACACTTCAAGCTATACCATAATCGATGAATTACAAAATTGGGAAGGGTAGCTAAGAACTATTTTCATCCACCAGACATTGGAATGCTACACATTTGTGATCAATTTTATCATATGGTTACGGCTATATATATATATATTTTGAATTTTGAAGTTACTAATGGCTAATTTGATAGTTATATCATTTTGCTTGACATGCAGCGAGTTCTCAAAAAAGCTGTTTGGTTGTTCAACCGCAGCTAGGCAAGTGTGCGCATCATGTAGAAACTCCAACTTTACAAGCCAAAAATATACCAGGTTGATCTCAAAGGTTGTAGTTTTCTTTAGAGTTATTGGAGTACAAAGGTTATGTAACAAGTAGCAACTCCACTGGCATTGCTATACATGTTCTTATTCACTCGTTTCCTTGTTTTTTCCTGAAACTTTCTGTTGATTGATCGATCGAGTCATGAGGAGTATGTGACAGCATCATATTCCAATGATCGATAGAGTTAGGTTAACCAGTCTCATCCAATATGCATGTAAATGCTTCGGTACTATCGTGTATATAGGTCTAAACTTCAGCCAAAATCAATACCAACATCTACATCTTAGTTGTACGAGAACCATTAGAAATGAGACCAAACATGCTTCCTCTATCCAACATCTTCACCACCATTGTGACACTCCTCCTGGCCGTTTCTTGGTCCGCTGTCGCTGACCATATTCCACAACCTAATACATGTAAGCTTTCCATGGACTTGTTGGAACCTTGCTTTCCGCTATCATCTCTTTCTTCGGAGCCTGCACCGGCTTGCTGTGAAGCTGCGGCGGCCCTCGACAACAAAATAACTCAGATGAACTTGTGTTACTGCTTAAAGTATTTACAGACGGAAAAGGGGGCTGTGAACATAACTCCACTTGTTACTCTGTTCTCCGCCTGTGACGTTTCTGTAAAGCTTCCGCCGGTACCTATCCCGGACGAGATGGACTGTACTGAGTAAGCGAAATACTCTCATTTCTCTCTTACATGTATATAAGTTGGCTAATTCTATCATATATCATTTCATAATTTTACATTATTTGAATAATAAGTCAAGGCTAGGATGCATATAATTTTCATATGTTACTCACAGATATGTGCTCGATGGAGATTCAACAGTAGGCGCTTATTGGGCATTGCTGGAACATCCAATTTTAGGGTTTCGCTGGCAATTGAGATATCGCGTTTCTACATCTATCAACAGCAATGGCACTGAAAACAGCAGTAGTAATAGTACATTTACATCTGTGTTATTTTAATTAGTGCTAGTCCGTAGCTGTTGCCTCTCGCGTGCACTTGGTGCTCATGGCCAATTTAACAGAAGAACTTGTCGATCAGTTTTTAGTTTTAATTTCATTATCTATCTGTAATCGTTTTTTTCTAGATAATCTTTGACTACATTAATTCGGTAAATTATATCATTACCGCACTATGGTTTTTGACTAATTTTCTTCGTAGTTACTTTTACACACATTCTCTTGGATCATTCTTTGTAACACTGATTTGGTAAACCATAGGTTAATATGCCCTATGTTTGGTTTCTGACCAAGGTCCAGATGCTTCATGTATGATAAGCTACCAAATCATTTGAAGCATCTCAGGTGTCCAAATTGGCTCATGCATAGAACTATATCTCTTTGTTGTCATAGAAGAAAATAAATTTCCAGTACAAGGAAAAGATTTGATATTTAAACCGTTAGTTTGACCAACTCTTTTTGAGATATCATTCTATTACTGAAAAGCTCTCCCTTATTAATTTTAGCTCTTATATAAAGATTGCAGACATTGCACACATGAAACAAAAAAGCTAGGTGAAGAGGTGAATATTAGTTGAAATTACAGATATGGCTAAGTTTCAAATTGTATCATTTCTCCTGATGTTGGTGTTTTTCCTGAGCACAGGTTTGTTTCAATCTCTATGACTACTTAATTAGTATCAATTATTCCAATCTCTATGATCTGATGTTAGAGGAGTACTCTCATTAGCCTTCCCTAAAACTAATTTGATTCTCTGGCTGATTTTGTAATGGTAATTACTTGTCATTTTGTTGATAAATTTTAACAAAGAACCTGCAGTCAGATCAGCGTTTCATCAGTCATCATCCGAACATTATCATATTAATGAACATTATCAATTTTTCACCGTCTATGTGTTCGATAACAGTTATATGACTAAATGGTCTCCAATTCGATTATTGAACTGTTCGAGTGATACTTATGTACCCGATGAGCTACAAAAAAGGGAATGCTGGTCAGGAAAAATGCCATTCTCATTTGTTGCTCATACCAAATATATTTGTATGGTGATCAAACTATCACAGTGACGGAGTGACCATATATATATAGTGGTTGAATATTTTATGGTAATTTCATTTTGCTTGCAGCAAGTGCTCAAGAAAGCTGTTTTGTTGTTCAACCTCAGCTAGGTAAGTGTGAGCATCATGTAGATGATAATCCAAAGCTAGTTGGAAAATGCTGGGCATATTGCACAACAGATTATGAGAAAAGAGGGTGTACAAAAGACTGTGAGATAAGAGGAGGTGTGTGCAAACAAGTAGAATCTGGTGATTTTCAGTGTCATTGCCGTTGCCGTTGTTGATCTTCGGGTCATTTACCGTTCCTCAAGAATATTAGGGATCTATCTCATATAGAGAACAACCTCTAAGTAATATTGCCCATCGTTTATGTTAATTGCAATAAAGGTTTTTGTTGGTGTTGGAAATTCTTTATTTTGTTTAGTATGAATATGAATGGTTTACTCATTTTCGAATAGTTATATATGAAGATCAGGTCAATCAACTGAGTAATTTAGAGATTTTAAAGTTTGTCAGTGTACATATACTTGAACATATATTCAAGCTCAGTTCATTTGCTTTCACATAAACTCGAGATTGACTTGACTCAATGTCATATTGTAAAAAAGAACCTCAAGATTAATTTTACCTCAACTCCATCGTTTGTGAAACAAAACTGACTATAAGAAAAATAAAAACAAGTAAAAATTATAAATTAATTTGAGGCATAGATGGTAAAGAAACACAAAACATATTTCAAACAAAAAAGAAACACAAAACACCAAACGAAACTCCAATTTTACAAGCCAAAACTACAGCAGATTGATCTCAAAGGCTCTAGTATTCTTTAGGGTTTATGGAGTCCTATTATGTAGCAGCTCCACTGGCATTGCGACACATGGTTTTCTTACTCACTTGTTCCTTGTTTCCCTTATCTTTTTTTTGTTTTTTTGTTTTTCCTTTCCCTGAAACGCTCTGTCGACCCATAGAGGCATGAGTAGTATGTGAGAGCATCAGTTTCCCATGATCGCTGGTTAGGTTAATTAGACTCATATACTCAACATGAATGTACGAACTACATTGCTATCTTGTATAAATAAATGTCTAGAGTTTCAGCTAACACCAACACAAAACATCTATATCTTGGTCTGTAAAAAGCATTAGAAATGAGACTTCCTCTACCCAACATGATCACCATTGTGATATTCCTCGTCCACCATTCCTGAGCCACTTACATCACCTGAGATATGTAAAACTACCTACCTCGCTTTCTGCCATACGATCATTTGAAGCCTACACCAGCTAGCTTTAACGCTGCGGCACCCCTCGGCGATAAAATTAGGCAGATGAATCTATTTGAGTGCTTAAAGGTTTTACAAACAGCAGGGCCTCTGAACTTCACTGCCCTTGGTCATCTGTTCTCCCCCTAAGACGTTGCTGTAAAGCTTCCCGCGGTACCTATGAACCTATCCCCTGTGACTTTGACTGTTCCGAGTAAGCTAATTCTCTCTTACATGTAGTAATGGTACCCTCATATCTGCTAGCTAATTCCATCACATCATTATCATAATTTTAAATTTGAAAAAGAAAAGGCTGAGATATATACATATACGACTTTTAATTAACATTTCACAGGTATGTACTTGATGGAGATTCAACTGTAGAATCTTACTGGTCATTGAGAGAAGATCCAAGTATGGATGAGTACTGGGAACTGAGATTTCGGGTTTCCTACAATCATGAAGAGAAATGGCAATGGAAACACTCGTAGTACCCTCATATCTACTGAGGTGCAGAGACAAAAGAAACTACAACTAAACTAGTCTGCAAGATTCTCCCTCATCTTGCAAGTGAAACTGGCTAGCAGCTCTGTATGAGTAACTGAATGATAGGTATCCAAATCAGAGTTCGAACCCCATCAAAATCTAACTGGCTAATCAGTTGTCCATTGATACCAAATAGATATCAAATACTCATTGTATATATATTGAAAATTTAGCAACAAAAATGGTTTCATTTTGCTCATATCAACCTACTTAACGATCATACGGCCATAGGATCCTCAAAAGACTAGATGAAATAGTTTGTCAGCTTGAGAAATAGTTGTTTCAAGAAACAACTCTACAAGTGTAGCAATCAGTTAACGAATTACTGTACTTGTTAATGGGAACAGATAGGAGCCTTTCATATTCATTTAGTACACCCCTTCTGACTTCTGAGACATGAAGCTACCTCGAGGGTTTAAGGCATATTGCCTGGATTGGCACATTGTTTAAAAGTTCTTTGGAAAATGAGAAGAAAAAGAAACAAAATAAAGAAACAAGTAATCTTCAAATAAATGGCCCATATTGAGAAAAACAAGTCAAAAAGTAAATAAAATGAAACTATAGAAACAGAGATCAAGATAGTAATGTTGAAATGAGTCCATGTAAAAGAAAAATTAAATACGGTTAAAAGGAGAAATGCAACAAAAACCTGAAGGGAATTGTGCTTCTTAAATAAATAAAACAGGGGTTAGTAGTTCATTCCCTCTTGCAGCAGTCATGGGATTCTAATTTACCCCCAAAATATAAATACTGCAACTTTATAATGCTAAATCCATAAAAACTGAGTTCACACGGTTGAATGTGCCCTCACAATATATAACCGCAGAGTTCGACAGTTGCATTCAGGAAGATACAAATCATACTTCAGATTGCCATAAAGACAACCTAAAGTCCTTTAAAGAATCTTGTTAACATAAAACAACAAACACTAATTCCATATTTAGACCAGATATACATTATAGCTTCAACTAAATACACTTTTTCATACCACTAATTCCATATTCAGACCATATATAGATTGTACCTTCAACTAAATAGAATTTTTCATACCCTACAGCCACAGGAAACCTTTTTCTAGCTTATATATATATATATATACAGTCCTTTTCCTGTGCGGACGTCCGTACGCATTGTTCACGGTGCGGATGCGGCGTTTCCGGCCACCGGCGAGGCGGCGACGCCGTATCCGGCCACTGGGCTTTGCTCCCCGGTGGCCGGCGACCCCGTCTGTGCCGGCCCGAGTTCCATCGCCGGCCGGCAGCCGGCCGGAAAACCCACAAAAGCAGAAAAATGACAAGTACTGTTCATTTTTCTGCTTTTTTTGGTTTTCCGGCCGGCTGCCGGCCGGCGATGGACCTCGGGCCGGCACAGACGGGGTCGCCGGTCACCGGGGAGCAAAGCCCAGTGGCCGGATACGGCGTCGCCGCCTCGCCGGTGGCCGGAAACGCCGCATCCGCACCGTACGGACGTCCGCACCTGAAAAAAACTTTATATATATATATATATATATATATATATCTGCGAGAAGAGGCTCCTAGAACAAAAGTAACAAGTATGACTAAGAACTTACAAGAGTCAAACTTTTTCGCTTTTCTACGCTAACATGATTGCCATAACTAATTTGATAACAAACATTAAACCTCATATCATCCCTTTAGAAATCTTTTTAATTTCGTTTCCCAGACCAGATTAGGATAAACCATTACTTGCAACTTATATAGTTCATCAAAAACCGCAAAAATCAATTCAAAACACCTCGGTTCCCCATGCACTAAAAAGAGTTACCTTAATGTAAAAGCCAGTCATGAGAGATGAAATTCATGTAAAGTCATTAAAAATGGAGAACCGAGTTTGCGAAAAAACATCAGGACTTCATCAAACTGCCAAGGGAACCAAATTGGATCATTAAGCACATATTCAAAAAAGGAAAAAGAGAGGAAAATAAGATGGGCCTTAATTAAAACGATATGCACTGGAAATTATATAAAAACTGAGCAGAAAAGTGAAGATAGATGTCGAAAGTTCTTACAAGATAAAGCTTGACAAAGATTTGATGGACTAAAAAAAAAAGAGAGGGGGGAACGTCCATCAAGTTGTTGCCAAGCATGAGGAAGATATGGACCATGAGAAAATTATATTCAGGTCCAAAGTCTTCCCTATGAAAAACGTCCAGAAAAACTGATCAACCGAAGGCAAGCTTTAAGATAAACATTATCCAAGGATCATCGCTCCTGAACTTCAGCCACACTTACTCTGCAAATATACAACCCACAATGTAATGGCAGAAAACATCAAAACTTCCTTTAAATGAACTATCATCCTAGAGCTTCTATACACCTAAGACTTTAAGCAAGTAAAACACTCATGCTCACATAAGAGTAAAACTTAAATTTAAAATGAAATGGATGGACAGAAGTACAACTCATCAATTTAGGCCCATAAGAGTAGAATAATTAAAATAAAATAAAAATGAAACCAAGGCACTAATAAAGAAATGAAAATTTAAAACTTCAGAGTACATGGAAAAGGTACGAATATAGAAATAGTTTACAAAACCAAACGTACAAGAAAAAAAGCGTAACGCAAACTTTTAAGAAAGCAACAAAAAATACAGAACGTCTAATGCAAAACAGAACTGTGTAACACCTTGGATATGACAAACAATGGAAAAGCTGATAAAGCCATAAAGGTCATATACAAGACTGGAAGGCATTTTCTTTGTGTATAGGTCCATAACAAGATGTTAGTTTCAAAGAACAAGAGTTGCATCTGTCTAAGATATTATATAGCCTTTGTATGTAATCTGTTGTTGACACCCTTTCTCTATGCTGACATTATTTCAGCTTCCCCCAAAGTCACTACTTTCACTAACTAACAGCTTTATAGATTTAGTCGCTTGAACATTCCAGCTTAAAAGAATAATCATCAACCTTGACAACCTATGATATCATGGTAAGCCCTAAAGTGCCTCAGAAAAGAAAAAGAAAAATTTCCTAAATCTCTAAACACCTGAAAGAGAAAGAGTCAGAACCCAACTATCTGCAACTAAACTACACAGTTCACATATAATTCTCTTACCAGTAAGGTGCTTAATACTGCAGACAAGTAAACATAAACAATATCAAGAAACCAATGCACAAAACTACGACGTGAGAAATGCAAGCCAAAATATCATACCACATATACGGCTGGTACCCACTACTCCCCTGAGGCCTAACCGTAGCCGTCTGCCCCTGTGAACTCGAATAAACTTGCTGCAGACCCTGCATTGTAGGAAGCGGCACAATAGACCCGTAAGCCCCAAGCAACGACCCTCCCGCACCAAAACTTCCCATCCCATGCGACACACCACCGAACCCGCCACCACCCACCTGACCATACTGTCCAGCTGGAAATACACCACCATTCAACGCCCCTGCCAATAACCCTGGATTCATCGGCCTTGCCATCATAGCCGCATTACCAGCCCCAGGAACCAATGCAGCTCCCATATTAGCCATCAACCCACCATACAACGGATTATACTGTCCGAAGAACGCCATATTCTGCGCACCAGGCACCACCGCCAGAGGCGGTGTCTGCGTCTGCTGCGGCGCAGCGGCATTGTTCTTGTTCTTGGAGCCCTCGGCCGCCTTCTGGCAGTTCAATTGGTTCCCTTCGAACACCTTCACCGGCTCCTCCAGCGCCTTCTTGGCACCTTCAACAGTCTTGTACAAGAACAAAGCAAACCCTCTCGATTTTCCAGTCTGCGAATCGAACCCCATTGGCCCGTTCTCGATTTCACCGAATTTCGCAAACAAAGCCTTCAATTTCTCAGTCTCTGCCTCGTGCGGCACGCCGCTGACGTAAATCTTCCTCCCGGAAATGTCAGACTGGCCAGCTGAAGAAGACGGGGCAGTGTTGGAGTTGGCGCCTGGGCCCACAGAGGCCAGCTGGCAGGAGGCGGTGCGGTTGCCGATGGTCTTCTTGGGGTCCTTAAGAGAGTTGAGGGTGGCGCGGCGGGTCTTGAAGAGGACGAAGCCGTAGCCTTTGGTTTTTCCGGTGAGCTTGTCCATGACCAAATTGGAGTCCTCGACTTCGCCGAAGGGAGCGAAGGCGGCGACTAGGGTTTCACGTGTGGTGTCCCAGCCGAGGCCGTGGACGAAGATCTTGCGGTGGGAGACGTCGGCGTCGGCGGCGCGGCGGATGCGTTTGAGGAAGGAGGTGTCGGCGGAGGCGGCGGTGGTGATGAGGGAGATGAGCTGGTCTTTGGAGTAGGGCTCGAGGAGCTGGGGGAGGGACTCGGCCGGGTCGGAGTCGGAGTCGGAATCGGAGCCCGACCCGGTTTGGGGGTGTTTGTGGCGGAGGTGGTGTTCCTCAACGTCGTCGTTTTGGTCTTGGTCGGGTTTTGGTTCGAGTTTTGGGGTTAAGGGGGATTTATCGACGGTTTTGACGAGGCGGCGCTTCTTGGTAGTTTGGATCTTCGCCATTTGAGCTGAGAGGGTTTGGAGTTGGGAGTGTACAAGTGAAAGGGGTTTACGACCAAGATTGAGAGACAAAGGACTCGCGCCACACGTGTGTATTGGTGCCATTTACTTAGATTCAGATGTTTAATTAAGATATTTAGTGATTTGCAGTTAACCAAGTCTGGATGGTGTAGTCGGTTATCACGCTAGTCTCACACACTAGAGGTCCCCAGTTCGAACCTGGGTTCAGACATTTTTTCACACTTTCTTTTAGCTAAATAAACAAACAGTACCAAATAAATTAACGAAAAATAGAAGAATTATTTTAAGATATTCCACATATGTGTGCCTTGGTCTATTTAGTGTAGAAATAAGAACCGTAGTTCCATGTAGTATTATTTATACTATTCCTCTTAGCAATAAGTTTATCATGTAATCCTCTATAAATAGAGGCAGCTATTGATCAACAAAGATATCTCATTCTATCTATTATTACAATTCTCCTTAAACAAGAATTGAGTTTTTTTAACAATAAAAATACTCAAACAGTACTAAATAATAAAAAACAGGTGTCTAAAGAAGGATTTGTTGGACACGAAATTTATCATAGACTCTCGTCATCGGACTCAATAACGCACAATGATTTTCTTCTTACTTCTTAGTGATAATTTTTATTTGTTCTAAACAATCTCATTTAAACAATAAAAAATACTTTAAAAAATTAGAAAAATTAAACAAAACTGCAAAAAAAAAATATAAAAGTTCAATATATCGGGTAAACCCGACTTTGACCTGATATATCGAAATTTGACTAATATTATATAGTTAATTATATCGGATATCATATCGTTTTCTACATATCGGGGATATATCGACCGATATATCCGATATTTATTGCTAAAAATTTGAATAACATAATTTTCTTACATTTGTTCTCCAAGTTGACATTTCTATATACTAATATCTTCACGATCCATATAGTCATGGTTGTGTATGTTCAATATGTGTCAGCTAATTTGGTTGCTTGCTAGTTCTTCACGCGGACTAAAGTTGTTTTATCTGTCATTAATGTTTGCGTATGATTTTGAAGAGAGATCGATTGCATCATGAAGATGGGGAGAAAATTTAACCTATAAGAAAATATTATAAAACTTTTTTATTTATAACACACTTCATTCTTATTGAATTTGTATAAATTATTCTAATTTTTATTTATGAAGAGAGGTATAAATGGAAATTTGATGACAAAAAAATATAGGGGGTGTGTATCTAGTGATTGGGAGAGTGTACATAAAACTTCTGAATATTTTGAGGATTTTTTGTTGGCTAATAAACAAAATATTTTGAGGATGTGATATAAACACAATGTTGTACTAAATGAATACAAATAAGAATGTGATGGCTAATAAAAAAAATTATATTTTGAGGATGTGATACAAACACAATGTTGTACCAAATGAATACAAATAAGAATGTAATGGTATGATTTTTTTTTTTAGACAACGGTATGAAAGGTTTTATAATTTAGGATTTTTGGTGCTAAATATTATATATTTATGCATGGTTATAGACTAACAATTAAGAGTAAGCTCTCATAAACTTTATTTTTTTATTTATTTTTAAATTTTTTTTTACAGAGGAAGATTAATAAATCTCATTACAATCGTCTGCTACAAATTACAACTCCCAAACTCGAGTAAATTTAAGCGGACAAAAGTCTCCATCATAATTTAAAGCGTTGAAGTGATGAAACAATTGTACATTTGGGTAAATAAACTGAAATGATAGATTCAATACAAAAATCAAATAAGCCTGACTTCTAGGAGAGGGAGGATGGATGATGCAGTTTCTTAGGAATATCAAACAATGATAAACATTTAACGGCTTAACTTTGCCAGTCTTCTCTTTTTTTCATATGTAAATCTACCTTAACAGTTCTCCTATACTTATGCAATAATACGTTCACATCGAATTTCACTTCAAATATCTCGTTGTGGCTGCAATTCTTCAGTTCACCAGACACACACAGGTAATACTTAGCATATAGTAACATGTCTTCAATAGTAACCAACTCTTGATAATAAACTTTGATGCCAGGAACATCAAAGAAATTAGGAGGAAAACAAGGAGGGCCAAGAGCATCAAAGAGAGAAGTAAAACCATCACCAGATGCTGATACAAACTTCTATTAATCCTTCTTATCTTTCACCGAGTGATAGGTGTTCACCATACACCTCACTTTATACATGGTCCCATTAATATAAACATCACTCAATAATCTTAGGACATCCGTTTTATCGGTGCTACCCCTTGGAAACAGCAGTAGCGGCTGCTGTTGGAAGTTGAGAGCAAATTAACCTTTTATTTTGGTACAAAGTTGAAGCTAAAAGTTGAGAGTTTAGTCCAGAGCACCACTAAGAATCAACTATATATAGGAACTTCAAATATCAGACCAATTTGAGGATCTGCATCCTGCCACTAGAGGTTAGGAAGAAATCTTTGACTTGATGAGAGATTGGCATTGGTATGCGGCAGTGGTTATGAATTAGTAAAAGGTTGAATCAATGGATTTATAGGGAGATTAGCTTGTTGTAGCTGTTGCAGTTGCAAATTGATCAATTAGCTATGCGATGCAGACCCTTGTTGATTGGATATTGAGTTTTGAAGTAGAGCAGCCGGTAAAATCTAGTAAGGCTTTCTGCCATTATATAGTCTGTATACTGTCAAATCACTATTCTCCCATTTGGCAGAATATTAGTCCATGTAA
Organism: Potentilla sterilis; assembly: GCA_963682095.1. Classification (NCBI taxonomy): domain Eukaryota; kingdom Viridiplantae; phylum Streptophyta; class Magnoliopsida; order Rosales; family Rosaceae; genus Potentilla; species Potentilla sterilis. The sequence goes on from OY821764.1 coordinate 30,123,569, forward strand.
GAGTAGGGTGCATAAGAAAAAGAGCTAGTTTTTTCCATCACATAAACAACGAAAATAAAAAAAAATTAAAAGTATACTTATTTTTTAAAGTTTTCAATACTTAAAAAAAAATTTAAAAAAAAAAAACCGATATCATGCTTAGTTTGCAAGAACGATATAATGAATGAATGCATATTACTTGTTTCATAGATTCTCTTCTTGTATTGCACACCAATGAAATAATGTGCATGCATGAGAGTGTAAATAAGAATACTTAATTGTCCTGATTTGCCTTACTGGTTACAACTGTCTTCTTCTCCATTTCTCCCATCACAGAAAGCACACCAAGTCGCATCAATTCTTCATGTCTGCAGCCTCCTCCTACTTCAATTTCATCTCCTTTGCTATAAAATTAGTGTGCACGAGATTACTTATTGTCCTCTTTTGCCTTGATCGTTGTACTTGTTTTCTTCTCAATTTCTCCCATCACAGAATGGAATACTACAAAAATTTCAGGATAACAACAATACTTATCCATTGAAGACAACAATGTTCAACAATTTATTAGTATACACATTTTTTACGGACAAAATACACATGCTAGTATTCCATGTTCAACAATTGTTAAAAATAGGTATCTTTTATAGATAAGCTACCGGGCAATCTTTTGAGGAGACCAATTTCCATTTTACTATTACACCAGTGACAATATATTCACTAAAAATTTGGAAAAATATCAAGCCAAATTGATAAAATTTCAAACAAATACATTTCAGTTTCGTTTAGACTCTCTCTCCCCCACTAGGCCACTACCCATTAGGTCGGATCGATTGTTCCATCAACTGTCTTAGCCACTTTTTTTTTCTTTTCTTTTCTTTTTTTCCTCCCTCTTGGCCACTTCTCTTCTTGTTTTTAACCTCTCCCAAAAAAAAAAAAAAACTCTCCCCCACTACTTAGCAACTTCTCTTTTTTCCCGTCCCTTTCTGTTCGTCAAACTTCTCCCCACCTCCACTTCTTCTTCTCTAACCTCTATATTCTCTTCCTCTACACCGTAAACTCTCGATCTGTTGATTTTATCTAGGCAAACACAAAATTTGGGATGGTTGTGCATGACTGTAAGTTGAAGTTTGTAGAATTAATTGAAGGCAAAACAAACTTACCGTTTTATTGTCTACAAGATTGAGGAGATGCAAAAGCAGATTGTGGTGGAAAAAGTCAGTGAGCCAAGTGAGAGTTAGGAGGATTCTCGGGCTGCCTCCCCGTCGATGATGCCGATAAGTTATCTATGACTTTGATTATATATGTACAAGAGAGAACTGCCAGACGGGCCACATATTTTCATTGCTTGGTAATAGTTTGTTGTTTTTCAGTATCTGAGTCATAACCTTCTTTCATTTCTCATAATGTATTTTCACAGTCTTTGATTGTGATTCATTTATTGTTTACATATGAAGGACCCCTGATATAACAAGGGTGAGAGCAAGATGATTTACGCCAGTTCGAAGGGTTCAAGAGAGTGTTCGATGGCATTATGGTTGAGTTGCAAGCTACTGACCCTGTCGAGATGGGGCTGTAAGCTATATTAGAACCAAAGAACATGTTTAAGAACAAGCTGATATATATGATTTACTAAAGTGTCCATAAAATACATGTGTGAAGTGTGTGAGCATTTTAATCGATCACAAAGTCACACACTGCAGTCTATTTTGAATTCAAATTCAAGTTATGCAGTTACTGAAATCTATCCAATATAGATAAGGAATACAGATGTCAGGATATCTTTGATGGAAGAAAACTGATATTAACTGTATTCATCTCTATATAAAGGGATATGTTACAGATATTGATCCCTGCTAGACACTAAAAAATTCTCGATTCATATTGCCCCATCAAACAACAAGAGATCTAAAAAGTGCATCTAGGAGAAGATCAAATGACAGGGGCACACAACTGTTAGTATTTCCAAGTTTATCTTAATACTTTCAATTCTGCAAATTGTGTTCTTATATATGTTTATATGCTGTGACTCGATTTCTATTTGATATAGAATATATATGAATTGATTTAAACTAAATATATGTAAATCAACTTACAATTAGTATCAGAGCGATCTATGATCGAATAGAAATTGAATTGGGAATCTTAAGGATTATGGGACAGCAGTTATCAATTCTCTGAATACAGTTACCAATCTGCAGAATTTTTAAATTTCAAATATTTTTGAATAAACTGATTGATCTTCATGCATTAATATTCTAATAGATCTTCTAATTACTACATACTACAGTTTTACATAGTTATAAGCCTTTGATATACATTATAAACTACAGATCAAGTAGAATGTAAAAAGTAAATTTATGCAAATCAATATGCTGCCAAAGTAGCCTTGTCTGCATAAAATTTACACTTAAAGATCGAGTAGATTTCTTGAATGTGATTTACATTTATGCTTTATGCTATCAAAGTAGCCGAGTATACATGTGTAGAACATTCTGTAACACTTAAGTTCACTACTCATGGTAATGAAATTTAAAATTGAAATATGTTTCTCATATCCAAAGATGTTAGACTCAGACATTTGATTTCATTGGCTTTAACATATATATGATAATGAATATTATGGTGTTATCAGAGTGTCTGTATTACAAATAATACCAATCTCGAAAATAACATGAGTTCATTATATGTTTATATGTATTTAGTTTAGAATGTTTGTGATTGACATTCTAGGAGATTCATATAGAACTAACTTGAACTGAATTGACTACAGCCATGAACTTTCCATTCAGCATCAATCATATTGATTTGTTGAATGGATCAAATTTAAAAAAAATGGAAGGATTATATTGAAATGAATCTGGGAATGTTGGAGTATGACTATGTCCTGAAAGAGGATCCACCACAGGCTCCACCTGCTAATGCAAACAAGGAGGCAAGAGACAAGTATGTTCAGTGGCATAGGCACAACAAATTGGCACTGTTATGCATGAAAAGGTACATGGTTGATTCTATGAAGGGAGGCATACCAGACTCAGAATATGCAAAAGTGTTTTTCAACGCAATAGCAGAAAAATACAAGATCTCTGACAAAGCTGAGACTAGGAATTTGATGACCTCACTTGTGAAAATGAAGTACAAAGGAGAAAGCATCAGGGAATTCATTCTCAAAGGGAGTGACATTGCTGGAAAACTTAAGGACCTAAACATGAATATTGAAGATTCATTTTTGGTGCATCTGCTGCTCATTGCACTGCCTGATGAATATAGTCATCTGAGGACCCTCTATAATACACAGAAGAAAAGCTGGAGTATCAATGAACTGATATCCTTTTGTGTACAGGTTGAAGATGAACTGATTAAAAAAGGAAAGGCAGTGGACATCAACTATATGAGCAAGCCCAAATTTAAGAAAAGTTTTGGGAATAAGAAATTTCAGGGAAGTGCTGGTGCAAGTTCTTCTAAAACTCCAGTTAAGTCTGATGGAAACAAAAATAAGCAATTCAAACCTAAAGGACTAGTCAAGTGCTTTTTCTGTAAGAAAAGTGGTCACTTCAAGAAGGATTGCGAAGGTTTCAAGAATTGGCTGAATAAGAAAGGTACTGTTATGTCTAAATCTGTTTTTGTTTTAGAGTCAAATGCATCAATGCTTGACAATTCATTTTGGTTTGACACTGGCTCACCTATACACATTGTGAACTCTATAGAGGGATTATCAAGGATCAAAATCCCAAATAAGACTGAAACTAGAGTGTGTGCAGCAAATGGGCAAAGGGTGGCAGTTCAAGCAGTAGGAAGTGTTAAGCTAGTATTTAAGAATAAATTTGTCCTAGAATTGGAAAATGTGTATTGTATTCCTTTAATAAAGAGAAACCTAATATCTGGTTCTCAATATGTATCTGACAATAACTATAGTTTTTCAAGTAATAATAGTACTATGTATTTCTTTTATAAAATGGGGTGTTTTGGAGATGCTAATATTATAGATGGTTATTGGCATGTGAATTGTTTCAATTCAGTATTTTCTAAATCCCAGTTTTCCAAAAACAAAACCAATGGAATTTAATCTGTTGAAAACTTGTCTGGAAATAAAAGAAAGTATGAGCCAAGTCATTCTTCATTTTTATGGCATAAGAGGCTCAGACATATATCGAAATATAGATTGCAGGAACTCATTAAACAAGATATCTTACCATCTTTAAACTTCACAGACTTTGGAACATGCATAGATTGCTTAAAAGGCAAGATGACAAAATCCAGAAATTTTAGTTCCAAGAGAAGTGAAGTACTGCTTGGTTTGATACACACAGATGTGTGTGGACCTTTTCCTGTAAGTACCATATGTGGAAATGAATACTTTGTGACTTTTATTGATGACTATTCCAAATATTGTGTACTATATTTGATTTCTGAAAAATCGCAAGTTTTAGATGTTTTTAAGATTTACAAAACTGAGATGGAAAGACAGACAGAAAAGCTGATTAAGATCGTTAGATCAGACAGAGGAGGTGAGTATTTTGGAAAGTACTCAGAAAAGGGACAACATAAAGGGCCATTTGCTCTATACTCAGAGGAATGTGGCATTGTTGCTCAATATACAACCCCTTATACTCAGCAAAATGGAATTTCTGAACGAAGAAACAGAACCTTAATGAACATGGTTAGAAGCATGTTTGTAAGGTCAGGACTTCCAAAATTTCTTTGGGGTGAGGCATTAAAAACAACAAACTACATATGCAATAGGACCCCAAGTAAATCAGTAAAAGGCACCCCATTTGAACTTTGGTGTGGTTTTAAACCTAGCTTAAACCATCTTCATGTGTGGGGATGTAAAGCAGAGGCAAGAGTTTACAATGTGGAGAAATCTGATAAACTCGATTCTCGGTCAATAAGTGCATATTTTATTGGCTATTTAGAAAAGTCAAAAGGTTTCAAGTTTTATAATTCTGGCAAAGGCACAAGGATATTTAAGACAAATAGAGCTACATTCCTTGATGAACAGTTTGATTATGTTGACCAAGTAGATGGAGATGGTGTTACAGATGCACTCAACATGGAAGATTGGTTTGTTTATCCTGAAGATATTGTAACAAGTCTATCCGAGAATGATTCAGCAACTGTTATTATTGATATGGTCAATAAAAATCAAATTCAAGATGGAAATGATGAAATTGTTTGAAATGAAGCAGTTCAGCAAAATGAGGAAATTGGACCTGGCAATTTGAATGTTGCAGAGAATGAAGATGTTGTTGCAGTCATGCCGGTCAGAAGATCAAATAGACAAAGGAAGTCAACAATTTCAGAGGACTACCAGATATACTACAATGAAGTTGAATTTGATTTGGGGGAAGAAACAGATCCCATATCAGTTAAAGAAGCAATGCAGTCTCAAAATAGTGAAAAATGGAAATTGGCAATGGAGGATGAACTTCTAAGCATGGACAAGAATGGTGTGGGGATACTAGTTGACAGAGCAAATGATATGAAGCCAATTGGATGCAAATGAGTTTTCAAAACCAAAAGGGATGCAAATGGATGAATTGAAAGGCACAAGGCAAGATTAGTTGCAAAGGGATATACTCAACAAGAGGGCATTGACTATAATGAAACGTTTTCACCTGTTTCAACTAAGGATACTTTTAGAGTTCTAATGGCATTGGTGGCTCACTATGACTTAGAATTGCATCAAATGGATGTCAAAACAGCCTTCTTAAATGGAGATTTGAGTGAGAATATATACATGCTACAGCCAGAGGGGTTTGTTCAAGATGAAAACAAAGTCTGCAAACTGAATAGGTCCATTTATGAACTCAAACAAGCATCCATACAATGGTATTTAAAATTTCATACTGTTGTCACTAAATTTGGTTTTACTGAAAATCAATTGGAGGAGTGCATATATTGTAAGGTCAGTGGGAGCCATTTCATTTTCTTGATCTTATATGTCGATGACATTTTATTGGCTAGTAGCAGTATTGATTTGATGCAGTCCACCAAAGAATTTCTTATGAAAAGTTTTGACATGAAGGATATGGGGGAAGCTCACTATGTTTTGGGAATTGAAATTATAAGAGATAGAAATCAGTATGTAGTGGGACTCTCACAGAAGAATTACATTGACAAGGTTCTATGCAAATTTGAAATGGCAAGTTGTAGAAACGGAGAATCACCTATGTCAAAAGGTGATAGGCTGCATAAAGGACAATGCCCTCAGAACCAATTACAGAGAAAGAGCATGGAAAATATCCCTTATGCTAGACTTGTGGGAAGCTTGATGTATGCACAAGTTTGTTGTGAACATGTTGTCCAGATTGTTTCTGCCTAAACCCGGGGGCCTGGTAGATACAGATGAATCCAACTTGATCTCCTGCAATCCTGCTCACTAAGGGGAATACCGGGCGGGCCGGTCTTCTCCTCTCTGATGCCTAAGTTAGTATAGTTGGAATATATATAACCAAAGCACGTATGTAAGCGGGGAGAGAGATAAGTTACCTATTAAAGAGGGTAGTTGGGGCCCTTATATAGGTGGTTGGGGGTGAGGGCTGGCCTCACCCTTCGATGTGGGACTAGTTTCCTTCTGTTTGTACATTCTGGTGCCCTCTTTGGCAGGCTGGCGCCCTGGGCCCCAGGGTCTCTGGAGGCAGGATAGAGTGCTGGACCCCGAGGCCGGGTGCTGGTGATCCGGTCCCGGACCTTGGGCCGAGCCCTGGTGCGCTTGCTGCGGGTCTGTGGGCCTGCTGTAGCCTCTCTGCGGCTACTGTCAACAAGTCCCCCAAGTTCCCGGTCAAGTGCAATCTTGTATGGGGACTTAAATCTGTTGCTCTTGTCACGCAGACCCGCAGGGTTACCAACCTACCGGTGCCCAGTCCCCCAAGTCCGCGTTAAAGATTGGGCGTGACCGAGGTGAGTACCTGTTACCGATGGGAAGCAATAGTGTATAAGTACGTTTGTAATATAAGTAGTACTGTGCTCAGGTGTTGTGGTGCTATGAGCATGGAGTGGGGTGAGATGATGCCATGCAATAGATGTGTGCATGGAATGATAATGGGGCGTTGAAATCCGCCATGCAAGAGATGTGCATGGAATGATAATGGGGCGTTGAAATCCGCCATGCAAGAGATGTGCATGGAATTCCGGCCGGGCACTCTGCCCTATTGGTACGAAGCGGAGCTTCACTGAGTCACAACTGGGCGATCTGCCAAATCGAAACGGAGCGGAGTTCACTGAGCCTCTACCGGGCGATCTGCCAAAGCGGAACAGAGTGAAGTTCATGGGACCTCGACCGGGCGTTCTGCCATATCGAGACGAGTCCAGGAGTATGGGACCTCGACCGGGCGTTCGGCCATATCGAGACGAGTCCCATATTGCTAGGCTGCGGGGAGATTACCCCGGTGTTGCGGCTGTTTAAAGCACCGGTGAACACTTGCTAGTTCTTCTCAGCTTGTGTTGAATAAGCGTTGAGGTAAGGGGGTGGCGTTGAGGTGACAAGGCTCGCCGTGCAGCCCCACGTTGATCGCGGTTCAATGCGAAGTAAGGTTTTTATCCTGCTGGACAAGAGTACATGGGTTAGATGTAAACTCACCCGAGTGTATAAAGCCCATGCCGGTCGAATGTTCTCATGACCGGGGTCAAGCCATGGTACCGGGCGGAACTCGACCCGGCGTCCTGCCATATCGAGACGAGTCCCCCAAGTGAGATGTAGCTGGGTGGACCTCGACCGGGCGACATGCCATATTGAGACGAGGTCTCCAGTAGGATGGCGTGCAGCCGGTTGAATGATACCTAACCGTGAACTCCTACGGACCGGGCGGATCTCGACCGGGCGACATGCCATATCGAAACGAGTCCCCCAGTGATATGCAACGAAGATGGTGCTGGGCAGATGGCTCATACCCGGATAGATGCTCTCGAAGCGGTTGGAAAATCATAACCGGTGAGAGGTCTTCGAGATATACAACGAAGAAGCCATGCAGCCGGTTGAATGATCATAACCGCGAACTGCCATGGTGCCGGGCGGACATCGTACCCGGATAGATGCTCTCGAAGCGGTTGGATGATCACCACCGGTGAGAGGTCTTCGAGATATGCAGCAAAGAAGCCATGCAGCCGGTTGAATGATCATAACCGCGAACTGCCATGGTGCCGGGCGGACCTCGATCGGGCGTCCTGCCATATCGAGACGAGTCCATATTGCTCATACCCGGATAGATGCTCTCGAAGCGGTTGGAAAATCATAACCGGTGAGAGGTCTTCGAGATATACAATGAAGAAGCCATGCAGCCGGTTGAATGATCATAACCGCGAACTGCCATGGTGCCGGGCGGACATCGTACCCGGATAGATGCTCTCGAAGCGGTTGGATGATCACCACCGGTGAGAGGTCTTCGAGATATGCAGCGAAGAAGCCATGCAGCCGGTTGAATGATCATAACCGCGAACTGCCATGGTGCCGGGCGGACCTCGACCGGACGTCCTGCCATATCGAGACGAGTCCATATTGCTCATACCCGGATAGATGCTCTCGAAGCGGTTGGAAAATCATAACCGGTGAGAGGTCTTCGAGATATACAACGAAGAAGCCATGCAGCCGGTTGAATGATCATAACCGCGAACTGCCATGGTGCTAGGCGGACCTCGACCGGGCGTCCTGCCATATCGAGACGAGTCCATATTGCTCATACCCGGATAGATGCTCTCGAAGCGGTTGGAAAATCATAACCGGTGAGAGGTCTTCGAGCCGGTTGAGAAATCATGACCGGTTAACTTGCAGCAAAGATGGCGTGCAACCGTGGAACCTGGGGAAGCGTGGGAGGGCCTGACTCCTCGGTTCCCGCTCCTACCTTCCTGTCGTCAGCGTGTGGGACAAGTGGCTGACATGCATTTAAGGAGGAAGTCCATCAGTCCCGTCAGTTATGATGGCATGGGCAGTTTACCAATGCTGGGACACGTGCCAGCAGGGGGCGGTCTTGAGATGAAGGGCCTGGATTCGCAGGCGTTTGAGTTGCTCTGATTACTTGTTTTTGGAGGGATTTCAATTACCTAGGGCACCGGTACCCTCTATAAAAAGGCCTCTTCTGCTCTTCTTTCTGCTGTTGCTTCTTGTTTTGGAGAAACTAAGAGAAAGAGAGAAATCCGGCAAAGACTCTGAGCCCTTTTGCCCCACGAGATCCGTTTTCTCGAGCGCTCCCTACTCTCTTCCTACCATTGCTCGCTGCTTTCGCTGGGCGGACTGTCCTCGGTTGAGCATACTAATCGGTAAGTTTGTTGATTTCTTTGCCCCGGTGTTGTTCTTGTTTTGGTTTTGTTGTTTTGCGGCGGGGGCGGGGGGGGAAGGGATCTCTGTCGCCGACTGAACTGCTCTGCGGCAAACTTGGGGAGAGGCCGTAGAAGGCGCTGTTGTAGCCTGTTGCTGATGAGCACTATGGTTTTGTTTTCTTCCCCTAGGTAAAGATGTCTTCTTCAAGTTCTGACCGGGCTTTCGAATCGGCTACCAGGGGTCCCCTCGTGGATGATGCGGAGAGGCTGGAGGACTGGCTCGGTTCGGAATCCCCGGGGACCGAAGTCGCTGACTGCTCTGGGAGCAGGGCTTCGTCTCCGTCTTTGTCTTCGTCTTCCGGGGCTGAATCCTCGGAGACTGAAATACCGCACGGGGTGCGCCTTGCGGATGATCCGACCATGAGCTACACCATTGGCAGAGGGAAGGATGCTGTGGTGTGTGATGAACCGGAGGGTAGCATGACCCTTGGAGAGATTGCAGCGTTCCGGGAAACGTGGGGTATCCCGGATGAAGTTCTGCTGCGGCCGCTGAATCCTGGAGAGTCAGCCTGTAACCCGGAGGCAGGTTGGGTTGCCGTGCATCAGGACCAGTTCCGGCATGGACTCTCGCTTCCGCAGCCAAATTTCGTGCAGTATATGCTCAGTGCGCTGCAAGTGTCGCCCGTGCAGCTTCCTGGGCTCCAGTGGAGGCGACTATTGAGCCTCGGCTGCCTATATGATCTGTCCGGAATGAGTATGCCAACGGTAAACGAATTCCGGTCCTTGTATAGGTTGTCCTACTCGAGGAAACAAGGGTCCTGGGGTTGCCTGTCCTTCAACGCCCGTAACCATCAACCAATCATCACCAATATGCCTACATGGGTAGACAACAGCTGGAGGAAGAAGGTGGTGATGGTGGGCGGGAGGTGGCAGGCGAGGAGTAAAATGTACCGGGTTCCTGGCGCCTTCCAACCCATTCGCGACCAGTCGTTCGAGCTATCCGATCTGGAGCATGAGAGGATCTCGACCATACTCGGATGTTGGGACGATCTGGAACGGAGTTCTTTCAACTTTATCCGGCGAGAAGTGTTGGAATACTGCCAACTCGGGCGGGGTCCCGGTGCGTAGGAAGCCCTTTAGCGGTGATACTTTGTGCTAGCTCTGGCAAATTGCTAACTGTTCGCTTTCCTTGCAGGTGCATCTTCCCGGGCGGTCATCAAGCCCGAAACCACTCTCTCAATGGACGGGGAAGACCTCCTTAACAAGCTGAAGGAGAAAGGCGAGACCGTCTCGCGGACGTCGGTGGACGAGGAGTCCGGCCGGCTCACGACTCATCCGGAGCCGAGGGCCATGGATGTTGATGATGGCGCCTACGTCCTGAAGCAGGTGAAGACCCATCATGCTGCGGTCCTTGCGGTGCTTGGAAAGGGCAAGAGTACCGGGGGGCCAGTGAGGATTCCCGGTGGAGTGAACAGGATCCCCAACCGGCCGGTGACTGTGCCGCACGTGGCTCGTGTCGCCCGGGTAGGCGCACAATCTTCTTCTCCGGAGGGCCGGGGAGAGAAACGGAAAGGCGGGGACATTCCTTCCTCCGCGCTGGTGACGCTTACCGGCGGGTCGGCACGGGAGAACCTGGCCAAACGGTTCAGGATAACCAGCGACGCGCAAACTAACTCCGCTGGGGAGAGGGCTGCCGCTGCCCGGCAGAGTAGTCCCGTGCCTGCGGAGGCACCGAGGGGAAGCCCGGATAGTGCACTCGTCCGGCAAGTGGCGGTGGACTTGGCCGGCCTTGGTCTGGACAGACCTGGGGTTGCAGGAGACCTGGCAGGCGGAAATCGCCCAAAATGCAAGGAATCAGTCCTCCGGGTAAGCACTAACTGGTGCCATTACACTACTTGTAGCTTGTTTTCTTTTGCTGCCTGACTAACTGCCCTTGTTGTTGTGCAGTTGCTGTACAGTTTGTACCAACCGGACGCGAGCGAGGAACTGTCGGAGCTGAAGAGACAGATAGCTGCTCTATCGGAGGCCCGACAGCGCCTGGAGGTGGAGAAGTCCCGCTCGGATCGGGAGAAGGCCAGATCGGAGGAGAGGGCCAAGAAGCTGGAGGAGCAGAACCGAAGCCTGGAGAAGGAGAGGGCCGAACTGGAAGCCAAGGTGGACGAGCTCCAAGTGGGAGCTGCCGCTCTGCGTGCCGCCACTGCTGCTGCGACCGGGGAAGATGACCCGGAACTCTACGAGCGGGTCGTTCTCAAATACCGCGAGAGCGATCAGTTCCTGGAGTTTCTGGTGAAGGCCAGGGAAGAGGGCATCTCGGATGCGTACACGGAATGGGCGGGGAAGGGATGGTTAGACACTTCCCTGATGCCGATTGCTGCTGAAGGAGATATCCATGAGCAGTCGGACATCCATCAGGAGGCGGTGGAGGGGCAGCCGGAAGAAGCGATTCGCTCGGACTTGGATTCTTTTACCAACGGTGCCGAGTCTCCCCGAGCCAGAGTCAACACCGGAACTGAGGTCGACGACGAGGGTACCGCAGGAGAGGCTGGCGGATTGCCTGCTGAGGCCAGAGTCGTGGCTCCTTAGGATTTTCCTTGCTCTTCTCCTTGTAATCTTTCTGGAACAGTTACTGCTTTTATACTTGCTTGATTATGAATATACTTGAACTGGCGGAGCCGGTGAAATTTTCTCAAAAGTAGTCTGCATATATTTGTTTTTACAACGGTTTAACCGGAGATATGTCAAACTAACCGCTCGGAGTTAGCGGGTTTACCAGGACTGGTCACGTTCCCGGTCGGGGTCTGTTCTTCTTTCCCCTACGTACCGCTGGAGCTGGCCGTTATCGATCAAACCCTGCACCGCTGTCTTGAGAGCGCAGCACTGATTTGTTCGATGAGTAGCCTCATCATGATAAGAGCAGTACTTGCCCGTCTGCGCCGTTGTAAGTTTCCCCTTCGGGTACTTTCTCTTGGGCGGTGGGGGAATGACGCTCCCGTTCTCAAGTAAAATATCCTCGTAGGAAGTGGTGAGAACGGTGAAGACTTCTTGACCGGCCGGTGGTGCTGGCATGATTGCCAGGGGGCGCTCTTGGCGGTACGGCGCCGGCTTGTGCTCGTTCTGGGGTTTATCAGAATAGGGCCTCTGCTGCCGCTGTGGCCAGTTTCTGTTGTTGGCGTTCCGGCTGGGTCGAGCGGTGCGGTTCTCGGTCCGCTGACTGGGCTTGGCTTCCTGGCTGGGCGGAGGGTTCTCTTCCCGGGGATGGTCTTCCTGCTGCTCATCCCGCTTCCTCTTCAGTAGGTGGTGCCCATAGGTCTCATGATCGGCCTGAGCATGCCGGATGGCCATAGCCCTCAACTCGTCATACCCCTGCGGGAGTTCTACCCGGACGGCGTAGGAAAACTTACCCGCTCGGAGCCCCTGCTTAAACGCTATCTCGGCGATGCCTTTGTCTAGGTTCCGAACCCCGGCCGTAGCCGTCTGCCAGCGGTTGACAAAGGTTCTCAGCTCCTCTCCGGGGGCTTGTATGCAGTTGAAGAGGATGGTCGACGTCCGGGCTCCCTCGACTCGGAGAATGAAGCGACCTACGAACCGGTCGGCTAACTGCTCGAACGCCTCGATCGAGTTCGCTGGAAGCTCGTAGAACCAGCTGAGCGCTTCTCCAGACAAAGTCTCCTGGAAGATGTTGCAGCAGACTGCATCGGAGTATCCCTTGGCGCAGGTTTGGGACCGGAAACTGTCCAGGTGCTGATACGGGCAACCGGACCCTGAATAGGTGAGTTTGAGGGACTTCTGGTTGCCAGATCTCCCTGACTCTATGACCCGGTGTGAGAAAGGGCCCATGCGCTCATTAAACCGGGCGCCCTCCATCGGTCGCGCGGCTCTTCTCTCGTTGGCCTCCATTTGGGCCTTTAAGTCCGACACGGTGTTGGCTAACATCTGCAGCGCCCGTGCGGTCGGAGTCTCAACTTCATCCCCAGACGAAGCGTGGAGCTGGCGGGAGGCTGACGTGCTCTTCGGCGGGCCTGCGCCTGCCGGCGACTTTTCTCGCACGGGATCACCGGGCCGACCGCCCGAACACTGCCCTGCCTCGGTGTGTTGAGGTTGGACCGGTAGGAGTGCCGCCTGCGCCTCGGCCATGGCGGTACTACGTTGCCGTCCCCTCTCCAGGGCGGCTACTAGGGCAGCATTCACCGCCTCCATCTCTTCGTACCGGGCGTTGGATTTAGCTCTGTCCCTGTCGCTCTCCTCTCTTAGACGATTGACCTCTGCGGCCATTGCCTGTATCTCTCCCGCCATACTGCTATGGCCGGGGCTGTACGTAGGGTCCCGGTCCGGGCTCTCAGATCGATCACTCGGATCATCTGAGAACGTCAAGGAGAAGCCCCGCTGCTCTGGACTGTCTTCATCCCCTGCCGAGCCTTTCCCGCGTGAGCTGTCGTGGTGGGGCCCCGGCATGCCGGACGATCCCCCACAGCTCCCTCCTTCCTGACCGTTGCCCTGGTCGCCGCGCGGCTCCCGCGTGACGGCCGGGGTGGAGGTGAGCGTCTGCACTAATGCAACACGTCCCTCCTCGGTGGTACCTTTCTCTTGACTCATTTCCGAATTCTCTTCCAACGGTGTTGCTTACACGGCTTTTCGTTCAAGCTTCCCACAGTCGGCGCCAATTGTTTCTGCCTAAACCCGGGGGCCTGGTAGATACAGATGAATCAAACTTGATCTCCTGCAATCCTGCTCACTAAGGGGAATACCGGGCGGGCCGGTCTTCTCCTCTCCGATGCTTAAGTTAGGATAGTTGAAATATATATAACCAAGGCACGTATGTAAGCGGGGAGAGAGATAAGTTACCTATTAAAGAGGGTAGTTGGGGCCCTTATATAGGTGGTTGGGGGTGAGGGCTGGCCTCACCCTTCGATGTGGGACTGGTTCCCTTCTGTTTGTACATTCTGGTGCCCTCTTTGGCAGGCTGGCGCCCCCGGCCCCAGGGTCCCTGGAGGCAGGATAGAGTGCTGGACCCCGAGGCCTAGTGCTGGTGATCCGGTCCCGGGCCTTGGGCCGGGCCCTGGTGCGCTTGCTGCGGGTCTGTGGGCCTGCTGTAGCCTCTCTGCGGCTACTTTCAACACAGATATCAATCGAATGTAGGATATGAGCACTGGGTTGCAGGGAAGAAAGTCTTAAGATATTTAAAGAAGACTAGAGATAACATGTTGGTGTATAGACGAGTAGAAGATGAAGAATTACAAGTTAAAGGCTTCACAGATGCTTCATATAAATCAGCCTTGGATGATTTAAAATCCACATCTGGTTATGTTTTTATGTTGGCAAAAGGGGCAGTGTCATGGAAGACAAATAAGCAATCATTGACAGCAACCTCTACATTCCAAGCCGAATACATAGCTATATTTGAGGCAACAACACATGCACTATGGTTGAGGAATTTTATTACCAGACTTGGAATTGTGGATACAATAGAAAAGCCATTGCCTATTTACTGTGAGAATGCAACAGCAGTGTTCTTTGTTAAGTATAATAAAAGAACATCTGCTTCTAGAAACATAGATGTCAAGTATTTCTCAGTTAGAGAAAGTGTGAGGGATGAGGAGGTGAATATAATCAAGATAGGGACTATGAATCAGTTGGCAGACCCTTTTACTAAGGCTTTGCCAGTAGGTAATTTTCAAGATCACATTAAGAACATGGGAATTGTAGACAAGTTTTAGTTCATGACATGCATTTATTATAAGTTGTATATACTGTGTACTACTTATGACTTTATATATAATATAATGCAAGTATTATATTACTGATTGTTAGTTCTAAAATTTCATGCTCTGTATGGCTGGGATGAAATATAAAATCTGTGGAATATTTATCTGCACCGGATCATTATGAATATATAATACATGTGATTAATGTATGAACAGTAATTATGCAGGTTCTAATTCTGCAGAATACATTCGGATCAACATATGTTGCAACCAAGTCGATTAAAGGTATGGAGAACATATATAAATAATCTTACTGCATTTAAGGTAATTCATGTAATTTTATTTTCTATACTTGTGATCATTGAATAGTGATGTACATTGATTCATCATGTTTTTTATGATTCAGTATAGCTAAGTAAAATTGACAGAATTTTGAAAGGTAGATTATGTTGTTTGGATACTTGTGCACACTAAAGATAGTGATTCATGTTTATCATTACGTTAAGTATGCATCTTTGGTTCAGTGGGAGATTGTAAGCTATATTAGAACCAAAGAACATGTTTAAGAACAAGCTGATATATATGATTTACTAAAGTGTCCATAAAATACATGTGTGAAGTGTGTGAGCATTTTAATCGATCACAAAGCCACACACTGTAGTCTATTTTGAATTCAAATTCAAGTTATGCAGTTACTGAAATCTATCCAATATAGATAAGGAATACAGATGTCAGGATATCTTTGATGGAAGGAAACATATATTAACTGTATTTATCTCTATATAAAGGGATATGTTACAGATATTGATCTCTGCTAGACACTAAAAAATTCTCTATTCATATTGTCCCATTAAACAACAAGAGATCTAAAGAGTGCAAGAGAAGATCAAATGACAGGGGCACACAACTGTTAGTATTTCCAAGTTTATCTTAATACTTTCAATTCTGCAAATTGTGTTCTTATATATGTTTATATGCTGTGATTCGATTTCTATTTGATATAGAATATATATGAATTGATTTAAACTAAATATATGTAAATCAACTTACAGGGGCTTGATGTGATTAGTATTTCTGACCATTTTGGTTGAAAAAAATTATTTACCACCGGGGTATTACCGACCGCTTCCGACAATTTTTTTTTTGTCAAAAAGAGTATTACCCACCAAAATACATCTATTTTCGACCATTTCCGTTGTCAGAAATCACAGTTTCTGTTGTAGTGAAAGCACACAAAGTTGCATCTCTTTCTTCATGTTTGTATCTCTTCATTTCAAATCGCCATAAATCAAGAAAAAACAACATATGTAGATAAGCATAATTAACATTATTAATTCCACCTAACTAGGATCAAACTCCATCTTTAGCATGATCTTCTGTAATAAGTCTCATTTCAATCTGTCATAGACTTTATTAGAATTAATTTCAGTTTAACTACTTGAACTTTGGCTCAATTATCATTTCAGTCCCTGTACTTTTGATTTCATCAGCTACACCCCTGTACTTCCCTAAATTAATCAACTGATACCAATTTTGTAATTTCGTCTAAACAATCTATCAATACCAAAGGCTTTTTGGTACCATTTCCCTACATTAATGCACCGTTAACATATTACAATTATAAACAAGGCTAAACAATTCATATAATCAAGTTGAACAATAGAAAACAAATCATATATGGTGATTTTTGTTTTTGTTTTATCATATATGATTTGTTTTTGTTTATTTTCTATTGTTCAACTTGATTATATGATTTTTTTAGCTTTATTTATAATCGTAATATGATAACGGTGCATTAATGTAGAGAAAATATACCAAAAATCATTTAGTATTGATAGATCGTTTGTACGGAATTTACAAAATTAGTATTAGTTGATTAATTTAGAAAGTATAGGAGTGTAGTTGATGAAATTAAAAGTACAGGGACTGAAGTAATGATTCAACCAAAGTTCAAGTAGGTAAACTGAAATTAATTCACTTTATTATTATCCAATTAGAGAGTCATAAAACCAACCTGATCCTGCCTCAATTGATGGATATTGTGAGCTAACTCCAACGCAACAAGAGTATTATCATAGATCAACCGGCCAGGCACAAAACTCTGTTGCTGTGAAATAATTTTCGGCACGAAAGTTTTCAGTCTATTAGCTAGGACCTTCAAAGCAACCTGGTAAATAACATTGCGCATAAAGTTATGGGGCGTAGCTGAGTCATATCGGATGCTTCCTTCACCTTACGGATCAAAATTAAATGAGTGAAGTTCAAATCATGTGGCATTTCCTTATTAACCAAGAAAGATATAATTGCATTGCTCACATCAGTATCAACCAAATCCCAATATGTTTGATAAAATTAAAGAAAGGAGATATATCTTCTAGCCCCGGAGCTTTAGACGGATGTATTTGAAACAGAGCAACACGAACTTCTTCCATTGTGTACGAAGTTATTAGGGTTTGATTCATCTCCTCGGTGACCCTTATTAGTTGAATAGTATCAAGTACCAAAGCTTGAGCCACAATGTTAGGTTCCTGATGAGCAAAGAGATTCTGAAAATACTCCAAAACAACTATCTCAATTCCTGCTGGGGTGTTTTGCCAAATACCATGACTATCTTTCAAAGTTTAATTTTATTTCTTCTTTTCCGACTTGAAGCACGTTCACGAAAGAATTTGATCTTCATAATGTATATTATATCTTCCCTTTATATGAAGTCCACCAATAACAAAATTCCCACGTATATAGAAGCCCAAAATCATGCCCTAAACTAATGGAAGCAAAGCACGCAATTTTGCGTTTCATGTATTTGATTGTACCATTGTAAAAAACGAAAAGGTAAATTCGTGGATTATTCAAATTTTAATTGCTAGTTTGCTACTACCTAAGTGCTACAAATTAAATACATATTAATTCTTTATCACTTTATGGGAACCCTTCGAGAACCATTTAGTTGATGACTAGTTGATGACTTTCTAATTTATGAGAGCCACTTTTTAATCATATTTTAGCATCTCAACCATTTAGATATTAGATTTTTATAAATAGATCACATCAACACATTTTCAACCAATTTAGTGATCGTTAAGGTATCAAACTTGATCAAATCAATAGACACACCAAATTTGTCAATCATGAACCGTTCAAATTCATAATTGGTAAATCAAAATTATGATTGCCTTAACAATTTTTAATTTAGATGAAAATTTACAGAGATGATATATATATATATATATATATATATATATTGACAGTAGCCGCAGAGAGGTTACAGCAGGCCCACAGACCCGCAGCAAGTGCACCAGGGCCCGGCCCAAGGCCCGGGACCGGCTCACCAGCACCCGGTCTCGGGGTCCAGCACTTTATCCTGCCACCAGGGACCCTGGGACCGGGGGCGCCTGCCTGCCAAAGAGGGCACCAGAATGTACAAACAGAAGGGAACCAGTCCCACATCGAAGGGTGAGGCCAGCCCTCACCCCCAACCACCTATATAAGAGCCCCAGCTACCCTCTTTAATAGGTAACTTATCTCTCTCCCCGCTTACATACGTGCTCAAGTTATATATATCCCAACTATACTAACTTAGGCATCGGAGAGGAGAAGACCGGCCCGCCCGGTATTCCCCTTAGTAAGCAGAATTGCAGGAGATCAAGTTGGATTCATCTGTATCTACCAGGCCCCCGGGTTTAGGCAGAAACAATTGGCGCCGTCTGTGGGAACCTTGAACGAAAAGCCGTGTAAGCAACACCGTTGGAAGAGAATTCGGAAATGAGTCAAGAGAAAGGTACCACCGAGGAGGGACGTGTTGCATTAGTGCAGACGCTCACCTCCACCCCGGCAGTCACGCGGGAGCTGCGCGGCGACCGGGGCAACGGTCAGGAAGGAGGGAGCTGTGGGGGACCGTCCGGCATGCCGGGGCCCCACCACGACAGCTCACGCGGGAAAGGCTCGGCAGAGGATGAAGACAGTCCAGAGCAGCAGGGCTTCTCCTTGACGTTCTCAGATGATCCGAGTGATCGATCTGAGAGCCCGGACCGGGACCCTACGTACAGCCCCGGCCATAGCAGTATGGCAGGAGAGATACAGGCAATGGCCGCAGAGGTCAATCGTCTAAGAGAGGAGAGCGACAGGGACAAAGCTAAGTCCAACGCCCGGTACGAAGAGATGGAAGCGGTGAATGCTGCCCTAGTCGCCGCCCTGGAAAGGGGACAGCAGCGTAGTGACGCCATGGCCGAGGCACAGGCGGCACTCCTACCGGTCCAACCTCAACACACCGAGGCAGGGCAGTCTTCGGGCGGTCGGCCCGGTAATCCCGTGCGAGAAAAGTCACCTCCAGGCGCAGTCCCGCCGAAAAGCACGTCAGCCTCCCGCCAGCTCCGCGCTTCATCTGGGGATGAAGTTGAGACTCCGACCGCACGGGCGCTGCAGATGTTAGCCAACACCGTGTCGGACTTAAAGGCCCAAATGGAGGCCAACGAGAGAAGAGCCGTGCGACCGATGGAGGGCGCCCCATTTAATGAGCGCATGGGCCCTTTCTCACACCGGGTCATAGAGTCAGGGAGATCTGGCAACCAGAAGTCCCTCAAACTCACCTATTCAGGGTCCGGTTGCCCGTATCAGCACCTGGACAGTTTCCGGTCCCAAACCTGCGCCAAGGGATACTCCGATGCAGTCTGCTGCAACATCTTCCAGGAGACTTTGTCTGGAGAAGCGCTCAGCTGGTTCTACGAGCTTCCTGCGAACTCGATCGAGGCGTTCGAGCAGTTAGCCGACCGGTTCGTAGGCCGCTTTATTCTCCGAGTCGAGGGAGCCCGGACGTCGACCATCCTCTTCAACTGCATACAAGCCCCTGGAGAGGAGCTGAGAACCTTTGTCAACCGTTGGCAGACGGCTACGGCCGGAGTTCGGAACCTGGACAAAGGCATCGCCGAGATGACGTTTAAGCAGGGGCTCCGAGCGGGTAAGTTTTCCTACGCCGTCCGGGTAGAACTCCCGCAGGGGTATGACGAGTTGATGGCTATGGCCATCCAGCATGCTCAGGCCGATCATGAGACCTATGGGCACCACCTACTGAAGAGGAAGCGGGATGAGCAGCAGGAAGACCATCCCCGGGAAGAGAACCCTCCGCCCAGCCAGGAAGCCAAGCCCAGTCAGCGGACCGAGAACCGCACCGCTCGACCCAGCCGGAACGCCAACAACAGAAACTGGCCACAGCGGCAGCAGAGGCCCTATTCTGATAAACCCCAGAACGAGCACAAGCCGGCGCCGTACCGCCAGGAGCGCCCCCTGGCAATCATGCCAGCACCACCGGCCGGTCAAGAAGTCTTCACCTCTCTCACCACTTCCTACGATGATATTTTACTTGAGAACGGGAGCGTCATTCCCCCACCGCCCAAGAGAAAGTACCCGAAGGGGAAACTTACAACGGCACAGACGGGCAAGTACTGCTCTTATCATGATGAGGCTACTCATCAAACAAATCAGTGCTGCGCTCTCAAGACAGCGGTGCAGGGTTTGATCGATAACGGCCAGCTCCAGCGGTACGTAAGGGAAAGAAGAACAGACCCCGACCGGGAACGTGACCAGGCCTGGTAAACCCGCTAACTCCGAGCGGTTAGTTTGACATATCTCCGGTTAAAACCGTTGTAAAAACAAATATATGTAAACTACTTTTGAGAAAATTTCACCGGCTCCGCAAGTTCAAGTATATTCATAATCAAGTACGTATACAAGCAGTAACCGTTCCGGAAAGATTACAAGGAGAAGAGCAAGGAAAATCCTAAGGAGCCACGACTCTGGCCTCAGCAGGCAATCCGCCAGCCTCTCCTGCGGTACCCTCGTCGTCGACCTCAGTTCCGGCGTTGACTCTAGCTCGGGGAGACTCGGCACCGTTGGTAAAAGAATCCAAGTCCGAGCGAATCGCTTCTTCCGGCTGCCCCTCCACCGCCTCCTGATGGATGTCCGACTGCTCATGGATATCTCCTTCAGCAGCAATCGGCATCAGGGAAGTGTCTAACCATCCCTTCCCCGCCCATTCCGTGTACGCATCCGAGATGCCCTCTTCCCTGGCCTTCACCAGAAACTCTAGGAACTGATCGCTCTCGCGGTACTTGAGAACAACCCGCTCGTAGAGCTCCGGGTCGTCTTCCCCGGTCGCAGCAGCAGTGGCGGCGCGCAGAGCGGCAGCTCCCACTTGGAGATCGTCCACCTTGGCTTCCAGCACGGCCCTCTCCTTCTCCAGGCTCCGGTTCTGCTCCTCCAGCTTCTTGGCCCTCTCCTCCGATCTGGCCTTCTCCCGATCCGAGCTGGACTTCTCCACCTCCAGGCGCTGTCGGGCCTCCGATAAAGCAGTTATCTGTCTCTTCAGCTCCGACAGTTCCACGCTCGCGTCCGGTTGGTACAGACTGTACAGCAGCTGCACAACAATAAACAGTTAATTGGGCAGTAAGACACACCACCTACAAGCAGTGTAGTGGCACCAGTTAGTGCTTACCCGGAGGACGGATTCCTTGCATTTTGGGCGGTTCCCGCCCGCCAGAGCTCCTGCAACCCCAGGTCTGTCCAGACCAAGGCCGGCCAAGTCCGCCGCCACTTCCCGGATGAGTGCACTGTCCGAGTTTCCCCTCGGTGCCTCCGCAAGCGCAGGACTACTCTGCCGGGCAGCAGCAGCAGCCTTCTCCCCTGCGGAGTTAGGTTGAGCACCGCTGGTGGCCCTGAACCGTTTGGCCAGGTTCTCCCGTGCCGACCCGCAGGTAAGCGTCACCAGCGCGGAGGAAGGAATGTCCCCGGCCTTCCGGAGAAGAAGATCGTGCGCCTACCCGGGCGGCACGAGCCACGTGCGGCACAGACACCTGCCGTTTGGGGATCCTGTTCACTCCACCGGGGATCCTCACTGGCCCCCCGGTAGTCTTGCCCTTTCCAGGCACAGCAAGGGCCGCAGCATGATGGGTCTTCACCCGCCTCAGGAGGTAGCTGCCGTCATCAACATCCATGGCCCTCGGCTCCGGATGAGTCGTGAGTCGGCCGGACTCCTCGTCCACCGACGTCCGCGAGACGGTCTCGCCTTTCTCCTTCAGCTTGTTAAGGAGGTTTTCCCCGTCCATTGAGAGAGTGGTTTCGGGCTTGATGACCGCCCGGGAAGATGCACCTGCAAGGAAAGCGAACAGTTAGCATTTTGCCAGAGCTAGCACAAAGTATCACCGCTAAAGGGCTTCCTACGCACCGGGACCCCGCCCGAGTTGGCATTATTCCAACACTTCTCGCCAGATAAAGTTGAAAGAACTCCGTTCCAGATCGTCCCAACATCCGAGTATGGTCGAGATCCTCTCATGCTCCAGATCGGATAGCTCGAACGACTGGTCGCGAATGGGTTGGAAGGCGCCAGGAACCCGGTACATTTTACTCCTCGCCTGCCACCTCCCGCCCACCATCACCACCTTCTTCCTCCAACTGTTGTCTACCCATGTAGGCATATTGGTGACGATCGGTTGATGGTTCCGGGCGTTGAAGGACAGGCAACCCCGGGACCCTTGTTTCCTGGAGTAGGACAACCTATACAAGGACCGGAATTCGTTTACCGTTGGCATACTCATTCCGGACAGATCATATAGGCAGCCGAGGCTCAATAATCGCCTCCACTGAAGCCCAGGAAGCTGCGCTGGCGAACTTGCAGCGCACTGAGCATATACTGCACGAAATTTGGCAGCGGGAGTGAGATTCCATGCCGGAACTGGTCCTGATGCACGGCAACCCAACCTGCCTCCGGGTTGCAGGCTGACTCTCCAGGATTCAGGGGCCGCAGCAGAACCTCATCCGAGATACCCCACGTTTCCCGGAATGCTGCAATCTCTCCAGGGGTCATGCTACCCTCCGGTTCATCACACACCACAACATCCTTCCCTCTGCCAATGGTGTAGCTCACGGCCGGAGCATCCGCAAGGCGCACCCCGTGCGGTATTTCAGTCTCCGAGGATTCAGCCCCGGAAGACGAAGACAAAGACGGAGACGAAGCCCTGCTCCCGGAGCAGTCAGCGACTTCGGTCTCCGGGGATTCCGAACCGAGCCAGTCCTCCAGCCTCTCCGCATCATCCACGAGGGGACCCCTGGCAGCCGATTCGGAAGCCCGGTCAGAACTTGAAGAAGACATCTTAACCTAGGGGAAGAAAACAAAACCCTAGCGCTCATCAGCAACAGGCTACAACAGCACCTTCTACGGCCTCTCCCCAAGTTTGCCGCAGAGCAGTTCAGTCAGCGACAGAGATCCCTCCCCCCCCCCCCGCCGCAAAACAACAAAACCAAAACAAGAACAACACCGGGGCAAAGAAATCAACAAACTTACCGATTAGTATGCTCAACCGAGGACAGTCCGCCCTGCGAAATCAGCGAGCAATGGTTGGAAGAGAGTAGGGAGCGCTCGAAAAAACGGATCTCGTGGGGCAAAAGGGCTCAGAGTTTTCGCCGGATTTCTCTCTTTCTCTTAGTTTCTCCAAAGCAAGAAGCAACAGCAGAAAGAAGAGCAGAAGAGGCCTTTTTATAGAGGGGACCAGTGCCCTAGGCAATTGAAATCCCTCTAAAAACAAGTAATCAGAGCAACTCAAACGCCTGCGAATCCAGGCCCTTCATCTCAAAACCGCCCCCCGCTGGCACGTGTCCCAGCATTGGTAAACTGCCCATGCCATCATAACTGACGAGACTGATGGACTTCCTCCTTAAATGCATGTCAGCCACTCGTCCCACACGTTGGCGACAGGAAGGTAGGAGCGGGAACCGAGGAGTCAGGCCCTCCCACACTTCCCCAGGTTCCACGGTTGCACGCCATCTTTGCTGCAAGTTAACCGGTCATGATTTCTCAACCGGCTTGAAGACCTCTCACCGGTTGTGATTTTCCAACCGCTTCGAGAGCATCCATCTGGGTATGAGCAATATGGGACTAGTCTCGATATGGCAGGACGCCCGGTCGAGGTCCGCCCGGCACCATGGCAGTTCGTGGTTATGATCATTCAACCGGCTGCATGGCTTCTTCGCTGTATATCTCGAAGACCTCTCACCGGTGGTGATCATCCAACCGCTTCGAGAGCATCCATCCGGGTATGAGCAATATGGGACTCGTCTCGATATGGCAGGACGCCCGGTCGAGGTCCGCCCGGCACCATGGCAGTTCGCGGTTATGATCATTCAACCGGCTGTATGGCTTCTTCGTTGTATATCTCGAAGACCTCTCACCGGTGGTGATCATCCAACCGCTTCGAGAGCATCCATCCGGGTATGAGCAATATGAGACTCATCTCGATATGGCAGGACGCCCGGTCGAGGTCCGCCCGGCACCATGGCAGTTCGCGGTTATGATCATTCAACCGGCTGCATGGCTTCTTCGCTGTATATCTCGAAGACCTCTCACCGGTGGTGATCATCCAACCGCTTCGAGAGCATCCATCCTGGTATGAGCCATCCGCCCGGCACCATGGCAAGTTACGGTTATGATCATTCAACCGGCTGCATGGCTTCTTCATTACATATCTTGAAGACCTCTCACCGGTTGTGATTTTCCAACCGCTTCGAGAGCATCTATCCGGGTATGAGCCCTCCTTCTAGCACCATCTTCGTTGCATATCATTGGGGGACTCGTCTCGATATGGCATGTCGCCCGGTCGAGATCCGCCCGGTCTGTAGCAGTTCACGGTTAGGTATCATTCAACCGGCTGCACGCCATCCTACTGGAGACCTCGTCTCGATATGGCATGTCGCCCGGTCGAGGTCCACCCAGCTACATCTCACTTGGGGGACTCGTCTCGATATGGCAGAACGCCCGGTCGATATCCGCCCACCGGTTACGACGCATCCAACCGGCTCGAGAGCATATTCCGGGAACAGGATCCACCCGGCCCCATCGCATTTCACTGGAGGACTCGTCTCGATATGGCAGGACGCCCGGTCGAGTCCAGCCCGGTACCATGCTTGACCCCGGTCATGAGAACATTCGACCGGCATGGGCTTTATACACCCGGGTGAGTTTACATCTAACCCATGTACTCTTGTCCAGCAGGATAAAAACCCTGCATCGCATTGAACCGCGATCAACGTGGGGCTGCACGGCGAGCCTTGTCACCTCAACGCCCCACCCCTTACCTCAACGCTTATTCAACACAAGCTGAGAAGAACTAGCAAGTGTTCACCGGTGCTTTAAAACAGCCCGCAACACCGGGGTAATCTCCCCGCAGCCTAGCAATATGGGACTCGTCTCGATATGGCAGAACGCCCGGTCGAGGTCCCATACTCCTGGACTCGTCTGGATATGGCAGAACGCCCGGTCGAGGTCTAGTACTTAAGTTCACCTGGGACCCGTCTCGATATGGCAGAACGCCCGGTCGAGGTCCCATGAACTCCACTCCGTTCCGCTTTGGCAGATCGCCCAGTAGAGGCTCAGTGAACTCCGCTCCATTTCGATTTGGCAGATCGCCCAGTTGTGACCCAGTGAAGCTCCGCTTCGTACCGATAGAGCAGAGTGCCCGGCCGGAATTCCATGCACATCTCTTGCATGGCGGATTTCAACGCCCCATTATCATCCCATGCACAAATCTCTTGCATGGCGGATTTCAACGCCCCAATATCATTCCATGCACACATCTATTGCATGGCATCATGGCATCATCTCATACACTCTCCGGGTTCCACCCCACTCCATGCTCATAGCACCACAACACCTGAGCACAGTACTACTTATATTACAAACGTACTTATAAACTATTGCTTCCCATCGGTAACAGGTACTCACCTCGGTCACGCCCAATCTTTAACGCGGACTTGGGGGACTGGGCACCGATAGGTCGGTAACCCTGCGGGTCTGCGGGACAAGAGAAAGACAGATTTAAGTCCCCATTCAAGATTGCACTTGACCGGGAACTTGGGGGACTTGTTGACAGTAGCCGCAGAGAGGCTACAGCAGGCCCACAGACCCGCAGCAAGTGCACCAGGGCCCGGCCCAAGGCCCGGGATCGGCTCACCAGCGCCCGGCCTCGGGGTCCAACACTTTATCCTGCCACCAGGGACCCTGGGACCGGGAGCGCCTGCCTGCCAAAGAGGGCACCAGAATGTACAAACAGAAGGGAACCAGTCCCACATCGAAGGGTGAGGCCAGCCCTCACCCCCAACCACCTATATAAGGGCCCCAGCTACCCTCTTTAATAGGTAACTTATCTCTCTCCCCGCTTACATACGTGCTCAAGTTATATATATCCCAACTATACTAACTTAGACATCGGAGAGGAGAAGACCGGCCCGCCCGGTATTCCTCTTAGTAAGCAGGATTGCAGGAGATCAAGTTGGATTCATCTGTATCTACCAGGCCCCCGGGTTTAGGCAGAAACAATATATATATATAAACTGAACGGTGAAGATGTTCATATCTGATCGAAAAGTGGGTTAACCAAGCAAGTCCTCAACTTAGTGGTTCTCATTAGAAGGGCTCCCATAAGTTTATTTTCTTCAATTACAAGTTGTAGATAGATATTTTTTTTTTAATTATTTATACGAGTTGTAGCTAGATAAATAAGAACAAGAAGCTAGCTAGCTTTTAGCCTAACCATATTTTGAACTTTTGAAGCTATATATATAATTTCTTACATATAAGGAACATACGCGCGTGCTTCAATTGGCCAAGAATCAAAATATGGCTTTGCGACACACCGAGCTTCTTGAATCCTGCATAATGTCTGATGGAGATTAACACATGGAAAAGAGATCGATGATGGAATACTCATGTAATTATAGGTGACAGAATGCCAATAAAGCTTGTATTGTTTCGGACAATCTATATTAGTTCAAGCAATCCAATTCTTAATTAAGTTAGGGGTATTCACGAATTCATGGAATATGTTATCCGATTTACAAAATCGTGATCATGGTTTAAGTAATATACAAAAGTATGTAAAGTAAAGACTGCAAAGTCCCCAAATGTAAGCATTCGGAGAAGTGTACAGTATAATGAAAACATATATATATAAGAGATGCAGTGAACCATGCATGCATGGGCAATGATACTTGTGATTGAAGCAAGTGCAGCAAACATATGTAACAAAGTCCTTCAATAAACCGCAACGTACAGTAAAAACCTAAGTAAGTAAAGGTCATTTCGGCGCCGGTTGCTTGCATTTCATTTTCTTTCATTGAATGTCGTCCAAATTGAAAAGAAAAATCAAAACCAGCTGCTATAAATAGACCTCAAACCGTTTCAAGTTTCAACTCATTAACCAAGTCTCTCTCTCTCTCTCTCTCTCTCTCTCTCACCAAGCCTCTCTGTTTCTCTCTCAATGGCGACTCTCAGAAGCCTCATTTTTCTCTTTCTTCTCTTTCTCTTCATTAACTCCGGCCTCTCTACTGCAGTCACTTACAATGTGGCCGATTTAGGAGCCGAACCGGATGGCCAGACGGACTCAACCAAAGCCTTCCTTTCTGCATGGAACGAAGCATGTGCCTCGACCAATCCCTCGGTCATTTATGTCCCGGTGGGGAGGTTCTTGCTTCGCAATGTGGCCTTCAGCGGACCATGTAAGAACACAGCTACCACAGTTCGCATCGCCGGCACACTCGTGGCCCCGGCAGATTACCAGGTCATAGGAAATGCCGGTAACTGGATTTTATTTGAGCATGTGAATGGGGTTACAATCTCTGGAGGAATTCTTGACGGCCAAGGCACTGGTCTGTGGGATTGCAAGGCCTCCGGCAAAAGCTGCCCCAGCGGAGCAACTGTAAGTTACTTAAGCCTTTTAGTCTTTTGCTTATGAGAATTTCAAAGGTCAAACCTAGCTAGCATTACGGGTTTAGAATCGTGTAAATCACACGAATATTTCGAATTATTTTCTATGTATTATTAATTTGTGGACTATTCCAGACGCTTGGGTTTTCCATCTCCAACGACATTATAGTGAGCGGAGTGACATCCCTAAATAGCCAAATGTTTCACATAGTCATCAACGGCTGCAACAATGTGAAATTGCAAGGTGTTAGGGTTTCTGCCACCGGTCAAAGCCCAAACACTGATGGAATTCATGTCCAGAAGTCGTCCGGCGTAACTATTCTCGACTCCAAAATTGCAACCGGTGACGATTGTGTTTCGATTGGTCCTGGAGCCACTAATTTGTGGATCGAGAACATTGCATGCGGACCTGGCCATGGTATCAGGTACAAATTATTATCTTCCATGAGCTACAATTCAGCAGTACTATTTAAATCCAATCCAAAGTATATATACCAAGCATGCAAATATATATAGATGCTGTACTTCAATCATAGAGGTATTACTATAGTTCTTTTTAATTATCTGCTGTCTGAATTTAGCAATGGTTTGGTTGGTGTAGCATTGGAAGTCTAGGCAAAGATCAGCAGGAGGATGGAGTGCAAAATGTAACAGTTAGAACTGCTACATTTACCGGTACTCAAAATGGTGTGAGAATAAAGTCATGGGGGAGACCTAGTACCGGGTTTGCCAAGAACATTCTTTTCCAACATGCTGTGATGATTGATGTCCAAAATCCAATTGTCATTGATCAAAATTACTGCCCCGGGGAGAAAGGTTGTCCTGGTCAGGTAATGAAGATATATACCAATCACTCGCTTCGGTTGAGCTTCTTCAATTACAGTCACAAAATCTTACGACATCACTGTTTTCTTTTTCTTGTTTGATAAAACTTTCTCATTGAATTTCTTTGTTCGAATAGGATTCGGGAGTCCAAATTAGCGATGTGACATATCAAGACATTCACGGGACATCGGCGACAGAAGTTGCGGTGAAATTTGATTGTAGTTCTAAGTACCCTTGTAGCAAGATCACACTGGATGATGTGAAGCTCAGTTACAAGAAACAAGTAGCTGAAGCTTCATGTAACCATGCCGGTGGAACAGCGGAGGGTACGTTCAGCCTACAAGTTGTCTTTAGAGGGTGCTTTTTAATTGGAATTAAACTAGAGGCCGGAGAGGCGGAGATTATATAATAATAATTAAATTATAGGAGGATTCTTTTGGAAGTTAATTTAAAGAGTGATAAATATAGGTCAATGAAATGAAGTGCATATATAGTTGCTTGAGCCTGTGGCATTGGCGCCGCCCATTTGGCGTTCTTCGAGCCTGGCCTTGCAAATTTGTTAGTTGATTAATTAAAGTTGGAAGAGATTAAACCTCTTTTAATTTGAATTTGTGTTTGCTTATTATTTTGTTTCTGATTGTTTCTGACTTTTAGTACTACAGTCAAGAATTTTGTGGGCCAAGCATGAAACCACAAAAACTAGGATAGCCCCAAAACAAATGCTAGCTGGAGCAATCAGAAATTAACAAGAAGTCCCAAAAGAGACAACCGACGACTACTCTACTAAGCATGTACTAAGCCAAGAAAACTGATAATCCAGGGCCTAATTTTCTCAACCTGTTGACAGTAGCCATAGAGAGGCTACCCAGGCCCCCAAACTCGCAGCCAAGACTCCTGAACCTGGCCCAGAGGCCGGAAATGTAGTGTGGACACCTGGTCCAGCGCCCGGGCAGGTCGAACTTGTGGCCGAGACCTGTGAAACGGGAATAGCAGCTCCCAAAACAGGGGCTGAAACAGTCCAACAATATGAGCAGAAGGGGGCCAGTCCCACATCGAATGGTGAGGCCAGCTCTCATGCCCGACAACCTATATATGAGTCCTAACTACCCTCATTAATAGGTAATCAATACTTCAACTATTCATTCCCGCTTAAGTTATCAGTTTATTCCAACTATACTGACTTAGGCATCAGAGCGGAATAGACCGGCCCAGCCCGGTATTCCCTTAGTTAGCAGGGTTTGCAGGCAGGAATCACACCAAGATCCACCAGTATCTGTGAGTCTACGGATTCAGACAGAAACAATTGGCGCCGTCTGTGGGAAGAGTACAAAAAGTTTGAGTTGTCGTACGAGCGGGAACGAAATCGATCAGTCTACGGGTCGCAAAAAAAAAATATATATATATATATGTATGGAAGCACAGGAGAAAAGAGAGAAGGAAATCCAGAGGACCGGTGAGTTCTGGAGCCGGTGCTAGTCCAAATTCCAGGAGAGGGGCAGGGGCAGCCCGCTGGAGGCTGCAGTCAGACCGTTGCCGCTAGCCGAGACCTAGGCAGAACCGTGGGCGAATATGACAGGGCTGCACGCGGGAAGGACCCGGAAGAAGCCCACTAAGTCCCGGGCCTGGAACCCGCACTAGCGTCCCCCGAGGCCCCAAACAGAGGGGAAGATCGGCTGCCCAGCCACGATAGCCCAGACGATGTTTCCAGTCCCAGCCAGTATGATATGGCTGGAGAAATATATGAGATGAAAAGCGGAAGTAAACCGCTTGTGGGCAGAGAGCGACCGGGACAGGGCAGAGGCCACCACCACGTATCAAGACATGGAAGCGGTCAATGCTGCACTGGTGGCTGCCTTGGAAAGAGGCCAGCAGCGCAATGCCGCTCTGGCAAAGTCATTCGCACCGCCCACAAAAGAGCCTCCCCACCAGGAGGTGGGCCAGTCATCGGGAGGGGAGAGGGACACGGACGTGGCGAGAGATGTGTTTTCGGCGGACACGGTGCCACCAAAGATCGTCCCAGCCCCTCAGAGGAACAACGGCTCGTTCGACGAGGATACCATCAGCTCGACCGCACGGGCACTACAGATACTATCTGACTCGGTGTCAGATATGAAAGCCCAGATGAAGGCCAATGAGAGAAAGGCTGCGAGACCGCCGGAGAGCGCATGATTCAACGAGCGGGCTGGACCCTTCTCACTCCGGGTTCTGGAATCCGGAAGAGCGGGCACCCAAAAGTCACTAAAGCTAACATACTCCGGGGCCGGCTGCCCATACCAACACCTGGACAGCTTTCGGTCCCAAACGTGTGCTAAGGGCTACTCCGACGCCGTTTGCTGTAACATATTCCAGGAGACCCTGTCCGGGGAGACACTTAGCTGGTTTTACGAATTGCCCGCGAGTTCTATAGAGGCGTTCGAACAGTTGGCCGACAGGTTCGTGGGCCGGTTCATATTACGGGTCGAGGGGGCCCGGACCTCGACGGTTCTCTTCAACTGT
Source organism: Potentilla sterilis (assembly GCA_963682095.1). Taxonomy (NCBI): domain Eukaryota; kingdom Viridiplantae; phylum Streptophyta; class Magnoliopsida; order Rosales; family Rosaceae; genus Potentilla; species Potentilla sterilis. Next base: position 30,154,568 of record OY821764.1, read on the forward strand.
AGGCAGGCAGACGGCGAAGAGCTGAGAGGTTTCGTTAACCGGTGGCAGACGGCCACTGCCGGGGTCAGGGATTTGGACAAGGAGATTGCCGAATCGGCCTTCAAGTAAGGTCTTCGGCCCGGAAAATTCTCTTATGCTGTGCGGGTGGAGATCCCGCAGGGTTATGATGAACTAATGGCAATGGCCATTAGGCACGCCCAGGCGGACCACGAAACTTACGGGTCTCCTCAGCACAAGAGAAGGCAAGAGGAACCTGACTCCGCCCGGTAGGAGGCAAGAAACTGGCAGCAGGGCCACGACCGAGGAGCCGCATCCGACAGGAAACCAAGGAGCTGGCCGAACCAGCAGCGCCGGAGGGACACTTTTGACACCCCCAGCGAGGTGGAAAGTCCCCGCTCTACCAACAAACCCGCCCCCTCACAATAACGCCAGCAGGACGATAAAAGGTATTCTACACCTTAACCTCTTCTTACGAGGATATCTTATATGAGAACGGGAACAACATCCCCCCTCCACAAAAAAGAAAGCACCCAAAGGGGAACCTGACCAGGGTACAGACCAGTAAGTACTGCTCCTACCACGATGAAGCCACACACCACACAAACGACTGCCTTGCCTTGAAAATAATGATAGAGAGCCTAGTCCACCACGGCGACTTGCAGCGGTATCAAGGGTAACCCAGACAGTGGGGACCGCGCGGGATCGGGACGTCTATCCCGCAACACCAACACTCATACGACCGGTTGAAATCTTAGACCCGTATAAAAGCTCAGCGGTCCAACAACTTATCAGCCTGAGTAAAATGCTAGTTTTTTCCCCCTCCTAAACACAATTAGCTAGGTATCCCAACCAGTTCGGCAGGTGTAATTCTAGCAGTTATCTATTCCAACTTTGTTTTCAACTAACTACAAAGGGCAATCCATGGGTAGCCAAGTCAAAAAAATTGAAAAAGGCATAACACAAGGTCAGGCAAAATGTCCATTCATTATAACTCAGGGCAGCGATCACAAAAAAAAAAAAAAAAAAAACTTAAAGCAAAAAGGGAGGGCGGGAGTGTACAAAGTCTGGAATATGCTAGGGCACTTCTGCCTGCTCCCCCTCCTCAGTAGGAGCTCCTTCAGCAGCGGCGCCTTCACCGGTCGGCTCGGTGCCACCCTCCAGAACCTCTTCTTCATCTGCCTGCGGCAGCGGCAGTTTTGTGACGTTAAGATAGCCCTTACTCTTCCAGTCGTCATAAGCATCGGCTATCCCCGCCTCCCGGGCCCGTTCCAGCAGATCAAGAAGCTCATCGCTTTTCTGATACTTCTTCACTGCCCGCTGGTACAGCTTCAGGGCATTTTCATCGACCACCCCGCCGGCAGATACGGATACCATCGCCACCTCCCGCTGGAGCTCCTCGACCTTGGTCTCCAGCTCAGCCCTCTCCTCATACAGGCCCTTCTTCTCCTCTTCAAGAGCCTCGACCTGGGCCTCCAGTTTCACCACCTGCTTCCTGGCCCTCTCCTCCAATCGGGCATTCTCCCGTTGGAGCTTGGATTTCTCCAACTCCAAGAGGTCCCGGGAGCTTGTCAACGCCGCCACCTGCTTCTTCAGCTCCGACAACTCTTCACTTGCATCCGACTGATACAAGTGGTACAACAACTACAGTTTAACAGGCACCGGTTAGAAAGCAATAGAGCACGAAATAATGTTGAACGAATACCAATGGCAAACTATCCTTGCATGGAGGGCCATCTCCTTGGTTTTCAGCCGGTGCTCCTCCGGCCGCCCTCCCGGAGCCCCAATCTTCTCCAGCTCCATTCCCTTCACATCCATGAGCAGGCTCCGGGCGAAAGAGTCGTCCGAGCAACTATGCTCCGGGTCTGGCCCTGCAGCAGGAGTCTTCTCCACCCCCGATGCTTCTGTGCCGGCAGCCGCAGAGCTAGTGGCCGCAGTAACATCGCCCTGGGCGGTAGTGGGGCCACCACGCGTCAGCTTCAGCCGCTTGGCCAGACTCTCACCAACCGACAGGCCGGTGAAGGTAATAAGCACGGAGGCCGGCATCTCCCGAGACCTCTTCCTCCTCTCACCCAGATTAACCTGTAAAGAAGAAGATTGGACGGCAGACAGTGGGGACCTGATGACAGTTGGCACCGGCCCCAACCGCTGTGGAATTCTTGCACCACCGCCCGGGGGCTTGGACGGCCCAGCTACAGTCTTCCTCGGTCTAGACGCCGCCTGGGGTCCCGCAGCATGAGTCTTTATGCGTTTTAAGACGTAATCCTCGGCCGCAACATCCAATGCCATGGGTTTGTCGTGCAAGGTCAACCCCCGATTCCCCGGTCAACCATGGACCGCGCGGCGGCGTCCCCCTTCTCCTTCAGCTTCGAGACAAGATCCTGATTGTCCATCGACAGCATTTCGTGGGCATTAATTGCCGTCCGGGAAAATACACATGCAGAACACAAGGCAAAGAGATTAGTCAACACCAATTCGCACAACGGGATCAGGGCTACAACCTACATTCCACCACCCACCGGGATTCCCCCCCACGTGACATAGCTCCAGCACCTCCCGCCGGATAAAGTTGTAGGAACTCCGCTCCAGGTTCGACCAACACCCAAATACCCGGGCGATCCTATCTCTCTCTAGCTCAGATAATTGATACGACTGATCGCCGATCGGCTGAAAGGCACCGGGAACCCTTTTAAGTCCTACTCCTCTTCTGCCAGCCCCCCCCTGCGCCATCACCACCTTCTTCCTCCAATTATTGTTGAGCCAGGAGGGCAAGCGGGTTATCACCGGCTTAAAATCCCAAGCGGAAAAGCTGACACACCCCCGGGACTTACTCTTCTTTGAGTATGTCAATCAGTACAAGGCCCGAAACTCATTTACCGTTAGGCAACTCATATCACTCAGCCAGTTGAAGGCCCAGGCTCAGTAGCTGCCTCCACTGGTTTCCGGGAAGCTGTGCCGGTGATATCCTGATGGCACTAAGCAGGTATATATTGCACAAAGTCGGGCAGCGAGAGTGATAACCCATGCCGGAACTGGTCCTCATGCACAGTAACCCAACCCTCCTCCGGGTTGTAGGCCGACTCTCCTCAGTAGCTGCCTCCACTGGTTTCCGGGAAGCTGTGCAGGTGATATCCTGATGGCACTAAGCATGTATTGCACAAAGTCGGGCAGCGAGAGCGATAACCCATGCCGGAACTGGTCCTCGTGCACAGTAACCCAACCCTCCTCCGGGTTGCAGGCCGACTCTTCGACATAGAGAGTAGCCCGAAAAGCAGCAATCTCCCCGGGAGATAAAGAGCCCTTTGGCTCGTCACAGCTTATGGTTTTATCCCCGTCCATAAGTATGTGGCGCGGGGCCCCTCCTGGGTGGCCAGTGCCCAAGGACACTCCATAGGGAGCATCCTCTTGTCCCAGAGACCCGGACGTTGACGCCTTACCAGTCGAACGGGCGCTGGCGTTCGGCCCCGAGGACGAGGAGGCAAGCCACTCCTCCATCCTCTCTTGGTCGTCCCTCACCGGTAGCCTGGCGGCCGATTCAGAGATCTCACTGGAGATCCCAGAATCTATGTAACCTAGAAAAAGAAAAAAAAAAACCAAAAACCCCCTTGGCCGATCAGAAACACAACCTAAAACAACCACTGCAGGGTGTAGTACGAAGCATATAGTGTGAGAGGACCCGTCCCGGAAATTCCCCTCGGAAACTTCCGAAATAGCTCCTTAGTAACCCAAAACAAAATAAAAATCATTTTGCTCCCAAACCGCCAAGACCCACCCACTGGGAACAAAGTTCGATCAATTCTTTGATCGCTAATTTTGTTAATAAATTCTACTCGCTAAATACCAAATTTTCCATATAAATCATTATAAATATAACGATAATTATACTAACATTTGCACTCATAATTTATAATAATACCAGGAGATTTACTCACCTTAATTTACCAGAAATGGTAAATATCCATTCGAGATCGAGTCGGACCGCTGCAGGATCGCGTCGGATCGAATCGCTACAGCTCTGGAATCGGGTCAAATCCGGTCATCGGTCAACGTCAGTCAACGCCAGTCTTCGGTCAACGGTCTGGTCAACAGTCTGGTCAACGGTCTGGTCAACGTTGATTGGGCCGGGCTGGGTTCGGGCCGGGCCGAGTCGAAACATGCTGGGCCGGGTCGAAGCCGCTGGAAACGGGTCGAATCGACCCGATCGGGGTCGATTTTTCCCGGCTTCGATCCGGTCGCCTCGGCCTGAATTGGCCGTCGCCACCACGCCAGATTGGACCGCCAGGGAAAACTCTACCGATCGGTGGGTGGCGCACCCTCGGACGTCGCCTGCAGCGCCGCCACTCACGGTGGCCGATCTTCGAATCACCGCCGCTCCCTCCTCCGTACTCTCCCGGTGCCGATCCTTGGCTCGAAAGGAAGAGGAGAGGGAGCTGAGCTCGATGTTGGGTGGCGCGCGTGATGCCGTGGCCGGACGAAGGAGATCGGGACACCGGAATTTCGGATCGGGGAGAGAAAGTGAACAGTAGCTGAAGAGCTACAGTAAAAATGCTACAGTGATTGGTAAAATCCCGAAATGGAAAGTTACCCATTTCCCAAAATAATTTCCCTTTTTATAGTAAATTTTGTGAACAGTAAATAACTTCCTCTGGTCATAACTTTCTCATACGATGTCCGTTTCACGCGTGACGCGTGTCCACGAACTCGTATCGTCGCGCTCCACAACTTTCGTGAAGAAAACTTTTCCAAAATTACGAAGGATCACAAAGTCGACTTTTCCCCCCATTAAAACTTAAAACATTTTTCAAATTTAACCTCCGAAAATAATTCCAACATCGCGTGACAATTAAAATAAAGCGTACGAAATCCCAATACTCATAATTCAGTTAAATTGGGTTCGGGATGTGACATAGTGCCTCAGCGCAGCCTACACCGGCCACTGGGCCTCTCAGCCGAAAGTTTCCGGCTCTCACTGAGATTCGGTACTACAAGGGTCCCATCCAAATGGCTAATCTAGACACAGCCAAGTGCCCATCGGATCCACCCACGAACAAAAAAAAGGGGGAGGAGAAACAATTTCAGAGTCGCAAAGGACTGGGACTCACTGATTAGTATGCGCGACGACGGAAACACAACAGCTGGAAAGCACCGAGCAATTGTGTTGAGCGAGGCTAAACAAGGGATCAGTTCTCAACCAAAAAAAAAACACACGAAGCGGCATGGGTTTATATAAAGGCCCATCGCCCTTGAATTTCCCCCCCAAACTACTCAGTAGGGCAACTAAAAAGCCCGTGGATCCGGGCCATCCATCCCTGACCGTCTCCTAGCGGCACGTGTCCCAGTATCGGTAACTACCCAGGCCATCATAACTGATGGGACTAATGAAATACCCCCCTTCAATGCATGTCAGCCACTTACCTCGCATGAAGAGGGTAGTTGAAAGAGCAGGGGACATACTCGAACCGTCCCGCCTAGAGCCTACTCCACCTAACGCTGAAATACTCCAACAAATAGAGGTATCCCACCGGAAGAACTCTTCCTCTAACACAGGAGACTTCTTCCCGCAAGCTAGAAACCCTGCAGGATTATTATTGTTACCCCCTGAAATATTCCAACAAGTACGAGACATTCTAACATATATTCCAACGGTACAGGGCATTCCATCGGTTGAATTTATTCCACATTTATGGCCAAACAACAACGGCTCGATATTACCCGGGAGAACTCTTCCTCTAGCACAGGAAACCTCTTCCCGTAGGCTAAAAACTCTGCAACAATATTATGTACAGGCTACGATATTCCAACCGTAGTGCCTGCTCCAATTCAACGGTTTCCTAGTCCTCGGTCCATCCAGCTTCAACTATTGGATGCGGTATCACACCGGCCATGATTGCACTTGCTTATCGCTCTCCTATGGAATAACCGGTTAGGCGAACTGAACATTCCTACGAACAGCCGTGTACGACCTAACGGATCCAGTGTACCACCGGGCTTTATAAACCTAGGAGACTTGATCCTCTAACACATGAAAACTCTTCCCGCAGGCTAAAAACTCGGCACATACTTCTCACCTGCAGGAACAAATGCAGTGACGTGGGGACGGCTACCAAGGACTACTCCTAGCCACGCCACCCCACCGGGAGATTTGATCCTCTCATACAGGACAACTCTTCGCGCAGGCTAAAAACCCTGCACAATACCTCAGGCCTGTAAGAACAAAGGTTGGAAAACCATCGGGAATGTTGACCGGTGCCAACACGGGACCGCTTCACTCTAGGAGACTTGATCCTCTCATACAAGACAACTTTTCCCGCAGGCTAAAAACCCTGCACATCTTATATGCCTGCAGAAACAAAGGCAGCAGGAAACGTGGGGAGGACGACCGAGGCTCTCTTGGCCACGCCACCCCACCGGGAACTCCTCTAACATATGGCACGTTTCCCGGTGATACATTTTCACCTCGTCATATACTGTTTTAGTCAACTGGTGCCCTCTGCGGCTACGGTTCTAAAACATGGGGGACTCGTTCATCCCATCTGCTATATTCACCGGGCTTTTCTGGATCGTAGCATGGCGGATTTCAACGCCACATCATCCCATCTCTATATTCACCGGGCTTTCCCGGATCGTAGCATGGCAAATTTCAACGCCACATCATCTCGTCTGCTATATTCACCGGGTTTTCCCGGAACATAACATGGCGGATTTCAACGCCACATTATCATCTCATGTACTACATCTTGTACCCATATGCAATTGTCAGCATCAACATTATAACCATGCACTCATCACATTATGCATCATCATAACAGGTTTATTCGAACGCCCGGCCAAACCCAATCTTAAACGCGGACTTGGGGGGCTAGGGTATCGATGGGTAAGTGCCCCAGCGGGTCTGCGGGCCTATAAAGGAAGACAGATTTAAGTTCCTATTCAAGATGGCACTTGACTAAAAACTTAGGGGACTTATTGACAGTAGCCATAGAGAGGCTACTCAGGCCCCCAGACCCGCAGCCAGGACTCTTGGACCCAGCCCAGGGCCCGGGAATGTAGCGTGGACACCTGGTCCCGCGCTCAGGCAAGTCGGACTTGTGGTCGGGACCTGCGAAACGGGAATAGCAGCTCCCCAAATAGGGGCCGAAACATTCCAGCAATATGAGTAGAAGGGGGTCAGTCCCACATCGAAGGGTGAGGCCAGCCCTCATGGCCGACAACCTATATATGAGTCTCAACTACCCTCATTAATAGGTAATCAATACTTCAACTATTCATTCCCGCTTAAGTTATCAGTTTATTCCAACTATACTAACTTAGGCATCAGAGCGGAATAGACCGGCCCCGCCCGGTATTCCCTTAGTTAGCAGGGTTTGCAGGCAGGAATCACACCAAGATCCACCGATATCTGTAAGTCTACGGATTCAGACAGAGACAAAACCCTAAATATAAAAATATCTTAAAACCCGACCTTCAGAAAGACCATTGATCACGTTATTTCTAAAGTTACACATTTTCGATCCGTACAATATATGGTTTATGGTGTGACTGATTTTCTATCTTAAGTGACTGTTTCAGTCCGTCGCTTCACTTCATTCATGACGTAGTGTGACTACGTACCATACTACATATAGATACTAAATAAATCTGGATTTTGTACGTATCAAAGTAAGATGCCGAATTGCACTGGTACTCCAGTAAACTTAAATCGATATTTGATATTACATTGATTTTGTTTTTCTGACAAGGGAATGCAGCCTATTTGACCACTCACAATCTGTCTTTATAAGATCGTAGATGCATGTGTATGCATGCATGTTTTCATGTAGTAAAATTATTGATTCGAGAGTACAAAGAATGGGAACCGATGGCGTGAATAACTCTAATGTTATGGTTAGATCGATGCTGTATTACATGCACACAGCACACAGTTTTTGTATCAAAAGCTAATTGAATGATAACCTGAAGTACCTAGCTAGCTTACCCATACTAATATGTTTCTGTTCATATATGAAGCCTAAATATCAGGGACTCCCGTGGCTGCCGGCCTCCACAAACAGATTTGCCAAAAACAGGGACTCCGGGAAACCTGCAAATCGTAGCCAATCCATAAGTAAATATCAGATATATGATTGAACGTGTACTTAATTATGGTGTGCCATGATAGATCATTACGTACTATTCATCCTACGTAATTTTAACCCTGATAATGCTATGTTGCACATGTAAATAGCGTAAGTCACTTCATCCTAAAATCATTTTCAGCTTTACATATTTATATATATCTAATAGGTTTCAACCGTTTCATCAATTCGGGGTAAATTGTAGAGGTAACGGTACCCTTAAACTACTTAAGGTCAAGATGATCTACATCCTTATATGAAGTCCTTAGAGCCTTAATTAGATCATTAAGTCTGGTTCAGAAGGTTAGCAGCTAAAACTGATAACAAGAAAAGAGTTGAAATTGGAAAACAGCCCCGGCCTCCTTCCCTCTTTTCTCTTTTCTTTTTCAGTTACATATATATTCATATTGATCATCTACGTGATTCACCTGAAATCAGAAATTAGAACCCACAATTAATATTCTTTTTTCGTTTACATGCACAGAGTTTTCAGTTGGGAAAAGCTAGTTGAATGATAACTTGAAGTACCTAACCAACCCCATACTGATATGTTGCTGTGGATATCGATCTGAAGCCTTAAGGTCAAAACTAATCACATGTTCATGGCTATGGCTGACGGCCTCCACAAACATATTTGCCCGAAACAGGGAGTATATCCTGAAACGTGCAATCCTAGCTAGCTGATCCATGTATAAGTAAATACTCAATTATTGATTGAACATGCCACAATCATCATGTACTATCCATCCTATAGTGATCCTACGTATTTGTCGACCCTAATAAATCTGCTTGGTTACACATGAAATTCACATACTTCACTTCATCCCAAAATCGTTTTTAGCATTAGATTTTTAGGATATAATTGTAATTGGTCTTATCACTTTCGAGTAAATCGCAGAGGTAATAACCTTACCCCTAAACTACTTATAGAGTTATATATAGTCAAGATGATCTATAGCCTTTAGTGAAACGCTTAGGTCAGTAAGTCTTGTCTTGAAGATCAGAAACAAAGCTGGTAAAATTAATTAAAAGAATTGATATATAACAAGAGAAAAGATAGAGTGGGGAAATTGGAAAACTACTCCGGCTTCCTTGATCTACAGAAGTTAATACTGTTTTTCTCACAGTATATTAGCGAACATAACATTGAATTTCCTTGTATACTGGCCTCACATGGCTTTCTCTTATTTTTTGGAAGCCCCAAACCATGCCCTAAACTCATACAAGCAAAGCAAGACCGGAAGCAAAAGTTCGTAACATGAATTATAAAACGTCATGCAACATGCATGAAAGCAAATATATTAATATCCATCCGAGGAATTGTTGACAATAGCCACAGAAGGGCTACATAAGCCCACAGACCCGCAGCCAGTCCATCCGGGGCCGGCCTGAGGCCCGGAGCAGGACCACCAGCACCCGGATCCGAGGTCCGGCAGTCTACCTTGTGACCAGGGGCCCGGGGACCGGGGGCGCCAGCCTGCCAAAGAGGTCACCAGAGCTGCCCTTTTATGTGCGAACAGAAGGAAGCCAGTCCCACATCGAAGAGTGAGACCAGACCTCACGCCTGGCCACCTATATAAGGGCCTCAACTACCCTCTTTAATAGGTAACTGGTCTCTCCAACTGCTTATCATACGTGCTTTAAGTTATCTATTCATCCCATCTATACTAACTTAGGCATCGGAGAGGAGAAGACCGGCCCGCCCGGTATTCCCCTTAGTGAGCAGGTTAAGCAAGAGGAGATCACATCTAGATTCTACCAGGCCTACGGGTTTGACCAGAAACAATTGGCGCCGTCTGTGGGAACTTCTTACATAAAAACCACGTAAGCATCACTAAAATGGCAGAAAGCTCAGAAGCGGGCCAGGAAAGAAATGCAACGGAGGGTCAGCGGGTTGCACTAGAGCAAGCGCTCATCTCCACCCCGGTCGCTGTACGGGAGCAGCGCAGCGACCAGGGCAACCAGGAAGATGGCAGCTGTGGGAGGCCGACCGGCACGCAGGGGGCACACAACGATGGCATACGCGGGAAAGGCCCGGTGGAGGGAGACCAACCAACCGACCGGGGCTTCTCGCTGACATTCTCGGACGATCCGAGCGACAAAGAAGAGAGTTTGTTCGGTGACAGCGACCGAGACACCACATACAGCCCCGACCGGCACGATATGGCGGGGGAGATACGGGCGATGAGGGCAGAAGTCGGTCGCCTGCGTGTGGAGGGCGACCGGGATAGAGAAAAATCCAATGCCCGGTATGAGCAAATGGAGACAGTAAAAGCTGCCCTGGTGGCTGCCCTGGAAAGAGGCCAGTAGCGCAGCGCCGCCATGACAAGGGCAACTACCCCCGCACCTGGCCGACCTCAGCGCCTTGAGACAGGGCAATCTTCGGGAGGAAGGTCCAGCGACCGCAGGAGGGCGGAGTCCCCGAGCGGCCTGGTTTTGCCAATGAGCACGCCGGCACCCCCGCAGTCGCGCGCTTCATTCGAGGATGAAGTCGTGACCCCGACCGCACGGGCACAACAGATACTCACCGACTCTGTGTCGGATCTAAAGGCCCAAATGGATGCCAACGAGAGAAGGGCGGCGCGGCCGATGGAAGGCGCGCGATTCAACGAGCGTATGGGCCCTTTCTCGCACCGAGTCCTGGAGTCGGGGAGGTCTGGTAACCAGAAGTCCCTAAAGCTCACATACTCGGGATCCGGCTGTCCATACCAGTATTTGGACAGTTTCCGGTCCCAAACGTGCGCCAAAGGCTACTCCGACGCAGTATGCTGCAACATTTTCCAGGAAACCCTATCCGGAGAGGCGCTCAGCTGGTTCTACGAGCTTCCGGCAAACTCCATCGAGGCGTTCGAGCAGCTGGCCGACCGGTTCGTAGGCCGCTTCATCCTCCGAGTCGAGGGAGCCCGGACATCAACCATCCTCTTCAACTGCATGCAGGCACCTGGCGAGGAGCTAAGGACGTTTGTCAACCGCTGGCAAACGGCGACGGCCGGGGTTCGGAATCTCGACAAGGGTATCGCCGAGATGGCGTTCAAACAAGGGCTCCGGCCGGGAAAATTTTCATACGCCGTATGGGTGGAACTCCCGCAGGGGTATGATGAGCTAATGACAATGGCCATCAGGCATGCTCAGGTTGATCATGAGACGTATGGGCATCATCTGCTGAAGAGAAAGCGGGACGAGCAGCGGGAAGAGCACCCCCGGGAGGAGCACCCCCCTACCGCCCGAGAAAACAAGGCCGGCCAGCGGAGCGAGAATCGGGGCGCCCGACAGGGCAGACCCAGCAGAAATTTGGGGAGTCAACAGCGGCAGAAGCCCTATCATGACAAACCCCAGGGCGAGCACAAACCGGCGCAGTACCGGCAAGAACGCCCCTGGCAATCATGCCAGTAGCAGAACGTCAAAAGGTCTTCACCACCCTAACCTCTTCATACGAGGACATCTTGCACGAGAATGGGAACATCATTCCCCCACCGCCGAGGAGCAAGTACCCGAAGGGGAAACTTACCCAGGCGCGAACGGGCAAGTACTGCTCCTATCACGATGAAGCTACCCACCGGACGAACAGTTGCTTCGCCCTCAAGACTGCGGTGGAGGGCTTGATTAATAGCGGTCAGCTCCAGGTATATAGGGGACAGAAGAGCAGATCCCGACCGGGAGCAGGGCCAGGGCTGGCATATCAGCGGTTCAACCAACGTAACATCATATGTATGCCAACTATTTTGAGAGAAATTCCACCGGTTCCACCAGTGTAAAAATATGTATATATCCAAAGAGTAATACAAGCAAAAACCGTTCCGGCGGATTTACAAAGAAAAAGAGCTTGAAACAAAAATCTTCAAGGAGCTGCGCCCCCCCCCCCCCCCCCTCAGCGGGTATCCCACCAGTTTCTCCAAATGGAGCCACCGCACCCTCTCCAGCAGTTGCAGTTACATGAGCCCCACTTTCCCCTTCCGGTTGCTCCTCTTCTACCGACTGCTCATGGGTATCTTCACCGGCCCTCGCCTTCGGCATTTGAGAGATGTCCAGGTACCTCTTCTCTTCCCACTCCGCATAGGCATCGGCAATACCCGACTCCCTAGCCTTTTCCAGGAGCTTAAGGAACTGATCACTTTCGTGATATTTGAGGACAACCTGCTGGTAAAGCTCCGGGTCCACTTCTCCAACCGCAGTGGCGGCACGGACAGCGGCAGCTCCCACCTGGAGCTCATCCACTCTCTCCTCCAGCTCGGCTCTCTCCTCCTCAGCCTGCTCTTTCTCCTCCTCGAGGCTCCGGACCTACTCTTCTAGCTTGGCCACCTGCTTCTTGGCCCTCTCCTCCAGTCTGACCTTCTCCCGCTCCAGCCTGGACTTCTCCACTTCCAAGCGCTCACGGGCTTCTGTTAGAGCGGCCACCTGCCTCTTCAGCTCCGGCAGCTCCTCACTCGGGTCCGGCTGGTACAGATTGTACAATAGCTACACACAACAGGGAGCCAATTAAGCAAACAGCAAGAGTAACAAGTTATGAACAGTGCCATGGCACCAGGCAGTTCTTACCCGGAGAACCGACTCCTTGCTCTTCTGGCGGTTCTCCCCCGCCAGGGCTCCAGGCTCATCCAGACCAAGGCCGGCCACGTCCGCCGCCAGGCTCCGGACGAAGGGACTCTCCAGACCTCCCCTCTGTTCCTCCGCAGGAGCGGGGCTACTCTGCTGACCGGTAGAGTTTGAGCCAGCAGCGGTTTTGTCCCCAGCGGAACTCGCCGCACCGCTGACCACCTTGAGCCGTTTCGCCAAGTTCTCACCTGACGACCGGCCGGTCAGCGTCACCAGTGCGGAGGGAGGGACGTCCATAATCCTCCGCCTCTTCTCACCCTGGCCGTCCGGTGAAGAAGATTGTGCGCCTGACCGGGTGACCCTGTTGACGAGCGGAACCGATCCCGGCCGGTGCGGAATCCTCAACACCCCACCAGGAACCTTTGGTGGCCCTCCGGTGGACTTGCCCTTTCCGGGTCCCGCTTTGGGCGCAGCGGGGTGACTCTTCACACGCCTCAGAATATAGGCGTCCTCCTCAACGTCCATGGCCCTCGGTTCGGCGTGAACGGTAAGCCGACCGGACTCCTCGTCCACCGAGGTCCGTGAAACGACCTCCCCTTTTTCCTTCAACCTTGAGAGAAGGTCTTCACCATCCATGGATAGCGTGTTGCCGGGCTTGACGATCGTCCGGGAAGATGCACCTGCAGGACAAACAAATGGTTAGTATCAACTCGGTCAGCAGAAATGCCACCGCTTAAACCTTGGTACGCACCGGGATCTCGCCCGAGACTGCAGTACTCTAACACCTCCCGCCGAATGAAGTTGTAGGAGCTTCGCTCGAGATCGTCCCAGCATCCGAGTATAGTCATAATCCTTTCCCGCTCCAACCCGGACAGTTCGAACGATTGGTCGCCAAGGGACTAGAAGGCACCAGGAACCCGATACATTTTACTCCTCTTCTGCCACTCCCCCAACCCCCCCCCCCCCCCGCCCCGCCATCACCACCTTTTTCCTCCAGCTATTGTCCACCCATGAAGGCAGGTGGGTGATGATAGGCTGGAAGTGTCGGGCGCTAAAGGTCAGACAACCTCGGGACCCCCTCTTCTTCGAGAATGATATTCTGTACAGTGCCCGGAACTCGTTCACCGTTGACATGCTCATCCCGGACAACTCGTACAGGCAACCGAGGCTCAGCAGCCGCCTCCACTGGTTCCCGGGAAGCTGCGCGGGGAACACTTGCAGAGCGCTAAGCGTATACTGCACGAAGTCCGGCAGCGGGAGCGAGAACCCGTGGTGAAATTGATCTCCGTGAACAGCTACCCAACCCGCCTCCGGGTTACAGGCCGATTCTCCGGGATTCAGCTGCCGTAACGCCACCTCATCGGGGATACTCCACGTCTCCCGGAAGGCGGCAATCTCTTCGGGGTTCATAGTACCCTCCGGCTCATCGCACTCCACGGCCTCTTCCCCACTCCCGATCGTGTAGCTCACGGGCGAAGTGCCAGCAAAGCGCACCCCGTGCGGGATGCCCTCAGATCCCGAGGACCCGGAAGGCGAGACCCCGCCCAGGAGCGGTCAGCGGCTTCGGCCTTCGGGGATTCCGAACCGAGCCACTCCTCCAATCTCTCCTCATCGTCCACCACAGGACGCCTGTCGGCCGATTCGGAAGCCCCATCAGAGCTTGCAGAAGCCATTTAAACCTAAGGGGAAGAAAACAAAACCCCACCGCTGGTCAGCAACAGGCTAGAACAGCGCCCTCTGCGGCTCCTCTCCAAAATTACCGCAGACGCCCCACTCAAAACAACTCACAATCGGCGACAGAACACCACCCCGCCGCAAAACGCCAAAAAAGAAAAATACGAGGAAAGGCGAGCAAGACTTACCAATTACTATGCACAACCGAGGAAAGTCCGTCCTACGAAAACACGGAGCAATAGTAGGCAAAGACCCAGAACGCTTGGGGCACGGATATCGCGAGGCACCTCCACAGAGCTTTCGCCGGATTCCTCTCCAACCTTCTCTTCTTCTCTTTGGGCCAAAGAGCAAAACATAAGTTATGAAGACAAATGAGGCCTTTTTATAGACGGGTCCGATGCCCTAGGCACCCCTATAATCCTCCCAAAACACGCAATCAGGACAACTCAAACGCCTGCGAATCCAGGCCCTCCATCTCAGATCGCTCCCTGCTGACACGTGTCCTAGCATCGGTAACCTTCCCACTCCATCATAACTGATGGGACTGATGGGCTTCCTCCTTAAATGCATGTCAGCCACTTGTCCCGTCTATAAGCGGCAGTTAAGGGAGATAGGAGCGGGAACCGAGGTGTTAAACCCCCCCCCCAATTCCCCAAGAGCCAAGGCTCATCACCGGTTAGGCATCATTCAACCGGCTCCATGGCTGTTCACCGGTTATGATCATCCAACCGGCTGCATGGCATCTCACCGGTTAGGCACCTCCATGGCAGTTCACCGGTTATGATCATTCAACCTGCTGCATGGCACATCACCGGTTAGGTATCATCCAACCAGCTACATGGCATCTCACTGGTTAGGCATCATTCAACCGGCTCCATGGCAGTTCACCGGTTATGATCATCCAACCGGCTGCATGGCATCTCACCGGTTAGGCATCATTCAACCGGCTCTATGGCAGTTCACTAGCTATGATCATCCAACCGGTTGCATGGCATCTCACCGGTTAGGCATCATTCAACCGACTTCATGGCAGTTCACTGGTTATGATCATTCAACCGGCTGCATGGCACATCACCGGTTAGGTATCATCCAACCGGCTGCGTGGCATCTCACCGGTTAGACATCATTCAACCGGCTCCATGGCAGTTCACCGGTTATGATCATCCAACCGGATGCATGGCATCTCACCGGTTAGGCATCATTCAACCGGCTCCATGGCAGTTCACCGGTTATGATCATCCAACCGGCTACATGGCATCTCACCGGTTAGGCATCATTCAACCGGCTCCATGGCAGTTCACCGGTTATGATCATCCAACCGGCTGCATGGCATTTCACCGGTTATGTAACATTCAACCGGCTCCATGGCATCTCACCGGTTAGGTAACATTCAACCGGCTCCATAGCATGACTCCGGTTATGAGAACATTCAACCGGCAAGGGCTTTATACACCCGGGAGAGTTTACATCTAACACATGTACTTTTTTCCAGCAGGATAAAAACTCTGCATCGCACTGAACTGCGATCAAAATGGGGATTCAAGGCGAGACTTGTCATCTCAACGCCTCCCCACCGGGCAGAGTGTTTCTCTAACACAGAACTCTCCCCGCAGGCACGTTGCCCCACGCTTATTCCAACACAAGCTAGGCCGAGCCACCGGGCTACTCCCGGCCTTCCGTTGGCAGCAATTTCGCCTTGGGAACTTGGGGGACTCATTACGGTATGGCAGTCCACCGGTCGAGTCCTCACCCATAACATCATCCCATGCACTCGTCTGGGTTTCACCCCGTTGCACATCTATTGCATGGCGGATTTCAACGCCACATCATCCCATGCACTCGTCCGGGTTTCACCCCGTTGCACATCTATTGCATGGCGGATTTCAACGCCACATCATCCCATGCACTCGTTCGGGTTTCACCCCGTTGCACATCTAATGCATGGTGGATTTCAACGCCACATCATCCCATGCACTTGTCTGGGTTTCACCCCGTTGCATATCTATTGCATGGCGGATCTCAACGCTACATTGTCCTCCCATGCACTTGTCCGGGTTTCACCCCGTTCCATATTCATGACACAACAACACTTGAGCACAATATCATCAGTATTGCAGGCATACTCATAAACTGTCACACCTCATCATTATAGGTACTCACATCACCACGCCTTCTCTACCCGAGCGTCCGGTCACGCCCAATCTTCAACGTGGACTTGGGGGACTGGGCACCGTGGGGTTGGTAACCCTGCGGGTCTGCGGGACAGGTGCAAGACATATTAAGTCCCCATTCAAGATTGCACTTGACCGGGAACTTGGGGGACTTGTTGACAGTAGCCACAGAAGGGCTACATAAGCCCACAGACCCGCAGCCAGTCCATCCGGGGCCGGCCTGAGGCCCGGAGCAGGACCACCAGCACCCGGATCCGAGGTCCAGCAGTCTACCTTGTGACCAGGGGCCCGGGGACCGGGGGCGCCAGCCTGCCAAAGAGGTCACCAGAGCTGCCCTCTTATGTGCGAACAGAAGGAAGCCAGTCCCACATCGAAGAGTGAGACCAGACCTCACGCCCGGCCACCTATATAAGGACCTCAACTACCCTCTTTAATAGGTAACTGGTCTCTCCAACTGCTTATCATACGTGCTTTAAGTTATCTATTCATCCCATATATACTAACTTAGGCATCGGAGAGGAGAAGACCGGCCCGCCCGGTATTCCCCTTAGTGAGCAGATTAAGCAAGAGGAGATCACATCTAGATTCTACCAGGCCTACGGGTTTGACCAGAAACAGGAATTTTCTGTAAGAGTTTATGGAACTAGACATTAGCATTTTGATACAAGCTGATACTGTGTGAAGTTTTAGAGTTCAATGTAAAACATCAGTGTATTGATTAAAGCTTGTAATCGATATTAGTTTTATTAAGGCAATCTGTTTTGAATTTTGAATTCAAATGTGTATGGTTATTGAGTGTAATCTATCAGATAAAGACAAATAAGTTACAAGACAGTTTCCTTGATGGAAGGAACTGCCTTAACTGTCTTTTGATATAAAGTGAGTTACCTTCATTGATCCCTGCTAAAGCACCACACCTCAATTCAATTGTCTCATCAACAAAATGAGATTAAGGGTGAATGTAGGAGAAGAACAATGGAAGGAGATAGTTTATCTAGTTTGTATCTCTACACATCTTCATATTCAATTCAGTTTATATTACTTAGTGTTATATATGTATCGATCCTAGATTTGTCACAGTTGATTTAGTTTGTGTGATTATGCATCTTATTTAGTTTGATTCTAACAATTGGTATCAGAGCCAACTGTGCTCAGATTAGGATTGATACCGTTAATATGGATCCATAAGAACACATTTCTGATACCGGCATATTGCTGTAATATGAAATAAGATACACGTATTTTTGTAAAGCCATAGGTTCAGAAACACTCTATCGCAAGTTTTTGTTTTACAGGGGAATACCATCTCATTTTTCCACACTCAAGAACATGAATGGACATGAGCCATGACGCCATCTGACTCCCGACCACGATCCTCATCGTTTTCAACTTCTGTTTCAGTTGGCTCAAATACGATCACTTACGCACTCTGTTTTCTACAACCAACCAATATTAATAGGGATTCTACATCGATCCTTGTTTCCAAGAGAACGATTTGGTTGGTGAAGGCTTTGGGCTTCTTGGATTTCCTAAATTAATAATAGGATGGTGGAAGAGGATTTGTGGCAATCTTATTGTAGGGAATTTGCTCCTTCCAATTTGAATTCCTGGGCCATCCTTTATGCAGTAATCACTTATATTGATCACCAAATACTGCCTTCTCAAGTTGGTGTCGATCCAGCCCTTGCTGTACGTATGAGAGAATATGTATTACCTATCCAAATTCTTCTGCATTGTGCATCTCCTACATCTCCATCCTCTATAGCTTGTATCTCCTCTCCAGGTATATATATATATATATATATATATTTTTTTTTTCACTCTCTAACTGGGTATGGAATTGATATTCTATATGATTGGAATCTTCCATTCGATTTATCTAAGGTGGAGATGAAAGCTTCCCTTGCTGTTATGAGAAGTTTTTTCTTTTGGTCAATTAATAATGTTGGGGTTGTTTCATTGGTATATATGTGTTGAAGATAACTTGGGACTATAATTGATGAATAGAGAAATCATTGTTAAACGATAATGGACTTTAAAGAGTTACATAAGAAATCATAGACATGAAGTTGAGTCTATGGGTGGAGGCAATCGGTATTGTCTGTTTATCTATACCACTGATTAATCTGGTTTTAAACTCACAATTGTTTAACTGCAAGTATTGTGCATCTAGATTGAAAAACTGATTTATATCCTTGTTCTTTTATTTCCCTTATGGGATCATGAGATTGCAAATACTTAAACTGCCTAGTTGTACTTTGCACAGAAATATCTATGTTTATATACATTTGGGTATATATAGTTTTGTGTCTCTATTCATGTTAACTTCACTGTAAGCAACAAGAGCCAAACAAGGTTATGCCTTTTATACATGACATATTTGCACTGCATTGTGGGGACATAAGATTATTCACTTGTTTGATTGATATGTTTTCAAACCCGGCTTACAGCCTTTGAATATTTCTTAGGAATCACAGAACTTTTCTTGGTTGGCAAATTGAGTGATTGAAATGTTTTAGCCAAAGAAAAGGATCTTAACCATTTTCAGTTTTTCTGAAATTTTCGACTCAGTCACTTACTTCTGCAATACTGTACAGATCTACTGGAAGTTTGAGGTTGGGTTCTTCTGAAGAATTATAGATGACATCTTAAAGAGTCATCTGAAATTGGAATCACCTAAAACGAGATTTTTTGGAATTAGTTATGATTTTCCAAAGTCAAGAGTCAGTTAGAGAAAATTTTACTGATATATTTGTTTTAAGCAGAGGCAGACTCCTATAACACTTTTGATTCCAAAATGGCATTATATATGAAGATTACATCTTATTCATCTCAGTCCATGTTTATGCTTACATGATCTTACTACCTAAACAAATTTGTTTTGAAACGATATCTGGGAATTTTGTTATAGTCCGCATACAGTATTTATATACGAGTCATGTTTGATAGGCAATCATTGATATGAGAGAAATTCTGAATTATATATATGCTTGTTTCAGTTACTGACTTTTGATCCCTTGTGAAATTCGTCATGTTGTGTGCTGCCACAATAGCCCCATGAATGAACATTACATAAGATCTATATGTTGATGAAATATTTAGTATGAAATCAGTTATATTTGCATAATAAAGTGTTGTCGAACTGACAATTATATAGCATAAGATTGTTTTCAGTTTCATCAGGATGCATGAGATTATGAAACTTAAAATTCAATTTGAGTACAATTTCCAAAGAAGTTTTCATCAAACATTTGGTTTCTTAATCTTGTATATATTAGTTGAATGGACATTCAGAACTATTAAAGATGAGTACTCCACAAAGAATGTCAGGTCTTGAAAATAGAGAGTTCATTTTATACATATATATACATACAAGTTCAGTTAAATGACATTCAATTATGAATTTCATTTGTTTTAGGAAATTAAAATTATTCTGGTATTATGAGACACTAGAATATATACTGATAAACTTCATTCCATCATCAAAACTCTTTCCATTGAGCATAATTCAGATTGAATTGAACTGTTAAATGAATCAAGTTTTAAGAAGGTGAAAGTTAACATTGCACTGTTTTATATGATCTATGATATGTTACTCTTGCACTTTTGGTTTCTATTCTGCATTGAGTTACTAGTAAAGAACATATAAGAGAACACACAGTAGACTCCAATATTTTAGTTTCACAAATTTTCATTGATTAAGGATTTGTTTAATTCCTTGAAACTTTATTTATGTCGCAGTATTCATTGGTAACCTTTAGATACTTGTTACTGTTTATATTTCAAGCTCTATCTAAAATATGTTTATTGCAAATTTTGTTATGTCATTCGAGTATGATTTATACTACTCTTCCCTATATGTCATCAGTTTTCTCATTCAAAGAATAATAAAAACAGGGGGAAATATACATGTGTGTGTGTTTTTATCATTCTAGTTATTTTCTTTATAGACTTGAACTTGATTGTCTGAAATTGTAGTTCCCTTCAAATATGAGACTAGTATATTTTGTGAAAGTTTCATTATCAATCTATATATGTAGATTCTTTAGTTGTTAGATTTTAATCAGTAAAGGTAAAAGAACAGTGTGAGTATATTTATGGTAGTTATAACTTATGATTTTAGTAACTTTTCAGTCTTATATTGTTGTAATCAGTTTTATGTCTTTGCTATCATAGGTATGTAATTTACAAATGCATGATGCAATATGAATGAACAAGGTTCAGAGTTTGGATCATTTGAACTCATTATCTTCATTATTAATATATGCTTGAAACTTGATTTAATTGTTCTTTAAGATATGCATATGGGGAAAGTACCTTCAACTGTTGCATTAACTATGTTTTACATTATGCTGCCATAGTAGCCTTGTATACATAGTTATGTGAACAAAAAATGTTTATTTCATTGTATTACATAATGCTGCCAAAGTAGCCGTATGTACAGTGTTATAAGCAAGCTATATGTGTTTTCTTGGTTATTTCATGCAACTTATACTTCATGCCATCACAGTGGTTATTATGTAAATGCATGAACTAAATCATTTGTTAACAGAAAACTTTAACTCAAATAAGCTTAAAATTTAATTTGACTCTGATTTCCAAAGACGTCAGTGTTCAGACATTTGGCTTTTGAGTTGCATGTGTGCATCAATAAACATTCGGATGATGTTAGAGATAAGTGTATCACAAGTGGTACCAAATTCTTGATAATGTCATAGCTTTTTGATATGTGTATGTGCATTCATTAAAATGTTGTTCAAAAATTGAACAAACATTTGAGACATACAGTACTGGTATTTAGTTTAATTACCAGAACATGAATGGCTGATTGCTAAGCTGTGTAGGCTTAAATACAGTAACGATATATTAACCCTAAATGATTGATAGTGAAACTTGTATATTTTCATCTACTTATTAGTTATTTTAACTTTTGCTATTATATCAGAATTCATTTAATACTGCACTCATCTTATGATTGAAATATTACTTTTATCGTTTTGTACTTTATCTATGTATTAGTGTTTAGTTATTTAATACACTGAGATTATGAATCATGCTCTGGAATTAAAGATAGATCTTGACATAACAATATGTCTCTTATGATGCATTGATTCACTAGTTTAGTTATAATCTCTATCATAGATCTTTTGTCTTCAATGATGCCATATAGATATATGTCTTAATCATTTATTAAGTTAAGTAGTCTGTTGTGCATTATGTGGCATCCGAAACTTATAGAAAGTTTGCTGTTTTTCATTACTTCACTATTCCAGAAGATGTGGTTGTTCAGGTAAAACTACTTGTATTGATGCATCATGAATTGAATTATGCTTACATCAGTACCTTGACAAAATTAAGTGTTTGTGGTTAAGTTTCTTGAACAAAGTCTTCTGAACTTAGTCACTAGTAGACTATAGGAAACTAAAGCATGGTTGTGATTATCTGCCTATTACCAAATATCTCCTTCATGTTTATACTCATAAATGGTTATTCATGAGAATAGTCGAATATGTTATGAATATTTGATGCATTTGTATGAGTATATTATGTTTAAGTACTATCTTGTAATGAATATGTTTTCAGTTAATCAGTCATTTGGAAATTTTTCATGTGACTTTTGTCATTTGAATGAAATTAGTTTTCAATATAAAGTTGCTGCACAAGTAAAACTATGTACATATGCAGACCTGATGCTGATATACTCAGTAGGATAATGCAGCTTTCCATCTAGTTAAAAATAATTTTGGATCAAGCGCATTTTATACAAATCGATTACTGTATATAAATTAAACATGCACAAAATCATACTTGAGGTAGTTTCATGTGATTTTACCGGCCGTATTTGTGATTATAGAAATCTAATGATTTTCTACTTCATTATACTTTTCTATGGTTCAATGCAGTTTAGTGAAATTAACAGGACTTTGGAAAACAGATGATGTTCTTGAACTTTTGTGCACACTTAAGAGAACTCTACAAATGCAAGTTAATTTTGCATGATATCTAGTTCAGTGGGAGATTGTAAGAGTTTATGGAACTAGACATTAGCATTTTGATGCAAGCTGATACTGTGTGGAGTTTTAGAGTTCAATGTAAAACATCAGTGTATTGATTAAAGCTTGTAATCGATATTAGTTTTATTAAGGCCATCTATTTTGAATTTTGAATTCAAATGTGTATGGTTATTGAGTGTAATCTATCAGATAAAGACAAATAAGTTACAAGACAGTTTCCTTGATGGAAGGAACTGCCTTAACTGTCTTTTGATATAAAGTGAGTTACCTTCATTGATCCCTGCTAGAGCACCACACCTCAATTCAATTGTCCCATCAACAAAATGAGATTAAGGGTGAATATAGGAGAAGAACAATGGAAGGAGACAGTTTATCTAGTTTGTATCTCTACACATCTTCATATTCAATTTAGTTTATATTACTTAGTGGTATATATGTATCGATCCTAGATTTGTCACAGTTGATTTAGTTTGTGTGATTATGCATCTTATTTAGTTTGATTCTAACATTTTCTAGTCTTACGAGCTAGAAAAGAGATCTTGAATTCCACTGATATAGACATCGTGACCGTACGTACGTGTGCATTATTATTCCAACTTGTATATTATAATTTTAAACAAATTATTTTTGTCAGTTTCTTTGATTACAAGCTAGTTTTGTGGAATAATACAACCTTTTTATGCTCTTCAAGATGTTCCAGTATTTTAAAGTATTTCTGATGGCCAAGAAATGAGAATATGGGTTGTAATTGGCAGATCTTGAATCTTGCAGAATGTCTGATAGGGATTCATAATATGCATGGAAAGCGGATGATGCATGATCGAGGCAAGCAGCTATAGGTGACCAAAATGAACAAGCAGCTTATATGTTTTCAGGGTTTTGTGTCTTCAATTATATCTGACAATGAATTCAAGTTCAAGCAATATATATCTCGAACTCTTAATATAATTATATGCCCATTGATCAAGGATTCATACATGAACCTATATATATTATATAGTTGACTGTTTGGAGAACAAAAGATTTGGAGGAATTAAACAAGATTATTGAAGATTTTTATTTGCTAACATTTAGATATCGCACTATATAATTCAGTTATATATGTGTTTGGTCAGTTTGACTACCGTGAGGCTAGGGTAAATCATGTAGTGTACGGTAGATATACTACATATTATGCATGTGTCTTGCATCAAGTTATCCATACAAAAGAGTGTTGATAGCAAATACTAGCTTGAAATCGAATTAAAAAACCAATGAATCTCAAAAGCTGCAAGCCGACAATTAACTTGAGGTTCAAGCAACAATGTCATTGTTGAACTGAAATGTTGAAGAGTAGCAAGTAACAAACTACTTGGGTAAAGTTCATTATTTCGGCGCCACTTGCTTGCCACTTTTCTTCTCCTTCCAGAAAAAAATTACATTATAAATACCCTCAAACCGTATTCGCCACCACCACATTCATCAGTCCTCCAAGCCTTAGCTAGCTCTTCTCTGCCTCTCTCTCGTCTGCAAATTACAAACCCAAAAGTACGTAGAGAGAAAATGGCAAACTACTCCAGAAGCCTCCTTGTTCTCTCACTTGTCTTAATATTCATGAGCGTTAACTTAACCCTAGGCGCCACCGCTGCAATCACTTACACAGTGACAAGTCTAGGAGCGAACCCTGACGGCAAGACCGACTCAACCAAAGCATTTCTGTCTGCATGGACCGAAGCTTGTGCCTCCGCCAAGCCCGCTGTCATTTATGTCCCGGAGGGGAGGTTCTTGCTTCACAAAACGGTTTTCAACGGGCCATGCAAGAACAGCGCCATTACATTTCAAAATGCCGGCACACTTGTTGCACCATCAGATTACCGGGAAATAGGAAATGCTAGTAACTGGCTTTTCTTTGAGCATGTGAACGGGGTTACCATATCCGGTGGTATTCTTGATGGACAAGGCACTGGATTATGGGACTGCAAGGCCTCTGGCAAGGGTTGTCCTAAAGGAGCGACTGTAAGTTATTACCTCAGACGCACATAACATACATGTCCAATTAAATGATGTGAAACATATATATATATATATATATATATATATATATATATCTTGTTCTGTACAGAATTTAATTTTCTATATGTGGATTTATATATATGCAGACACTAGGTTTTTCCAATTCGAACAACATTGTGGTGAATGGAGTGTCGTCCTTAAACAGCCAGATGTTCCACATAGTCATCAACGGCTGCCATAACGTGAAATTACTAGGTGTACGGGTTTCTGCCTCTGGCAACAGTCCCAACACCGATGGCATTCACGTTCAAATGTCTACTGGTGTCACTATTCTCAGCTCTAAAATTTCTACTGGAGATGATTGTGTCTCAATTGGCCCCGGCACCAGTAATTTGTGGATTGAAAACGTTGCATGTGGACCTGGACATGGAATTAGGTAAAAATTAAGTATTGAACCTAACTGGCATGGGGATCTGTATGACTTTAAGGCATTTGGGGTTTTCATTTAGTTTTAATTTAGCATTGATTTTGTTGGTGCGTACTGTGCAGCATTGGGAGCTTAGGCAAGGAGCAAGAAGAAGTTGGTGTGCAAAACGTAACAGTTAAAACAGTTACATTCACTGGTACTCAGAATGGTGTGAGGATCAAGTCATGGGGTAGACCCAGTACTGGGTTTGCTAAAAACATTCTCTTCCAACATGCTGTAATGGTCAATGTCAAAAATCCTATTGTTATTGATCAAAATTACTGCCCCGACGAGAAGGGTTGCCCTGGTCAGGTAAGATGAATATATAGCACCACGACTCCACGAGGTTACGTACGTTTCTGTTCTGTGATATTTATCGTACATCCATTTTACTGGTTTAGTTTTGACACACTCTTTCATTTATTTCTTTAACAGGAGTCTGGAGTTCAAATTAGCGATATCATGTACCAAGACATTCATGGTACATCGGCAACAGAAGTTGCTGTGAAATTTGATTGCAGCTCCAAGTATCCTTGTAACAAAATCATATTGGATGATGTCAAGCTCACTTACAAGAATCAAGCTGCTGAAGCTTCTTGTAGCCATGCAGATGGATCAGCTGAGGGTACGGTTCAACCTACAAGTTGTCTGTAGTACAGGAGATACACAGATTTCTTCCCTATGAGACAAAAAGAAGGAGATTTATATCGTCAGAAAAAAAAGAAGGAGAATTATACAAAATTTAGAGGATTGTTTTTAGTATAGTAGTGCAGGCAACTCGTTAAGTATGAAGTTACGTTGATTGAGCCTGCAGCGTTGGTAGCCCATTAATTGGGTTTCCGGCCGGCAGCCTAGCCTGTCCTATATCCTTGCAAATTTGCTAGGTAATCATGTTGATTAAATATAACCATTGTTGAGGCCTTGAGCGTCCTGTACTTTCAGGATATGATTTGCAAAATACTTGTGTATTGATTAATTAATTTGATCCTAATAGTGATTATTCAAGTTGACAAAGAACCGAGTTGGTGCATGCCTCAATTAAGTTTGGCCGTTTGGGTCATTTTCTTCAATTGAATTTTGTAGTTTTAAGAGGATATTTGCGGCCACTATATAGTTAGAAGGTGTATTATCTGTTTCCTTGTTAACGGTGTATTATATGTTTTCTTATAGGAAGAAATATCACTTTGGTCATCCAACTATGTTTGGTTCGACACTTTGGTCACTCAACTTTTAAAAATTTCTCTTTGATCATTCAACTATACCACCGTATTATCACTTTGGTCATGTCGTATATTTTTCTCCATTAAAATGTGATCTCCTCATTAATTTCAATGATATTTTCAAGATGGAAATTATTAGTGGTCATTTATTTTAATTAAATTAAAACCAAGGTATTAAATATCGACGATTACGGAAATATCGATCGTTTGAAAAAAAGAAATTTCGATGGAAATTTCGAGAAAATATCGAATATCGATGGAAATTTTACCAAAAATTTATATAAAAATTGTATATTGTTGTGGGAAATACTGAATTGGTCTACTCATTTCATTGATAATCCCCTTTATATAGGGTGAGTATTACAACGGTAATAGGAAATACATTAATGACAATAATGACTACATAATTATCTATCGTCAGTTACATTGACGAAGGCACATAATACGTTTTTCCTTCAACACTCCCCCTTGTGCCGAGTCAGAGATAGAATGGTGCATGTGGTGTTGCCTCATTAAAAACCTTGCCAAGTAACAAAAACCCAATGGGAGAAAATAAAACTTTGGTCGAAGGACAAAAAGAGCGCAACGCACCTATTACATTTGAAAACAACATGTATGTGCTAGACTCCCCCTGATGTCTGCACCTCCCCCTGATTTTTACATTAATCATGGGATTCTCCCTGATTCTTTCATTTGATCAAGGGAGCTTCAGTAACATTAGCATAGTTATGCATTTTCACATGTTTTTCCAAATATGACTTTGAGCAATGATTTAGTAACTAAATCTTGCCACATCGTCCTCAGATCCAACTTGATTTACTTTGATCTTGAGGATAAGGTTGTTCATGAACTGAATGCATAGATTCATATTTGAACATCAGGTTCACTCGTGGTATGACCTTCATATAACAAAATAGTCATAACTTCGTCTAGAGTATGAGTGAACCATTAAGAGATTTGAAATTGATCTGTGATAACAGATTTTCTTATCTCACCTTTAATGCGTTTTTCTTTACGCATAGTTAGCTATGACGTGGATAATTTCTTTATCATGTCACATTCTATGTAGAGATTGAATAAGCCCAAATCTTTCATATCTTTAATGAAAGAACGATTTGCGTTGCGTAGGCGCATAGTTAGACATAGCTTTACAAATTTACATCGAATGAGAGGTCGAGTCTTACATATTATGTTTAAGTACAATCATGCGTCATTGCACTTGTATAGGAATTTCATTTCCCAATACTTCTTCGTCATCTTCCTTTAGATGAAAAACGGATCTATTGTTAGAGTAAAGACTTCGACTGATCATGGGAATATCTGTAGGCCTCACTTTATTCTTTAAAGTGCCTAAGCCGATTGATGGATGATCACCATCATTACAGTCCTTGAGTTCCATTTCAAGACTGTGTATTCCCAAAATCTTTTTCATTCTCAACTTAGGATTTACAATACACTGAGTTTCTCTTATTTCATTTAGAGTTCATATATATCCATAATGAAAACGCAAGGGCATAATTCATCAATCCCTTTCCAATCAAGTAGTCACTTTAGTGAACGTTCCGATTTCTTTTGCAAACGTACTCATGTGATCTAGAGTCACTTGATTTGGGTGGATCAAGTCCGTTTAGGATCCTCATGTATATCTCTTAATTTAGATCCCCATAGAGATATATGTTTTGATCACTTTTCGTAAGCTGCATGTTCAGTTTTTCGGAAACTACCAAACTGACAAGGTAGTGGAGTGCAATGACATCCATTACGAGAGTTTGTCTCATCGTAGTCCATTACGAGAGAATATCTCCTCGTAGTCGATTCCAGTGCGTTTTTGAGAGACCTTGCGCCATAAGGTGAGTTTGCATACTCTTATTCTCATTACGCATTCTAACAAAGATATATTTGATAGGGTTTATATTTGCGGTGTCGGCGTCACCTGCCCAAAAGACCTATCTCTTTGTTTATACTGGATCGCTTCTTTCCATTAGGCCAGTTTACTAAGTTGACATTTTTCAACGAAGTATGGTTCGATAGTAGACTCATTATTCCACGTCCTCATGTACACTAGTGTAATGTGTTTGTAGAGATCTCTATACTTTAAGGATTGGTTCTAACATTTGAGGCGTCCCCCAATGATAACCACAATCCAGAAATATTCTCATGAGACGGATTTGAGTATCACTGATCAATAGATCAGGTTGTGCCAAACTTGTTTTCTTCCTTTACACAAGTATGTATCGAACCTAGGGTGGCCTCCCCCTCTTCCTTGGAGAGCCACGGCCTGTGACACCATTTATGCCACTTATGGCGTCACCATGCCACCATCCATGGTGGCAGTGCAATACCCAATTCTTTTTGGGTGGTACCATGTCCTTTTGATAAAACACAATCCTTGCAGGTATATTTGCAGCAGGTTTATATGATCTCGTCACTTTAATGTATAAGACATCTGCACACTTTACTTTGTGTGATTTTGGGGATCGAGATGAGACACAGTGGGGACAAACCACGACAATTCCTGTCGTTCCACTTGAACATGCTTGTTCTTATCTCCCCCTAACGACGGGAAGACTGTCTCATCAAAGTGACACACCGCAAATCTAGCGGTGAGGAGATCGCCTGTCAAGGTTTCGACATAGCGGACTATAGCTGGAAGTTCATATCCAGCATAAATATTTATTCATCTCAATGGACCCATCATTGTGCGCTGTGGCGGCGCAATGTTGGCACATAAAAACATTTAATAGAGCTCAAGGATTGTAGATCCGTGTCAATCCAAAAGAGCTCAAGGATTACAAGTTCGTTTGAAATCCTAAAAAATTCTCACACATAGTCACCAGCTATGGTGTAAATTGGTTCAATGATGATGGCCATAGATGAAAAAGTAACGCTGCATGCAAAAATTGCATAACCCAAAACAGAAGTATTGGTGTGGTTTACCAATATTAAGACCATTACTGTAGTCGTTTTCCGTGAGACCAATTGGGTTTTTATATAGGAATATGATGTCCATTACAAATCCCATATAATAAGCCATAAAATCATCACACCTACGGAAATTAACCCGGCCTAGGTGCTTTGACTTTCTAGCATAAGCAGCATAAATTTTAATTGTGGATGGTGTCATGACACGTGACCAGCGTGTCGACACAACAACCAACACCATAAAATATCTATGGTGTCCGCAAGTTGGTTGAATCGATCCACTGAATCCTCTTTTGATTCAATATAACAACATAATGAGAAACTCATGTGTCCTTTGCATATGATGATCTCAATCATAATTGCTTTAACGAATAGGCTTTGAATGATAAAATCATGACGGATAGGAGAAGCATAATAAGGTATAAATGCATATGCTTGTGCATCAAATATATTATAATGCCACATTGGGGGAGCGGCAGAATTTAGGAATTGAACATACGTCTTCAACCCTATATGACAATATTTGAGGATAAAATGTTCATTGATCGTCCTCAGATTCGTGTGTGAACCATATTCTTCTGGTGTTTGCTTCTATTTATCCAAAAATATGGGTGTCCATAGTAGTTTCTTTAATGTATGGATCTCCATATCAAAGCCAATCTATGTCAGAATTCCAAAAGATCATTTTCTTATGACGTTGGATTTAATTAGCGGTTACTTAGAACCTACTAAGTTGACATATAATATTCTCTAATACTCGTTTACATTCGCAGTCATTTAGAGGTAATGCAAAGGAGCTCAAATGAATTCTCACTTGTGTCTTTTTCACATGAAAAATCGTGGCTTAAATTTCTTTATAATGTGGAAAACAAAATTCAATTTTCTCTTGGCATTATTTGTCAATTTGACATATGTTCAATATATATCGAAACGTAACTCAAGTTCTTTAGAGTAACTCGATTGGGAAATGGGAATTGTAATAAAAAAAAGATTTTAATCCCTATTAGGCATGTGTATTATGAATCCCAAAGGAAAATATATACTGATCCTTATTACTTTCTTTGATATACTAATCATTATCATATACTACTGATATAGTACTACTGTTCTTCAGTACTATTATTTTAGGGATTACATTGTGCGTTTCTTTACACACGGTTCTTTGTTTCATGCCTATATTATGATATGTTGCTTTACTTTATGCAATACTTTGCAAAGTTAGATGTAGAAAATTGAATCATGTGTATTATGAATAAAATTTGAATAATCTCAATTCCTTTAGAGAAAATTCAAAAAATTATCATGCCAACGATTACATTTAGTCTTGTCCAATTTAGAGAGAGAAACTTTAAGACCAAAAGTCTAATTTATGACAAAAAGTCGTATTTAGGCGTAATAGCCTTTATAAGGATATCTTGTAAATTTAAAAGTAGACTTAATCAAAGTCTATCTTGGATTGAGCAAAATCCTTTTTGCTCTTTTAATAGCTGCAATGATGAGATGTGTCATTTGACATATTCTTCCCATATGTTATGTCTTCAGTTGTAAATTCATTTTCGATGTTCTTGTTGGATATTGAAGATACTTTTCCAAAATCCGCGTATTTATATGATTCTTCATATTTATTAAAAGTCGTAGCTAATTCTTTGCTAGCTTATAATGTATGTATCAATACTTCATTGATTTACAACAATGACAGAGTGCTTCACTGCACATGACATGTCCCCTATGTCATCTTTTAAATGTTACATTGTTTCCACTTACTTTTGGATGATTATATGAATTTTACGTCCATGGTAATTACCCTTTGTTTTAGGGTCGTTGCATTACTTTGTCCAATTTGTTCAATAATATATATATATTTTTCTAAGACCTTACATCGTCATTGTTTTTTGATTTAGGGTTGTTGCATTACTTTGCAAAATGTGTTCCAGAAAATTTCTTTTTCTCATACCTTACATTGTCATTACCCTTTGGTTTAGGGTTGTTGCATTACTTTGCATAATTTGTTTCAGGAAATTTCTTTGTCTAAGACCTTACATCGTCATTACTCTTTGTTTTCTCATAACTTACATCATCATTGCCCTTTGTTTTAGGGTGATTGCATTACTTTGCATAATTAAATTTCAGGGATTTTTTTCTTAGACCTTACATTGTCATTCAAGATATTGAAATTATTTATTTAGCTATTTACATAAAGCAATTTGCATAAATATACCATGCTCAAGCCTTAGTCTGCTTAATAGGGGAATTTGGTACTCAAATTCTTCAGAGTCCAATATGTCAAAACTAAACTGTGATGGTTAAACCATCTATAAAATAGAGGGAGAATAAAATATATTAGTTTCGCGGTCTATGACATTCACGACAACTAAAATAAACCAATATACTTTATGGAAATCAAATGCTTTGTGAAATTTCGTTATCACAATAAAGTTTTTGATTTTTCCATATTCATTGCATGTAAAGCTAATGAAATTTCATTATCATTGCTTTTTATATAATCAAGAAGATATCCATGATGAAAAATTTTTCAAGAAATTAAAATTGGATCTCAAGACCAAAATTTGTAATGGTCATATTTTTCTTACTTCGTGAATATGCTTTATCACAATAATTGGTTTGTCCATTTTTATATTGTATTGCTCATGAGATTTGCATTATCATAGCAATGCTCAAATTAAATAACATGTTAAATAAAAACAATTATTTAACATAATAAAATAGACATATAATGATGCTCAAATTTTCATAAATATATGTCATAATATAATAAGATAAGTTTGAGCATTATATCATTAACGATTTAATGAAAATGATAACGTTAATTAGATCTTACTTGTTAGTTTGCCAAATAAACTGCATATTAAGCGATTGCTCGTTCTCCGACTCCAAATAGTCGTCACATATTAATCGCCGCATCGTAATTGATAAGTCACATAAAAACAAACAATATTCATATGATTAGTCACTTCAATCATATATATTTCACATTTACTATATAAATTAAAAAAAATTTCATATTTACTATTAAATTCGTAAAACAGTAAATAGTCACACAATAAAAATGAATTACTATGCGGTAATTTCAAATATTACCTTTAAATTTTACCCAAAAAATCCTTTTTTTTTTCGTGGGTCGGGTCATGGGGAAAACCGGGTCGGGTCGGGTCGAGTTGCAACCGGTTCGAACAACCTCTGCCAACGAAATTTTTGTCGGCAGAACTTCTAGGATGCAGCCTTTTCCCGACGAGCTGTCGTCGGTAGAAATCGGGATCGGGCCGTTGACTCGGGCTGCTGTGCTTCAGTTACGGCGAGGCTCGGGTGTCGTCGGAGCGGCGATCGGATCGAGGCTGTAGGACCGGCGTCAATGGGTGTCCGATCTGGTGTGGGGGTTGATGGCCGAGCGGCGATCGAAGAAGTGGGTGGTCCGATCGTGGACGATGCTGCTAGGTGTGGTGGCGGCCGATCGGCAGCTCTTCAAGGCTGGGTTAGGCAGGCGGCGGCGCGCTAGGGCTTCGTGCGAGGGTCTCGATCAGAGGTGAAGCCTTTCTGGAGGAGCCGACGAGGCTGGGCTAGGGCTGATGCGGCGCTGCTGGTGCGTCGTTCGCCGGTGCTGTCAAGCTTTGGGTGCCCAAATCAAATTTCTGGGAGCCGAGCCGAGCAGCAAATCCGGTCGTCGTCGGAGGTGGGCTGGGCTGGCGTCGGAGGAACAGCAGCAGCGTCCGTCGTCGTCGTCGTCGGAGGTGTGCTGGTGCAGGGCGGTTGCAGGGCTGCTACTAGCTAGGCTAGCGGCGGCGGCGGCGGGGGGAAAAAAAACTTAGGGTTTTTTCTTTTGATTTTTTTTTTTCTAAAAACTCATGGTTAGGCAAAGTGCTGATAACGTGTTGTGGGAAATACTGAATTGGTCTACTCATTTCATTGATAATCCCCTTTATATAGGGTGAGTATTACAACGGTAATAGGAAATACATTAATGACAATAATGACTACATAATTATCTATCGTCAGTTACATTGACGAAGGCACATAATACGTTTTTCCTTCAACATATATTTAGATAAATATAGACTAAAAGTAAAATATCGGAAAGATATGAGTATTAATATCGATGTTTGAAAAAAACGGAAATTTCGAGGAAATATCGAGGTTATCGAGGATATTTTAGTCCTTGATTAAAACTATCTTGTCTAATATAAGCAACATCTTTCTCCCTCAAGATGGAATTAAGAAAACAGACATAATGACTAAAGTGAAGTTTTTAAAAGTTGAATGACCAAAGTGTCGATTCAAATATAGTTGGATGACTGATATTTCTGCCTTTCTTATATATTGATTGCCAAAAGACATGGTCAACTTTGAAGGAACTTAATGTGATGAAATATTAATACAAATCAACTATGTTTTTCAGTGAAATTGTTCAATCATGAATTTGTTATATTAGACCCAAAAAAAAAATTAACATTCTTATTTTTCAGTAATGTCAGCAATTTCTGACTCATTTGATGAACTGTTTTAAGATTAGTTTGTTGACCACCAACCATGACAAACCACCACCATTAGAGATACCCAAGCTCGAAGCTGTAAATTCTGAATCAAATGTGACATGCAACTACTCAAACCAACAAAAATATTCACTTGGTCATTTCCTAAAAAAATTACCTTCAAAAGTAGCCATTTTTTTTAAGCCAAGGGCATCCCTCATTCAAAGCTTGCCTGACACACACACAAAACACACCTTCCATGGTTTGTTGGAAGTGAAGTTGGCCCTTCAAAGGTAGGTAATAAACAAATTTTACCCGCCTCCACTTGATAGAAATGTTTTCTCCTTTGATAGAAATTTCTCAAAGTTTAACTTGACATTTGTTCATGAAAATAGAAACTTGACAAGTTGATAACACCGAAAGCCATGGTCATTTTAGGAAACGCGCCAAAGGAAACCAAACAGAGACTAAGGCTTAGTTTGGGACAGCTTTTGAGGCTGCTTTTGAGACTGTTTTAGCTTTTGGGATTAATGTATGGTGTTTGATAAAGTCTTTAAAAGCTGCTTTTGGCCAAAATAGCTTTCCACAAAAGCTGAAATCGAAAAGCTAGAAAATAGAGCTTTGGAAAACAGCTTTTGAAGAAAAACACGGAGCAAACAGTGTTGTTCTAATGAATGCATTGTAGTTGCAATATTAATAGACTCTAATATATTTTGTGTAATGGTTCTATTTGATTATGGTGGAAAATATTTTGTTTAATATTTTATATGAATTGTGTTTAATATTTAAAAATTATTTGTAAATTTTTTATTTGGTCCAAACAACTAGTCATACATTGAAAAAAGTTATACCAAAATAACTGCACAAAACCATAGTTTATAATTTAGAGAAGTAATATTCATTTTCATAAAATTTTAAATATTTATGATTATTTTAGTAATTACACCCACTCAAAGCAATTTTTACTTAAAACTTACCAAATACAAAAAATTACTTTTCGTTCTCACAGCACTTTTGAAAACTGTTTACCAAACACCTAAACTGCTTCCTCTCACAGCAAGTTCAAAAACTATTTTGCTCACAGCTGATTCAAAAGCCATTTTGCTCACAGCACAGCTGTCCCAAACTAAGCCTAAGCAACTATTTCATAGTCTTCTCTTCACCAACTGTCACTTCAGAAAAGAAGAGAAGTCCTTTGCCTTGTTAGACACAAATTGGGGAAAATCTTAGGGTTTTTCCTCAATGTGATCCCAATTTCCCAAATCAAAAACCCTCCAAATTCTTCTCCAAAGTTTCCATCTTTTCTCTCTGGGTTGCTTGGAATTCAACAATGGCGGCTGAGTCCGACGCTTTGCCGCTCATCGCTCCGACCTCGATGACCGAGCCCAGTGAGATCGACCTCGAAGCCGGCCCCGGCGAGCAAATCCAATGCCGAATTTGCCTTGAAAGTGATGGTATTTTTCTTCTGTTTTTGGTTTGGTTTGATAATTAACTCAATTGGGTTTTCGTCAATGAATATGAAAGTGGAAGCTTTAGTCTTTAGTTTGATGGTTTTTCATTGCCTGGGTTCTTGGAAAGTTTGAGTCTTTTCAAGAATTAAGTGTGCCAATTTGTGTAGACTCATAATTGTAGTGTGGGTTTTAATAATTATGGCTAATTTTGGTGTGAAATTGTCAAAGTTGTGGTCTTTTTCTTGTTCTGCGTTAAATGGTAATAGTTGAGTGAAGTAATGTGGGCTTATCAGTGGGTTTTGCCATCTCTTTTGCACTCAGGTAGGGATTTTATTGCTCCTTGCAAATGCAAAGGGACTTCAAAGTATGTTCACAGGGAATGTTTGGATCATTGGAGAGCTGTAAAGGTACGGCGTGCTCTGTGGTTTTGCTTCTTGTTCTTTTCGACAGTTTGTGAAATATACTCCATATCAAGTTTTTCTACTATGGTGAACCCACACCAGTGTTTAATGCACTGACAGACATATGATGAGGGATCAATCAAAGATCAAGACCAAATCAAATTGCTCATCAGGACGTTAAACATTGGTGTGGTTCAACATGGATTTTGCATGCAAGCTTAGTGAGTAAGCTTAGTGTTCCAAAGTCAGCTATATTGTGTATAATTGGTTGTTGCTACATTTCAGTGTATGAGGCTGGATAGCTAGTTTAGTGAAATTTACTCAGTTATGATACAAGTTTTTTAATACTGAAAGGGTGTTGCAATTTAGGTTAAGGAATACTGGAACAGTGATGACGCAGGTTATTCATCATCAAGTGTGGTGCATGCATATTAGCTTATTCTTGTTGTGGTTAAGGTGTGAAATGAAGCCTATTTAAATTTTAAATAAAGTGTGTTCAATACACTTATCTCTAGCATAATGTGTTGAAATCTATCTTGGCACCTGTTCTGCTATTTCCAGGCAGCATGTTTCACAACTCTTGAATGTGTTGGAACACAACTAGTAAACTTTAAGCCTGTTATGTGACTCCTTGACTGAGTTTTATGCTTTATCGCACCAACATTATTTTTGGAAAAACTTGGAGATTGAACTATTAATGGTCTTTGCTTAAGAGGTTAGATTTCGATGATTTACATGTTCAAACACGTGTCTCTATGTGTGTGTGTGTGTTATATTCAAGTTAAGGTGTTTTTTGTTTGTCAGTGATTTCTGAGTCGTATATGAATTTATTTATTTTTTGTCTATTTCCAGGAAGGTTTTGCATTTGCTCATTGCACAACCTGCAAGGCTCCTTACCATTTGAGAGTTCATCAAGCTGCCGATAGGAAATGGCGAACCTTGAAATTTCGATTCTTTGTGACCAGAGACATTATGTTCATATTTCTCGCTGTCCAGCTTGTAGGTCATTGTTAATTTAGTATTTACATTGAGGTCCTTGCTTCTCTTTGAGAGCTTGAACGAGACATGCATTCATATAAACATTTTTGTTCCTCTGTGCAGGTGATTGCTATATTGGCATATTTGGTGTTTTTAATAGATGGTTTCCAGCAATTTTGGCTTCGTCTTGCATGGGGTTTTGATAGTGAACCAAGTTTCTACTATATATGTGGTAAAGTCTCAACTCTTAAGTGCTTTTATACGTTGGTAGTAATCAGTAATGCTAAACAGGAATTTAAGAGCTAGACAATCTACAAGGATGAATTTTTATCAGTGTTGGTATTCTATATTTTGTCCTGGTATTCCTGGGTCATTCAAGTTAGCACGTGTGCCTGCAGCCTGAATTCTTTGTCTGGTGACTGAATTGTACTTATATTTGCACTGCAATTTTCTCTGTGATTGTGAATTTGCGGTCAAGGTTCAGATAGATACTTAGTTATGTTAGATACTTAATTATTGTCCTTGTAGCTCAGGTTATGTGTTTTTATATTGAGGTAGATATATTGTCTACAATGACTGTGATTGTCCTTAGGTGGGGTTCAATCAAGTTGCAATTTCTTTACGAAAGAGAAAAAAGAAAAAAAAAGGAAACATGCATTGTACGTGACGCAATTTTGGTTCATTAATGTCTTTTAGTTTAGGAAAATCAAATTGAATCACGTAGAGAGAAATAAAAATATCCCTATTGGAAAGATACAGTAACTTGCTAGTTAACAAACACATTGGCTGGAACGAAATAGAAAAGAAAGAGGAAAAATGAAGTGAGCGAGCTAGCTAAGAAGAAAAGATGAAGGATAGGAATAATAAATATATAGGTCTGCATATGTGCAGACATATACTGCTTTATTCACATTTCAAGAGGCCACAACTATATGTATATTGTCACAGTGGGAGTATGGTTGGTGCTCTCTGATGACAATGAGGTCTTCAGTAAAGCAAATAAGAGAGCTAAGAAGAGGAGCATTCAGCACCTGATACTTTGATCTGGTGGGCCTTTTTTAATATCACATATATCAAATCAATAAATGATGGAGGGGAGTTTTGATGCAAAATTAGTTGCTGTTGGCCTTATTTAATATTGCATATATTAAGAATGAAAGACTCGTGCTCGGAGAACCAAAAAGTGAAGCGAGCAGGGTATTCTTTTCTGTTTCAGAATTGTCCACTTCATGTGGGTTTCACAATTCTTAAGGTGTAAGGCTTTGTACATAACTTGGAGAGATTACTAGATCCAACCAACATAACCCAGGAAACTAATTTGACTTTAGTTTTCTTTGTGTGGTGTTCTTTCTCCTACTATCGATTATTTGTCACTGGGATCACTATTTCTCGATTTCTCTATCTTTTCTCGATTGACCTTTCTTTAGGGTTGTAACCTGCACTCCTTGGCCTGTAATGATCTTGCTGCCCTATTTTGACCACTTATCACCAGCAGTCCCTCTTTTTGTCTTGACCTAAGAGTTTTGAATGATATGATGGTGCTGGAAACGGAGCTTTTTAGATCCCCAGAATTGTTTTGTCCAGTTCATGCCTAACTTTGTAATCAAGGCCCCTTATTAAATTTGTTAGAAAATTACCTTATAGTAGTTTGCAACTGTCTGAATCTCTTTGTTTTTCCTTTTGATTAGTCAATAGAGGTGGAAGAACTGGATATTGTATATGGTTTTGATAAAACTTCATAGCTGGGTTCATTGGAACTTCTGTTTACATAGATGGAAGGAAGAGTTGTCATTGAAGAATCGACGTTATGTGTGGTTAGCTGATAGTGATATTTTTAAAAAGTGATGGTCTTTCATGGTCAGCTGTTTACAGCATAACGTCTGTTGTATAATCTGAATTGGACCATTCAGTTATGGATGTGAATGGTTACCTTATATACTTATGGCAAATGTAGTGTGAGGATATCTTATGCAGCCACGTTGAAACCAGTGAATTCATATCCCAAGAAGGAAGGGTTAACGTAATGTAGAAGGTTAATTGGTCTGAAAAGACCAATAATTTAGGAACATGGAAATGGGGGGCAATAAACTATGATGAACATCTTGCAGTTAGATGATCACATTCGCATTTTATTATGAGTACTCCTAGTCCTCTACATATGTAAAAATAACAACAATTTTTAAGATACACATTCCCTATATTTTTTTTACCATTTATTATTTATTAAAACACAGTTATACACCCTTGCTAGTTATCTCTGAACTCATAGTTGTTTGGCTGATTTTCCATTTTGCTACCTTTGAATCCATGCAATACGTGTCTTACGTGGTTTTTGGTGGAGTTATTTCTATTACTCATGGTTTTGACTTTTGAGAAATGACATAAAAAAAAAAAAAAAAAAAAGAGTTATGTCTTCTTTTTTTTCTCGGTTAATACTTGTTTGCCTATTTGGCCTCTGTAACTAATGCAATTAATGTTAATAATTACAGGAGCTTTGCTGTTTTTTGCTCTGCTTGGATTATCTGGATGCTTCATTACATGTTATGACCGAAGAGTACGCAACGATTTGGCTCAGCCTTGTCGAGAGTTATGTCTTTGTTGCTGTCAGCCTGGGTATAAGTTAAATTTGGGAATATATGACCTAGTTGATACAAATGATTTGGTTTATTGGCTGTTTAGCTGATCATCATTATCATAGTATTTTCTACCTCTAAATCGATCAGATATTTAAACTTGCAACCTATTACAGATATATGCATGTGTTTGTGCACACTTTGAACTAAAATATAGAACCACCTAGTATCTTTCAGAGGCCAACATGATTTCGATAGGATATCATTTATACCTTATCTGCAATTCTTTTTAGTGATTTCTGGTAACAAAAATTTTTGTCATCATATGAGCTTTTTGCAAGAATTTGAACATTGTCTGTGATCATCTCAGGCTTTGGTTTAGGAGTTCTTTTTGGTAAACTGGATGAAAAGTTGGACACTGTGATATCTCTCTCAATCCAGAGTTTTGTTCAGCAGGATGGGAAATAGCTTATGGTGCAATGGCTCAAGTCTTAACTAGAAACTTCCATACATGCTGTGTATATGATGTGGTTATTATTATTAAAGTGAACATAGGTGATAGGTTGGCACTTGGCAGGGAGTTAGAAGTTAGCCGTATAAAATAAAAAAGTCAATGAAGTATCATTACAAAACCTTTTAAGCAATTAAAATATTCGAGTTAAAATTGCAGCATATGAAGTTTTGGCATAAAGATCGATTATCTCTCTTCTGTTTATAATATATATTATTTCTCGGTTCTTTGTTGTATTACCTGTCTGCAAAGTTGGATACTTATTTGCTACCACAACATGATGGCTTCATTTGTGTTCTGTGCAATAAGTTTGATGTAGCAACTCAAATTTCATCGTTTGGTTTAGGGGACAAAGAGTTGGATATTGTGATATCCATCACAACCTAGGCTCTTACTGTGTTTCCTTAATATTTCTGCTCCACCATCTGTGTTGTAGAACTCTAATTCGTTAATCATTCATTAGTTTGTAGGAGAATTCATTAATTGTTATTTTCTTTTGTTCTGAAGTTCTTATATTGAATTACTTTGAACAACATGACTCAATTCAATGCAATCCCTGCAGTGTCTGCGCAGATTGTCATTTACCTGGCACTCTATGTATGTGGACTGACTGTACCACATGCTGGGGAAGTTGTGCAAGTATGGCCGGAGAATGTGGTTGCTTGGGAGGTGCTGGTGAAGCAGGGCTTCCAATCTTATTTATAATGGCTCTGATTGTGCTGGGGCTTTTTACGATCATTGGGATATTCTATAGTGTACTGGTTGCTACAATGGTTGGACAAAGGATTTGGCAGCGGCATTATCATATACTTGCAAAAAGGATGCTGACAAAAGTGAGTTGATACCCCTACTTCTACTAGTGTTATTTTCTGTCTTTGGTTTCTTTATATTTCGGACATGCTTCTATATTGTGTATGCACTGCACTACTAACAGTTAACTCAAACACTAGGAGTCCAGGACCTTAAACCTGTATCTGAACCAAGTAGTCGAGACCACATCTAGCAGCAGACTAACCTTTCATATGGGCAACCATGTCATTGATGAGATATATTGTACAATAGTAGAAAGGTTGCATCTATGAGCAGCAAGGTTGCATGCATCTAACATTGTGTGTAGAAAGAGTTTTTTGCTAAATCACTAAATGCAATTTGAGAACTGTCCCATGACAGGTCTTGGAGCCCGTTTAATTAGATTCATAGGAGCGTTCCCTCTTGTTCCATGAATTGCACAAGGAACTTTTCATTTTGGAAGTTTGATTCCACAACTTGGCTCTATTTTAGTTTTGTTTGTTTTCTGTTTTGATGAACTAGCAGAGATTCCCTTTGAACAGACTCTAGCTAAATAGATCAATGTAGCTCAGGCAACTAAGATCAAAAGTTTTAGTCATTTATAATACAGTAAATATTTAACTTTTAATTTCTTCATTTTTTTAATGCTGCTGGATATTCTCAATACTGGAAGTTTGTTTATAAATGATCTACTCATGTAGGAATATGTTGTCGAGGATGTTGATGGTGAGATGACGGGATCTGATTGGTCTGCGCCACCTCTCCCACCTGAGCATGTTCAGCAGCTGAAAACTCTTGGCCTCCTATAGATTTGAAGGTGTCTTGTGTTACCAAGGAAAATAACATCATACTAAGCTTCCGAGACTGATTTGCTTTAATCTAAAAAGATGAGTATATGGTAACTGAACATATCCCAGAGGCATTTCTAGTTCACTTGTTTTGTAAAATTTTGTGAAAAGTGTGGCTTTTCTAGCAGTGTAAGAAATCAAGAGTAGGATCCCAAGTAACTAACATGTATATCAATAATGTTTTCAAGCCGACAAATTGCTGTTGGAGATCATTTCAATTTTTTTTATATTATTATTGACTAAATATATGAACTTCTCCTGTTATGCTTTCCACTTTCTAGTATCCAGCATCATGAAGTTTAATGGGATACTGTGCTATACTGCATTTTGGAAAAGTGCCCTCGTATTCACCACCAATCTAGAAGCATATGAGCTGTGTTCGAAGATCTCAGAATAAGACTTGCCTTCTTTCAGTGGCACTACATATGTATATAAAGAGGAATGGTAACATATGTATTAAAGAGGAATGGTAATCGGAAACCGAAGATTCGGATCCAAGACCGTGTCCACATTACCCGTGTTGACAGTAGCCGAAGAGAGGCTACAGCAGGCCCGCAGACCCGCAGCAAGCGCACCAGGGCCCGGCCCAAGGGTCGGGACCAGATCACCAGCACCCGGCCTCGGGGCCTGGCACTCTATCCTGCCTCCAGGGACCCAGGGGCCGGGGGCGCCAGCCTGCCTAAGAGGGCACCAGAAGGTATAAACAGAAGGGAACCAGTCCCATATCGAAGAGTAAGGCCAGTCCTTACTCCTAACCACCTATATATGGGCCTCAACTACCTTCTTTATGAGGTAACTTGTCTCTCTCCCTGCTTACATACGTGCCTTAGTTACATACATTCCAACTATACTAACTTAGGCATCGGAGAGGTGAAGGCCGGCCCGCCCGGTATTCCCCTTAGTAAGCAGGATTGCAGGAGATCGAGTTGGATTCATCAAGTATCTACTAGACCCCCGGGTTTAGACAGAAACAATTGGCGCCGTCTGTGGGAAGCTTGAACGAAAAGTCGTGTAAAGCAACACCGTTGAGAAAGAGATCGGAGATGAATCAAGAGAAAGAAACCACCGAGGAGGGACACCCTGCAGTAGTGCAGGCGCTCACCTCCACCCCAGCCGTTGTGAGGGAGCCGCGCCACGACCAGAGCGACGGTCAGGAGGTAGGAAGCTACGGGGGACCATCCGGCGTGCCGGATCTCCATCGCGACAGCTCGCGAGGTAAAGGCCTGGCAGAGGAGGAAGACAGTCCAGAGCGACGGGGCTTCGCCTTGACGTTCTCGGATGATTCAAGCGATCGATCTGAGAGCCCGGACCAGGACCTCACGTACAGCCCCGGCCATAGCGGTATGGCGGGAGAATTACGGGCGATGGCCGCAGAGGTCAGTCGTCTGAGAGAGGAGAGCGACAGGGACAGAGCTAAGTCCAACGCTCGGTACGAAGAGATGGAGGCGGTGAACACTGCCCTGGTGTTTGCCCTGGAGAGGGGGCAGCAGCGCAATAGCGCCATGGCCGAGGCACAGGTGGCAATCCCACCGGTTCCACCTCAGCACACCGATGGAGGGCAATCTTCGGGCGGTCGGTCCGGTAACCCCGTGCAGCGGAAGTCGCCATTAGGTGCAGGCCCGCCAAAGAGCACGCCGACCTCCCGCCAGCCCGACGCTTCGTCAGTAGATGGAGCTGAGACGCCAACCGCGCGAGCACTGCAGGTGCTGGCCGACACCGTGTCGAGCTTGAAAGCCCAGATGGAGGCTAACGAGAGAAGAGCCGCGCGGCCGATGGAGGGCGCCCGGTTTAATGAGCGCATGGGTCCCTTTTCGCACCGGGTCATGGAATCGGGAAGATCTGGCAACCAGAAATTCCTCAAGCTCACCTACTCAGGATCCGGCTGCCCGTACCAGCATCTGGACAGCTTCCGGTCCCAAACCTGCGCCAAGGGATACTCCGATGCAGTTTGCTGCAACATCTTCCAGGAGACCTTGTCCGGAGAAGCACTGAGCTGGTTTTACGAGCTTCCGGCAAACTCGATCAAGGCGTTCGAGCAGTTAGCCGACCGGTTCGTGGGCCGCTTCATCCTCCGAGTCGAGGGAGCCCGGACGTCGACCATCCTCTTCAATTGCAGGCAAGCCCCCGGAGAGGAGCTGAGAACCTTTGTCAACCGCTGGCAGACGGCTACGGCCGGAGTTCGGAACCTGGACAAGGGCATCGCCGATATGGCGTTTAAACAAGGGCTCCGAGCGGGCAAATTTTCCTACGCCGTCCGAGTAGAACTCCCGCAGGGGTACGACGAGTTGATGGCTATGGCCATCAGGCATGCTCAGGCCGATCATGAGACCTATGGGCACCACCTCCTGAAGAGGAAGTGAGATGAGGAGCAGGAGGACCATCCCCGGGAAGAGAACCCCCCACCCGCCCAGGAAGCCAAGCCCAATCAGCGGACCGATAACCGCACCGTTCGGCCCAGCCGGAACGCCAACAACAGAAACAACTGGCCGCAGCGGCACCAGAGGTCCTATTCTGATAAACCTCAGAATGAGCACAAGCCGGCGCCATTCCGCCAAGAGCGCCCCCTAGCAATCATGCCAGCACCCCCGGCCAACCAAGAAGTCTTCACCGCTCTCACCACGTCCTACGAGGATATCCTACTTGAGAACGGGAGTGTCATTCCCCCACCGCCCCCGAGAAGGTTCCCGAAGGGGAAACTTACAACGGCGCAAACGGGCAAGTACTGCTCGTACCATGATGAGGCTACTCACCGAACGAGCAAGTGCTACGCCCTCAGGCAGGCTGTGCAGGTTTTGATTGATAACGGCCAGCTCCAGCGGTACGTGGGGAAAAGAGGAACAGACCCCGACCGGGAGCATGACCAGTCTTGGTAAAACCCGCTAGTCTGAGCGGTTAGTTTGGCATAGTTCGCGGTTCGACCGTTGTAAAAACAAATATATATGCAAACTACTTTTGAGAAAATTTCACCGGCTCTGCCAGTTCCATTATATTCATATTCAGACAAGTATACAAGCAGTAACCGATCCGGAAGGATTACAAGGAAAAGGGCAAGAAAATCCTAGGGACCTACGACTGCGCCTTCGGCAGGCAATCCGCCAGCCTCTCCTGCGGTACCCTCGTCGTTGACGACAGTTCCGGTGTGGACTTCGGCCCGGGCAGACTCCGCACCTTTGGTAAAAGAATCCAAGTCCGAGCGAATCACTTCACCCGGCTGCTCCTCCACCGCCTCCTGATGGATGTCCGACTGCTCATGGATATCTCCTTCAGCAGCAGTCGACATCAGGGAAGTATCTAACCATCCCTTCCCCGCCCATTCCGTGTACGCATCCGAGATGCCTTCCTCCCTGGCCTTCACCAGAAACTCCAGGAACTGGTCGCTCTCACGGTATTTGAGAGCGACCCGCTCGAAGA
Organism: Potentilla sterilis; assembly: GCA_963682095.1. Lineage (NCBI taxonomy): Eukaryota > Viridiplantae > Streptophyta > Magnoliopsida > Rosales > Rosaceae > Potentilla > Potentilla sterilis. Next base: position 30,199,117 of record OY821764.1, read on the forward strand.
GTACAGGGTCATCTTCCCCGGCCGGAGCAGCAGAGGCGGCGCGCAGAGCAGCGGCTCCCGCTTGAAGCTCGTCCATCTTGGACTCCAGTTCCGCCCTCTCCCTCTCCAGGAGCCAGTTCTGCTCCGCCAGTTCGGCCCTCTCCTTATCCAGGATCCGGTTCTGCTCCTCCAGCTTCTTGGCCCTCTCCTCCGATCTGGCCTTCTCCCGATCCGAGCGAGACTTCTCTACCTCCAGGCGCTGCCGGGTCTCGGATAGAGCAGTTATCTGTCTCTGCAGCTCCGACAGCCCCTCGCTCGCGTCCGGTTCGTACAAACTGTACAACAACTGCGCAACACCAAAGAGTTAGTCAAGCAGCAAGGCAAAGCAAGTTAGTCAAGCAGTACAGGGGTACCGTGCGGTGCTTACCCGGAGGACGGATTCCTTGCATTTTGGACGGTTCCCGCCCGCCAGGACTCCAGCAACCCCGGGCCTATCCAGACCAAGGCCGGCCAGGTCCGATGCCACCTGTTGCGCGAATGCACCACTCGGGCTTCCCCTTGGTGCATCCGCAGGCGCTGGACTACTCTGCCGAGCAGCAACAGCAGCATTCTCCCCAGCAGCGGTGGTCTGCGAACCGCTGGTAATCCTGAACCGTTTGGCCAGGTTCTCCCGAACCGACTCGCCGGTCAGCGTCACCAGCGCGGAGGAAGGAACGTCCCCGACCTTCCGTTTTTCTCCCCGGCCCTCCGGAGAAGAAGATCGTGCGCTTGCGAGGGGAGCGCGAGCCACGCGCGGCACAGTCACCGGGCGGTTGGGGATCCTGTTCGCTCCACCGGGAATCTTTAAGGCCCCCCCGGTACTCTTGCCCTTTCCAGGCGCCAGCAGGCCTGTAGAGTGATGGGTCTTCACCCGCGTCAGGACATAGGCGTCCTTATCAACGTCCATGGCCCTCCGCTCCGCATGGGTCACAAGCCGGCCGGACCCGTCCTCCACCGACGTCCGCGAGACAATCTGACGAGTCGCCTAAGCGAGCATCAAGCAATAATAAACCCTACAATCGTTAGTAGTATAGAATAAGTAGGGATCGTTCTAGCCGGGGATTAAGGGTACCTGAAATATGAGAATGTTAATACAAATATTTACACAAATATATATACACAAAACGTCACAATGGGGGGAATTATATGGATCGGCAGCAAAGCTGGCACTAACACTAAGAACACGAAAATAAACCTAAACTACTATATACAAGTTTGATCATCATCTCTCACAAAACATTTAGCACCAAGACTCTTTAACATATAAACTCACATGAAAGAAAGTAAGGAACAAGTATCAACATGCTTAAAATTCAAATTCGTTTCGACCGCAACTAGAGCTTTCGCTCTGTACCTAGTTACTAGACTTCCTTAAGTTCTTTTAGGACAAACTTTCGCTCTAGCCCTAAAGATTTTTATGCTAATCCGGTTAAGACTTAACATATATCGCACAAGAGTCTTAAATCGAAAACATGTAAAAAAGTAAGGTTGTCAATCATCTTATTTAGCATGCAAGTTCTAAGATTAATAGCCCTAAGTGAATAACACAAATCATAGAGTCCGTTAGGTCCATCTAGCTTGTAATTACTCTAGCAGATTAAACCTAATACCTAGATCATGTTCAAAGACAACACCAAGTATCGATTTTCATGCCCTCACCTTAGATTACTAACCAATTGAAATTCTAAACATGCTTCTAATACCACTGTCCTAATTATCTAACACATGAATTTACAAGTTACATATTACAAATTAGCATGCAAAATTCATTGTTCTTGTCGAAACCTAAACATAAATCTAAGCATCGATTCAAACAAGTCCTTAACTTACAATTTATAAAACCAAAATCGATTCATACATAGACATATAAACCAACACCAAACATACATGAATGTTTCATAGACAAAACTAAACATAACTAAACAAAAATTACTAAACCGAAAGAGGGGAGTGGATCACACTTTGAGACACCTTGAGAGCTTCACGTCGTGTGGATCCGGTGAAGTATGGAGGCTGGGGTGAGGCTGCACGGCAGTAGGTTGTGTCGGCAGTAGGTTATGGAGGAGAAAATCCAAGGTTCGGCAAAGCAGAAACTTGGTTGAGGTGAGGTGAAGGTGGTTTTCGGTTTAGGTTTTTGTCTAGGATCTTTGGGGAATTTTGGTAGAGTTTAGGCCTTGTGTTTATGCTTGAGATGAGATGATTTTTCTGTAGGAAAACATGGCTATATATAGAGGCAAATTCGGCAGAAACCCTAGGTAGAAAACCTAATCCAAATCGGCAAAGGCAATCCTTGTGCAACAAGGTTTTGGTTCCTTCCTTTCTTGGTTCTTCTAGGAAACTTCTTTTTCTGATTTTCTTCCTTGGATTGGGCTGCATATCTTCATGAACTTCTTGTGTAGGCTTGACAACTCCATTTGGTGAGCTTGATCCATGGAAAAATGCCCCAAACCCGCAAGAACACAAGACCGGCAGCAACTCGGCTCGAATGACCTTGCTCCAGTAAATCTGACATATCTTCCTTCTCGGAGATCCAATTGATGCAATTCCAAGTCTCAGATAAACTAGACACATATAGCCATCTCCCCATAATATATCTCGATCAAATTCCTTGTGAATCGTCAGGAATGATTTTTCGAAGTTGTCCCAGGAAAATCCTGGAAGTCCCTGGATTGGAATGCTCGGACTGCCATTTTGCAGCCATCTTTTGGGTGACTTCCCGAACTCCGATTGATCTGAAATTTTAACACAACATTCCTCAGTATATGAATATTAAGCACACCAAATTTCATAGAATTCGGACAAGGATATATCACAGTTTCACTCATCTCAAAATCACGAAAAAGACATATTTTGCATTATTTTCCAGATTTCTCAAACTTAGTCATTTTTCGGATTCTTAACCATTTTTCGCCAAACTCTACCAAATTAACACTAAACTATATTATGACTCAATATTAGACAAGTAAGGGTTAAACAAAGCATAAACGAGGGCATAAGCATATAATATCGTAGCACATTATGCTCCTATCACAATCTCGGCCTTCTCCTTCAGCTGGTTGAGGAGATCTTCCCCGTCCATGGAGAGAGTGGTTTCGGGCTTGATAGTCGCCCGAGAGGATGCACTTGTAAGGAAAGCAAACAGTTAGTATTTTGCAAACGCCTAGCATAAAGTATCACCGCTCAACCGCTTCCTACGCACCGGGACCCCGCCCAAGCTGGCAGTATTCCAGCACTTCTCGCCGGATGAAGTTGTAAGAACTTCGTTCCAGATCATCCCAACACCCGGTTATGGTCGAGATCCTCTCGCGCTCCAGGTCCGATAGTTCGTACGACTGGTCACCAATGGGTTGGAAGGCGCCAGGAACACAGTACATTCTATTCCTCGCCTGCCACTTCCCGCCCACCATCACCGCTTTCTTCCTCCAGCTGTTGTCTACCCATGAAGGCACATTGGTGACGATCGGTGGAGGCTTCCGGCTGTTGAAGGACAGGCAACCACGGGACCCCTGCTTCCGGGAGTACGACAGCCTGTACAGGGCCCGGAACTCGTTCACCGTGGGTATGTTCATCCCAGAGAACTCGTACAAGCAGCCGAGGCTCAGTAGTCGTCTCCACTGGAGCCCAGGAAGCTGAGCGGGTGACACTTGCAGCGCACTGAGCATGTACTGCACGTAGTGTGGCAGCGGGAACGACAGTCCATGCCGGAATTGATCCGGATGTGCCGCAACCCAACCTTCTTCCGGGTTGCAGGCTGACTCTCCAGGATTCAAGGGTCGTAGCAGAACGTTATCCGGGATACCCCACGCTTCCCGCAGCTCTTCAATCTCTTCTAGGGTCATGCTCTCCTCCGGTTCGTCACACACCACAGCGTGCTTCCCTCTCCCCATGGTATAGCTCGCAACCGGAGCATTTGCAAATCGCACCCCGTGTGGTATTTCGGTCTCCGAGGATTCAACCCCGGAGGACGAAGCCGAGGACGGAGTCGAAACCCTGCTCCCGGAGCAGTCAGCAACCTCGGTCTCCGGAGATTCCGAACTCAGCCAGTCGTCCAGCCTCTGCGCATCGTCCACGAGGGGACCTCTGACGGCCGATTCGGAAACCCGGTCAGAACCTGAAGACGGCATCTTAACCTAGGGGAAGAACACAAAACCCTAGCGCTTGTCAGCAACAGGTACAACAACGCCTTCTACGGCCTCTCCCCAAGTTCGCCGCAAAGCAGTTCCGTCAGCGGCAGAGATCCCTCCCCCCCCCCCCCCAAGGCAAAACAACAAACCCAGAAACAAGAATAACGATGGGGCAAAGAAATCAAACTTACCGATTAGTATGCTCAACCGAGGACAATCGGCCCGGGGAAAGCAGCGCGCAATGGTAGGGAGCGTTCAAGGAAAACAGATCTCGTGAGGCAAGAAAGGCTTAGAGTGCTCGCCGGATTTCTCCTTTTCTCCTAGTCTCTCTAAAGTAAGAAGCAACAACAGAAAGAAGAGCAGAAAATGCCCTTTTATAGAAGGGACCAATGCCCTAGGCAATCGAAATCCCTCCAAAACAAGTAATCAGAGCGACTCAAAAGCCTGCGAATCCACGCCCTCCATCTCAAGACCGCCCCGCCCTGGCAGGTGTCCCAGCATTGGTAACCTCCCCACGCCATCATAAACTGACGGGACTGATGGACTTCCTCCTTAAATGCATGTCAGCCACTTGTCCCACACACCGGCGGCAGGAAGGTAGGAATGGGAATCAAGGAGTCAGACCCTCCCACTTCCCCAGATTCCACGGCTGCATGGCTTCTTCGGTGCATATCTCGAAGACCTCTCTCGCGGTTATGATCATCCAACCTCTTGGAGAGCACCCAACCGGGTATGAAGCCTCGACTCGATATGGCTGGACACCCGATCGAGGTCCGCCCGGCACCATGGCAGTTAGCGGTTATGATCATTCAACCAGCTGCATGGCTTCTTCGCTGCATATCTCGAAGACCTCTCTCGGGGTTATGATCAACCAACCGCTTGGAGAGCACCCAACCGGGTATGAAGCCTCGACTCGATATGGCTGGACACCCGATCGAGGTCCGCCCGGCACCATGGCAGTTAGCGGTTATGATCATTCAACCGGCTGCATGGCTTCTTCGCTGCATATCTCGAAGACCTCTCTCGCGGTTATGATCATCCAACCGCTTGGAGAGCACCCAACCGGGTATGAAGCCTCGACTCGATATGGCTGGACGCCCGATCGAGGTCCGCCCGGCACCATGGCAGTTAGCGGTTATGATCATTCAACCGGCTGCATGGCTTCTTCATCGCATATTACTGGAGACCTCGTCCGGATATGGCATGGCGTCCGGACAACGGTCGAGGTCTGTCCAGTCGCATCTCTTTTGGGGGGACTCGTCTCGATATGGCAGGACGCCCGGTCGAGTTCCGTCCACCGGTTTCGACGCATCCAACCGGCTCCAGAACATATTCCGGGAATAGGATCCACCCGGACCCATGGCAATTCACTCGGGGACTCGTCCGGAGATGGCATGATGTCCGGGCAACGGTCGAGTTCCGCCCAGTACCATGGCTGACCCCGGTCATGAGAACATTCGACCGGCTTGGGCTTTATACACCCGGGTGAGTTTACATCTAACCCATGTACGCTTGTCCAACAGGATAAAAACCCTGCATCGCACTAGCTGCGGCAACAGGGGGATGCATGGCGAGCTTTGTCACCTCAACGCCGCCCCCCTACCAGGAACATAATGCACCTGGCCCATGGCACTTCACTGGGGGACTCGTCCGGAGATGACATGATGTCCGGGCAACGGTCGAGTTCCGCCCAATACCATGGCTGACACCGGTCGAAAGTATTCAACCGGCGGGCTTTATACACCCGGGCGAGTTTGCATCTAACCCATGCACGCTTGTCCAGCAGGATAAAAACCCTGCATCGCATTGAAAGGCGATCAAACATGGGGCTACATGGCGAGCCTTGTCACCTCAATGCCACCCCTTTACCTCAACGCTTATTCAATATAAGCTGAGAAGAACTAGCAAGTGTTCGCCGGTGCTTCAAACAGGCCGCAACACCAGGGTAATCTCCCTGCAGCCTAGCAATATGAATCCCGTTTCGGCAGATAGCCCGGTAGAGGCTCAGTGAATCTCGTTTTGGCAGATAGCCCGGTAGAGGCTCAGTGAATCCCGTTTCGGCATATCGCTCGGTAGAGGCTCAGTGAACTCCGCTCCGCTTCGATTCGGCAGGTCGACCAGTTGAAGCCTAGTGAAGCTCCGCTTCGTACCGATAGGGCAGAGTGCCCCGCCGAAACTCCGTGCACATTCCTTGCATGGCGGATTTCAACGCCTCATTATCATTCCATGCACACATCTGTTGCATGGCATCATGGCATCATGGCATCATAACATCATGACATCATCATTATCATCTTGGCTCCATGCTCATAACACCACACTTAGCCATATTGCTGCTTATATTGCAAGTGTGCTTATAAACTATTGCTTCCCATCGGTAACAGGTACTCACCTCGGTCATGCCCAATCTTTAACGCGGACTTGGGGGACTGGGCACCGGTAGATTGGTAACCCCGCGGGCCTGCGGGACAAGAGCAGAACAGATTTAAGTCCCCATTCAAGATTGCACTTGACCGGGAACTTGGGGGACTTGTTGACAGTAGCCGCAGAGAGGCTACAGCAGGCCCGCAGACCAGCAGCAAGCGCACCAGGGCCCGGCCCAAGGGTCGGGACCAGATCACCAGCACCCGGCCTCGGGGCCTGGCACTCTATCCTGCCTCCAGGGACCCAGGGGCCGGGGGCGCCAGCCTGCCTAAGAGGGCACCAGAAGGTATAAACAGAAGGGAACCAGTCCCACATCGAAGAGTAAGGCCAGTCCTTACTCCCAACCACCTATATATGGGCCCCAACTACCTTCTTTATGAGGTAACTTGTCTCTCTCCCTGCTTACATACGTGCCTTAGTTACATACATTCCAACTATACTAACTTAGGCATCGGAGAGGTGAAGGCCGGCCCGCCCGGTATTCCCCTTAGTAAGCAGGATTGCAGGAGATCGAGTTGGATTCATCAAGTATCTACTAGACCCCCGGATTTAGACAGAAACAACCCGAAACCCACAGGAATGGGAGAAGTTGAGTGAACTGTGTTAAAACTTAAAACTAGTCCTTCTGACTTTCTTTTCATACCAAGAGAAACTAGTGAATTTGCTGTAGAAGATAACCATAACTAGTTGAATCCCCTCAGTTCTCATCTGATTCAGGGTTGAGGCAAAACGTCATATCACAAATTAGTGGAGCGTCCATACTTTGTGGTTTCCTAGCTGTCTTGCTGATCAGGGTTGTTTTTGGTGCATATTTGCTATGGAATCCTAAGACGAGTTCTTTCAGGATCATGATTAGAGTCCAATACCTCCGACGTTAATTAAGAAAAAGTTTTGGCTACTGAAGAATTACTAATGTGGTTGATGCAAGTTGACCAAAATAAGAGAGTCTCTTACTAGATTCTGCTAGCTCGTAATCATCTACCTAATGATTTAAGATTTATTTTCATTTTGTGTTTCTAGCTCAGCAATGTATGGTCTCAATTCTCAAGGAAAAAGCTGTAGAAGTGTCTGAACAAAGTTGGAAATGGTTTTCCAAGATTTCATAGTGCTGGTGATTGCAGTTGGTTTCTGAGGTATTCAATTGAACAATTCAAATCAAAAGGGTGGAAAGACTTGAGTTGTAAAAGCATAATCTTTTTGGATAGCTAGAGCACGTATCCATCTCTATTATATATTAGAATTACAAAGACAGATTCTATTCTTAAGCTTTTGGACACGAGATGAATCTACCGAATTCAGTACGTGATGGATTGAATTATGTCGAATTGTGTAGAAAAAGACGAGAACATTGCCATGCCACACTCAACCTGCAGTTTGTTGTTATTGTTTTCATATGTGTAAGAACAAACAATGACTCATATAGGCCAAGAAATATAAATTTAAAGGATAATGACCTGAGTGGTACCTCACCTTTCAGCCTTTATAAACTTTGGTACCTCAGGTTTGAAATATATCAGATTGGTACCCCATGTTTGAACCCTGACATAGGTTTGGTACTTGTGCTGTTAAAAGAATTTGCAGAGATGGAGTTGACTCAGTTGAGGAATAAGGAGTACTGGAGTAGGGCTGGAATCTAGATCGCACTGGATCTCACTGGAATGAGGAGGCGAAGACCCGAGGACTGTAACCTCCTTATACTCTTGACTGATATGGAGTTTTAATTTGTCTCACCTCTTAGTCTCCTGCGAGTTTTTCTTCATATCAGTTTTGGTACGCTACTACGAGGCTGAAAATGAGATCCTTCGTTAGATCTGGTACGCTCCATCAGAGATCGATCCCGGCGCGGCATCAAGCGGAGTCTCTTGCGGCTCAAATCTTATCAGAACTTGTTGTCCTTGTCGGTTGTCGCTGACGATAGCTTGGTTTGGAACTGAAGATGCTGACAGACTGACGACACCGGGCATAGAAGGCTAGGTGTTGGAGGATCGATCTCAGAGCATCGGCGTTGTGTTGGATGGAGAGAGAGAGACAGAGAGACAGAGAGAGAGAGAGAGAGTGAGTGAGGGACCCCAGATTTCATTCAGTTCAGAACCAAATTTCAAGGACGTATCGTCGAGTTTTAAATCGCGTAAGAGGCAATCCAGTCAGGCCAGGAATTCCAACCAAGATATCACGGAATATTCCTTTAGAAATTATGTTAACACTGTCAAAAAGACTAAAATACCCTTAATTCTTGTTTCTTTTATTTTTCTCTATTTTATTAAGTTTTGACGGAGCGTGGTGGGCCCATAATTTTGTTTATTCAGCATATTACATATATATAATTTATCCTCTGTACTCAAGGGTAAACAGTTAATTTTAATCATTAAAGTATTTCTTCTCAGCGTTTAATTTATTTAGAAAATATTAGAATCACTGAAAAAGAATTAAAAGACAAAAAAGAAAAATTGAAAAAATTAAAAAGCTTCAGAGAAAGGTTACCTAGACATAGACAAGGATATTGAGAGATAATTTTTAGATTTACACAAGGCATCCGTATTTTAGAAAGACAGATTGTAGAACAAGAACAAGAACCCCTTGAAATTTTGAGCCGCGGTTAGAGCTGCTGGTTAGATCCGCCTCAGTTGGTATCAGAGCCTGTTTTGCTCAAAAACAGGTAAAGCAAAGGCTTATGCCACAAAGTTGGCTTCTCTTGACAAATAAAAGAGAATCAAAACTAAAAAATTACCAAACTTTTTGCATAGAAAAAGAAAAAGAAAAGTGGAACTTGTGTTTTCACACAAGACACATCCAAGAAAACCAATACTCCATTGAATACGCTTGTAGAGTCCTAAACACTCTATACGACGAGCATATTCATCTCCAGAAAGAAATATGAGTAGAAGAACTTGACCCCTCTAGGCCAAGCATAGTTGAATTTCTAGATCATATATCTAGAGATAAGACTACTGAGAAAGTAAAAGAGCAATTCGAGAGATTTAATCTCAGAGTAAATCAGCTAGAAGAAATTCAAACAAAGATATCAAGACTTGAACTCAAGCTTGACTATCTTAAAGAAAAACAATATCTTGTAGATATTGAGAAAAAATTAGTAAGAACTGAAAATCTTGCAAACAATATTCATCAACAAGCAGTTGATTTAAAAAGTATGCAAGAAAACATAAAGAGACTTTTAGAAACTCTTATATCCCGCAGAGGATGAAGCAAAGAGTTAAGCTAAAAGTAAGACAGGAAGACTTAAAAGCTATAAGTGTTTATCTTCCAACAGAAAAACTTGCTGAAAACATTGAAGCAATAATACATCAACAGAATTACAGCAATATCTATCTTCAAGAAATAGGGAAAGATATTGAAGAACAGTTCCAAGAACTAAGCATAAAAATTTATGGTTTACAAAAAAGCATAGAAAAAATGAAAGAAAATGTAAGTGTTGAAAGAATCAACGAAGAAACACTAGCACAAACAGTTGCCAGTAAAATTATCATACCGCAACAAAAGGTAGAAAGCGGATTTAATTTTAGTGAACCTAAATGGAAAGCATCCAAAACTTCCAAAAGAGATATAAAAATGCTGAGCAGGATACTCAGTAAAAGAAATACTATACCTTCAGTACAGCTCATAAATGCTCAAGAATTTGAGTATAATGAAATTGAATCTAGTGTAAGAGAAGCATCTGCACCTAGGTTTAGATTTAATGAGATCTACAAGAAAGGGTCTTTCATCTTAGAGTCCCATAGATTCAAGATATTAGAACTAACGGTTCCAGCAACCGGTGGAGAAACAGATATCAGGTTAATCACCCAAAAGGAAGTAAGTGATGCCTTCCAGAAGAAATATTCATACATGCATATTGGTGCTGTTCAAGTATCAATAAAACTCTTTGCAAGAGACGGAATAGACTGTTCAGTCCTGTGCATCTTACATGATGACAGAATAACAGATTTCAAGAAGAGTCTGTTAGGAACAGTTGAAGCCTCACTATGCAACCAGGTTGCATATTTTAATGTTTTTCCAAACTTCACCACTCATCTGAGTGATGCAGCTCACTGTTTGAGACTAAGAATCAAATCAGAAGGGATTACCATGAAGCAAGGCATGATGGAATTAGCTGTGGATTATAAGATTTATTACAAGCTAATGAGTTCTAATGTAACGCCAAACACTAGATTCCTTAACAGTCCTGGCATTACTACATCTGTCCTCACAAATCCTAAAAACAATTCCCAGCAAAAACATGTCACAAAATGGCATGAAGTAACATTCCCTAGAGAATGGAACTTAGCACCTCCTGAGAGACAAATACAAAGCTCCAATGCATCTATCTATGAAGACACGGGAGGAAAAATAAGTCTTCAGTTTCATAGGCACTCGTTTGCTAATTATGAGCAAGCAAGTAGTTCAGGAGCAGTTCCTGAAGAGTTTTTTGAAGAAGAAGACTCAAAAAGGCCTATGAGAATGCTTAAGAGAGAATGGTTAAAAGAACTATATAAGCAAGCAGAGAACTGTGAGTCTATAGAAAAATTAAAAGAGATAATGCAGAAAATCTCTTTAACCCAAACGGGAAGAAATAAAAGAAAAATATTGCCATATCAAGCAACCAATGAAGAAACAAATGCATCCACTATGGATACAGAAACTATGGATACAGAAGCAAGTACTAGCCAGCCACCAGCGACAGGAAGTACTATCATTAACAATATCACCAATAATCCTACCAAAATTATCAGAGAAGATAAAATCAAACTTCCTAAGGGGCAACCACCCACAGGAAGATTAAGAGAAAGAAGTTCTCAGAAGTATATTCCTACAGAACCAAAATGGGGACAAGCAATCTCCGAAAGAGGAGTCTACTTAGACTTAGATAAAGTAGGAGATAAAAGAAGAACCATAGACGACTGGGTTGCAAGTTTGAAGTTAACCCAAGCGTTAGTCTTGTCCAAATTTCCCTATAAGGAAGCCCATGCGTACTATGAAGCAACCTTGACAGGAATTGTCCAGAAATGGTATAATTCCTTTAAGAGAAGCTCTGAGTGGGCTAACTGGGAAACAAAATTAGCTCAGACTAATAATCCAATGGATTTTGCTATTCCCATATATGCACAATTTTGTGGAGATATAACGGGACATAGTGAACAGTCAAAAGAAAGAGCTAAAGCAAATATCCAAAAATTAAGTATCTGCAACATGAGATACTTTGAAGAATTTACGAATGAATTTCAGAACTATTAATGTACAATAGGAGACCTAGAAAATAAGGATCTTATTAGAACATACTACAGAAAATTACCAGAACCCTGGAACAATGTTGTAGCACAATCTCTTGAAGAAAACCCCATAGAATATTTTACTATAGGAGGAATAGCAGAAAGAGTAAGAGACTTGCTAAGAAAACAGTGTACAGAAAATCAAAAGTCAAAAAACTGCTAAGAAACAACTCAGAGGAGTTGAGAACATGTGTCCAAAAAGAGATAAAAGATCCTCTAAAGTCCTTCTAGCAGAATACGATGAGGTTGTAGAATATGCAAACCTAACAAGGTTTGAAGTAGCATAATCTGATGAAGAGAATGAATCCATACATTCTCTTGAAAACCCATCAGAAAGTGAAACAGAAAGCACCTCAAATAGCTCTGAAGAAGAAAGTGAATATAGTTATCGACCTATCACTACCAGAAAAGGCATTATAGCCGACGAAATTGCAAATAACGGCCGACGAACTATTTATTCGTCGGCTAAAATGGTTATAGCCGACGATATCGTCGTCGGGTATAGTTTTGCCGACGGCGTATTTCCGACGATGTTATAACCGACGATATGTCGTCGGGTAATGGTTATAGCCGACGAAATCGTTGGCTATAATAATTATAGCCGACGATATCGTCGGCTATAACCATTATAGCCGACGACTTAAATTCGTCGGCTATGATGCCTTTTCTGGTAGTGTATATTCATGTTAATCCAAAATTGGAATCAAGAAACTACTGATAGTATAGGTCAGTTTCTTCCTAGACCGGGAGCTTTCACTTGTGACTTTTGCAAATATGATGATGATACTACAATACCTATGTATTGTAAAGATACAGGAGAAACCTATCACCAGGAATGTTTCATAGTTGAAGTAAGGCGAAAAACGAAAGAACCTGATGCACATATCCTAGTAAACCAGGAATATGAAATATTTCTTGCTCAAGATCAAAAACCTGACCTTGAGAAAAACCTCGAGAAAATGAAGTTAGCAACTTCAAAAATTATAAAAGAGGAACCAAGTACCCCAATAGTAGCACAAGAACTTAGCCAAACAGAAGTAAATCTAGAACCTCTTCAAGAAGAGGAAAGAATTATAAACCCTTTCATAGAATTCACTAGAAAGGAGGATACAATCCAACCAGTAAAACAAGTTCAGACTAGTATATATAGCAATTATATTACTATAGGTCTGAAATTTCCCAACTATAAGAAATACCATCTACATGCCTTTGTAGACAATGGTTCAGGTTATAGCCTAGCAAAGAAATATGTTATTCCTGAAGAATATTGGGAAAAGTCTGATAAAGCAGTTATTGGGATTGGAATGGGAGATAACAAGTTCACAATGAGTTACGTAGCCAGAAATGTCAAGATCTCGTTAGGTGGAGGAACTTTTACGTTCCAAAGAATTTGGCAAAGTGAAGCCCAAGGGGCCGATATGCTAATAGGAAATGATTTCCTACTTCAGCAAAGAATAATACCAACCCTCGAAATGATCGGGTTTGAAAAGAACAACAAGTTATAATGGGAATCCAGATTACTGGATGCAGTCAACATTGCAAGTAAAGGATTCACAGAGCAATATCAGAAGTCGCGAGCCAAGCGTGGTAATCATAAATCACATTTTGAACCGGTTATACAACCGGTATTAACATTTCAAGAACACCAAGAAATTGTGCAAAATGAAACGACAACTTCGGAAGATTCAGACAGCTCGGATGGTGAAGAAAAATTCATCCGAGAACACAACCTAAAAGTATACAGTAATAAAATAGAGCAAAATAAAATCCCAAAGCTCGTTGAGATAGAAAATCTACTGAAACCCATAATCAGTGAAGATCCCCAACTATACTGGGAAAGAGACCCGGTATATTGTCAGCTAAAAATGCATGCTGCCAATGCAATATGCCATGTCAAAGCCATACCTCATTATAGGGATGAAGATCAAAAAGAAATGGAAAGTCAAATTCAAGAATTACTTGAAAAGAAATTAATTAGACCCTCAGATAACCCTCATCATGCTCCATCATTTTTTGTTAGAAACCATGCAGAGAAATTAAGAGGAAAAACAAGAATGGTCATAGACTATAGGGACGTCAACAAGAAAACCATCAAAGATGGTTATCAGATTGCTCAAGTAAGAGTCTTGATAAATAGACTAAAAGGAGCAAAGATATTCTCAAAGTTCGATGCAAAATCAAGCTTTTGGCAAGTAAGAATGCACCAGGATTCCATAGCCTTAACAGCCTTTGAAACTCCTCAAGGACATTACGAATGGCTTGTAATGCCGTTTGGACTTAAGCAAGCTCCATCTATCTTCCAAAGAAAGATGGATAATATATTTAAGCCATACTCAGATTTCTGTATAGTTTACATTGATGACATTCTTGTCTTCTCTAAAACTATGAATGAACATCTGAAGCATCTTGAGCAAATTTGCAAGCTCATAGTCCAGAAAGGAATCATCCTTGGACAAAAGAAAATTCATCTTATAAAAGGAGAAATTGACTTCCTTGGCATACACGTCAAAGATGAAGAAATTCGTCTTCAAGAACATATAGTAAAGAAAATAAGCCAATTCCCTGACAGTATCCCAGATGCAAAGAGTCTACAGAGATTTTTGGGAGTTGTTAACTTTGCGAGAGATTTTATTCCTCAAGTTAGTGGCCTCACTGCTCTTCTCTCTCCAAAGACAAGCACGAAAAAGAAATGGTCCTTTACAACGGATAATAGCAACACCGTTAAGAAAATTAAAGAACTCACAAAAAACCTCCCCCCTTTGCAGTTACCTGAAGAAGGTGACCTGATTATTTTGCAGACAGATGCAAATGATTATTATTGGGCAGGAGTAGTTTTAGCAATAGCACCTGATACAAATCAAGAAAAGATTTGTAAATTCCTGTCAGGAAAATTTAATCCAGTAGAATTAAATTACTCAACAGGAGATAAAAAGGTTTTAGCCCTAATTAAATCCATTAAGGGAGCAGAAGCCTTTTTAGGAAATAAGTTTCTAGTAAGAACAGATAATAAGAGAGTAAAAAACTTTAAGAACTATAAGTTAACAAATGCAGCTGACAGAGGAAGAGTTCTTCGATGGCAGATGTTTTTATCTCAATATGAATATGATGTTGAAATGATTGCAGGAAACAAGAATTATCTGCCTGACGTCCTCACCAGAGAAATGGCAATGTTAGAAAGAGGTGAAGGCCGTAACCCAAGAAGCATAAGGTCAGAACCTGAACCTGAAGTGGAATAAAGAAGAAGGCCCGATTTTGGAACAAGAACCAGGCCTGAAGACAAAGGATCAAAGAACAAATCTTTACAAGAAAGATACAGAAATGGAGACAAAACTGTTGGGCCATTACATGATGGACCAGGTTACCAATATCTGGTATCCTACTCTCCTGCTGAATCCAGCAGTGCTACTGAAAAAATTCAGCCTGATCCAACAAGATGGGAAAATAATTTAGAAGATAAGCAATCTTCCAACCCAGAAGAAGAAACTGTAAATGAATATTTACAGCATCCCAGAGCTGCAGTCACAAATGACTGGTTTCAAAGAAAACAGCCTTATAAGGCAAGAACCACTGACAGGATAGCATCCTTCAAGTTACCAGCTGTAAAAAGACTGAGAAAGATTTTTAATCATCCTATGAAGATTTATGAAAGGCCGGTGTTCAGAACCAGCAGAAATTTACAGTTCAATCAGAGAATTATCATGGATAATATTTTAGCTGCATCCCGAGAAAATAATGAAGCACTGGTACTACAAGCCCTGGAAACTCTAGCTGAGGAATTTTGCAACTACAAGTTAGAAGAAAAGGAGCAGCATCTCAAGGAAAAGCTGGATATACAATCCCTCAAGAACCCTGAAAGTGCTAAAGTCCCACTTTTAGCCCTATCAGAATTTGAATGGTTCAGTTTCCATAATCTCTTAGGAGATTTCAAGAACAGAAAGGCTCTTACATCAACCTTGCTCATAGTAGCAGGTCCTTATTATGGAAGATACTTGGTTGATGTTCGAGCAGAGCATCCGTAGAAGAACAAATTATGGTTAATTGAGAATGGCTTTGTTCATAACCTTTGGACGAAAACCAACAAAGACCTAGAAGGTCTCCCTGAAACAATTTACCAGGCAGTCAAGAACATTAGACCAGATGGTTGTACTCTGAGATTAAAATTCATTTCAACTCCTCCTGAATGGACTAAAGAGGAAGGGAGAAAAAGTTATATTTCTCCTTATCATTATGTCAGAATTATCCAAAGTTGTGCCTCTCAAGCACAAAAATGGTCATCAAGCAATGGAAGACCTAATCAGAGTATCCCTTGGATGAAGGCAATGGCGATAATTCGTATCCAGAACCTAATCCAGAAAGACGGTGACACTACCCTTCTGGCCAGAGGAGAAAAGATTATAGTTGCCAGCTATAACCATCCACCTCCAGAGCACTGTGATCTGTATAAGGCCCTAGAAAGGCGAGAAATCGATGGTACGTTAGCAACTACCACATGGATAGAGAAATTAGAAAAGGAGCCAGAATTCAAAGATCCGTATGATTCGGATATGGAATTCGAAGTAAAAGAAAATAATAACTCTGGAGCCTCTTTTGCTGACGAGGAACTGCACAACATCAATAATATAATGGAGTATTAGCCGCCGACGCATCAAGACAAGTAACTTTGGGTGAGTGGGATCCAGCTAGTGGAAGCCAGCTCAGATGTAAGATAAGTGTGTTTGGAATAAAGTTGCTACCGACGCTTAAGGACAAACTCCTTTAAGATAATGGAAGCCAGCTGCCAGGATAAGGTTTCCACCTGTCTGCTTTTCTTAATGGAATTCAATTCCAGTTTGAAATCCGGAGGCTATATAAGGAAGTTGAAGGCTTAGAGGGAGGGATTCGAAAAAAGAAGGAGAAGCAGAGCACATTTAGAGAGAAACCTAGTGGTTCTTGAGAGGATTGGGAGTGTTTAAATAAGAGTGAATAGTGAGAGTGTGGTTTCTTGCTAGTCATCTGGTGTGGTGTGCTTATTTTTCAAGTAAGTTTGTAATTTAAGTTTAAATTATGAATAGCTAAACAGCCTCTAGCTGTTTACCCAAGAGTGAGGCTCTGGGTTATGTATAGGTATGTATGTTTGAATAAATAAACTTCAGTTAGTGTCCCCCATATCCGTCTCTGTTTGTGTTAAAGTTTTCTCAAACCCCAGGTGGAGGACTACCTCCTAGGAGTGGTATTTGAGACAAAATTTGCTATCATTTTTTTTTTAACTAGAACTTAAGAAGCCATGTTTACTTGTTTTGCTAGAAGTTAAGAAATTTTCCAAACTAAGACAGTAGTGATCCAGCCAGATTAGTAACCGTTCAGACAAGAAGGTCGTTAGGTGAAATTAGCATGTTGAAGGCTAGCTCTTAGAATGGATAGATAATTAAGGTTTAGTAAACAAATAGATAGTAGGCAAATAAGTTCTAAAAAAAAAAATAATAATAAAAAAAAAAAAAAAAAAAAACTTTAAATTTCTGAAACAAGGGTAGTCCAGTCATTCAAAGTTCAAAAATACAGAAGTTTTGACGCCGTTAAACCGATAACAGCTTTGGGTACTAAAGTTAAGATAAAGACTAAACATAAAGTACCAATATGAAGTTTGGCAAATGTGAAGTACCAATACTTATAATACTGAAAACGTGAGGTACCGTTGAGATAATTTCTCTAAATTTAACATATATGTACCATTAATTTGACATGATGCATTAGAGATGCTCTCTCCTTCTAAACAATCTATTTCAATAACCCATTAATTTAACATACATACGTGTCGAGTGTTTCTCCATGCCATCTAGCAGACTCCAGAAGAGGAAGTAGCTTTGCGTGAGGCTTCCACTTGCTTATTAATCAATCAAATTGAAAACCAGGCACCAGCCGACTAATCCAATTCGAAAAAGTCGGTGTTGGAAATTAAACCAGGAACCAGTAGTATTCCACTTCCACTCCATGTTCAAAACCACCAAACCAGTACCAGCACCCACGTTATAATATAAACAGGTAGCCCCACTTGGTCATAGTCCTTATCCATTTCCCTTCTTTTAACTGCCAGAAGACTCGCAAACCCTATAAATACCCGTCCCTCAGGTCAAGTTCTGAAACAGCAGAATTACCAGTTTCACAGCATATAGTTGAGAGAAGTGAGATCGAGATCAGAGATATTATCATGGCTGATATTGCGATGTTGGTTGCGGAAGAGTATGAGAGAAGGGTTAAGAGCTCAAGGAAGGCTGGTGAGGCTAGCACTGACTTGGCTTCTTGTGTTTCAGTTTTGGCTCAGACCTTGCAGGAGAAGATTGGAAAGGAGAAGATGGAGTTTCTTGTGAGGTGGATTAAGGAGGAGCCCAGGAGCCAGATTGGTCTTGAAGCCTCCCATGGATTCTTCTCTGCTTGATTAGTTAATTAATTAGTTTCTGATGAAGCTTTTCATTTGTATCTTTGTTTTATTGTACATAAACAATATCTAATTTCATTTTCTATGATCTCTGTACATTGTTATTTTCTAAAATTTACAAAGAATTGAGGACGCCTTCAAAGTTAATTTTGAAATTTCTGCTATTCGTATGGTTTTGTTGTTCTTGTTTTATGGCTGGTCACCTTAAATGAATTTCTTAAGTACGTCTAATTCAACATATGCAATTTAACTAGATCACAAACTATCTTGTTGCACTCTGCAAATTGCAGGCAGATTTTATGATCGATTGCCTTGTTGCTCTCTCTCTAGTTTTTACAATTGCTCTATTTGAGTTGCATCCGGTATTTTTTACTAGCTAGTTTCCACTTTACTCGTTCAAAATGAGTACGTAGAACAGTCTATCTACATATTAGAAAAGAAAAAGAAAAGACTATCTACATATTAGAAAAGAAAAAGGAAAGACTGGCTTGCATTATTTAAGCTTTTCTTCACAAATCATTTGTAATTTGGATTTTAGACATACGATCACTGCTAAATTTGGACGCATGAACAAATACATCATATATACACCATGCTTGTGTACGTATACCTTTCAATTCGTTGACCTCTGAGGGAGCATTAAGCTTCCAATTAGTATATGAATACATTTTAATCCTACGTACCAATCTGACCTACCAATTTAATACGGTTTTTGTCTTCAGCCAATTAATTATATCCTAAATACTAAGGACATCAAATAATTTTTTGGGCGAAAACATTAATTAATACATACAAAGAAATCAAAAGTGTTATTCATGTTCCGACTAGAACAATTAGTCACATCTAATCCCGAGTAAAGCGTCGGCGGCTCACCTTTTCACTGTAATATGTAAATTTTTGAGATTTTAACTTCAACAGTACTGAAATTGCCACCTTGTGGTGAGTCATCAAATTAGGTAACCAGACAACATCTACTTATCCCGACCCTAACTATATATACCCAATAAACTAGACATCCTTTCAAGACTTGATGAAAGGTGAATCACCAATGAAGAAATAACCATCGATTATATAGTGGGGATCGGAGAGAACTAATGCATAGTGAATTTGAGATCCTAATCATGAAGATAAAGCAAGAAGATACTATGTGTTGCATAACCCTACATTGCACTTTAGACAAAATCGTCGGGTAGTCTTTATAAATATCACTAATTGAAGTCATTATCAGGACAACATGATCATTAGGTTTCCTTGTCGAGGCATTAATAATATATATGCACTCAAATTCAGATGGATAAGTCCTATAATTTTGTTTGGAATATTGCGCTCATAAGTATATATCTATATATATATCTACACTCACTTCAATTTCAAGTCTCATTTCTGAAGAATATGTAGGCTAGCTATGCATGAATTCTCGCTCTTGAATAACAATTTACGTAACAACACGTACACCCTAAAATTGTTTCTAGTTACACACGATTATCAGCACTCAAAAATTATAATATAGACACACAACGAAAAAGACAGAAATACAATTTTCTTGAACACACATGTTTTTGAACTAAAAATTGTATACAAAGGTCTCTCATTCTTTTGGCCATACAAGCTCAGTCGGATTATCCTTCACAATTGTAATTCACATATATGTACATTATGTGCTACAAACCTACCCAAGGAAAACTCTTCTAAATTGATAGGAAAACAAAGGAACAGAAATTATATTTGCTTTTATATATCTAGGTGAAAAGAATTATTACAAACGACAAAGCTAGAAGAATCTATGGAAATTATTACCCTGCAACGAAGATAACAAGAAAATGAGCTCCTCATCGCTGCCATCATACTCCACTTGATTCCTCAGCCGGTGATAACTCGCCACCACGTCGTCCGGCACCACCTTCGTCCGGCACAGCGGACACGTGGCCCAGTACTGCTGCAACCACTTGTCAACGCAGTCCCTGTGAAACCTGTGCTTGCATTTCAGCTGCCTAATCTTCTCCCCCTCTTCGAACTCCGACAAGCACACCGAGCACTCCTCGTGAGCTGCCCTCAGCAGCTTCTTCTTCCTCGAGTAGGAGACAGTGGGGTTCTTCTGGTCGATGAGCTTGAGGTACTGGGCGGTGGTGATGACGCGTTTCTCCGAGTTGGGTTTGAGGCCGGTGATGGAGCGGACGAGGATGACGACTTCGAGGGCGAAGAGGGTGAAGAAGATGATGGAGATTGTGTAGAGGTGGGAGAAGAATTGAGAGAGAGCTCCCATGGCTGCTGAGGAGGGAAGGATAGATCGATGGGGGTGAGGATAGTAGAAAAGCTTGAACGAGACTTTTGGATATAACAGCGGACATGGGCAGGGTTCGGTCACCGTGTGTGTTTAGTCACATCCTTTTGTATATAGAAATTATAGGATTTTTGATGTTTTTTTAAAATCGAATTTATGGAATGTTGGTGCACCTATGGTCAAGGTGTGACATGTGGAGAATTAAAGAAAGAATAAAAAGATATTGAAGGCCTACTGTTTTTCTGGGTGGCGCCACCGTTCTCCGGCGGTTTATAAGGACTACTTGTCTATTGTCTACTTCTACTCTGAACCCTAATGTTTAGTTTGTGATTCAATTAATTTGGAATATTGGCGGGATGGAAAATGATAATTTAATCTAAAAATATGAATAATAAGAGTCAGAAACTGTCAAAACGAATTGACAATAGTCGATTCTAACTGACGGAAATTGAGATTATAAAATTTATTTTGGGAGTTTCATAATCTCAATCTCTTGAATCTATAAGGTATTGACTGAGTTGATGTGGAGTGATATATAGTCTATAGAATTTCACTAAAGAAGGAAGTTTTAGGGTTAGGGTTCAAGACTTCTAGGACAACAAGAGAAAACGAGGGTTTCAGTAATTAACGGGAAATTCAATCTCAACTCGGTTTTAATTGGTAGTTGGTACAAAATTGTCACAAAGTCTATACTTATAGTACATATCGCCTATATAGCCAATGATATGACGACGCGTACTGAATTATATTTTAAAATAAAATGAAATAAAAACAATGTAAAGTTTTGTGTCGTTTATTAAAAATCATGTACGTATTTTCTTGGACACCGATATTTTTTTGTAGAATTCTTAATTCTATATAGGTTAAAACTAAATATATAGGATTGCAGAAAACCGAACATAAGCTCTTCATTGCAAATTGAATAATAATAATATCATTTCCAATTTCCACCCTAGGTTTTTTTCACTATTTTGTAATAGACTAAATGCTGCATTATTGAACCTAAACAAAGAAAACCCTATAACACGTACCCCCGATGACTGTGGATTGAAACATTACACTAAGCTGTGAAGGAATATAATCTGATTAAGTGGCTCAAAATAAAATTATTACTTTAAATGAAGATTTCTAATAGAGGGTTGGACTTCAATACAATCGCACTGCTTGTATCGTCTTCTTCTTTTGGTCTGAGACTGAAGTACTGAACACACGAACAAGTTCATGTAGAGGTTCTGGGAGTCTGAGTGTAAGAAAGAGATGAAGGTGAAGGACAGGTGAAGTTAGCAGTTGGCCTTTAAAGTGTCCATGTGCACTGTGGTTGAAGATTGCAGAAGCAATGGAGTCTGATCCATTGCGTTTGTCATGTAATGAATCCATACACGTACGTTCGTCTGGTGGGGCTCCGACGCCACAGCTGACTGACTGACCACTCCCTCTTGTTCCTTTCACCGTTTCTTTTCGTCTAATGTTTTCCCATGAAACGTAAAATAACCTAATGAAGACGATGTTACAACGAAACCAGATAAAAAAAAAAAGAAAAAAAAGTCATGGTTCTTTCTTTGGGTATCTAAATTCATATGCGTGATCTAGACAAGTGAATCGACACTGAAATGTCAATTTTAACAATTCATTTAATCACTAACTATTCACATATCCCTAGTATTCGAGGGGTGAGTGAAAATGAAATTGTAAAATACTATAATTAAACAAATTTGAGAGGAGCCACAATGTTAGCATGATTATGAACAACATATTTTGCAAGAAAACCATAAAAAGCTGCGTCCACAATACCTAACCATTGAGGTGTTAGGGGATACTAACAAAGTTGAAAAAATGACAGCATAAATGACTTACACACTATTGGTGTAAGTGCATGTTGGTGCGCTGAATCCACTCCCCTGTATTTCAGGAAATTCTGTACTCGGTGAGTTGCTGATAACGTTCATTGATACATCAAATTTATCACATGAAGATTTTTGATTATGGAATCAAGTTGGAATTAATTAATTGTTTTGCTTCATGGGATCATGGGTATTTGAATTCTTGGGAGTCCGTAATTAAACTGAAGACGATATGAGAAGAGAAAATATATATTTTATTTTGGAAGATAAATGAATAAATTTACTCATCGAGAGACAAAGTTCGCAAAAGCGAGCGCAAGATAATTAAATATTAACAAAGAGCACGGATTTTCAAACTATAAAGAGTGAGAGAACACTAACGGTTCGCTAATCTAAGGACTAGATCCTCTATGACATAGTACAATAAATCAGAATTACTAGCTAATCTATCACACCTACCATCCATGCATGCTAACATCCAAATAGTACACGAACTTCATGCCACCCAAAAAGTAATCCACGTGTATGGTTTAAAAATTCGCCCACACTTGCGGGGAGGTGTTGAGATATGAATCCAACCTAGCCTATGAGTTTATAAGGATTTGGGCTACTTCATCCATGACCAATTGATTTTGGATGTGAAGCCTAGACTATTTAATCGAAGCTACCAACTGTCTCCGCCTAGATGTAAACCCACATAGCGGTGTTCTTGATCCCCATCTAGTATGGAAAGAAGTAGATTGAAACCATCGATTTATCCTCCTCGAACTCATAAAACCTTCCTTCAGCCTAAGTCCGCCCCCTTGCCCCTGTTAATAGCTCATCCCTCAGTCTCCTCCTGGCCGAAACACAACAGCAAGATTGTTAGCGGCGCTCGAACTCTTAAAACCTTAAGTCATAATGCTTTTCTTTTTTGCTCGCGCGTGAGGTGCTTTCTAAATTTAAATAGAAGAAAATGCTTTTTATACTAAACCCAATTTTCCTAAGAAAGAGGATGAGTTTGGAAGAGAGTGAATATGAGAGAGAAAGAACTCTAGTCATTCAGTGAAACTTCATCTAATGAGTGGGCAGAAAAATATATGAAGATAGTAAGGGTTTTACTCCTTTGAATAATTCATTGATAAAAAGAGAAAAGGAGGTGTGGTTTACAAAATAGGAGTATAAATTTTATCCGCAAAATGAATGAAATGGTCAGACACATCTAACAACAACAAATGAAAAATGGACACGTGTCCATTAGAAGTTTTAAATAAATATGCCAAATACCAAATAACCCCTGCTATGTCCCTATATTACTAACAAACCTTTCTAAATGGACAGTTGTCCCTTTTCCATTGGCTGTTATCAAGCATAGCTGACCAGCGCGGTCAGATAAGTTCATTCCCAAAATGAATCATAAAAGTAAAAACCTCTCAAAGAATTTAGATATGACTCATATGAGTAGAACAAATGAACAATTAGTAAGAGAACCAAACAAAAACCCAAAGAAACCCAACATGGGGTGGGCTGCATATTTATGTGCGTTTTTAGGCAAAGGTCAACAACTTTTTTTGATACAAATTTGCACAATATAGGGGTACATGAGTTCAATTGTTCAACAACTGAATTTAGTCTGGGGCACCATTCATGATTTGGAGTGCTCGCCGCCGACCTAATAACCGGAATGAATCCGGAGTCACAGCCGCTTACTCGAACACCTTCTAACCTAGAGAAAAACCTAGCAAAGAGACAGTCGATTTTGATACATACATATGTTTTTTTTTTTATTTCTTAGAGCATCTTTAGCAGACTTTTTATTATAACTCCTTAGCTATTTTTGATAGCATATTTAGTTTTATAGGAAAAATAGCAGCTATATCAGACTATCTATTATTACTCTATGAGAGCATCTTCATCAGACTCTCTATTTTGACTCTTTAGCTATTTTAAGGAGTCTGTTTAGTTTTTTTTTATTATCAAAATTAGGAGCTCCACCAGACTCCTAAGTGGCTAGCCATTTTAACTTTTACCTATCTCGCTCCTAAATATAGAGAGCGAGATGAGGCTCTCTATAATTTAATACATTCCTTTTAGATGATTCTATGTAATATATAACTTCATTTAAGGTAAAAAAATTTAAAATTTAATTAGTAATATAAGTTCAAAATAGTTAAAATAGAGAGAACTGATACTAACATATTTCTAAACTAGCTAGCCAAAATGACATTTTAGCTATTTTGGTTAAAATTTGACAAAAAAATGGCTAGTATTGCTAAAGTTGCTCTGATAACTTTTAGCTATCTCGCTAGCCAAATTTGGAGAGCGTGATAGCTAAAATTTAAAACATTTAAATTTAATACATTCCTTATATGTAATTATATATAATTTACATATGCATTTAAACCACTTTTTATTTATTTAATAAGTATTTTAAATTCAAATCAAGCTAAAATAGAGAGAACTGATGCAGACATATTTCTAAAGTGGCTAGCCAAAATAACCGTTTAGCTATTTTAGCTAAAATTTAACTAAACTATGGCTAGCATTGCTAGAGATGCTCTTAGAGCATATTCAGCAATGCTAGCCATATTTTAGTTAAACTTTAGTTAAAATAGCTAAAAAGTCATTTTGAGTAGTCATTTTAGAAATACGTCTACATTAGTTCTCTCTATTTTAACTTGATTTTAATTTAAAATATTTATTAAATGAATAAAAAGTGGTTTAAATGTATATATAAATTATGTATAATTATATATAAAAAATATATTAAATTTAAATATTTTAATTTTTAGCTATCAGAGAAATTAGCACACCAAAAATATGATTGTTTTCACAGTACAATGAAAAGTATGTTGCAATCGGGATGTATGACTTTTAGATTTAGAAATTTGAAAAGGATGGTTACGACTTTTCCTCCCTCAATATGGTAATTTTTCATTAGTTTGAAAAAAGTTGGTTAAAAATCAAAATGAAAGCCTAAAAAGGGTTATTCTTCAATTTTTTTAAATATTTTTCCTAAACATACTCATTACTTGTCTTTCATTGATTGTTTTTATATAAACCAACTCTCTCCTTGACGAAATGGGATAGTTTAAGTGGTAAAAGAACCTCATTACCTAGGAAGTAGGTTATTAGATCCTGGGTTCGAGTCACGACATGGGTATGTGTGAAACCCTTAAATCCTCTTTAAAAAAAAAAAAAAACTCTCTCCCTCCCCCCAATACATCATCACCAAGAAATTTCTCTCCAACACAAAACAATGGCAACCAGAATATTGATTAAAGTGCAGTTGGTTGTCTTCTACATATTCATCATAGCCATCTTGGCTCTTGTTGAATGTATGTATTTTCATGTTTCTCTTTTGTAACCTACATCTCAAACTTTTTTTTGTTCTTCGGATTGATCACAATATATGTGTTTACTTTTCTTTTTTTTAATCAGTTGACAATAATTTATTTAAAATATAGATACAAAGATACGATGCAAATATGCATCAATGGAAAAACACAAACCAAAAGGAAAAATAAGAAAAATACATCTGAAAGTTTGGGAAATTTAAATATTGCAGTCACAGTTATATCGAGACGTCGACGACGGTCTGGGTATACACTACGGACTGCGTACGTATAGTGAAATGATGAGTAGTCGGTGGTATGACTACCCATCCGAATCGTACGTACAAACTGCCGAGAGACAATCATACATACGATTGAGGGTAATCTTGCACCTAAAGGATCGAAGCCGACCAAGGGCGGATCCAGACATGGCCATAATGACATACGATCTTTAACGAACATGTACCATAATTGTGGGTCCGTCAACCAATATACCAACCAACGTGGTGACCAATACCACCTATATTGGTTCAAGATCAACCACACATTTCGGGATTGGTCCCAGGTCCAAGGTTTTCCTAGGTCCCAGGCCTATATCCAAAGTCCACCCGGGTCCCAAACCCAGACCCGACTCTATATCCGGAGCCAGACCCGACTCCATATCCGGAGCCAGACCCTACCCACAATCCAAAGCGGACTCCACCTTCGATATGCTTCTGAGCCGAATTTCCACCCCCATTTGCCATATATATTACGGTAGTAGATCGATATCACCATCAGCTGAAGAGGATCCCCACATTGTATCACCATAAGCACCGCCGCCGCCTTGCTGAATCTTCCGGGTGACCCCCATAAATTTTTTTGCCGATTCAGCCACGAATTCTAGACTCCTAGAGAATGGAGATCGAAGATGGATATGCAGTCGACACGAAACAGATCCCAAATCTAGCAAATCCTTCGAATCCATTGACGCCGCCACCCCCAAAAGGTTTGTCGTCTGCTTCGGTCTCCATGGCCATACCCCAACCCCTTCTCCCTTCAGCCGCACCCTGATCGGATGAATCTCCTCAACCCACAGGGTAGCCCTTATCCCCAAAGGTCGCACATGAGTTCTAAAGCCTTCGTCCCGAGTAGACAACAAGAGGGAAGGAGAGGTTTTAGGCAGCGATACAGAACTCGGCGCCACATATTCACTCCATCTGAGATGGAGATCGATACAGAGAGGCCACAAGCGGCGACACTCTCCCAACCATAGCAGAGCGCTAGGTATTTTTCCCATCTTTTATATGTGTTTACTTATTTGATCTTGTTGAAACTATAGCCAATAACTTTCTTCAAAAATATACTAGAAACTACTCACACTTTATGGGTGTGAAGAAGTGAATGGTTACTAAGCCTAATTGTTCCTCTCTTTCCTTGGGCCGCTGCCAGGGGTGAGGACGAACAAATATTTTCAAAAAATTCTTTCACACCAATCGCTCTGCAATGGTTGAACATCGTTCTAGTGCCCAGAGAATGGGTGTTTTGCCATCAAAGCTGGAAGACTCGGCGAGAGTGAACCTTAGAGCGGCAGGCCCGGCGGCACTACTGGATCGGCATGTGTACCTCGTCGGTCGTTTGCTCGGCCAAAAAGATAGATACCCTGGTTTCAAAGGTATGATTCAGACGATTTTGAAAATGAAAAGGGCCAATCAGTTTATGACGCGGGGGATTAGTACCTATTTCAGTTTGATCATGCCTCGGATCGGAGAAAAGCTCTTAACGGAGGTCTGTGGTTCTATAAGAAGACCATGTTGGTATTCAATGAGTACGATGGTGAGAGTACGGTGGAGGAGGTGCCTCTGTTCTCGCTGGAGACTTGGGTTTCGATTTATGGGTTGCCACTAAAACTCAGGAACAAACTGGCCTTACAAGTATTTGTTGAATTGTTTGGCTTTGTTGTGGACTATGATCATGTTGCCTCGAATCACAGGGAGCTAGAGCAGAGAATGAAGCTCGAATTTGATGTTCGACATATTTGATTTCTTGGCCACTATTTCCATTGAAATTGATATGGTCTATGAGAAAGTGTGTGGCTATTGTCGAGCTTGTGGATTATTTATGCATGATGCTATGGGATGTGATAAGTTCCTGGTTAAGGAACATGAGGAGATGCTCGGATTGCGTTCTAATTCGGCGTTTCTGAATTTAAATATCAATGGGGAGGATAATCATTCTTGTTTCTGCACAAACTCGTAGGCCTAGTAGAAACTGATGAATCTAGATGTGATCTCCTCCTGCGAACCTGCTAACTAAGGGGAATACCGGGCGGGCCGGTCTTCTCCTCTTCGATGCCTAAGTTAGTACAGTTGGGATGAATAGATAACTTAAGCACGTACGATAAGCTGTTGGAGAGATCAGTTACCTATTAAAGAGGGTAGTTGAGGCCCTTATATAGGTGGTCGGGCGTGAGGTCTGGTCTTACTCTTCGATGTGGGACTGGTTTCCTTCTGTTCGTACATAAAAGGACAGCTCTGGTGGCCTGTTCGGCAGGCTGGCGTCCCTGGTTCTCGGGCCCCTGGTCGCAAGGTAGACTGCTGGGCCTCAGGTCCGGGTGCTGGTGATCCTGCTTCGGGCCTCAGTCCGGCCCCGGACGTGCTGGCTGCGGGTCTATGGGCCTATGTAGCCCCTCTGTGGCTACTGTCAACAAGTCCCCCAAGTTCCCGGTCAAGTGCAATCTTAAATGGGGACTTAATATGTCTCGCTCCTGTCCCGCAGACCCGCAGGGTTACCGACCCAACGGTGCCCAGTCCCCCAAGTCCGCATTGAAGATTGGGCGTGACCGGGCGTTCGGGCAGAGAGGGCGTGGTGATATGAGTACCTCTTAATGATGACGTGCGACAGTTATGAGTATGTTTACAATACTGATGGTATTGTGCTCAAGTGTTGTCGTGCCATGAGTATGTAATGTGAGGACTCGATCGGTGGACTGCCATGCCGGAGCGAGTCCCCCAAGTTCCCAAGGTACAATTGTTGCCAACGGTGGGGCAGGCCGGGGAGTAGCCCGGTGGGGTGGCGTAGAGATAACAAGTCTCGTCATGGATCCCCGTATTTATCACAGTTCAGTGTGATGCAGGGTTTTTAGCCTGCTGGAAGAGTTTGCATGTGTTAGAGGTAAACTCTCCCGGGTTTATAAAGCCCATGTGCCATGGAGCCGGTTGAATGCTACCTAACCGGTGAGATGCCATGGAGTGAGATGCCATGCAGCCGGTTGAATGCTACCTAACTGGTGAGATGCCATGGAGCCGGTTGAATGCTACCTAATTGGTGGTGGCGTGGCTCTTAGGGAAGTGGGGGGCCTTAACGCCTCGGTTTCTGGCCCTGTCTCCTTTAACTACTGCTTGTAGGCGGGACAAGTGGCTGACATGCATTTAAGGAGGAAGCCCATCGGTCCAATCATTTATGATGGCGTGGGAAGGTTATCGATGCTGGGACACGTGTCAGTAGGGAGCGATCTGAGATGGAGGGCCTGGATTCACAGGCGTTTGACTTGCCCCGATTGAGTACTTTGGGGGGATTACAGGGGTGCCTAGGGCATCAGACCCGTCTATAAAAAGGCCTCTTTTGTCTTCATTATTTCTGTTTTTGCTCTTGGCCCAGAGAGAAGAAGAGAAGGTTGGAGAGGAATCCGGCGAAAGTTCTGTGGAGGTACCTCACGCTATCCGTGCTTCAAGCGTTCTGGTTCTTGCCTACCATTGCTCGGTGTTTTAGTAGGACTGACTTTCCTCGGTTGTGCATAGTAATCGGTAAGCCTCGCCTTCTTTGCTTCGTGTTTTTTCTTTTTGGTTGGTGTTTTGCGGCCGGGGGGGGGGGGGGGGGGGGGGGGGGGGCTCTGTTGCCGACTGTGAGTTGTTTTGAGCTGGGCGTCTGCAGTAAACTTGGTGAGCAGCCGCAGAGGGTGCTGTTCTAGCTTGTTACTGACCAGCGGTGGAGTTTTGTTTGCTTCTCCCTAGGTTAAATGGCTTCTGCGAGCTCTGATGGGACTTCCGAGCCGGCCGACAGGCGTCCTGTGGTGGACGATGAAGAAAGGTTGGAGGATTGGCTTGGTTCGGATTCCCCGGAGTTCGAAGCCGCTGCCCGCTCCCGGGACGGGGTCTCGTCTTCCGGGTCTCTGGAGTGTGAGGGCATCCCGCACGGGGTGCGCTTTCCTGGTGCTCCGCTCGTGAGCTACACTATCGGGAGTGGGAAAGAGGCTGTAGCGTGTGATGAACCGGAGGGTACTATGAGCCATGCAGAGATTTCTGCCTTCCGGGTGACGTGGAGTATACCTGATGAGGTGACGTTACGGCCGCTGAATCCCGGAGAATCGGCCTGTAACCCGGAGGCGGGTTGGGTTGTTGTTCACGCAGACCAATTTCGTCACGGGTTCTCCCTCCCGCTGCCAGACTTCGTGCAGTACATGCTTAGCGCTCTGCAGGTGTCTCCCGCGTAGCTTCCCAGAAACTAGTGGAGGCAGCTGCTAAGCCTTGGTTGTTTGTACGAGCTGTCCGGGATGAACATGCCAACGATGAACGAGTTCCGGGCACTGTACAGACTGTCCTTCTCGAAGAAGAAAGGGTGCCGGGGTTGTCTGACCTTTAGCGCCCGACACTTCCAGCCTATCATCACCCACCTGCATTCCTGGGTGGACAATAACTGGAGGAAGAAGGTGGTGATGGCGGGTGGGAAGTGGCAGAAAAGGAGGAGGATGTACCGGGTTCCTAGTGCCTTCCAGCCCCTTGGTGACCAATCGTTCGTACTGTCCGAGTTGGAGCGGGATAGGATTATGACGATACTTGGGTGTTGGGACGATCTTGAGCGAAGCTCCTACAACTTCATACGGCGGGAGGTGTTAGAGTACTGCTGTCTCGGGCGGGATCCCGGTGTGTAGCAGGGTTTTAGTAGTGACGTTCCTGCTGAGCGGGTTGATTCTAACCCTTTGTTTGTTCTGCAGGTGCATCTTTTCGGAACGTCGTCAAGCCCGGTAACACACTATCCATGGACGGTGAAGACCTTGTCTCGAAGTTGAAGGAGAAAGGGGAGGCCGTTTCACGGACCTCGGTAAATGAGGAGTCTGGCCGGCTTACCGTTCATGCCGAACCGCTGGCCCTGGACGATGCCTATAGCCTAAGTCGTGTGAAGACTCACCCTACTGCGTCCAAGGCGGGACCCGGAAAGGGCAAGACCACCGGGGGACCACCGAAGGTTCCTGGTGGGACGAACAGGATTCCGTACCGACCGGGATCGGTCCCGCTTGTCACCAGGGTCTCACGGACAGACGTACAATCTTCTTCACCGGACGGCCAGGGTGAGAAGAGGTGGAGGATCATGGACGTCCCTCCCCCCGCACTGGTGACGCTGACTGGCAAGTCGTCTGGTGAGAACTTGGCAAAACGGCTCAAGCTGGTCAGCGGTGCGACGAGTTCCGCTGGGGACAAGGCCGCTGCTGCTTCAAATTCTGCCAGTCAGCAGAGTAGCCCCGCTCCTACGGAGGAACAGAGGGGAGGTCCGGAGAGTCCCTTCGTCCGGAAGCTGGCGGCAGATGTGGCTGGCCTTGGTCTGAACAGGCCTGGGGCCGTTGGAGCCTTGTCGGGGGAGAGCCGCCAGAAGAGCAAGGAGTCGGTCCTCCGGGTAAGAATTGAACGGCACCGCTCATAAACTTCTGCCGGGTTTCGTTATTTTTGTTGTTTGCTTAATCGGCTCCTTGTTGTTCTGTAGTTATTATACACTCTGTACCAGCCGGACCCGAGTGAGGAGCTGTCGGAGCTAAAGAGGCAGGTGGCCGCTCTGACAGGAGCCCGTGAGCGCCTGGAAGTGGAGAAGTCCAGGCTTGAGCGGGAGAAAGTCAGACTGGAGGAGAGGGCCAAGAAACAGGTGGCCAAGCTAGAAGACCAGGTCCGGAGCCTCGAGGAGGAGAAGGAGCGGGCTGAGGAGGAGAGGGCCGAGCTGGAGGCCAGAGTGGATGAGCTCCAGGTGGGAGCTGTCGTTGTGCATGCCGCCGCTGCCGCTGCGGCCAGAGAAGAGGACCCAGAGCTTTTCCAGCGGGTTATCCAGAAATATCACGATAGTGATCTGTTTCTTGAACTCCTGGAAAAGGCTAGGGAGTCGGGTATCGCCGATGCCTACGTGGAGTGGGAAGAGAAGGGGTACCTTGATACCTCGCGAATGCCGAAGGCGGGGGCCGAGGACGATGCTGATGGGCAGCTGGCAGGAGAGGAGCAGCCGGAAGGAGAAGGTGGGCTTCGACCATCTGAACCCGTTAGAGAGGATGCTGTGGCTCCATCTGAGGGAGCTGGTGGGCAGGTTGGGCCCGCTGAGGAGGGAGACGCGGCTCCTTAAGATTTTTGTTTTGCTCTTTTTTTTTTTTTTTTTTTTTTTTTTTATAAATCTGCTGGAACGGTTTTTTTTTTTGTATTATACCCTTTGGATATACATTTTTACACCGGTGGCATTCCTTGGATTTCTCTCGAAATAGTTGGCATACATATCTTATGATGTTAGATTGGTTGAACCGTTGATATGCCAAATTAACTGCTTGAAATTTCTAGCACCTAACCCTTCACTGGGTCCGAGCGTGCCTACCAGCCCTGGCCCTGCTCCCGGTCGGGATCTGCTCTCCTTTCCCCTATATACCGCTGAAGCTGACCGCTGTTAATCAAACCCTCCACCGCTGTCTTGAGGGCGAAGCAATTGTTCGTCCGATGGGTAGCTTCGTCGTGGTAGGAGCAGTACTTGCCTGTTCGCGCCTGGGTAAGTTTCCCCTTTGGGTACTTGCTCCTCGGTGGTGGGGGAATGGTGTTCTCGTTCTCGTGCAAGATGTCCTCGTATGAAGCAGTTAGAGTGGTGAAGACCTCTTGACGTTCTGCTGGCATGATCGCCAGGGGGCGTTCTTGCCGGTACTGCGCCGGCTTGTGCTCGCCCTAGGGTTTGTCATGATAGGGCTTCTGCTGCTGTTGGTTCCCCCAATTTCTGCCGGGTCTGCTCGGTTGGGCGCCTCGGTTCTCACTCCGCTGGCTGGCCTTGTTTTCTCGGTCGGCCGAGGGGTGCTCCTCCTGCTTTCTCTTCAACAGATGTTGCCCATACGTTTCATGATCCGCCTGAGCATGCCTGATGGCCATCGCCATTAGCTCGTCATACCCCTGCGGGAGTTCCACCCGTACGACGTAGGAAAATTTTCCTGGCCGAAGCCCCTGTTTGAATGCCATCTCGGCGATGCCCTTGTCGAGGTTCCGAACCCCGGTCGTCGCCGTTTGCCAGCGGTTGACAAACGTTCTTAGTTCCTCGCCATGTGCCTGTCTGCAGTTGAAGAGCATGGTCGATGTCTGTGCTCCTTCGACCCGGAGAATGAAGCGGCCTACGAACCGGTCGGCCAGTTGTTCAAACGCCTCGATGGAGTTTGCCGGGAGCTCATAGAACCAGCTGAGCGCCTCTCCACACAGGGTTTCCTGGAAAATGTTGCAGCACACTGCATCGGAATAGCCCTCGACGCATGTTTGGGACCGGAAACTATCCAAATGTTGGTTTGGGCAGCCAGATCTTGAGTACGTGAGCTTTAGAGATTTCTGGTTACCAGACCTCCCTGATTCCAGAACCTGGTGGGAGAAGGGGCCCATGCGTTCGTTGAATCACGTGCCTTCCATCGGCCGCGCCGCCCTTCTCTCGTTGGCCTCCATTTGGGCCTTTAGATCCGACACAGAGTCGGTGAGTACCTGTAATGCCCGTGCGGTCGGGGTCATGACTTCATCCTCGAATGAAGCGTGCGACTGCGGGGGTACTGGCGTGCTCATTGTCAAAACCGCGCTGCCCGGGGACTCCGCCCTCCTGCGGTCGCTAGACCTTGCTCCCGATGACTGTCCCGCCTCAAGGCGCTGAGGTTGGCCTGGCGCGGGTGTACGTGCCCTTGCCATAGCGGTGTTGCGCTGCTGTCCTCTTTCCAGGGCAACCACCAGGGCAGCGTTTACCGTCTCCATTTCCTCATACTGAGCATTGAATTTTGCTCTATCCCGGTCGCTCTCCGCGCGCAGGCGACAGACTTCTGCCCTCATCGCCCGTATCTCCCCCGCCATATCGTACCGGTCGGGGCTGTACGTGGTGTCCCGGTCGCTATCACCGAGCAGACTCTCCTCTTTGTCGCTCGGATCGTCCGAGAATGTCAGTGAAAAGCCCCGGTGCGTTGGTAGGTCGCCTTCCACCCGGCCTTTCCCGCGCGCGCTATCGTTGCATGCCCCCGACGTGTCGCTTGGCCCCCCATAGCTGCCGTCGTCCTGGTTGCCCTGGTCGCTGCGCTGCTCCCGTGCAGCGACCGGGGTGGAGATGAGCACTTGCTCTGGTGCGACCGGCCGACTCTCCGTTGTATTTCTTTCCTGTCCTGCTTCTGAGCTTTCTGCCATTTGGTGATGCCTACGTGACTTTTATATCAAGCTTCCCACAGACGGCGTCAATTGTTTCTGCACAAACTCGTAGGCCTAGTAGAAACTGATGAATCTAGATGTGATCTCTTCCTGCGAACCTGCTAACTAAGGGGAATACCGGGTAGGCCGGTCTTCTCATCTCCGATGCCTAAGTTAGTACAGTTGGGATGAATAGATAACTTAAGCACGTATGATAAGCAGTTGGAGAGATCAGTTACCTATTAAAGAGGGTAGTTGAGGCTCTTATATAGGTGGTCGGGCGTGAGGTCTGGTCTTACTCTTCGATGTGGGACTGGTTTCCTTCTTTTCGTACATAAAAGGACAGCTCTGGTGGCCTGTTCGGTAGGCTGGCGTCCCCGGTTCCCGGGCCCCTGGTCGCAAGGTAGACTGCTGGGCCTCGGGTGCTGGTGATCCTGCTTCGGGCCTCAGTCCGGCCCCGGACGTGCTGGCTGCGGGTCTGTGGGCCTATGTAGCCCCTTTGTGGATACTGTCAACAATTTTGACTCTCCAAGTGGAAGTGATGGGGGGACGATTTTAATCCCAAATCTTCCTCTGATGGGTGAGTCTAGAGTAGTGGATTTGGCTATGCTTAATGAGGAGTCTGAGACACTAGTACAGTAGGTGGAGATAGGGAGTAGAATTGCACAGGCTGTAACATCTTTGTCGGTGGTGGAGTCGGTGCTACTGCATTCTCCTGTGCTTGTTTCGGTAATGGATACAGTATCCATTCCGGCGAGGAGAGAGGCTCTATCTCACTTGATTACTAATTGTGATCCACATGTGTCAGGAACAAAAGGAATGGTCTCTTTTGCTTTTGCTTCTGCAGCTAAGGAGGCTCCTCTGATTAATCTTTTGAAGAGGAATGCGTCTTCGGATTGGAAACACCTCTAGAAAAAATATGTTCAATCTACTTCGGGGGAGAACAAGATGACTTTGGTAGTGAAACACAAGAATGACAAATTGCTAATTTCACCGACAAAAAAGAAGAAATTGGGTCGTCCAAAGGGGAGCAAAAACAAACCTAAGAACTCTCCGACTCCAGATTCTGAGAATTCTGGAACAAAGAAGAGACACATTAAGAAGAAGCCTCATGTAAAGGAACTGCAGATGGTGGAAAGTTCTGGTGGGGCCATAAATAAGGATTTGGCTATGGAGGAGCCGCAAACAGTTGTCAAGGAGACAGACGAATTAGTGGAGGATGAGGTCTCTTCTCCTACTACAAAGTTGGATTAAGTTGAATCTGGTCACAGTGTCTGGAGGGTTTGGTTGTTACCCTTTACTCTTGCTTCTAAATTTCTCCAGCACTGAAAATAAAAGTGTTTTAAACCGCTTTGAAAAGGTAGGTATATTTTTAGCTTTATGTTGGTCTAGTTTTTGCCTGGGTTGGTGAGCCATGAGAAATAACTCTTATTGTCGGCCCTCATGGGTGTGTTATCTTTATACTACTTACTGAATAAAATTTTCTTGACTGTTAATTCAAAAAAAAAAATAGTGAGTGGCTACTTGAGTGGAGAAGTGAGTAGTTAGTTTTGGTTTCTAAAAAGTTTTTTTTTTTTTTTTTTAAACATTTCTACTCTTAACAGTTAGATACATATATGACGTATTTTACTATTTTGAGGGCATAAATGTAAAAAATGTCAGTTTTGGCTAACCAAGTCTCTTTCTTAAATAATAGATAGGTATTAAAAAAAAAAACTCAAAGACCATGATTTATAAAATTGTGAAATATAGGCTCACTATCCTTTGGTCTAGTGGCATACTCACTGTTGACAGTAGCAAGAGAGGCTACAGCAAGCCCACAGACCCGCGGCAAAGGCACCAGGGCCCGGCCCAAGGGTCGGGACCGAATCACCAGCACCCGGCCTCGGGACCTGGCACTCTATCCTGCCTCCAGGGACCCAGGGGCCGGGGGCGCCAGCCTGCCTAAAGGGGCACCAGAAAGTATAAACAGAAGGGAACCAGTCCCACATCGAAGAATAAGGCCAGCCCTTGCCCCCAACCACCTATATATGGGCCCCAACTACCTTCTTTATGAGGTAACTGGTCTCTCTCCCTGCTTACATACGTGCCTTAGTTACATACATTCCAACTATACTAACTTAGGCATCGAAGAGGTGAAGGCCGGCCCGCCCGGTATTCCCCTTAGTAAGCAGGATTGCAGGAGATCGAGTTGGATTCATCAAGTATCTACTAGACCCCCGGGTTTAGGCAGAAACAATTGGCGCCGTCTGTGGGAATCAGTTCAAAAGGCTGTGTTGCTCTACCAACAGGTAGAGATCGGTCAGTGTTCTTATTATTCCATCGGGAAAAAAAAAAAAAAAAAAAAAAAGAGAAGAAGAAGAGAGATCGGAGATGAGTCAAGAGAACGGAACCACCGAGGGGGGGCACCCCGCAGTAGCACAGACGCTCACCTCCACCCCAGCCGTCACGGGGGAGACGCGCGGCGACCGGGGCAACGGTCTGGATGGAGAGAGCCATGGGGGACCATCCGGCGTGCCGGATCCCCATCGCGACAGCTCGCGAGGCAAAGGCCCGGCAGAAGAGGAAGACAGTCCGGAGCGACGGGGCTTCGCCTTGACATTCTCAGATGATTCAAGCGATCGATCTGAGAGCCCGGACCAGGACCTCACGTACAGCCCCGGCCATAGCGGTATGGTGGGAGAATTACGGGCGATGGCCGCAGAGGTCAGTCGTCTGAAAGAGGAGAGCGACAGGGACAGAGCTAAGTCCAACGCTCGGTACGAAGAGATGGAGGAGGTGAATACTGCCCTAGTGGCCGCCCTGGAGAGGGGACAGCAGCGTAATGACGCCATGGCCGGGGCACAGGCGGCAATCCCGCCAGTCCTACCTCAATGCACCGATAGAGGGCAATCTTCGGGCGGTCGGTCCGGTGACCCCGTACAGCAGAAGTCGCCATTAGGCGCAGGCCCGCCAAAGAGCGCGACAACCTCCCGCCAGCCCGACGCTTCTTCAGTAGATGGAGCTGAGACGCCAACCGCGCGAGCACTGCAGGCGCTGGTCGACACTGTGTCGAGCTTGAAAGCCCAGATGGAGGCTAACGAGAGAAGAGCCGTGCGGCCGATGGAGGGCGCCCGGTTTAATGAGCGCATGGGTCCCTTTTCGCACTGGGTCATGGAGTCGGGAAGATCTGGCAACCAGAAATCCCTCAAGCTCACCTACTCAGGATCCGGCTGCCCATACCAGCATCTCGACAGCTTCCGGTCCCAAACCTGCGCCAAGGGATACTCCGATGCCGTTTGCTGCAACATCTTCCAGGAGACTTTGTCCGGAGAGGCACTCGGCTGGTTCTACGAGCTTCCGGCAAACTCGATCGAGGCGTTCGAGCAGTTGGCCGACCGGTTCGTGGGCCGCTTCATCCTCCGAGTCAAGGGAGCCCGGACGTCGACCATCCTCTTCAATTGCAGGCAAGCCCCCGGAGAGGAGCTGAGAACCTTTGTCAACCGCTGGCAGACGGCTACGGCCGGAGTTCGAAACCTGGACAAGGGCATCGCCGAGATGGCGTTTAAACAAGGGCTCCGAGCGGGCAAGTTTTCCTACGCCGTCCGGGTAGAACTCCCGCAGGGGTACGACGAGTTGATGGCTATGGCCATCAGGCATGCTCAGGCCGATCATGAGACCTATGGGCACCACCTGCAGAAGAGGAAGCGGGATGAGGATCAAGAGGACCATCCCCGGGAAGAGAACCCCCCAACCGCCCAGGAAGCCAAGCCCAATCAGCGGACCGATAACCGCACTGCTCGGCCCAGCCGGAACGCCAACAACAGAAACTGGCCGCAGCGGCAGCAAAGGTCCTATTCTGATAAGCCTCAGAATGAGCACAAGCCAGCGCCGTTCCGCCAAGAGCGCCCCCTAGCAATCATGCCAGCACCACTGGTCAACCAAGAAGTCTTCATCGCTCTCACCACATCCTACGAGGATATCCTACTTGAGAACGGGAGTGTCATTCCCCCGCCGCCCCCGAGAAGGTTCCGAAGGGGAAACTTACAACAGCGCAGACGGGCAAGTACTGCTCGTACCATGATGAGGCTACTCATCGAACAAGCAAGTGCCACGCTCTCAGGCAAGCGGTGCAGGTGTTGATTGATAACGGCCAGCTCCAGCGGTACGTGGGAAAAAGAGGGACAGACCCCGACCGGGAGCATGACCAGTCCTGGTGAAACCCCGCTAGCACTACCAGATACGGCCGAATAGCCGACGAAAATTTTTTCGTCGGCCATTCCATTTTTTCGTCGGCTATACCCTCTGCCGACGAAAATTTCGTCGGCCATAAGTCGTCGGTAATACGCCGTCGGTAATACCAATGGCCGACGAAAAAAAAAATTTCGTCGGCTATAGTTAAGTATGGCCGACGAGTCCAAAAATTCTTCGGGCAAACGTGGATGAAATAGCCGACGAATTTCGTCGGGTATTTTTGAGTATGGCCGACGAAATCCATTAAGTATGGCCGACGATTTAATAAAATTTCGTCGGCTATGGTGTTTTAACTATAGCCGACGATTTAATAAAATTTCGTCGGCTATAGTGTTTTAACTATAGCCGACGATTTAATAAAACTTCGTCGGCTATTTCCTCGAAATATATTACTATTTTAATAGGTATTAATTAGTTATAGCCGACGAAATTTGGTAAAATTCGTCGGCTATACTTGTTATAGCCGACGAAATAATGCAAAAATCGTCGGCTATTCTTGCATTTGGGAAAAAAAAAATTAAATTATTTTCTAAATTACCATTCCAAGCAAGCTGCAAATCACAAAAACAATTCATGCATTTGCACCAACAAGAAACACGTCTAAATACCATTTTTATTAAATTCGTTCCAATATACATAAAATATAACCCTAATTTATCCCCTAAACTACTAAAGTCTAGGATGTCATCTACAGCATCAGGCGCATCATCCTGCTGACCGAACTCGAGAGGTTCAGGCATTGGAGGCTCCACTAACTGCTGAAACGGGAGCGGGGGTGGACGGCCTTCTTGTTGTGCCGCGAACATCTCATAAACCCACTGTTGCTGGCCGTCGTAGTTGTATTGCCGAATTCTGGCGCACTCAGCATTCCAACGGACCATATCCAACTGATACTGCTGGTACTGCTGTTGTCTGCGGCGCAGCTCCTCTACTGTCTGGGACGAGGTCGCCAATTCTGCGGCCAATCGCTGCACTTCCCCCCTCATATGTTGGGTCTCCCCGCCTCCCTTCTTTTGACCTCCCTTAGTGGTCTTCAGGAGCCCTTGTCCAGAACCTCCCAAACCCCGGCAGTAGTACTCGTTGGACTGCTGTGGGAAGGCTGCGTTGAACATCCTCGCCGCTGTTTGGATATTGGTGCGGTCGACCCGGCGCACGGCTTCTTCCATATCTGCCTCTGAGATGTCCGGTTGTGCTCCCGAACTATTTGCTCGAGCACCTCTTGTTCGGCCTGGGTCACCCGCTCCTAATTGGACGAGGAAAAAAAATTAATATTCTAACAAATGGATAGTTAAGTAAAATTAATAATTTAAATTTTAAAATCATAATGAACGACTTACGAGATCTTCTGTCGCTTGTGGATAAGCGATCTTGAACGTCTCCACGTAGGGGTTGCAATCAGGATGATCTCTGAGCGCCTCCTCCTGATATTGTGCAAACGGCCTTGAACCGCCGTGATGGAGGATTGTGTTACGGCGGCGGTTCTCCGAGTTTATCCGAGACCGTTCCTTCAAACAAATAATAAAATATTAGAAAAATGCATCAAAAAATATAACTGAAATAATTATAAAATATTTAAACTAATAATTAAAATTTTAATAAAATAAACATTTATAGTGAAGTTTAGTATTTACCATCATAGCCGGGTTGTCGAAGACTACGGTCTTCAACCAACGCCACTCGTACTCCCTGAACATGAACTCTCTGGGAGTACCCATACGACCACGGTTGCCGTACTCGTTATAGTGGGAATGGAGCTCGTTCTTCCACTCTTTGAACCTACGAAAAAAACAAAAGTGCATTAGAAATATGATTAATATCATAAAATATTTCAAATTATCAAATAAGACATTCCCAACGTACCTCGAGCTCTGTTGGGAGTCCGCCCAACCCCGCTTGTGTTCCGCAACCACAAAGTATGTCTGAAAGTTAATATTTTATTAGTTTTATAATTATAACAATACCGAAAATTTTTAAATATTACGATAAATAAATTAAATTTTTTTATTTACTCACCGACGCGGCGTTGTTCAACTCCATCTTGATTTCTTCGGGCACATCAGCCCACCGAGCCCACAACATAGGGACTCTGTCCCTAATGAGTGCACCCACGCAACCCGAGTAGTCGCGTTTCTTTTTCGCCCCAACCTCCTGATTAGGAGCTTCGTCAATCTGGATCCTCCCGCTCCGTTCAACCGTTCTCCTGAGCGTCTCAAAACTGATGACACCTCTGGTATTCCTCTGGGTTGAACTGCTAGCGCTTGTCCCTATCACATAAACGACGATTGGTTAATAAAATTAAATATTAGTGCGTTAATTTTAATAAAACATTTAATTAATAAAATCGAATGTTACCTGAACCCGATGATTCGGTTGCCGTCGACTTTCCTTTTCTCCTCGCCGAAATCAGGAGGTCAGGGCTCTCCCATGGCTGCTGCTGGTATGCCTCCGCAGCACTCACGAACTGAGGCATATCAGGCCACTGGGGCCGACCCTGATAGTCGACCTCGGGTATCGCAGGAATGTTGTAGGGGAGGAAGAGCTGGTTTGGGAGAGTAGGCCCCTCAGTCGAGTCACCAGCAGACTGAGTCGGACTCGACATCGGCTCCCGATGAACCTCAGGCATACGAACCTGAGGAACGTCGGCAGCTATCTCCTCGTGAAATAGCTGCCGACTAAACCTCGGCGCCACAGAGGGACCGACATGCGGAAGTGAAGTGCTCGACGGCCGCCTCGCCTGGAGAACTCACACTCCGCCGCGGCTGGCTGCATCCACACTCCTCCGCGGCTGGCTAGTGGTCCTCTCAGGCTGGCTAGCCGTCCTCTCGAAGTCTGGGGAACCGGCGGCATTTCCAGAACCTCTAGATCTAGAACGACGGCCTCCGAAAAACTGCCTAAATGCATCGGCCATCTAAAGCCAGACGCATTAATACATTAATTAATATTAAATTATATTATATTAAATAACAAATTCTAATTAATATAATACCCAATAATACTAACATATTTTAATATTTACCGATTTATATAATAACCAATTTATACATATAAATTATACAATTACACCTAAATTATACAATTAAAATAAATTTTACAAAAATTACCTAAATTAACATAAAAACCTAAAAATTACATACATTAACATAAATACCTAAATTATAACTAAATTAACATAAATACATAAATTATACCTAAATTAACATAAATACATAAATTCTACCTAAATTAACATAAATACATAAATTATAACTAAATTAACATAAATACATAAATTATATCTAAATTAATATAAATACATAAATTATACCTAAATTAACATAAATACATAAATTAACATAAATACATAAATTATACACAAATTAACATATAAATACATAAATTATACCTAAATTAACAATTATATCTAAATTAACAATTATATATAATTTATTAACCATAATTTAATTTATTAACAATTAAATAACAAACAAAAAAAAAAAAAAAAGGGAGGCCGGGTACCGAATCGGGGAGGAGGAGGAGGAGGAGGGGGAGGCGGCCGGAACAGGGAGGAGGAGGAGGAGGAGGGGCGGCGGATCGAACCAAGGAGGAGGAGGAGGAGTCGCCGGGCTGCCGAACCAAGGAGGAGGAGGAGGAGGCGCCGGGCTGCCGGAATAGGGAGGAGGATCGGCGGATGAAGGAGGGCCGGATTCGAGGAGGAAGATTGTTTAGGGAAAATCGGGCAAATGGAGGCTAGGGTTCGGCTGCATTTTACTTATACCCGATAGTATAGCCGACGAAATAAAGCGATTTCGTCGGCCATGCTATAGTATAGGCGACGAAATAAAGAGATTTCGTCGGCCATGCTATGTGTATGGCCGACGAAATTACATAATTCATTTTTCGTCGGCCATGATATGGCATAGCCGACGAAATTACATAATTCGTCGGCTATAGTCTTCGTCCCTCAGCATCCGTCCGATCTCCCCCATCCAACGGTGGATAATGGAAAGGCGCGGATCACCAGACTTTAGCCGACGAAATATAACTTCGTCGGCTATACTTTTGGTCAAACTACAAAGTCAAACCTCTAAACGCTTTAAAACGGAAATTGGCCCGTCTAAATGACGTTTTTTTGCCTGACCTTCAACAGAGAATAGTTTCAGATCGATGCGACGCATCTAATCGTATAAAAATTTCCCCCAAAATATTTACCGACCGTCAGGCTACCTATAGGAAAACGGGAGTAAAAAACAGCAAACCGCAACATTCGGCACACAGATTTTGTCGGAATCTTCCCATTTTTCAACCGTAGCCGTATTTCAATATTTCGGTCATATCTTATTTCACGACACATTTGCATTTGAAGGGTCTACGTATAGTAGGTATTTGAAACTATACATTCACTTAAACACTTAGTAAACAAGTTAAGGAACATTAGTGCATATATTCCGATTTTGAATCTCAAAGTTTGGAAAATCTATTCCAACCGTCAGATATCACCGTTAAGATTAAATACATGTATGAAAAAAAATCCAACTACATCTGACAACGTTGAAGGCTCGATCGGGACGGTCAAACCGCAAAGTCAAACCTGTAAACGCTTTAAAACGGAAATTGGTCCGTCTAAATGACGTTTTTGGCCTGACCTTCAACAGAGAATAGTTTCAGATCGATGAGACGCGACTAATCGTATAAAAATTTCCCTCCAAATATTTACCGACCGTCAGGCTACACATAGGAAAACGGAAGTAAAAACCGCCTAACCGCAACATTCGGCACACAGATTTTGTCGGAATCTTCCCATTTTTCAACCGTAGCCGTATTTCAATATTTCGGTCATATCTTATTTCACGACACATTTGCATTTGAAGGGTCTACGTATAGTAGGTATTTGAAACTATACATTCACTCAAACACTTAGTAAACAAGTTAAGGAACATTAGTGCATATATTCCGATTTTGAATCTCAAAGTTTGGAAAATCTATTCCAACCGTCAGATATCACCGTTAAGATTAAATACATGTATGAAAAAAAATCCAACTACATCTGACAACGTTGAAGGCTCGATCGGGACGGTCAAACCGCAAAGTCAAACCTGTAAACGCTTTAAAACGGAAATTGGTCCGTCTAAATGACGTTTTTTGGCCTGACCTTCAACAGAGAATAGTTTCAGATCGATGAGACGCGACTAATCGTATAAAAATTTCCCTCCAAATATTTACCGACCGTCAGGCTACACATAGGAA
Organism: Potentilla sterilis; assembly: GCA_963682095.1. NCBI lineage: Eukaryota > Viridiplantae > Streptophyta > Magnoliopsida > Rosales > Rosaceae > Potentilla > Potentilla sterilis. Next base: position 30,242,659 of record OY821764.1, read on the forward strand.
AACGGAAGTAAAAACCGCCTAACCGCAACATTCGGCACACAGATTTTGTCGGAATCTTCCCATTTTTCAACCGTAGCCGTATTTCAATATTTCGGTCATGTCTTATTTCACGACACATTTGCATTTGAAGGATGAAGCAATGATTTGTCGATAGTGATAGAAAATGGAAACTGCTCTTTTTTTGTTTTTTTTTTTAATCATAGCCGACGAAATCAAACCTAGTATTCGTCGGCTATTGTTTTGTCGTTTTCTGTTAAAAACTTATGGCCGACGAAATATTTAATTTTCGTCGGCCATTGTTCGTAAAATAATTATTTTTTAAAAAACTTATGGCCGACGAAATACTTAATTTTCGTCGGCCATTGTTCGTAATATTATTATTTTTTAAAAAAATTATGGCCGACGAAATAATTATTTTTCGTCGGCCATTATAGGAGTATAGCCGACGAAAAAGTTTTTTTACCGACGACGGAAAAATCGTCGGCCATTCTGTGGGTATGGCCGACGATTTTTAATTTTTACCGACGAAATAATGAATCGTCGGCCATTCTATGTGTATGGCCGACGAAATTTTTTTTTGGCCGACGACAAAAATTTTCTTCGGCCATTCTTGGGAATAGCCGACGAAAAAATTATTTCGTCGGCCGTTTTTTTTTTTCGTCGGCAAAGCCCTTTTCTTTTGTAGTGTAGTCTGAGCGGTTAGTTTGGCATAGTTCGCGGTTCAACCGCTGTAAAAACAAATATATATGCAAACTACTTGAGAAAATTTTCACTGGCTCCAGTATATTCATATTCAAGCAGAAACCGATTCGGAAAGATTACAAGAAAAAGGGCAAGAAAATCCTAAGGAGCTACGACTCCGCCTTCGGCAGGCAATCCGCCAGCCTCTCCTGCGGAACCCTCGTCGTCGACGTCAGTTCCGGTGTGGACTTCGGCCCGGGCAGACTCGGCACCGTTGGTAAAAGAATCCAAGTCCGAGCGAATCACTTCACCCGGCTGCTCCTCCACCGCCTCCTGATGGATGTCCGACTGCTCATGGATATCTCCTTCAGCAGCAGTCGACATCAGGGAAGTGTCTAGCCATCCCTTCCCCGCCCATTCCGTGTACGCATCCGAGATGCCCTCTTCCCTGGCCTTCACCAGAAACTCCAGAAACTGATCGCTCTCACGGTATTTGAGAGCGACCCGCTCGAAGAGTTCCGGGTCATCTTCCCCGGCCGGAGCAGCAGAGGCGGCGCGCAGAGCAACGGCTCCCACTTGGAGCTCGTCCACTTTGGACTCTAGTACGGCCCTCTCCTCCTCCAGGAGCCGATTCTGCTCTTTCAGTTCGGCCCTCTCCTTATCCAGGATCCGGTTCTGCTCCTCCAGCTTCTTGACCCTCTCCTCCGATCTGGCCTTCTCCCGGTCCGAGCGAGACTTCTCCACCTCTAGGCGCTGCCGGGTCTCGGATAAAGCAATTATCTGTCTCTGCAGCTCCGACAGCCCCTCGCTCGCGTCCGGTTCGTACAGACTATACAACAACTGCGCAACACCAAAGAGTTGGTCAAGCAGCAAAAGAAAGCAAGTTACAAGCAGTACAGTGGGACCGTGCGGTACTTACCCGGAGGACGGATTCCTTGCATTTTGGACGATTCCCGCCCGCCAAGGCTCCAGCAACCCCGGGTCTGTCCAGGCCAAGGCCAGCCAGGTCCGCCGCCACTTGCCGAGCGATTGCACCATCCGGGCTTCCCCTTGATGCATCCGCAGGCGCTGGGCTACTCTGCCGAGCAGCAGCAGCAGCATTCTCCCCAGCAGCGTTGGTCTACGCACCGCTGGTGATCCTGAACCGTTTGGCCAGGTTCTCACGTGCCGACCCACCGGTCAGCGTCACCAGCGCGGAGGAAGGAACATCCCCGACCTTCCGTTTCTCTCCCCGGCCCTCCGGAGAAGAAGATCGTGCGCTTAAGGGGGCAGCGCGAGCCACGCGCGGCACAGACACCGGGCGGTTGGGGATCCTATTCACTCCACCGGGAATCTTTAAGGCCCCCCCCGGTACACTTGCCCTTTCCGGGCGCCAGAAGGCCTGCGGCATGATGAGTCTTCACCCGCTTCAGGACATAGGCATCCTCATCGACGTCCATGGCCCTCGGCTCCGCCAGAGTCGTAAGTCGACCGGACCCGTCGTTCACAGACGTCCGCGAGACGATCTCGGCTTTCTCCTTCAGCTGGTTGATGAGGTCTTCCCCGTCCATGGAGAGAGTGGTTTCGGGCTTGATAGTCGCCCGAGAAGATGCACCTGCAAGGAAAGCAAACAGTTAGTATTTCGCAAAGCTAGCACAAGGTATCACCGCTCAAGCGCTTCCTACGCACCGGGACCCCGCCCAAGCTGGCAGTATTCCAACACTTCTCTTCGGATGAAGTTGTAAGAACTCCGTTCCAGATCGTCCCAGCATCCGGTTATGGTCGAGATCCTCTCACGCTCCAGATCGGACAGCTCGTACGACTGGTCGCCAATGGGTTGGAAGGCGCCAGGAACACAGTACATCCTATTCCTCGCCTGCCACTTCCCGCCCACCATCACCACTTTCTTCCTCCAGCTGTTGTCTACCCATGAAGGCATATTGGTAACAATCGGTGGAGGCTTCCGGGTGTTGAAGGACAGGCAACCACGGGACCCCTGCTTCCGGGAGTACGACAGCCTGTACAAGGCCCGGAACTCATTCACCGTGGGGATGTTCATCCCGGAGAACTCGTACAAGCAGCCGAGGCTCAGTAGTCGTCTCCACTGGAGCCCAGGAAGCTGCGCGGGTGACACTTGCAGCGCACTGAGCATGTACTGCACGTAATGCGGCAGCGGGAACGACAGTCCATGTCGGAACTGATCCTGATGTGCAGCAACCCAACCTTTTTCCGGGTTGCAGGCTGACTCTCCAGGATTCAAGGGCTGTAGCAGCACTCTATCCGGGATACCCCACGCTTCCCGCAGCGCCTCAATCTCTTCAGGGGTCATGCTCTCCTCCGGTTCATCGCACACCACAGCGTGCTTCCCGCTGCCGATGGTGTAACTCACAACCGAAGCATCCGCAAGACGCACCCCGTGCGGTATTTCAGTCTCCGAGGATTCATCCCCGGAAGACGAAGAGGGGGACGGAGTCGAAACACTGCTCCCGGAGCAGTCAGCGGCTTCGGTCGCCGGAGATTCCGAACTGAGCCAGTTATCCAGCCTCTGCGCATCGTCAATGAGCGGACCTCTGGCAGCCAATTCGAAAGCCCGGTCAGAACCTGAGGACGACATCTTAACCTAGGGGAAGAACACAAAACCCTAGTGCTCGTCAGCAACAGGCTACAACAACGTCTTCTACGGCCTCTCCCCAAGTTCGCCGCAAAGCAGTTCCGTCAGCGGCAGAGATTCCCCCCCCCCCCCCCCCCCCCCCCCGCCGCAAAACAGCAAAGCCAAAAACAAGAATAATGCCGGGGCAAAGAAATCAAACAAACTTACCGATTAGTATGCTCAACCGAGGACAATCGGCCCTGGGAAAGCAGCGCGCAATGGTAGGGAGCGTTCAAGAAAGCAGATCTCGTAGGGCAAGAAGGGCTCAGAGTGCTCGCCAGATTTCTCTCTTTCTCTTAGTTTCTCCAAAGCAAGAAGCAACAACAGAAAGAAGAGCAGAAGAGGCCTTTTTATAGAGGGGACCAGTGCCCTAGGTAATCGAAATCCCTCCAAAAACAAGTAATCAGAGCAACTCAAAAGCCTGCGAATCCAGGCCCTACATCTCAAGACCGCCCCGCGCTGGCACGTGTCCCAGCATTGGTAACCTCCCCATGCCATCATAACTGACGGGACTGATGGACTTCCTCCTTAAATGCATGTCAGCCACTTGTCCCACACGCTGGCGACAGGAAGGTAGGAGCGGGAATCAAGGAGTCAGGCCCTCCCACTTCCCCAGATTCCACGCTTGCATGGCTTCTTCGCTGCATTTCTCGAAGGCCTCTCTCACGGTTATGATCATCCAACCGCTTGGAGAGCACCCATCCGGGTATGAAGCCTCGTCTCGCTATGGCTGGACGCCCGGTCGAGTCCCGCCCGGCACCATGGCAGTTCGCGGTTAGGATCATCCAACCGGCTGCATGGCTTCTTCGCTGCATTTCTCGAAGACCTCTCTCACGGTTATGATCATCCAACCGCTTGGAGAGCACCCATCCGGGTATGAAGCCTCGTCTCGCTATGGCTGGACGCCCGGTCGAGTCCCGCCCGGCACCACGGCAGTTCGCGGTTATGATCATTCAACCGGCTGCATGGCTTCTTCATCGCATATTACTGGAGACCTCGTCCGGATATGGCATTGCGTCCGGACAACGGGCGAGATCTGTCCAGTCGCATCTCTTTTGGGGGACTCGTCTCGATATGGCAGGACGCCCGGTCAAGTTCCGCCCACCGGTTACGACGCATTCAACCGGCTCCAGAACATATTCCGGGAATAGGCTCCACCCGGCTCCATGGCACTTCACTGGGGGACTCGTCCGGAGATGGCATGATGTCCGGGCACCGGTCGAGTTCCGCCCAGTACCATGGCTGACCCCGGTCATGAGAACATTCGACCGGCTTGGGCTTTATACACCCGGGTGAGTTTGCATCTAACCCATGCACGCTTGTCCAGCAGGATAAAAACCCTGCATCGCACTAGTTGCGGCAACAGGGGGACGCAGGGCGAGCTTTGTCACCTCAACGCTAGCCCCCTACCAGGAACATAATGCACCTGGCCCCATGGCACTTCACTGGGGGACTCGTCCGGAGATGGCATGATGTCCGGGCACCGGTCAAGTTCCGCCCAATACCATGGCTGACACCGGTCGAGAATATTCGACCGGCGGGCTTTATACACCCGGGTGAGTCTGCATCTAACCCATGCACGCTTGTCCAGCAGGATAAAAACCCTGCATCGCATTGAAAGACGATCAAACATGGGGCTACATGGCGAGCTTTGTCACCTCAATGCCACCCCTTACCTCAACGCTTATTCAATACAAGCTGAGAAGAACTAGCAAGTGTTCGCCGGTGCTTCAAAAAGGCCGCAACACCAGGGTAATCTCCCTGTAGCCTAGCAATGAAAATAGTCCCGTTTTGGCAGATCGCCCGGTAGGGGCTCAGTGAATCCCGTTTTGGCAGATCGCTCGGTAGAGGCTCAGTGAACTCCGCTCCGCTTTGATTCGGCAGATCGCCCAGTTGAGGCCCAGTGAAGCTCCGCTTCGTACCGAGAGGGCAGAGTGCCCGGCCAAAATTCCGTGCACATTCTTTGCATGGCGGATTTCAACGCCTCATTGTCATCCCATGCACAAATCTCTTGCATGGCGGATTTCAACGCCTCATTATCATTCCATGCACACATCTGTTGCATGGCATCATGGCATCATAACATCATGGCATCATCATTATCATCTTGGCTCCATGCTCATAACACCACAACACTTAGCCATATTACTGCTTATATTGCAAGTGTGCTTATAAACTATTGCTTCCCATCGGTAACAGGTACTCACCTCGGTCACGCCCAATCTTTAACGCGGACTTGGGGGACTGGGCACCGGTAGATTGGTAACCCCGCGGGCCTGCGGGACAAGAGCAGAACAGATTTAAGTCCCCATTCAAGATTGCACTTGACCGGGAACTTGGGGGACTTGTTGACAGTAGCCGCAGAGAGGCTACAGCAGGCCCACAGACCTGCGACAAAGGCACCAGGGCCCGGTCCAAGGGTCGGGACCGGATCACCAGCACCCGGCCTCGGGGCCTGGCACTCTATCCTGTCTCCAAGGACCCAGGGGCCGGGGGCGCCAGCCTGCCTAAAGGGGCACCAGAAAGTATAAACAGAAGGGAACCAGTCCCACATCGAAGAATAAGGCCAGCCCTTGCCCCCAACCACCTATATATGGGCCCCAACTACCTTCTTTATGAGGTAACTGGTCTCTCTCCCTGCTTACATACGTGCCTTAGTTACATACATTCTTTAACTAGTTACTGTAGCTGGTTATAAATAAAATAGATCAAGAGACTTGTATTATTTCTCTAAAATAAAATAAAATAAAATAAATGAATGCTGATTATTTTGTTCCTCTTAGTCATATAAAGGTGTCTATGAAAAAGTAACATATTTTTCCCCTTAGAGGAACACGCCTTACTTGCTGAAAACCTAAAAAACACTTGTGTGCATATTTTCTCGTTCTTGCCCGCACTAGCATAGTCAACTTAGGGCGAGAAGGGTAAGACATATGCACGTACTAGTCCTTTGTTTAAAGTAAATATATAAATAAATGCGTGTATGATGTCTCTGTTGTATATTTATACTCTAATTTGTATGGTTCTTTTTATTGGGTAAGACTAGGGTGTGCTAATGCATAACATGCATCACCTTTATTCTAAATTATATGAAGTGAAAGCATTAGTCATCAAGGTGTAATTGAGTTGTTAAAATCGTGATTTTTATTTACCACATGAGTTTTTAAAATAGTAAGATTAATCCTCAAAATCATAAAAGTAACTCAAATTATCCTCTCGGTAGTAGACAATTAAGCAGAAATTGATTGCTGCTATCTAAAATTGGAAACTTGCAAGCACAAGCAGTAGTTCCACATGACTTGTACATTTTCACGTAACCTCTTTTTATTTTTATTCGATTACAGTATCATAGCAATTTGTACAAGCTTGGAACCTCTTTTCTCCAAACACATTAATCAAGCCAACTTAGTTATGATCTGCCTCTGCCGGACCAGTAGTAGTACTTGCCAAGGCAGGAAAGTTTGCGGGATGGACTTTCTTATTCCTTACAGATTGTGCAGTGACTTTGATGTCTTGATCATCTGCATTACTGTTGCTCTCTCCTCTCCTCCCTTTCTCCTTCTCAATGCTCTCCATCTTCTCCTTCTGTCTCTTCTGCTGAATATAAACTCCTGCATAGCTAGCTCCAATCGAAGACATGGCTCAAAAATAAAGAAACTAACGTACAACTTCAACTTAGATTAAGACAGTATAGTGGTATTGGAGTGCTCTAGCTTTTGTTACTGGTGGTTTTAGACGCTCACCAGAGCTTAGTATATATAGGAGAATATATGTTGGGTTCCCTAAGCCGTTGAGCAAGCAAACACTAAGCTGGGTTTTGTTTGGCATTATCTTATCTTCGACAACACGGTTTAGAAAACACAAGACTAAAGGAATAGTGGTGCACTTAGCAATCCAGAAGTTTAAGTGGAATAGTGGATGCATTTGTTGCATATAATTAAAATAGGTTCATTAACTTTCGTGGCATTTCCATTAGTGCCACAAAGATGTCAAATAAGCTATGCTCAGCACTATGCAAATGAAATGGGGGTAGCCTAGTTGGACATTAGAACAGGAATATATATTATCCTTGCATTTCTAAACTACATTTCAGACCACATGCTACCACTAAGGCATGAAACTATTTCTTGATTGAGGAATAGCTGAGGGATAATATATACCTAACACTCGTGATCGAATTCATATATACCACTATGAACTTGCCGCCCAGAAGAGAAAACACCGGCATAACCAAACGACCTGATGCAATCATGCAATGCCGAGAGCGACACAGCTTCGTCACCTTCGAAACGGAAAACCTAATTCCCACATTACTATAGATCATGAGCAGCAAATTAAGGTTGAACCCTATACAGCTATACCCCTTCAATTCGATCCATAACAAGTGAAATCGTTACGTGTGTACGTGCAGACGACATATTTTCTTAAAAGTTTATATAGTCGAGAAGTTGATAACATTACTTATTTATATATCTAGTATTATCAGCGGTACGTTACGTACGTACGTACTATATAGAGGTTTTATGGTAAACTATATGTCTCTCTGATTCAACTTAACAGTAGCACACTCTTCTGAATTAAAGAAACTTCACAGTAGCATAATGATTTTTGCATGTTCATTAATGAGTCTCATTAGTTATGGCCTGCCTCCATTACCGGACCGGTAATACTTGCCGGGGCAGGAAACTTTTCCGGGATGGAATTTCTTATTTCTTCCGCATTGTGTTGTACGTGACTTTGATCTCCTGATCATCTACATTACTACTGCTCTCTATATTCCTCGCTTTCTCCTTCTTAATCTTCTCCATTTTCTCCTTATGTCTCTTCTGCGGAACGTAAACGCATGCATAGCAAATTAAGCCCCAATGGAAGACACGACCTAGCTTAATTAGAACTCAAATTTGGATCTACTGTGAGTGATATTGGTTTATTCTTTTGTGAAACTGGTGGTATCAAACGCTCCAGCAGGAGCTATATAATTAATTGTAACATGTGTTGAGCAAGCATGCAATCACTGAGGTCTGAGGTTTGCTTTCCTTAAACAATCAAGTTTACTAAAATAGCATTATCTTAACTTTTATCATTAGAAAACGCAAATCTAATTAAGGGAATATTAAGAAGTCTAAGTGGAATAGTGGATGCATTTGAGTCATAATAGTATATGGCAGTACTCTCGTGGCATTTCCATTAGTGCCACAAAGATGCCAGTTCAGCTATGCTCATCACACTATATATAGAAAACCTTTCGGATTGTGAATAAAGAAAGAGTAATGCTGCTTATCTACTACGTCGACGTACGTACATGTATTAGATTAAGTAGCTAGTAATTCATTTCAAACCACATACTTAACTTGGTGACTAATTAATTGTTAAATAAAAGTCACAATTCACAAACAAACAAGGCTTCTATTTTTTTATTTTTTTTGGAAGAGCAGAGAGAACTAGTTTTGCTAGATGGAAGTTTCATTCGAAGGTACTGAATTTGTTTTGTAGTACTCTTGAGGTTTGGGATATTTTGTGAACCCTGATCGACATACAGACATATATATATATATATATATATATATATATATATATATATATATATATACCCTAAACGCCATTGTCATCTAATGTGTTATATTGTTATCATATATGCTTAGTGTACTAGTGTGGTGCGGTATAGAAACATAGGAAGATTATGTCTAATTAGTAAGATAATTAGTAACACTACGTACGTGATCACGGAACTTAAACACTACATCAAGAGGTAAATTCCCTGATCCCTTTGGTTGATGATTGAAGTTGTACGTTGTAGTATTTAAAATCCAAAGGAAGTCTATATATATGAGAATGTCATATCACAAAATGGTATAGTTTGTCTGTCCGTTCATAGATCACAAACCATTATTATTATTAATTGCTTCCGTTATCATTCTGCAAAACTCTAAAATACATTAAATACTTTATATCGCTATCTGCATGTATTCTATTAGCACGTCATACTATACATGTGACACGACAACCATACTAATTTAAACCGGCCTTAAAATGCAAATTAATTAATACTGTTTGATCGATGTCCAACTAGGCACCTTGCATTAGCTTGTGGCATCTTTGTGGCAAAAACATCAATGGGTATGCCATGCATGCCACAATCCCACAACAGTACTGGCATAGCGTCCAAATGGAACTGACTTTAATATATATATATATGTAAAACATGCATTTCCCACTTAGCCTTCTAGTGGTTTACTTTGCTAATAAGGTGACTAATTAAGGTCTGTGCACCATGGTTCTATTGAGTCAGTGTTCTTAAACCAACCACTATTATGATAATTTGGGATAAGATCATACCCTTCTAATAGTCAGCTAGCTAGCTAGCTTTGGAAAGCAGAAAGAAAGTGATGAATTAATCTATGATTAGCTTGCTCAAGAGGACCAACCGACCGACACCCCATATCCTCTCCTATAAATACCTTCTTTCCTCTCTTCTAATTCCACCAAACCAATCCAAAACCAATATCTAAATCCAACTTCCTACAAACCAATATCCTTTTGAGCTTTTGTTTCTTCGTTGATTTCGATCTCAAAATATGTCTTCCCTTGGTGCGAGCTATGCTAGTGTTTATGTCATGCAGAAGAGGCAGAAGGAGAAACTGGAGAGGAAGAAGCAAGAGGAGAGAGCCAGGAGAGGAGATGGCAACCGTGCTTCAGATGATCAAGATACAAGTAGGGCTACACAATATGGCCGGAATAAGAAGGTCCATCCGGGAAATTTTCCGGCTTCGGACAGCACCGGTCCGGTGACGAAGGCTTACCAGAATTAATGTGGCGGTCGGTCTGAACTTGTAAAAATTGTTGAACGCTTTGGTTACCATGTGTTTCGTGTGGTTGCATTCCACTAATTAGTAATGTGGAGTTGTGCATGCTTAGATCAAATTTCCAGACATTTACATTAGCGGCTTGTTACAATTAGTTCAGTTGAAGAAAGTTGTTAATAAGTTAATCTCAACCAGCTTGGTTTTATCTTCTCCATCTTTTTCAATACAAATAATATTCATATATGCTTGAGCGATCCAATTAATTAAGCTTAATTTGGGAAAGAGATCATAATTAAATAATGAGGTTGGTACTAAAGATCTACACCTTAATTATCTAATGGGTAGATTCATGTCAACCTCGTCACTCCACCCGTAAATTATAATGCTAAAGCAGCAGTCCACTATTTAAGTTTTCATTTTTAAGTAGATCAATTGAGAGGACACAAGAATATCTGTGTCGTGCATTTATCTTGTTAAAAGATTAGCTCTTTGAGCTTGAGCAGTAGAGAAAATATCTTCATTATATTATTAAGAAAAGATTATCGCTCGATCTCCATAACACAAAGCATTAAGCTTCATTAGCACTAAAGATCACTCTACCGAGTCATTGAAAAGAGAAAAAGAATAACTATACTGCAGCACATATTTCATGAGAATGGTATGACTATGACGGGCATGGTTGGAAGATGAAACCCATCAACACCAACGCCCCTAGATCAATAGTAGTAATATATGAGGTCGGCCACTTTGGTTTCAATACCAGCAAATGAAGGTGCTCATATATCTAATCGTTTATCTTCATAGATTCGTCTCCAATATGTCGATTTCATCTAAGTCCAAGTCTGAACTGCTTTTGGCATTTCTTATACAGAGGCACTGGACAGTTGAGTAGAGAAATAGACCAAAGATAAGAAAAACCATCATGGATTTGGTGTGGCAGATGCTTTACGCCCACAGAACTGAAGCAATGTAGGTTTTTCGCTGCGATCCAGCTTTTCTGTTTGGATTTTTTGTGTTTAGATTTACTTGGATACTTACAAGTTACGACTATTAGATTGAGTAAGAATTTATAAGTTGCTTGCATTATCCTTACTCAATGCAATGACTATAAAAAATCCAAGTAAATCCAAGCACAAAAAATCTAAATAGAGAAGCTAGTTCTCATGAAGGGAGGTTTCCAGGCATTAGTACACAATCTCATGAAGCGGCAAATGAAGATTTGACACTCATTGGGTGCTAGTTTTTTAGCCTTCATGCACTTTTTTTGTTATTTCTTTAGGAACTGTACACGAGGGAATGTTCTTTTTCTCTCATCTTTTTGGTTTTCTTGTATTTTTTTTAACTTTGTATTTTTATTTATTTTCTTATTAATAAATTGAATAGGAGGACGGGCGGTGGGTTCCCAGAGTGTGGCAGACCCTTCACTTTCGAATTTGAGGGTGGGACATATTCCTTACATCGTTTGCTTCCAATAGCTAATATCGCATAATCCCTTATTCTAATTGAAAAAAAAAAAGAAAAGGAAACTAGTTCTTTTCCGCTGATTTTGTCGCAGAGGAATGGCTAATATACTAATCATAAAAGGCCAGCAGCAGCATAACACGCGTAACTCGAGGAAGATTAAATAAAATTAGATGGATGGCGAATGATATTTGTGTCACATCTAAAATCTATGAAGTCTCGGTTTCAAATTCTTTACCGTAGGTAGAAGACTTATTCAAGAGTGTCTACTAGTGTGTGTTCTTAATTAGATGGAGTGAGTGAATTGCCCCCGCAGGCCATAAATTAATTAAGGTGCTAAAATTCAGACTTAAGTTCCAATCTCTTTTGTTCAAGGTTTACTAGCTAGCTAATTGACACTATTGTACGTACAGTGTTGATCCATGGTTTCAGAGAGTAACTGCATCCCGGTATACATGGCTGTAAACCTGTAACGTGTCGCCGGAGTCGGCAGTCTGGTCGAATTGATACAATAATGGCATCCCGAGATCTTACGTACACGTTATGCAGAAAATGTTCAATTTAAACGGTCACTAGTGCTCAATAGAGCCTTGCAAGACCAAGGTGAATGAAACTGCTATACAAATTCAGAGCCATCTGCTCATCATAGTTAAAAAAGGTTCTTTGGCTCCAGGCTAGGGAATTAGGTTGATTAATTGTGCACTCCCCAGATGAATGACCTTGAAGGCGAATTTTTCATCTAAATCCATCAGAGAGCACCTTAAACTAATAGTGTAATAGAATGAGAAATTTAATTGGGGCTTATAGTTTTGAAACCTCAATAAACCAATTGCATTAATTTATTCGTAATTCTGACTTGGTCAGGTAGATGCAAAAAACTTCCTAAAGTTTAGAAAGTAGCTTTTTTGTACTGAATCCAAGTATCCAACTGAGTTCAGACTCAGAGCTGTTAGATCAATATTGACTTGTCACATATTATATGATAATTATGCTTAATGACAATATCTACTTCTACATGGAAACAAATACGGAACCATATCTAGTTAATAATGATTTTGTGTATTAGATCATTATTGTAAGGAATCCTGGTTATAGTCTAGAAGCAAGACAACAATCAGTATTGTATCAGAAATCTAATTAGAAGACTTAACTCTCAAGGAATGTCCTTAATGGGAGGACTCTTTAGGGTTAATGATTCTATATAAATAGATGGTATTGGTCCCTGTTATCACCACGAGACATAGCGTAAGTTCTGTCCATTGAGAAGCTTATTGTGGTGACTAACAGAAGGCATTGCCTAGTACTTTTTGTGTTTTAGGTTTGCATCAATAGAAGGAGCTATGGTTCACAATGACGGTGAGTTAAACTATAAAGCTTAAAGTCTTATGATTTATGTTATGCATATGATCTTCTGTATTTGTGAACATACTGAATTGGTTTACAAAATGGTATCAGAGCCTTTAAAGGTTCACAAAATTTTCAGTTTTGCATAACAAAATCGTTTTAGGGTTTTCTCAAAAAAAAAAAAAAAGGAGAAGTTTTGCTTTACGGGTTAATAGGCCTTGCCTGTTAACAAGTTCTTGGCCCAAACCACAGCAAACGCGGATCCAGTCTCGACCCGACCCAGAAACCAGAAACAATTATTGCGTTCGCCACAGACAATCCTGGCGAGTAAGTTCACAACGGTGGCGAATGCATAACCTGGCGAGTAAGTTCGCAACGGTGGCGAATGCATTCATAACAGATAACCTCGGCGAATACGTTCGAAACAGAGAGTTTTGGCTAGAAGATGGAACAAAGACTGAATTGGAAGCGCTGGGGACTTTTAAGTCTCTTATGGGATTCAAAACCCAATTGCTGTGGATCCAGCAAGCCAAGAAATAGTTGCTGCATCAAGTTTATTGCTTCCGCTGCGTTCTATAGCAAATTGGGAAAAAAGCAAAACAGGTTTTTCTGGAAATTTTGGTTTCAACATGTTATAGTATATATGTGTGTGTGTGTGTGTATATATATATATATATACAGAAGTTTTCAGGTGCGGACGTCCGCACCGTGCGGATGCCGCGTATCCGGCCACCGGCGAGGCGGCGCCGGCGTATCCGGCCGGTGGGCTTCGCTCGCCCCGGCCCGGCGACCCCGTCTGTGCCGGCCCGGGCTCCATCGCCGGCCGGCAGCGGCCGGAAATCCAGAAATTGCAGAAAAATGACGGGGTACTGTTCATTTTTCTGGTTTTTCTGGATTTCCGGCCGGCTGCCGGCCGGTGATGGAGCCCGGGCCGGCACAGACGGGGTCGCCGGCCACCGGCGAGCAAAACCCACCGGCCGGATACGCCGGCGCCGCCTCGGAGGTGGCCGGAAACGCCGCATCCGCACCGTGAACAGTGCGTGCGGACGTCCGTAGCCGAAAAGCACTGTATATATATATATATATATATATATATATATATATATATATTTGCATAAGAACCCTAGAGCACTCCCAACATGCATATAAGTTGGTGATTGTGTTGTTCTGTGACTGGATGATAATTCAATACAGATTATGCTCTATGGAATTGAATTGAAGTATGTGTTCTGTAATTGATGATGATGCATGTAGATATTAAAGTCTCCCAAAATTTATGCATTGAAAAGTTTTTACAGGCACAAGAGCTTAGTATTCTTACAAAGGAACCTGGATAGAAATCAAGTTTTCAAGCTCAAACAAGTTTGTGATTTTCTGTCGGTATAAATGGATATATTGCACAAAGCATTTTTCATTGATATTTGCAGGAGATCATATGGTATAACAAATTGAAAGTTGTGTTTTGTGTTTTAAATAATGTTTTTTATCTTCCAAAGAAGTGTCGAAGTATGTTTTAGAATGCAAACAGCAGTAAGCATATTTGAGAAGAATAAATCAGGATACTTGGAATTTAATCTTCTGTCTAAAGAAGTGGATTTGGTTCCTTGAATAACATGTTTTTATCAAGTGTGCCTTATTGATAAAGATTTACAGTATGCTAAGTTTCTTCTCAAAAGTGTTACTCAGTATTATTTTATGGATATGGACTGATGTGAATGCCAGTATAAATGTATTGAGTTTTCTGAATGTTTTGTTTTATGAGTATTTCTGTTATGGTTTGATTAACTTAAACTAATTCATAAAACATTGAAAACTCTAAAAGCTTTACAAAATTGAGAACTCACAATTTTTTTTCTTTTGCTCCTTAGGTAACACCTACATGACATTCAACAATGTCTTAGTGCTTACTGGTTCAAACTTTAGAGCCTGGAGAGATTCTGTAGAAAACTACATTTGTATGCATGAGACAATAGGATTCTGTTTTCTTGAAGAATAACCTGAGATCCCAGCAGAAGATGATAAACCCTCAATCAAAGCTCACTATAAGAAATGGATGAAATCCAATATGATGGCCAAGAATGTGATTAGGACTTCTATGTCTAGATCAGTGAGAGGTTGTGTTGAGGAACCAGAATTAGCTACTGATTTCCTTGAGGCTGTGTCAGCTAAGTTTAAAGAAAGTGAAAAAACTGAAATAGGTAGGCTGAGCAAAGAGTATCATACCCTACAGTACTCTGGAACAGGATCTGGAGGTGTAAGAGGGCATATAATGGAGTTGATTAACATCAACAACAGGCTGAGAGAGATGCTAGTGGGAGTAAAAGATCAATTGTTGGTGCATCATGCACTAAACACATTCCCTAGCAGTTTTGACAATCTCAGAACAAGTTATAATGCTCAAAAGGAAAACTGGACCCCAGATGAACTCATCTCAATCTGTGTTGATGAGGAATCTAGGATCAAGAAAAATCAATCCCAGTCCCTCACAGTCAACCTAGTTGAGAAGCCTAAGAAGGAAAAGACTCAAAACAAACTCAAGCCTACTAAAACCATCACCAAGGCATCTGCAGCCACATGACCAAAAGAGAACAGGCCATTCAGATACAAGTGCTACTTTTGCAAGAAAGTAGGTCACATGAAAAAGGACTGTACATGTTGTTGACAGTAGCCACAGAGGGGCTACATAAGCTCACAGACCCGCAACCAGTGCATCCGGGGCCGGACTGAGGCCCGGAGCAGGATCACCAGCACCCGGACCCGAAGTCCAGCAGTCTACCTTGTGACCAGAGGCCCGGGGACCGGGGACGCCAGCCTGCCGAACAGGCCGCCAGAGCTGTCCTTTTGTGTGCGAACAGAAGGAAACCAGTCCCACATCGAAGAGTAAGACTAGACCTCACGCCCGATCACCTATATAAGGGCCTCAACTACCCTCTTTAATAGGTAACTGATCTCTCCAACTGCTTATCATACGTGTTTAAGTTATCTATTCATCCCAACTGTACTAACTTAGGCATCGGAGAGGAGAAGACCGGCCCGCCCGGTATTCCCCTTAGTTAGCAGGTTCGCAGGAGAAGATCACATCTAAATTCACCAGTCTCTACCAGGCCTACGGGTTTGTGCAAAAACAATTGGCGCTGTCTGTGGGAAGTGATTTGATCCACGAAAAAAGTAGCGTTGCTCTACCGGAGGGTAGAACCCGATCGATCCTTTGAAAGGCAGTTTGAAAGTAAGTCCACAATCCGGAGGCCATGGAGGGAAGGAAGATAAAAGCTGGCGGGAGAGGGCTGAAAGAGCGAGTCCGGGTCCCTGACCGGGCCCAAAACCTTAAATCTGAGGTCAGCGCGAGGTTTGTCCCTTCTCCCGACCGGGACGGAACCCCCGATGGCCGGGGCTCAGACAATCCTGACCAATACGATGCGGGGGAGGAGATAAAAAAGATAAAGGCAGAAGTCGCGCGATTGCGAGAGGAGGGCAATTGAGACCGACTAAGGGCGGATGCCCGGTGCCAAGAGTTGGAAGCGGTAAACATCGCCTTATTGGCGGCCCTGGAGAAAGGGCACCAGCAGGACATCTCTCGGGCGGCATCACGGCCCGCAAATAAAGGTAACGAGTTCCCGCACCTAGAGGTGGGATAGCCTACGGGAAGGAGAAAGACAGCGCATTTGCCCACGCCACTCTTTCCGGAAGCTTTGAGGAATTGCGGCCCGGTTGAGCCCCCATACCGAACGAGCTTGGCGTCGACGAGCAGGACAGCTCTACCGCAAGGACGCTTCAGACGCTCTCCGCCTCGGTGTCGGACATAAAGGACCGGTTGGAGGCCAGCGAGAAAAGGACGGTACGACCGCAGGACAGTGTGCGATTCAACGAATGCACTGGACCTTTTCCACACCGGGTTAGGGAATCTGGAAGATCTGGTAACCAAATGTCCCTGAAACTGACGTACTCAGGAACGAGCTGCCCATACCAACACCTGGACAGTTTTAAGTCACAAACGGGCACAAAGGGCTACTCAGATGCCACGTGCTGCAATGTGTTCCAAGAGACGCTCTCAGGGGAGGCATTGGGCTGGTTCTACGAGCTGCTAATAAACTCGGTGGAAACTTTCGAACAGCTGGCTGATAAGTTTGTCGGCTGATTCGTCCTTAGAGCCAAGGCGGCCCAAACGTCAACGATCTTTTTCGATTGAATGCAGACTTACCACGAACCGCTGCGCGTTTTCGTTAACCGGTGGCATATCGCCACGGCCGGGGTCAGGAACTTGGATAAAAGGATCGCTGAGATGGCATTCAAACAGGGGTTAAGACCCGGGGAACTCTCGTACGCCCTGCGAGTAAAGGAGCCACTAGGGTACGACGAGTTGATGGCAGTAGCCGTCAGGCACGCCCAGGCGGAGCATGAGACGTATGGGGATAAGATGCCCAAGCGAAGGTCAGATGACCTATTACCAGCATCCTCCCGTGAAAACAAAGCGGGGCGGCAGGATCGCAATCGTACGCCTACGACCGGTAAGAAAGACGAAGTATGGGAGGATTGGCGACCCCACCGGAGCGGCGACAACAGTTCACGGACAGGTGGAAGACCACCGCCTTTGCGACCGGCACGGCCCATGCCAGCAGTGCCAACGGGGCGACAACCGCGGGCCCTGGCCATTATGCCAGCAGGAAAACCCGAAGACCCAGCCCTTCGGACTAACGACCAACGACCCCAGAGAACGGTTGTGGACGGCCGAGTCCGGACAGATGACCCGCAAAGGGATAGGCAGGTTGCCCGAGAAGTAGGAACCATACGCACCCGAGTCCCCGGAGGGATCGAGGTGCACGGAAGCATAAATATGATACATGGTGGGGACCACATAGATCGACTCACCCGGAGCTCGAAGAAGCAATGCTTAAGGTCGATCCGGGGAAAGGAAGTATATGCCTTTGGGGGAGGAAGCAGCCAAGCCGCTAAAACCGGATGGAACTCGGTCACGTTCTATGAGGAAGAAGAACCGGAGAATCTGATCCAACCGCACAACGATCCCTTCATCATTACGGTCCAAATAGACCACTGGATAACCAGCCGCATGTTAATCGACACCGGGGCTTCTGTCAATGTGATGTTCCGAGACGCATACAAGGGGCTGCACCGGAGAAGGGGCAAGTTATCCCAGGATAACGAGCCGCTGATAAGCTTCTCCGGCGAGGTGGTCCAGCCTTTTGGATCGGATTACCTGCTGTTAATCTTCGGCGAGGGAGAGAGGACGAGGAAGGAGCACCTGGAGTTCATCATCGTGGATTGGCTGTCCTCGTACAATGGCATAATCAGTCGGCCGGGGTTGTGGAGGCTAAAAACATTCATAGCCGGCCATATGCTGATGTTAAAGATGCCTTCACCCGCCGGCGTCATTACCATACGCGGGGACCAGAAGATCGCTCACAGATATTATGCGGAGGCCCTGACCCACGGGAGAAAGCGGACCGAGGTCTTCACGGCTACTCAACAAGCGCCAGTACCGGATCTGAGTATTGACACCCGTGATGACACCGATTCAGACGACGAGAAGCTAAAACGACCGTCGGCCGTGGAAGAAACCGAAACAATCTCCATTTCGAAGGATCACCAGGAGCGAAAAGTGGTGATAGGAACGAAGCTCGCCCCGGCTGTCAGGCAAGAGCTCATCACCTTTCTCCGAGACAACAGTTCAGTGTTCGCATGGTCCTATGAGGACATTGATAGGAGCACAATGTGTGACGATATTAATATGTATTTGCCCTCGTTTATGCTTTGTTTAACCCTTATTTGTCTAAGATAGAGTCATAATTTAGTTTAGTGTTAATTTGGTAGAGTTTGGCAAAAAGTTGGCTAAGAATCCGAAAAATGACTAAGTTTGAGAAATCTGGAAAATAATGCAAGTTGTCTTTTTCGTGATTCTGAGATGAGTAAAAATGCAATCTATCCTTGTCCGAATTTAATGAAATTTGGCTTGCTTATTATTCATATACTGAGGAATGTTTTGTTAAAATTTCAGATCAATCGGAGTTCGGGAAGTCACCCAAAAGATGGCTGCAACTTGGCAGTCCGAGCAAAGATCACCAGGGACTTCCAGGATTTTCCTGGGACTGTGTCCCAACTTCAAAAATCATTCCAGACGACTCACAAGGAATTTGATGGAACTGTTTTATATGGAGATAGCTCTATGTGTCTAGTTTATCTGGAACTTAGAATCGCAACAATCGGAGCTCCGAGGAGGGAGATATGCCAGAGTTACTACAGCAAGGTCTTTTCTGCCGATTCCAGGATGCTACTGCCTCCTTTTCGCAATTTCTGTTTTCGATGGATCATATGGTGTACAAATGCATATATGAAGATGGTCCAAGCTTAAGGAAGAAATGAGGAAGACACCAAGCTAAAGCAATGAAGAAAAAGACGAAGAAAAAGACGAAGAAAGAAGTTCTCCTAGTCAAGCTAGGAAAAGCTGCCGGAAAAGGCAGAATTGTGCCGATTGTTTGATAGGCCGGTTGTGGCATTTGTCCATGGATCAAGTTCACTAAATGAAGATGTCAAGATCACATATGAAGTCCATGAAGATGTGCAGCCCAAGCCTTGAAGAAAAATCAGAAAAAGAAAAACCTAATTGGACTATGAAAGGAAGGTCACAAAACCTTATTCTACAAGGTTTTGTGTTGCCTATTGTATCTAGGTTTCCCTAGGGTTTGCCAGCCTCTTCTCCTATATATAGGGACTGTTTTCCCACAGAAAAATCATCTCATCTCAAGCATAGAATATTAGCCTAAAGCTCTACCAAGTTTCTTAAGCACCAAATACCCAAATACTTAGCCAAAACACCACCACCACCACTACAAACTGCCGACGCCTTCATCTTGTCTTCTGCCGAAATTCAGTCCTGCCGAACCAAGCAGCAGCCGAGCCTCATCTTGTCACGCTTCAAGGAGTCTTCAAGGTTCTAAAAGTGTGATCCACTCTCCCTATGGCTTTTGTATTTATTGTAGTTTGGTTATATTGTATGAACTCAATTCGATTCTTGGTTTTTATTGAACGTTTATGTAAACCGATTGCATGATTGATGTTTATGTTTAAGTTTTGTGATTTTAACTTGTAAATTCATGTGTTAGATAATTAGGACAGTGGTATCTTGCATGTTTTAGTTTTGAAATTGGTTAGAAATCTAAGGAATGAGACTTAAAAACCGAAACATTAGTTGTGTTTAAGCATTTGTTGTTTAAAACATGTAACTCTAGGTGTTAGGTTTCATCAAACCCGAGTAATAACAAATATGGCTAGATACTCAAAAGGTTGCTTTGATTTGTTTTTGCTCACCTATGGTATAATACTTTAGAGGTCTTGTATGTTCAAATAAGATGATTGACACCCTTGCTTGTTTTGCATGTCTCCGATTTAGGCTATTGTGATTAATTGTTAAGTCTCAAAAGGATTAACACATATTCTAGGGTCCATACTCAAAAGGTCGATCTTAAGAACTTGAGAAGTCTTACAACTAAGTTGTAGTCGGAACTAATTTTGAATCTAAACATGTTGATACTTGTCTCTTACTTTCTTGCATGCGAATTTATATGTTAAAGAGTCTTTTGTGTGAACTATTTTGTGTGAGAGATGATGATCACTTGTATATAGTAAATTAGGGTTTAATTTCGTGTTTAATTTCGTGTCACCTAATTTTAGGGCAGCAAGCTGCCGACGCCTATATCACCCCCATTATGACGATTTTTTATGTGTGATTTTGTGTATTTGTACATGTGTTTTTATCTAACAATCTCATATTTCAGGTACCCTTAATCCCCGGCTTAGAACGATCCCTACTTGCTCATACTACTAACGATATTTTGTAGGGTTATTATTGTGTGCGGGCGTAGGCTCACATCAATTTTTGGCGCCGTTGCCGGGGATTATAAAAGCTTGATTTATGTTATTTTTGTGTATATAATATTGCTGGAAATTTTTGTTGTAAAGTTGTAAAGTTGTAATTTTTAGTTTTATTTTGGGATTTTGTAAAGTAGAAATATGCTTCGGCATGTAGAGTTTAAATTTTGGAAGATGCATGATGTATGTTTGTAACTACTTAGTTTAATTTCTAGGAAGTTGATAGTGTTATGTATGTTGGAGTTTATTGTAGTTTCTAAAGTATAACATGTAGGGAGAAGCCGCTTTTGTTGATCATAGCCTTAACCCTTCATACGAATGATGCCTTGTTAGATCTGTCTTTTATGTAGACTGAGAAACGTGGGATACGTCCCCCCCCCCCCCCCCCCCCCCCCCCCACGCATACGAGCGATAACTTGGCAGACCCATTTTTATGAGGTTGAGGGCGGCTTTGATCAACACTTGTAGACCGCTAGTGACCCGAGTTTGTTTTACAAAGTATGGGGCAAGTTAGTTTCATTGATATGGTTCTCAGGTTTGTTTAACTGGATCTCAAGGCCCACAGACTGATGTTCATTCTCGGTGAGTGATCAGTCGATAGGGAGTTCGCTCCCCGTGGTGACCAACAACGAGTCCTGCCTAGTTCCTGTAGGGGGTTCGCCCTCCGTGAATCTTAACAACACCGCTTTTGAAAAGTAAAACACGCTCGAACTAGTCAATAGCTTGGGCCGAAGCATCACCTCACTTTAGACGCTAGAAGATAACTTGACATATGTGATCTATTTTCTTCAAAAGATAAAACATATTTGTGTGGTTCGAACTCTTGAGGTATATCGGGTAAAGCATGACACTACCGGGGGCTGTATCAGTCCATTGCACCGTTATCTCCTCTGCTCCACGTACTTCGAGAGTTAGAACAAATTTTTAAAAGAAATTAGACTTAGCGATTACATGATCATGAATGTTTCAATTTCTTGCTCTTTATTGCCGAATATATTGATGCTTTGCCGATTGTATATATCGTGTGCCATTGTTTGAAAGTTGTTGTGTAATTGCCAATGCCTTGGCTTGTAATGATGTATATTCTTGCATTTCTATTTCTTTACGATGTTCTAACTTGTTTAAATGTTGCAAATTCCAGAAAAAGTGCATGTCCGAATCTAATATTTGGACACGAGATCATCAAGGCCGATTGCAACGTTTGAACCAAGAACTCACCATTACTCTATTTGAGCCGTTACCACCATCTTTACCGAACAGTCCATCTGAACCCTCACCTTCATCTGGTTCGGCAACATCCTTACCGAGCTCACCCCCCCCCCCCCCCCCCCCCCCCCTTTCATCATCGTGTGATCTCGAGAGTCCAGAGTTTGAGGCCTTTGCCGAGCAAGTTGAAGAAGAGAGAATGACTTCAATCCGATCACAGAATGGTCATGTTGCTGGAGCTGGAGTTGCTCCGTCGAATATAACTTATCCTCCCTTGGAAGCTGACAAGACGGGAGAGATTGAATTGAGGAGTGGATTCCTCCACAAGCTTAAGTCGTTTTATGGGATGCCAAGTGAGGACCCTAACAAGCATCTACAGTGGTTTAACTTCACCACGGAGTCTATGTGTCCGAGAGGGACCGATTTGCAACACTTCAAGATGAAGGCTTTTCCGTTCTCATTGGAAGATCAAGCGAAGGAGTGGTTGTTTGAGGTGCCTAATGGGCGCATCATTTCCTGGAATTCTATGGTGGATGAGTTCTTGCTCAAGTATTTTCCCGCTTCACGCATCACTGATCTGAGGAAGCAAATTACTAGTGTGAAGCAAGCCGGATATGAGACTTTCTTCGACTACTACAAGAGATTCAAGTCCCTAGTATCTTTGTGTCCATCGCATGGCATTAGCGATGGGCTCTTGTTGCAATATTTTTATGAGGGATTGCGTGTCATGGAGAGAGAGTTTCTTGACTCGGCCGCGGGAGGTAGCTTTTTGGAGTTGAATGCCGGAGCGGCAAGAAGTTTGTTGGAAGTTCGTGCATTGAACAACCAACAATTTGGCATGGCACGAAGCAATGTGCAAAGGAATGAGAAAGTACATGAGACGTCTTCGAGCTCAAAGTTAGAGGAGAAAGTTGATAAGCTTACCGACTTGGTGAGTAATTTGATGAAGAAGCGTGCCATGGTATGTGGAATATGCACCGAGGGCCATGAAACCGAACAATGCCCTCAATTTGGATCAAATGAGGGAGTAGAAGAGTGCAATGCTATTGGCTTTCAAGGAGGTCAACGATTTGGGAACTTTAATCCGAGGTTCAATGATCATCCTAACTTTCGATGGGCGAACAATGACAATGTGCTTAGGGCACCTATGCAACCGAGAGAAGGAGGAGCGCCATATGCGTCGAGGGCACCCTTTGTGCCTCGGCAACCATTTCAGCCGAACCAAGGGAATTATGCAGCCATGCCGAGCCACAACCAAGCAGGGTCGAGCCAAGGCCAAACCGCACCGAGCAATTCCAATTACGATGCTTTGCTCCAATCTTTGTCAAGTGCGACTCAAGCGTTGCTCGCGGGGCAACAAAATCAACAAAAGGACATTGGTGAGTTAAAGACTCAAATGGGCCAAGTTGTAGACTTTATGGGAAGATTTAATGAGCAAGGGAAGTTGCCAAGCAATACGATTCCCAATCCGAGGAACGAGCATGCAAAGGTGATTCAAACTCGAAGTGGAAGAAAGTTGTTGCCTCCAACAAGTCCAAAGAAGAAGCGAGTGTCGTTTGACATTTTTGAGGATGAAGAGAGGGCTGCCGGACCTGCAATTGCCGGCAGCCATATGATGGAAAGAGAAGGGCTGCAGCCGGCAATGCTGCAGCCGAGAGTGAGCAAACCGCCGGCAGCCATGATGATGATAAGGGAGACACCACCGGCAGCACTAATACAGCCGAGAGAAATGCTGCCACCGAGAAGGAGAAGGCCGGCAGCAATGAGAAGAAGAATAAGGGGCTGCGCAACGAGCTTGAGCGTGATCCCGCAACATCGAAGAGTGAGTTAGTGCCGAGCCAAGCAAGCAAGGAAGGGGTGCCAAACTCAAGCATTCCATTCCCTTCTCACTTTGCTAAATCGAAGAAGGATAAATCCGATGAGTAGGTGTTGGAGATTTTTCGGAAAGTACAAGTCAACATCCCTTTGTTGGAATGCATTAAGCAAGTACCAAAGTATGCTAAGTTTTTAAAGGAGCTATGCACGGCTAGAAGGCATACGAGGGAGACTCGTGTGGTGACTATGAGCGATACGGTATCGGCCGTTATTCAAAGGAAGTTGCCACCAGAGATGAAGGATCCGGGATGCTTCAATGTGCCTTGTGTGATAGGCAATACTCGTTTCGAGGATGTGATGTTAGACTTGGGAGCATCGATCAATGTTATGCCGCTCAATGTGTACCAAACGTTGAGTATAGGGCCTCTCAAGAAGGACAATGTCATCATTCAACTTGCGGATCGCTCAAGTAAGTATCCAGAGGGTTATGTGGAGGGTGTGCTCGTGCAAGTTAACCAATTGATATTCTCCGCCGATTTTTATGTGGTTGAGATGGAGGATTCGCCGGTCAATAGCACTCAATTGCTACTTGGTCGACCATTCATGAGGACGGCACGCACAAAGATAGATGGGGCCGAGGGCAACCTAACTATGGAGTTTGATGGTGAGGTAATCAAGTTCAATGTGTTTGATGCCATGAAATTTCCCAATGCCGATTTGAAGGATGGTTACGCCATTGATGTATTGGAGGAGGTCGAACAAGTTATGTCGACCTCGCTCAACGCATAGCAATTAGCGATTGAGCAAGGGGTTGGATTTAACAAGAAGGGAGAACGAGTCGCGAACGAGCAAGAGAAGAGAAGGGATTCGGCCGAGCATTACAACGTTGCCGAGCTTGGCAACATTGCCGAGCCTTTTATGATAATGCCGAGTCTTGTGGAAGTTTGTGCCGAGCTAGAGGCTCGGCCATATGCCAAGGTATTTGATTCGTTCTTGTCAATTCCAAGTGCCACAACCAAATTTCGACCAAGTTTGGAAGAAGCCCCAAAGTTAGAATTAAAAGAACTCCCTAGTCACTTAAAGTATGTTTATCTTGGAGAAGAAGATACTCTACCGGTTATTGTGTCTTCAATGCTTAGTGAGAAGCAAGAGTTTGATTTGATAAGTGTGCTTAAGAAGTACAAGACCGCGATAGGTTGGACCTTAGCGGACATCAAGGGAATAAGCCCTACTACATGTGTTCATCGCATCTTGTTAGAAGAAGGAGCTAAGCCGACCAAGGAAGCTCAACGTCGACTTCACCCTCCAATGATGAAAGTTGTGAAAGAAGAGATCATCAAGTTGCTTGATTGTGGGGTGATTTACCCAATTTCGGATAGTAAGTGGATATCTCCCGTGCAAGTAGTGCCGAAGAAGAGTGGTGTAACGGTTGTCAAGAATGAGAAGAATGAGCTTGTACCACAAAGACTTGTAACCGGTCATCGGATGTGTATCGACTATAGGAAGCTAAACGCTACAACGAGGAAGGATCACATGCCTTTGCCGTTTATGGATCAAATGCTAGAGAGGTTAGCCGGCCATTCTTTCTATTGCTTTCTTGATGGTTATAGTGGCTACAATCAAATCATGATACACCCGGATGATCAAGAGAAGACCACTTTTACTTGTCCATTTGGCACGTTTGCTTATCGACGAATGTCATTCGGTTTATGTAACGCACCCGGAACTTTTCAAAGATGTATGTATGCTATCTTCTCGGATTTTATTGAAGACATTATCGAAGTGTTTATGGATGACTTTAGTGTGTATGGAGGCACCTTCGATGCATGTTTGGAGAACTTGGAGAAGATACTTGAGAGGTGTGTAGAGACCAATCTTGTGCTCAATTGGGAGAAGTGTCACTTCATGGTCACGCAAGGCATTGTACTTGCGCACATTATTTCGGCAAGAGGCTTAGAGGTTGACAAAGCTAAAGTGGAGCTTATTCAAGCATTGCCGAGCCCAAGATGTGTTAGAGATGTGAGAAGTTTTCTTGGCCATGCGGGGTTCTATCGAAGATTTATCAAAGACTTCTCTTAAATTGCAAAGCCATTGAGCAACTTGTTACAAAAGGAGGTGACGTTTGAGTGGTCGGAGGCTTGTGAAGCTAGCTTTTGCCGATTGAAATACTTATTGTGTACGGCGCCGGTGTTGGTCTCCCCTAATTGGGACGAGCCATTTGAGTTGATGTGTGATGCTAGTGATTATGCACTTGGAGCGGTACTTGGACAACAAATTGAGAAGAAGCCATGCGCTATTTACTATGCTTCAAGGACTCTCAATGATGCTCAACTCAACTAAACAACAACGGAGAAAGAACTCTTAGCGGTAATTTTTGCTTTGGAAAAGTTTCGGTCTTATCTTTTGAACTCCAAAGTCATTGTGTATAGTGATCATGCCGCTTTGAGATATCTTATGACAAAGAAGGATGCTAAGCCGAGGCTCATTCGATGGATTGTTTTGCTTTAAGAGTTCGATATTGAGATTAAAGACAAGAAAGGAGTAGAGAATGTTGTAGCCGATCATTTGAGTCGCCTTGTTAATGAAGAGGATCGGCTGCCCCTATTGGAATCCTTTCCGGATGAGCAACTTTTTTGACTTGAAGTACATGAGCCTTGGTATGCCGACAATGCCAATTTTCTTGCTACACGCCAATTCCCCCAAGAGATGCCGAGCCACCTATAAAAGAGGATCAAGAAGTAAGCTCGACACTTCTTGTGGGATGATCCGTACTTATGGAGGCAATGTGGTGATCAAGTTATTCGAAGATGTGTTCCGGAGAATGATCATCGTTCCATCCTTGCTTTTTGTCATAGTGAAGCTTGTGGTGGGCACTTTGGACCAAAGAAAACGGCATTGAAGGTTCTTACTTGTGGTTTCTTTTGGCCTACGATTTTTAAAGATGCATTCAGATTTTGCAAAGCATGTGATAGATGCCAAAGAATGGGAAACATTGGAGCTAGAGACCAAATGCCGCTCACGCCTATCATTGAGGTAGAAATTTTTGATCTTTGGGGTATTGACTTCATGGGGCCGTTTCCTTCTAGTAAGGGCTTTCTCTACATATTGCTTGCGGTTGATTATGTATCAAAGTGGATCGAAGCAAGGGCTACACGCACCAATGATGCCAAGGTGGTAGCCGAGTTTCTCAGGACCAACATCTTTTCACGTTTTGGAGTTCCAAGAGTCTTGATTAGCGATGGAGGATCCCATTTTTGTAACCGCACCATTGAAGCCTTATTGAAGAAATATGGAGTCACTCATAAGGTATCTACACCTTATCACCCCCAAACAAGTGGTATGGCCGAGGTAAGTAATCGAGAGATCAAGCAAATTCTAGAGAAATCGGTTGGACCTTCAAGGAAGGATTAGAGTGATCGTCTCGATGACGCTTTGTGGGCATATAAGACTGCATACAAGACACCGATAGGAATGTCTCCTTTTCGGTTAGTTTATGGCAAAGCATGTCACTTACCGGTTGAGCTAGAGCACAAAGCATGGTGGGCAATCAAGGCCTTCAACATGAACATAGATGATGCCGGCCTTCATAGAAAGCTTCAACTCAACGAACTTGAAGAAATCCGTAATGAAGCCTATGATGCCGCTTGGATTTATAAGGAGAAGACTCAAGCTTACCATGATAAGATGATTCGAGGGAAAAAGTTTCAAGTTGGACAAAAAGTTCTCTTATTCAATGCACGACTTAAACTTTTTCCGGGTAAGCTTCGATCTCGTTGGTTTGGACCATTCATTGTTACTAAAGTTTTTTCTCATGGTGCCATCGAGATTCAAAGTGAGGTATCGGGAGATGCATTCAAAGTTAATGGACATCGTTTGAAGCCTTATTACGAGCCCTTCCTACACCCCACGATCGAGGAACTACTTGTGCATGACACACCAACTGTCGGCCAACCACCTACTGCTGCCGACGCCACCCCATTACCACCACAAGCTACCGAAAGACCATCTTCTGCCCATTCGCCGGCTGCAGCAGTTTCTGCTGTGTCCCCCCTTTTACTGGATACAACTGCTGCACCCGATACGGAAGCGCCAAACAACCCGGACACGCTGCTCCTTGCTGCCGAGAGGCAGCACTTCCCCCCAGCTACAACTGCACCACCTGCCGGACCTGCCATCGCCGGTAGGATTGACTGGAAGATACAAGAGACCGAGAACAAGGCAGTTGAGCTGCCGGATACATCTGCTTTAAGCCCCGACACACTGCTCCAACAGGACACGCAGAACATCAACAACTCGGATACAACGTGTCATGATCTTCTCCTTGAGCTATTTCTTGCCGATTTGAACTACTTTGGAGGGCGAAGAACACATGAGAAAACAACGGTGAAAAGTCTAGGCTATGGACTATAAACACAAAGCGCTACTTGGGAGGCAACCCAATTCGATCAAAGAAAAGTGAAGGAGCCATCACCGAGCGTTTGCAATTTCTACCCCTTCTCTCTTTCTTTGATTTGTGATGATATGTTGGTATATGTTAGACTATTGCATGCTTAGGAAATTCGTTGATATAGATTTGTGCTTACATTGAGGGCAATGTAATTTTCTAAGTGTGGGGTGGGATAACGTATTCCGTTTATGTTTTTGTGTGCTTAGTTTAGAAATAGAAAATTCAGAAAATTGTAATGTAAAAATAGAGTGTTTAAATTTTTTGTTTTGAGTCTTAGGATGCCCCTAATATGTCAATGATGTTTTTCTCCTCTTTGCATACATAGATGATGGTTGTGCATACAATTAAAATTGTGAGTTTCATGGATTATGTGCATTGGTAGGAGCATGTAGGACTTGTTGATTACGAAGCATGCATGTTTTCGCTAGTTTGTTTCTATTATAACCTATGTGAGCTTTAGAGCCAAATTGCTTTCTTCTTGAGCGATAAAAAGATAAAATGCGATAGATTCATAGGAAGCATGAAACCTCATAATTCTTTGACTATTCGATGACTATGTGCCATAGCTTTTTAATGAATTCTAGTATGCTAGAACTTACTCTTGTTGATTTTCAAAACGTTCTTAGTCATAAAATACCTTGATTTTGAAAGTGATTGAAAATATCTTTTAGGTTTACCACCATTGCCAAATAAAGCATGAGCCCTATTGGAGCCCGTCGTGGGACACCTTAGTAAACCCCTTTGAGCCTATGATTATCCTTTTCTTTCATCACCCTTAAACACTTTCCATGAGCTTAGTATAGTGATGCCTTTACCTTATGTGTCGGCAAAGTTTGATTTTTAAAAGCGTTTTCGCGTGATGTGGTGAAGAAAAACAAGTGTGGGGTAGACTTAGCCATGAATTTATGAAAAATGTATGTGCATGCCGTGCCTTAGTAAAGAAAAGAAAGAAAAATTATGCTCAAAAGAAAAAGAAAAGAAAAGAAACGAAACCATGAGCAAGAAAAGAAAATGTAGGGCACGGCATAGGCATAGAAAAGAAAAAGAAAATTGTGCATGGCTATTGTCTTAAGCATTGTTGTAATGTTATGGGAAGAAAAGAATGAAGTATGGGTCCAACAAGATGAAATTTGACCCTTGGCGAGAAGACATAAGGAGATTAAGCTTTGCCAAAGGCCACGGTGACGTTTTTAAGCCTCCTTATCCAAATATCGAATACCTCTTAGCCTAGCTCCATTACAACTCTTTTATTGATCTTTTTCATGATTCTTAAGATGGTTAAATTTGATTTGTGGAGACTTTCTCAAGAGTAAGCATATGGTTTTGGTTCATTGATGCATATAGTTATCATATGAGGTTTTTCCATAAAAAAAAAAAAAAAAAAAAATTCACAAAGTGCTTTCGTTTCTTTGTTATATGCAAGTCACTCTTTGTAATTCATTATCTTTCACTTGCATATACTTATGTGTGAATAACCATGCTTCGAGAGAAAAGAAGAGAGTATGCCTAGTGAGGAGGATTGGATTAGCTTTAACATGTTTACATGC
This sequence comes from Potentilla sterilis, assembly GCA_963682095.1. Lineage (NCBI taxonomy): Eukaryota > Viridiplantae > Streptophyta > Magnoliopsida > Rosales > Rosaceae > Potentilla > Potentilla sterilis. Next base: position 30,272,473 of record OY821764.1, read on the forward strand.
TTACCTTTTGCTCTTATATGTTTATATTGATGCCACATGTTCATGAAGCTCAGAATTTTCGTGCTTAACATTCTCATGCATATAACTTGAAAGCTATGTGTACATAGGAGCCTGAGACAAATTGTTAGGGGCAATAGTAGTTTGAGTCTTAGTTTAATTTAGTTTGCTAAGGGACTAGCAAAGTATAAGTGTGGGGTAGTTGATAGGAGCACAATGTGCGATGATATTAATATGTATTTGCCCTCGTTTATGTTTTGTTTAACTCTTATTTGTCTAAGATAGAGTCATAATTTAGTTTAGTGTTAATTTGGTAGAGTTTGGCAAAAAGTTGGCTAAGAATCCAAAAAATGACTAAGTTTGAGAAATCTGGAAAATAATGCAAGTTGTCTATTTCGTGATTCTGAGATGAGTAAAAATGCAATCTATCCTTGTCCGAATTTAATAAAATTTCATATACTGAGGAATGTTGTATTAAAATTTCAGATCAATCGGAGTTCGGGAAGTCACCCAAAAGATGGCTGCAACTTGGCCGTCCGAGCAAAGATCACCTGGGACTTCCAGGATTTTCCTGGGACTGTGTCCCAACTTCAAAAATCATTCCCGACAACTGACAAGGAATTTGATCGAACTGTTTTATATGGAGATAGATCTATGTGTCTAGTTTATCTGAAACTTAGAATCGCAACAATCGGAGTTCCGAGGAGGGAGATATGCCGGAGTTACTACAGCAAGGTCTTTTCTGCCGATTCCAGGATGCTACTCCCTCCTTTTCGCAATTTCTGTTTTCGATGGATCATATGGTGTACAAATGCATATGTGAAGATGTTCCAAGCTTAAGGAAGGAATGAGGAAGACACAAGCTAAAGCAATGAAGAAAAAGACGAAGAAAGAAGTTCTCCTAGTCAAGCTAGGAAAAGCTGCCGGAAAAGGCAGAATTGTGCCGATTGTTTGATAGGCCGGTTGTGGCATTTGTCCATGGATCAAGTTCACTAAATGAAGATGTCAAGATCACATATGAAGTCCATGAAGATGTGCAGCCCAAGCCTTGAAGAAAAATCAGAAAAAGAAAAACCTAATTGGACTATGAAAGGAAGGTCACAAAACCTTATTCTACAAGGTTTTGTGTTGCCTATTGTATCTAGGTTTCCCTAGGGTTTGCCGGCCTCTTCTCCTATATATAGGGACTGTTTTCCCACAGAAAAATCATCTCATCTCAAGCATAGAATATTAGCCTAAAGCTCTACCAAGTTTCTTAAGCACCAAATACCCAAATACTTAGCCAAAACACCACCACCACCACTACAAACTGCCGACGCCTTCACCTTGTCTTCTGCCGAAATTCAGTCCTGCCGAACCAAGCAGCAGCCGAGCCTCATCTTGTCACGCTTCGAGGAGTCTTCAAGGTTCTAAAAGTGTGATCCACTCTCCCTATGGCTTTTGTATTTGTTGTAGTTTGGTTATATTGTATGAACTCAATTCGATTCTTGGTTTTTATTGAACTTTTATGTAAACCGATTGCATGATTGATGTTTATGTTTAAGTTTTGTGATTTTAACTTGTAAATTCATGTGTTAGATAATTAGGACAGTGGTATCTTGCATGTTTTAGTTTTGAAATTGGTTAGAAATCTAAGGAGTGGGACTTAAAAACCGAAATATTAGTTGTGTTTAAGCATTTGTTGTTTAAAACATGTAAATCTAGGTGTTAGGTTTCATCAAACCCCGAGTAATAACAAATATGGCTAGATACTCAAAAGGTTGCTTTGATTTGTTTTTGCTCACCTGTGGTATAATACTTTAGAGGTCTTGCATGTTAAAATAAGATGATTGACAACCTTGCTTGTTTTGCATGTCTCCGATTTAGGCTATTGTGATTAATTGTTAAGTCTCAAAAGGATTAACACATATTCTAGGGTCCATACTCAAAAGGTCGATCTTAAGAACTTGAGAAGTCTTACAACTAAGTTGTAGTCGGAACTAATTTTGAATCTAAACATGTTGATACTTGTCTCTTACTTTCTTGCATGCGAATTTATATGTTAAAGAGTCTTTTGTGTGAACTATTTTGTGTGAGAGATGATGATCACTTGTATATAGTAAATTAGGGTTTAATTTCGTGTTTAATTTCGTGTCACCTAGTTTTAGGGCAGCAAGCTGCCGACGCCTATATCACCCCCATTATGACGATTTTTGTTGTGTGATTTTGTATATTTGTACATGTGTTTTTATCTAACAATCTCATATTTCAGGTACCCTTAATCCCCGGCTTAGAACGATCCCTACTTGCTCATACTACTAACGATATTTTGTAGGGTTATTATTGTGTGCGAGCGTAGGCTCACATCAGACATGCTAGCCATATCCCCAGAAATAGCCGTCCACCGGCTAAATTCAATGTCCAACGTTCCCCCGGTGAGGCGGAAAATGAGGTCCTTCAGCCCGGCGAAGTATGAGGCGATCAGAGAGGAAGTGCAGAAGCTGAGAGGCATAGGTTTCATCAGGGAAATCCAGTATCCCCGATGGCTCGCCAACGTGTTTATGGTCCCAAAGAAGGGAACCGACCGGTGGCGCATGTGCGTTGATTTCACCAACCTAAACCGGGCGTGCCCAAAAGACAGCTTCCTGCTCTCCCGAATAGACCAACTTATAGACTCCACATCCGGTTTTAAACTGCTCAGCTTCATGGATGCCTACGCCGGATACAATCAGATAAGGATGAGCCCAGACGATGAAGAGCACACCTCGTTCACGACTGACCGAGGGACCTACTGCTACAAGAGGATGCCGTACGGTCTAACGAACGCCGGGGCCACATACCAACGGATGGTAAACCGCATGTTGGAGCAGGAGATGGGTAAAACGGTGGAAGTGTACGTGGATGGCATGCTAGTCAAAAGCTTGACCACAGGGGCCCACGTCCGAGACTTGGCAGTAGTCGTCGGTAAGATGCTCAAGTTTGGGATGCGCCTGAACCCGAAGAAGTGCATTTTCGGGATTTCAGAGGGCCTATTCCTAGGCCACATTTTCAGCCAGCAGGGGATAAAAGCTAACCCGCTGAAGGTCCAAGCAATCTTAGACATGGAAACACCAGGGGAAAGAAACCAGGTCCAGATGCTGACCGGCCGACTAGCCGCCCTGGCCAGATTTATCTCCCGCCTGACCGATAAATGCGCCCCATTCTTTAAACTGCTCAAGGCACAGCAGTTCAAGAAAATTCACTGGGCGGTGGAGCACGAGGCGGCATTCCAATCCATCAAGACATACCTGTCTGCAGTACCTCTCCTATCCAAACCGGTGCCGGGAGAGATGCTATACCTCTACATAGCTGCATCAGGAACGGCCGTCTCTGCGGCTCTCGTCAGGAAGGAGGGCACGCTCGATCTCCCGGTATACTATGTAGGGAATGGACTTACCGGAGCTGAAAGCCGATACCCTGACATTGAAAAACTAGCTCTGGCTCTGATCGTCAGCGCCAGGAAGCTCCGACACTATTTCCAGGCTCATTCCATCACCTTGTATACCAATCACCCTCTACGGCAGATCCTGCAAAGACTGGATACTAGCGGCAGGCTCGTACGTTGGGCAGTCGAGTTGGGAGAGTTCGATATCACTTATGCCCCGCGAACGGCCATCAAGGGCCAGGCCGCTGCGGATTTCATATGCGAACTCACCCCGATGGCAGTAGAAGCGCACTCCGGCCGGTCCGAGGGCACCGAAGCAGTTCAAACCATAAAGGTCGAACCAGGCCTCCCCAGCGGTTGGAAGCTTTATGTGGACGGCTCCGTAACGAGTAAGCGGAGTGGAGCCGGCGTCATGCTAACCTCCCCCGATGGCCAGTCATACGAGTATGCCCTGCGGTTCCTCTTCAATACTTCCAACAACACCGCTGAATATGAGGCTCTCATAGCCGGTTTGCAGCTAGCCAAGGAAATGGGGATCCCATCCTTGAAAATATACAGTAACTTGAGCCTGGTGGTAAACCAGATGAACGGGCTGTTCGAAGTCAAGGAACCCCAGTTAGCCTCCTACCAGGCTTTGGCCAAAACCCTGATCGAGCCATTCCAGGGCGCAACAATTCAGCATATACCCCGGGAGGCAAATAGGCATGCGGACGCCCTAGCAAGGTTGGCAACCGGAAACTACCCACCAGAGTACCGAAGAGCTAAGATGGAAACCCTCCAGAAACCGAGCATAAGCAAGACCATCTCCGAGATATTTGCGGTAGAGGAGGCGCCACCGAGCTGGATGGATCCGATAATCAAATACCTGGTTGACAAAACTAGCCCCCAGGATAAAGTAGAGGCTAGGAGGCTACACCTCCGGTGTGCCAGGTACAGCCTCCTTGGTGGCAAGTTGTACCAAAGAGGGCACAGCTTCCCCCATCTAAAATGTGTAACTAAAGAGGCGGGAGAAGCCATCATTCGAGAAATCCACGAAGGAGTGTGCGGTAACCATTCTGGCGCCCGATCCCTGTCTCATAAGTCGCTGCGGGCAGGATACTTTTGGCCAGACATGGCAGCAGTGTCGAGAAAAATATCAGGCGGCTGCCACAAGTGCCACATGTACGCCACTACACCTCATGCTCCGGCAATCGCGTTGTCATTTCTGTTAGCGCCATGGCCGTTCGCACAGTGGGGGCTAGACATCATCGACCCTTTCCCAATAGTTGTGGGACAATACAAGTACGCCATCGTAGCCGTTGACTATCAGACAAAATGGGTCGAGGTGGAACCCCTAGTCAAGATTATCGAGGAACGGGTGAAAAAATTCCTATGGAAGAATATCTACTGCCGGTTCGGGGTGCCACAGACCATAGTCACGGATAACGGGACACAGTTCAACAATGCCGATCTCATCCAGTACACGGCCTCCATGGGGACCCTGATGTTGTTCGCCTCAATGGCGCACCCGCAAACCAACGGCTAGGTTAAAGCGGTCAACAAGATTATCAAGAGTCTCCTCAAAAAGAAGCTCGATGACAAAAAAGGATGTTGGGCTGAGGAACTCCCCGCAGTTCTATGGGCCATCCGGACAACAGCAACCCAGGAAACAGGGGAGACCCCGTTCTGCATGGCATTCGAGAGCGAGGCGGTACTCCCCGTAGAGACCGACATGCCCAGCGGCAGGGACGAGAATTACGACGCTGAAACAAACGCCGAAGGCATACGGCTCAACCTGGATCTCATTAAGGAGCGGCGCGACCAAGTGCATATGCAAAACCAAACATACAAGCAACGGGTCGCTCGATACTATGACAGAAAGGTCCGGGAAAGGAACTTGCAAGTGGGGGATTGGGTGATGAAGAAAGTTCAGAAAAAGCTGCTGGCCTTGGAGCCAACGTGGGAAGGGCCCAACCAAATCACCGCAGCCGCAGGTCCGGCGACGTTCCACATCATAGACACCGAAGGTATCTACTCCACCCGCCCGTGGAATATCCAGCATCTGCGGTTCTACCCTAAGTGAGATTACTGCCTTAAAAATGGAGAGTACTGTATTTAGTACCAACGTTCAATACAGATAGTCACTGCCTCTAGAATGAACTACAGCTGGTTACAAAGTAGATGCATCTGCCAAGTATATAAAAAAAAAAAAAAAAAAAAACCCGCTAATCAGCGCCACCGGAGCCTCTGATCCCTGACCCACCAGCCTTGAGAGACCGCTCTTGCTCCAGCTTCTCGGCCAAGGCTACCTCAGCCTCCATCCGCTCGGTATCAAGCCACCCTTTCTCCCTCCACTCCAGATACGCATCATTTATACCCTTCGCATGGGCGGCCTCCAGCATCTCCGCAAGCTCCACCGACTCCTGGAAATCGTCAATAGCTTTATCAGCGGCTTCGGCAAGTCGGGACTCTATGAGCTTCTCCCCTCCCTTGAGGACTGCTGTTACTTGGGTCTGCAGCTCCAAAATCTTCGCCTCCAATTCCATATTCCTCTCTTCCCGAGCGGCCGCCAACCGACCGGCCTCCTCCCTCTCCTGCGCAAGCTTAGCCTCCGCCAATGACAGCTGCATGGTGAGGTCCTCCACTTGTCTCTCCAAAACCGGAGTCTCCTCACTAAGCTTAGCGGTGTAAAGGCTATGAACCAGCTGGTACAAGTACACAAAAGAAGAACATTAGCTCGTAGCACAAAAAGGGAGAGGGAGCGCAGAAGAACCTCAGTTCCGCACAGGTACGCGACCAGACTTACCCGAAGACCCAACTCCACAGCCTTCTTCCTGCTCTCGCCCTGCCGCATAGCTCTGGGGGCCTCCCGATCAAGTCCCATGGCCTCAATGGTAGATGCCACGAACCTACCAAAACCACCACCACCAGAGCCGCGATCGGCTTCCGGCTCAACGGTTTCCCGACTCCTTCGGCCACCGGTTCCCTCCGTCAGAACCAATGCTGACCCCCCACCAGCCGAGCTTAACGCCCCGGCATCAAACATGCTCGCCCTCTTAGCCGGAGCTTCGCCAAGACCGCTTCTGCGGTACCCAGTCATCTCCGCTGCCCCTCTCTCCCGCGGGGCTCATATCCCCACCGGCCGCGCTAGAGGTTCCGGACCCGGTGAGCCCACCGATCTTACTTCCCGAATAACAAGTGGGACATTATCCTCACCGCCCGGCCGCCTACCGTAGTGGGAATCCGGAAACATGAGCAGCACAGGAGTATTATGCACCGTGCTCTCTAGGGTGTCCGGATCTACAATGGTTTTCGAGGCCATCTCCCCCATCTCCATCAACCTCTGGGCCACAAGCTCGTCATCCTCCTCGACGGTCTCCTCGCTCCGAACAGCGAGCCGGGGGGCATTAGCTGCAAATCAATAAACCGAGCGGTTAGAATAAAATACGACCCCACAAAACAACAGTGCAAGGCACTTTACCAGGTTTCTTCCCCATCTCGCATATCTCCAGCACATTCCACCGGATGAAATTATAAGAGCTCCGGCCCAGACTGTTCCAGCAAACAAAAAGCCGGGCTATCCGTTGCCTCTCCAAGTCGACCAACCGGTATGATTGATCCCCGATAGCTTGATAAGCCCCGGGCACCCGAAAGCTCCTCGAACTACGCTGCCACCTACCCCCGGCCATCACAACCGATCTCCTCCATACATTCGAAACCGATGACGGCAGGTGAGTGATGGCAGGATCGAAGTCCCGCGCGGCAAAATTAATACAGCCGGAGGCCTGGGCCTTTTTGCAGTAGAGAATCTTATACAGCGCCCGGAACTCATTTATCGTGGGCCAGTCCATGTTGCTAAGACTGAATAAACACCCGAGACCAAGCAACTGCCTCCACTGGTTGCTAGGAAGCTGGGCGGGGGAGACATTTATCAGGCTCAGCATGTACTGGACAAACTTCGACAGCGGCAGAGATAGCCCGTGCCGAAATTGATCCTCAAAAACGGCAACCCAACCCTCCTCCGGGTTGCAGGCCAGTTCCCCCGGATATAGGCCCCGGAGCTTAACGGAGGAGTCAATGCCCCACTTTGCCCGAAAATCCCTTATCTCGCCAGCAGTCATGCTTCTGGTCGGCTCGTCACAAAAAATCACCATGTCGCCATCCAACAGCTGGTACCTCACGGACCCTCCCGTCGACGCACGGCCGACACCGACAGGATTGGCTGACCTCCCAGATTCCATAAAACCTAAGAACAGAATTTACCCTACGCCCAGTTAGTTGTGTAGCAAGATAACAACACAGACAGACGGCAGATGAGGAGCCAAGCTTCAGTAAAATACGACAGGAAGAGAGGAGGGGGGTGCGGAGCATCTTATAGGCGGCAAAACTACACCTTGTTGATAATTAGGGCAAGCAAAAAGGAGAGGCAACCCCAGCCGCAGATTCCCTCCATCTCCGAGCGCTCCCTACTGACACGTGTCCCAGCATCGATAAAGTTCCCACGCCATCATAATTGATGGGACTGATGGGCTCTCTCCTTCATTGCATGTCAGCCACCTGTCCTGCCTACATGCGGCAGTTAGGGGAGGTAGGAGCGAGAACCGAGGCGTCTAGCCCCTCCACTTCCCCAAGAGTCAATCTCAAATCAAGAAAAGGCACACCACCGGTTATGTAGTATTCAACCGGCTCCATGACATCTCACCGGTTATGTAGTATTCAACCGGCTCCATGGCATTCTCACTGGTTAGGTAGTATTCAACCGACTCCATGGCATCTCACCGGTTATGTAGTATTCAACCGGCTCCAGGGCATCTCACCAGTTATGTAGTATTCAACCGGCTCCAGGGCATCTCACCGGTTATGTAGTATTCAACCGGCTCCATGGCATTCTCACCGGTTAGGTAGTATTCAACCGGCTCCAGGGCATCTCACCGGTTATGTAGTATTCAACCGGCTCTAGGGCATCTCACCGGTTATGTAATATTCAACCGGCTCCATGGCATTCCACCGGTTAGGTAGTATTCAACTGGCTCCAGGGCATCTCACCGGTTAGGTAGTATTCAACCGGCTCCATGGCATCTCACCGGTTAGGTAGTAAACCGGCTCCATGGCATTCCACCGGTTTAGTCACTCTCCTTCGCCCTTGCGGGCAAGGACAAGCCAGCAACAACTCAAGCTGGCTAAAAACCCTGCATCACACTGAACTGTGATAAATTTGGGGATCTATGGCGAGACTTGTTATCTCCACGCCACCCCACCGGACAGATTGTTTCTCTAACACAGAACAAGTCTCCCCGCAGGCTAGCAAACCTGCACATTACCTCACGCTTATTCCAACACAAGCTGAGAAGAACTAGCAGGTGTTAACCGGTGCTTCAACATGGCCGCAACACCCCACCGAGGTACCTGTTGGCTTATTCCACGCTCCAACAGGCCTCCCCGCAGGCTGGCAACTCTATTACCCCACGCTTATTCCAGCACAAGCTGGGCCGAACCACCGGGCTACTCCCCGGCCTGCCTCACCGTTGGCAGCAGTTTCACCCTGGGAACTTGGGGGACTCGTCCCGACATGGCAGTCCACCGGTCGAGTCCTCACATCACCACGCCTTCTCTGCCCGAACGCCCGGTCACGCCCAATCTTCAATGCGGACTTAGGGGACTGGGCACCGTTGGGTCGGTAACCCTACGGGTCTGCGGAACAGGAGCGAGACATATTAAGTCCCCATTCAAGATTGCACTTGACCAGGAACTTGGGGGACTTGTTGACAGTAGCCACAGAGGGGCTACATAAGCCCACAGACCCGCAACCAGTGCATTCGGGGCCGGACTGAGGCCCGGAGCAGGATCACCAGCACCCGGACCCGAGGTTCAGCAGTCTAGCTTGTCACCAGGGGTCCGGGGACCGGGGACGCCAGCCTGCCGAACAGGCCGCCAGAGCTGTCCTTTTGTGTGCGAACAGAAGGAAACCAGTCCCACATCGAAGATTAAGACCATACCTCATGCCCGACCACCTATATAAGGGCCTCAACTACCCTCTTTAATAGGTAACTGATCTCTCCAACTGCTTATCATACGTTCTTAAGTTATCTATTCATCCCAACTGTACTAACTTAGGCATCGGAGAGGAGAAGACCGGCCCGCTCGGTATTCCCCTTAGTTAGCAGGTTCGCAGGAGGAGATCACATCTAGATTCACCAGTCTCTACCAGGCCTACGGGTTTGTGCAGAAACACAGGTTATAAGGCTTGGCTAGCTAAAAAGGGTAAGAAAATTTCTAATACAATATTTTCCTTAGAAATTGATCTTATAAATATTGAACCCCAGTCATGGTGGATAGATTCTGGTTCTCCTATTCACGTCACTAATTCTTTGCAGGGATTCACAAAGAGGAGAGTCTCAAGAAGTGATAAGGTGAACCTAAGAGTAGGCAATGGAATGCTAGTGGGAGTCAAAGCCATAGGAACCCTCAAGCTTGATCTACGATATGAAAACTTTTTATTTTTGGATAATGTTTATTATGTACCTTCCATTAGAAGGAATTTAGTTTCGGTTTCTCAATTGATTAAAGCTGGTTGTAGACTTTTGATGGATAATAGTGGAATTACTATTTCTAGAAATTCAAAACAGATTGGTTCTGGTGTGATATTGAATGATTATTTACAGCTTAATTGTTTTATGTCTCAACAAGAAATTTCTCTTGTTGAAAAAGAAAACACTAACAGTACTAATACCTTAACTGGTGTTAAAAGAACCAAACAGAATGAAAAGTCTGCATACTTATGGCATAGAAGACTCGGCCATGTTTCAAAAGAGAGACTGAAAATTCTGGTTAAGAACAATATCCTGAATGAATTAGATTTTTCTGATCTTAATGATTGTGTGGAATGCTTTAAAGGAAAAATGACAAATAAAAGAAAGAAGACTGCAGTAAGAAGCCAAAATTTGCTGGAACTCATACATACTGATATCTGTGGTCCATTTAAACATCAAACTATCTGTGGTAATGTGTATTTCATTACATTTATTGATGATATCTCTAGATACAGTTATGTTTCTTTACTATCAGAAAAATCTCAAGCACTTGAAGCTTTTAAAATCTTCAAGACTGAGGTAGAGAATCAACTAGAGAGAAAAATCAAAACAGTTAGATCAAATAGAGGTGGGGAATTTTATGGAAAATATACAGAAAAAGGTCAACATAAGGGTCCATTTGCCTTGTATTTACAAGAGCATGGAATTAAAGTTCAATATACAACACCCTATAATCCACAACAGAATGGTGTTGCAGAGAGAAAGAATAGAACCCTTCTAAATATGGTTAGATGTATGATGTGTACAACTGGCTTGCCAAAATTCTTATGGGGAGAGCCCTTGAAAACTGTAAATTACATTTGCAACAGAACACCTAGTAAGGCCATTGAGAAAACTTCATTTGAATTATGGTGTGGTAGAAAACCAAGTCTTTACCATTTTCATGTATGGGACTGTCATGCAAAAACTCGGATTTATAATCCAAACTTGAGCAAGCTTGATCCCAAATCCATAACCTGCTATTTCATAGGTTATCCAGAAAAATCTAAGGGCTATAAGCTGTATTCTGCTAAACATAAGCCCAAAATTTTTGAAACTCATCAAGTCAAATTTTTAAATGAAAAAGTTCACAATACAGAATATGAGGATTTATCCTTAGATTTTGAAGAAATTGTGACTGATGAGGATTGGGAAAATGTTTTGCCTTTTCAAACTGAAGAAATAGCAGATGACATCATTGTAGAGAATCAAAATGCAGAAGATCAAGAAATTGATCAGGAAATGCAAATTGATGAGCAACCAGCTGCAGCAGAACCAACTGCTGCAGCACCTCACATTATAGAGCCACAAAATGATTTTAATCCTGAACTTAGAAGATCCAAACGAGCTGAAAAATCAAAATTTGGGAGGGAAGATAGTGATTACATTGTCTACTTGGCTGAAGCAGACATTAATGAAGACTGTGCATAAGACAATGATCCAACAAATTTTGATCAAGCAGCAGCAAGTCAAGATTCTGACAAGTGGCAGGAGGCCATGCAAGCTGAGATTGAGTCTATGGAGAAGAATGGAGTCTGGGAATTAGTTGAACCTGATCCTAGACAGAAGCCAATATGTTGCAAATGGGTTTATAAAACCAAGAGAGATGCAACTGGAAATATTGAGAGGCATAAAGTAAGGCTAGTGGCAAAGGGATTCTCACAAAAGGAGGGCATTGATTACACTGAGACATTTTATTCAGTCTCATGTAAAGACTCTTTCAGAATCATCATGGCATTGGTGGCACACTATGACATGGAGCTGCATAAGATGGATGTCAAAACATCATTTTTAAATGGAGAGCTTGAGGAGGTGATCTACATGAAGCAACCTGAAGGATTTATTGAACCTGGAAATGAGAACTTAGTCTGTAGATTAAGAAACTCTATCTATGGTCTAAAACAAGCTTTTAGGCAATGGTACAAGAAATTCGATTTAGTAATTTCTTCTTTTGGCTTTACTGAAAATCTAGTGGACGAGTGTATTTATCGAAAAACAGTAGGGAACCAATTTATATTCTTAGTACTGTATGTGGATGACATACTTTTGGCCAGCAACAATCTCAAGCTGCTTAAAGATACCAAGAGCTTTCTGTCTAATAACTTTGACATGAAAGATTTAGGTGAAGCATCCTATGTACTAGGAATAGAAATTAAAAGAGATAGAGCACAAAAGTTGTTAGGATTATCTCAGCAAAATTACATTACTAAAGTTCTTAAAAGATTTAGTATGGAAAAGTGCTCAAATGGAGAGGTTCTTATGTCTAAGGGTGATAAACTCACTAAGAGTCAGTGTCCACAAAGTGAAGCTGAGAAAGAAAACATGAAAACAAAACCATATGCTAGACTTGTTGGAAGTCTCATGTATGCTCAAGTCTGTACCAGACTAGACTTGGCATTTGTTGTTGGAATGCTGTCAAGGTTTCAATCAAATCCAGGACCAGAACATTGGGTGGCTGGAAAGAAAGTTCTGAGATATTTACAGAAAACAAAGAGTCACATGCTTGTGTACAGAAGAGTTGAGAATCTGAAACTTGTTGGTTTCTCAGATTCTGATTTTGCAGGGAATTTCCCAGACTCAAACAAGTCAACTTGTGGTTATGTGTTCATGCTAGCGGGTGGAGCAGTTGCTTGGAAAACAATGAAGCAAACCTTGATCACAACCTCCACCATGCAAGTTGAATGTATTGCAGTATATGAAACAATGTGTGAAGGGCTCTGGATTAGGAACTTCCTAGACCAGACTAAAGTATTGAGTCACATTATGGCTGATGCACTTGTTATATACTGTGATAATGAGGTTGCTGTGTTCTTTAGCAAGAACAATAAAAGGTCCAGCAACTCAAAACACATAGACTTGAAATATTATAGTGTTAGAGAAAGAGTCAAGCATGGTGAGGTAACTGTTTTGGATATAAATACTAATTCACAGCTTGCAGACCCTTTCACTAAAGCACTACCAGTGAAGGTATTCAAGAAGCATGCAGAAAGCATTGGAATTCTTCCAAAGTTAGATGCTTAGGTTCAGTGGGAGTTAAGACTAGTAGGAGCAAACTTAAAAATATTTTGTTTTCTGAGTTCTTGTGTTTTCAGTTGTGATATCAGTAGAATCACAACTTAGTTTTGTAATGACAGTTTTTATAAATGAAAGTTTGAGGTTTTTCAGAAGTTTTGTATTGCTGCAGCTTTATGTTTGTTCTGAAAATTATTGTTTTAAAGTTCCAGTCATACATATAATTGCTATCAGATGATCTCATTCATGTTTAGCATGAAATTACAGTACAAGCAAAGTTGAGATTATTGGTGTTCAGTAAAACTTGCTTGAGTTCTGGTTTTAAGAACATAAAGTAGGACTTGATATATGTTTTTACTTGTCAATACACATTAACATATATTTCCATACTGCATGATTGACATATGTGGATTGTAGAAGCTTATATTGTGGTACATAACCTCTGCATTTTTGTCAAAGTGTAACTTGGTTCTTGCTCTGCATAAGTAACTGTAAATTGACCATGTTGTGAAGGGATTTTTGGTTCATTTGTTTTCCGGCGCGCACTACAGTAGGTAGAGCAGGTGTTGTCATTCTCAGGTGCGAGTTATCATTTATGGCAAGTGACAGTCCAAGTGGGAGATTGTTAGATCAATATGGACTTGTCACATATTATATGATAATTATGCTTAATGACAATATCTACTTCTACATAGAAACAAATACATAACCATATCTAGTTAATAATGATTTCGTGTATTAGATCATTATTGTAAGGAATCCTGGTTATAGTCTAGAAGCAAGACAACAATCAGTATTGTATCAGGAATCTAATTAGAAGACTTAACTCTCAAGGAATGTCCTTAATGGGAGGACTCTTTAGGGTTAATGATTCTATATAAATAGATGGTATTGGTCCCTGTTATCACCACGAGACATAGCGTAAGTTCTGTCCATTGAGAAGCTTATTGTGGTGACTAACAGAAGGTCTTGCCTAGTACTTTTTGTGTTTCAGGTTTGCATCAATGGAAGGAGCTATGGTTCACGAGGACGGTGAGTTAAATTATAAAGCTTAAAGTTTTATGATTTATGTTATGCATATGATCTTCTGTATTCGTGAACATACTGAATTGGTTTACAAGAGCAACTAAATGCAATCGTTTTTGAATCCAAACGAGCCTTATGGTACAGATACATATTGCGCCTCCTGATAGTTTGAATAACTGAATAAGTATGCATATATCATTTGATTAGAACAGAGATCACAAAGGAAACTGAATGAAATAAAGATTATTCAATCTGAAGAGATAAATTCTTGCTTCTGAGTGCCAAAGCTTGTTCCATGAGCTCCATGGACATCAACTTTTTCTTTGTTGTAGGAATATAATTGAATGGATGACAATCTAGTTCAACAAAAGAACTCTATGAATGCTAGACTAAAACATTTAAAAATAAATAAATAACGAATAAATCTTTGTGAATATGCTGAACAATTGATCAACAAACTGGAGATTTTTTTAGACGTACAAGAAACTTTTGTTTCTCCTAGTTCGATCTCCAAGTTTGAGCAACATTTTTTTGTTGGTAATAAGTTTGAGCAACATTGTAAGCTTGTAGCCAAGTACTTTGAGTGATGACAGCGAGAGGTGCATAGGCAAATTAATTGAATTTTTTCAAATGTACTATTCCTATTGATGAGATAACAATGTAGTCTCCAATATATGTGTTCGTTTGGGAGCTCTTCGATCATCTTCATTCCATTCAAAAACCACCCAACCCTGAGCTAGCTACCGCATCCCATCTTCCATAGGGTAAGTTACATATATAGCTGTAGGTTCGTAACAACCTTCTCTTTGTAACTAACGACCACTTAAACAATCTACGGCTTCCCTTTTCTGCTTAAGTAGCACTCAATTAACTTCAGAATTATTCAGATACATAGATCCCCAGACAAATCCTAAAATGAAGTTCTTCTGCAGCCTACAAGTGGTTCTCATCACCGGATGCTCACATGGAGGTATAGGTCACGCACTGGCACGATCTTTTGCCGATAACGGCTGCCTGGTGGTGGCTACAGCCAGGTATCTGAGCTCCATGGCTGATCTTGAGGATGACCCGAGGTTCTTTCTGCAAGAACTGGACGTGGGTTCGGAGGAGAGCGTCAACAAAGTAGTGTCTAATGTGATGGAGAAGTACGGACGGATCGACGTGGTTGTGAACAATGCTGGTGTTCAGTGCGTTGGTCCTCTTGCTGAGATACCTCTCTCTGCTCTACAACGCACTTTTGATACCAACGTTTATGGTACAAAATCAATCTTAATTGCCTCTCTCCCTCTTAGTTTTAATTTGCAGACCTTTGTATTCTGACAAACAAATCACTGATTATATAAGATCTCGTCTAGCTAACATTTTCCCAAATTTCACAATCATAACCATGTAAGTGATGTGACCATGATTCGTGGTAACCTTTGTTTAGGGTCCATGAGGTTAATACAAGCTGCCATCCCTCACATGGTATCAAGGAGAAAGGGAAAGATTGTAAACATTGGAAGTATTACTGTTTTGGCGCCTGGACCATGGGCTGGTGCATACACAGCATCTAAAGCTGCTCTGCATTCCCTTTCCGATTCGCTAAGGTTGGAACTCCGGCCATTTGGGATTGATGTGATCACTGTAGTCCCCGGCGCTGTTAGGTCGAACATCGGAAGTTCTGCTTTGTCTAGCTACAACCGGATGCCTGAATGGGAACTATACAAGAATTTTGCAGCAGCAATACGTGAAAGAGCCACATTTTCACAAGGACCGAACTCAATCCCTTCAAAAGAGTTTGCAAAGAAAACTGTGGCTGCTATTCTGAAGAAGAATCCTCCAGCTTGGTTCAGCTTAGGTCAGTACTCTACGATTATGGCGATCTTGTATTACCTGCCGATCTTCATTATAGATTTTTTCATGAGGAAAGTGATGAAATGTTGATCGAGTTTTCATTACATGTATGTGGGATTTGGCTCTATTGTATTAGGTCTTTTTGATTAAGTATATGGGCGAAATCCTTCGTCTCTAAATCCTCTCTATCGTACATGTACTTGTTCAAGATTAAATGAAAATGTTTTACATTTCTAAATGGTAATTTTCGGTTTAGGTCATTTTTATAGCTTAGGTCTTTCCCATTTTCGATTTCATTAGCAGTTTTCAGTTGATGGGAAATTAGTTGTGTTTTGTTCGCATGTTTTTCATTGATTCTCTCTGTAACATTTTTTTATTTCAATAAATTTTGCTCGCTTGGAACTTTAAAAAACATAAATAAATAAATGCTAAAACAAGTCATTACATTCTCTTTGAAAAACAAACTATGAAATTTAGGTATCAATCTACATATTAAAATTTAACAATTAAGCTCCATTCTTACTGGCATATGTAAGAGTGAGACAGGCTGAATCCGATCACTAACTAGAACCACTACCATGAAAATCATGTGAAGAAAAAACTGACTGCAAAATTCTCAATAGCAATGGCTCGGGACCAACATAACTTTCAGGAAGAAAGTTATGCATGTTTTCATATAGTAAAAGAGGAGAACACCACATTCTTTATAAGATATAGCAAATGAGGAGAATATCACATTATTTCTCATTAAAAAAAGAAGAAGAAGGAGAACACTACATTTGGCACGATATTTACAAATAAAGTATGATTTTCTTCTTTTTAACTGGTCATTACATATTTATGTAAATTAGAGTAAAAACACAGAGGATACTCAATTTTAAATAAATATTTTGGGTTTTGAAGTTAATTCGATATTGATCTAAGTTCGAACTCCAACATTCACAAGTCTCTTATTACTAAGTTGCTAAATAGTGAAACATATATAATATTGGTAATAATATCAGCTTCCAGAGTTTGACATCTCACGTCGGAGTCGGATGACAGTATCCTCAAACGCTTTTGACCCAGAGACTAATCAAAATGCTTCCTCCCTCCTGACAACCAAGAATAAATTGATATTTAATTCCAATTAACGTCGGCGAAATTCAAATTTGAGTATAAGAGATTCTCATACCAAGATTTTTACCAACTCAACCACATGAGTCCATGTTATTTTCTTTCTACACGCTAGGTACATGTATGTCATAATGTTTCTAAATACCTTTGTAGGGACGGGTCTAACTAAATAAGTGGCTTTTTACATATGAAAATAAATTGTCTGCAGTTTAAGTTAAGCCAATCTCCACCACCACATCACATGGTTCTGTCCCATTTATGTTCTTGACCTTGTCACCTTCCCTCAAAACAACTCTAATCCCACATACAAAACCCAAATGGAGTTCTGCGGCCAACCAGTAGTCCTGATCACCGGCTGTTCCCAGGGAGGCATCGGCCACGCGCTGGCACGCGCGTTCGCCGACGAGGGCTGCCTGGTGGTGGCCACAACCAGGTCTCTGAGCTCTATGGCCGATCTTGAGGACGACCCAAGATTCTTCCTTCAAGAGTTGGACGTGGTTTCCGAGGAGAGCGTGAACCATGTGGTGTCCACGGTGGTTGAAAAGTACGGCCGAATCGATGTGGTGGTGAACAACGCTGGAGTTCAGTGCGTGGGTCCACTCGCTGAAGTCCCTCTCTCTGCTCTGCAACACACTTTTGATACCAACGTTTATGGTACAGAACATTCATAGTCTTTTTACTACTTCAGTACATTCTTTTAGATTCAGTGTCCTTTTAACATGTACTTTTAGCTGTTCTTAATTCTGTTGTTGTTCTTTTGGGGTTGTTTTTTCTTCACCTTCAGTAGGAATAGGTTGATCTCAAATAGATATTGATGGTAGGAGTTGATAAATACATTCACCATTGTCTTGGGGACCTAAATTGGAGCAAGTCAGTTTCCAAGTTAAAAAAAGTATTGAGCTTTACACTGAGAAGGTGCTGACTGCTGACTCTATACAGTACCTCTATGGTCAGAATATCTTCATGTCATATTGTCATACTTTCTGTAGTGTGAGCTTCGCAGTCAGCATACAGCTATGAATGTATATCTAATTTCATGTGAAATAAATTGGTTTAACAGCTTCAAGTTCTGAGGGAAAAAGGGTTGGAAGCAAAACATGGGGTTGGTAATTATGTGCAATGTAATGTTGTTGATACTTAACTGTCTATATGTGGTCTATGTGCATAACTAGTGATAATCGAGCTGAACTCATCAACAATTGAAAATTTGTTGGCAGAACGGCCTAGAGAGGTTAATGGCCTACAACTAATCATCTTTCTGTAATAATTCTCAGTTATTTTGCAAGTGCATCATATATTTAGGCTATAGCAATTGCATTGCAGTGGTTTCTTTATGAAATTAGACGGTTGGCCTTAAGCGCATGTGAAACATCTTACACGGATGCTTTCCAATAGTTTGTCAAGTACATATATATAAGATTCAACTTTTTCAGTCATGCCACCACACATTATCTGTTTTTCTTCCTAAGCATATGCACTCCTGTTCAGGTTCGATGAGGTTGATACAAGCTGTTATCCCTCACATGGCATCAAGGAGAAAGGGAAAGATTGTAAATGTTGGAAGTGTTACTACTTTGTCGCCTGGACCATGGGCCGGTGCTTACACAGCATCGAAAGCTGCTCTTCAAGCACTAAGTGATTCTTTAAGGTTTGTGCCCTCTGTCACTTTTCTGTTGGTGTTATTTCTAGCGGACCTGTGCTATGTTCAGTCTATACTCTTGTCAAATTATTTACACTAGCTTATTCCCTTCATCTTAGAATACTCTTGTCCAGTCTACTTTGTCACCTGGACCATCGGCCGGTGTTTACACAGCATTGAAGGCTTCAGCTGTTATTCCTTTGCATGTATTTGTTTATGAGATCACAAGTAATCTTAGTTTCTTTTTGGAATCTATACCATGCTTGCTGAAGCCTTCTGATAAAAGGAATAAGCAAAGAAATCTGGAAGTCTGGTACAGATGCCAGGCTATATCATCCATCAACGTTTGGGGGAAATGATGTCAGATGTACTTGTATTTTTATCTAATTCTTGTGCATGGACAGAACGTGGCCACATAAGTTTTGCTTCATCTTTCACTGTCTTCGTCCTCCTTGTTCAGTTCTAATTATTGTCAACTCTGAATGTCGTCCAGATTGGAACTCAAGCCCTTTGGGATTGATGTAATCACTGTTGTACCTGGAGCTATAAGGTCAAACATTGGAAACTCTGCTTTGGCTGGCTACAACAAGATGCCTGAATGGAAATTATACAAACCTTTTGAGGCTACAATACGTGCTAGAGCGACTCGGTCACAAGGACCCAAATCAACCCCTTCAGAGGAGTTTGCCAAGAAGACGGTATCTGCCATTCTGAAGAAGAATCCACCAGCTTGGTTCTCTTATGGTCACCTCTCCAACATTTTTGCAATCTTGTATTATATGCCAATCTTTGTTCGGGATTTTGTCCTGAGGAAAGTAATGAAACTTTGAGTTCTTACAGGGTCTGATTTGTCTTTGATCATCATTATCAAGCTTCATTTTTAAATGACCATGTATTCGGTACAGTATAAGGTGAAAAAAAAAAAAACAAATTATTTATGTACCTTGATATGTATATCTGCATTTTTCCTGTACGAATCTGAAAATATTCGGTAAATCAGCTCAGCCGAAAGCCTAGGCACTCATTTCACGACTGCATCTGGAATTAGTTGAATTACTGAACAAGCTTGCATTTGCAATATTATTGGGTTTGAAGACTAAAGTCTAGAGCACACACCATAATCTGGGAAATGTGTCATCAAGAGACTTTAATTGAATAGAGCATGGTATGCCAATGAGAAAGAGGTTCGTCTATCCAAAGAATCATAATCCTGCAACAATTTTAGGGTGGACATACATTGCTGAGGTTCAAAACAATTGTTCACTACAATGTTGCTGACAGTGGGCATTGTGGCATATTGAGATGGAACAATGCCTGCAGAAGAACAATGCTCGGACCTTCATGGCTTAGGAGAGGTTAAATTTCAAACATAATCTGGCCTACATCAACTAAGCACTATAGGCAATTCTCACAAGTGTACTATACTCTGTTTGAAAATCCCATAAGGCTTCACACTAGTTCTCCAGAACTTGGTTTCAGAAAAGGATATGGTTATTATCCAATGATTAACACACAAATTAATCGTGATCTAGAAATGGTGGCTTGGAAAAAGAACAGCCAAAATGCTGACCCCCAAAAAAGAAGTCAAAAAGATTAAACAAAACTTTGATGATTTTTTCCTGGCAACATAAATAAATCTCACATTGGTTATACTGCCTACCTATAGTATTCAAATTCACTGAGAATGATGAGGAAGGCTATAATACACCATTCCGGGTGGCTGAAGTGGCCGGAAACTAGGAGGTTGTTGAATTAAGGGTATTTGTTGCTGCTGCGTAATTGGTGATGGCTGCTGACTCATTTGCAAGGGCTGCTGAGACAAAGGCACCATAGGACTTATCATATGTGGTGGGGGTGGTGGTGGTCCTAGAGGCAAAGGCGGAACATTCCCGTAAACATATTGGCCCATGACACCACCTGATGGCTGTAAATATTGTTGTGAGGGGTTTTGAAGCATATGAAACTGAGCTTGTGACGTTGGGACATGATTCTGCTGTTGCTGAACCATTGCTGATTGATATGAGTGGTTTGGAGGCACAGTAGTCGGCTGTGTTGACATAAAAACAATGGGATCTGAAGCTGGCATGGACCTTTCAGGTTTAGTCATTGAATCAGTGCCTGAACTCTTTGGTGTGGAAGGGAATGAATTGGAAGTCGCAGAGGGCTTGGTCAGGCCAGCTTTCTTCGCCTCTTCAGCAGCAAAAGTAGAAAGAACAGAAGTCATAATTAATTGAGAGGAACTAGAAGCAGCAAGCTTGTCTGCAACCAAAGCCGCAATGGCTGCAGCTGACTTCTTAGGTGTTTGTTCTCCTTTGGAATTCACATCAGCACTTGATGGATTAAATATATAATCTTCATCATTTAGCCGTTTCCGCATGTTGCTGGCTTCTTCTGCCTGTGCTTGTGCCACCTACACGCAGTCAACTTATAATTTACTCAGCAGCTCATATCATCCATTGCTCAATTCTTAGTAGAAAGAACCTAGATGTAACCACATATGCAAATAATTGAATACCGTTTTCAAAGATGATTGACATACCTGCATATGAGTTCGAACGTTCTCCAGTTCAGATTCCTGAAAAAGATTCCAGGATATCAGCAAAAGAATACAACAATTAAAGAAGCATTAATACTTGTTTATTGAAGAATTATCCCCTTAAGGAAAATATGACATGGAAAAGTACCTGTTCATGCAAAGCTTCTCTTAATTGAGATACAAGTGCTACTCTACTTGCTTCAACTGATTTCAGTTTTTCAAAACACTGCTTCAACACATTTTCTTCCTCCTCGAGTTCTTTTGCTAAACTTTTCCGTTTTGGATCCTTTGCTGAAGGCAAAAGAAAATTGTTTCAGAGACAAGTATGTTGGAAATCACAAAGAAAATTGTTTCAGAGACAAGTATGTTGGAAATCACAGAAAGACTTAACTGCCCTTCTGTAAAAGGACGCAATGTAAAAGAGCTAAAATGAATTTCCAATTAATTACTCCAGTCAAAGCGAAGATGCAACTACACAGAAGTTTACCAGTAGTACAGGCATTGTCAACATCTTTCTCCAACTTCCTGACTTGGTGAACTGCAGACTCGCATTTACTCATCTCGGCATCTTCATTTGGATTTTCACTGATCACCAAGTGAAATGCTGATACAATCTTCTCAGCAGCACCTCCAATGGAAAGTTTCTGATAGTCAAACAACGCAGCATTCAAAACCACTCAGATTAGTAGGGAAAAGGACTGACTACGCATAATTTTAATAAAAGACTTATTTGTAGTCCACAATAAAAATAAATATAAAATAAATCCATGAGAAAATAATAAAATGGTGACCATTGTACTCACCGTTCTGATAGAGCGCGAATCTCTTTTCAAAACTCTGACTGAACGCGAGCGCTTTTTGCCACTTAACTCCAACGGCGGAGGCACTTCCTCCCCAAGCATTAGTTCTTTGAGGCTCTGTGTGCGAGACCCGAATACTCTCCTCTCCTCCCATATCCCAACCTAAGAAATTGGTAAGCAACAGAAAAAACGAAGTTAAGCCATCTTGACATGTAGTACACCAGCCTGTCAAAGATTCTTAGATTTTGGTTCACATGATTTATATATCATTTCTAGGGCCAGTGAAAAGCAGGTAAGAAGATTAATGAAAAAAAAAATTTCAAGAGAGGATTAAATGACCAAAATCTACTGGCAACTTACTGGAAAAAAGAAAAAGAAAAACAAATTAGGATGAAATATGGCCCTAACCCTAAATTGTTCAGAATTACAACACCATATTAAATTAGTCAAGTCACCAGTGGCTGTATGGTCCATCTCACATTAGATGGAGGGATTAACTTACCAATCTAGAGACGACATTCTTTCCATGGTCATCACCTTCCTTATTAATAACTTTAAGCGCTCCTGGAAGAACCTTCCAAAACTCAGTAACAAATTCATTTCCCTTACGCTTGCTATTCTGTAGGATGTCATTAGCTAGATACAAGAGAGGGACTTTTTGCACCATTTGCGCACTATGGAACTGTTTCTCCCATGTTGTTACAACCAATTCTGCTTTGCTCCGATGAAATATACACCAGTGTGACAAAGCTTTTATAAAGTCAAGGCAACAGGGTTTCAATATAGAAACAGACATCATTGCTTCAGAGCGGATACAGGTATATTACTGGACAAGACAATTTACACAACTGAACCTACAATGAACTTCAAACAAACTAGTTGCGCAGAATCTACGTCAAGCAGTCAGCCAGCACACAGCAATTCTAAATATGAAAAATTGATGTTTGCACTAAGGAAGACTTAACAATTCAACCAGCTTGAGAAATAAACTGATATGCTCATACATTCAAACCGACAGGTACCTATCTAAAGGTAAACCCAAGTCCCACTAACTAGACAATTCTAAATCATAAACAACAGAGTAACAATGAATTTCAATAAGTTCATTTATCAGCTAATGTAGCAGCAATTCAAAACTGAAATCTGGAATGTGCCAAAATTCACAACATCAAGTAGCAAGTAAGTGCCAATGTTAGCAAATCATACACAAACAAGTTCACAATGCATTGAAAAAGAACAATTCAAAAGGATACTTTCGATACACTGCTGGGTGCTGTTGAGCTTGGAGAGCTTATCTGCAAGTATCTGCTCACTAAATACACTACTCATGTCCTATTACCTCACCAATGCCTTATCTACACCAATCAATACGCCACCAAATACCCTAAAACTCACACTAAACCACCTTCAAAATCAAAAACTTCGAAAACCCTTTACGGCAATTCAAACAATCCCCACAAATCCTCAAGCTTTAACCCTAAAACCAAACCCCTCCCAGCTCCAATTAGCACAAAGCAGCAACACCACCACCAGAACAATCCCAATAGAACAAAAGATTCAAACTTTGGCAAGTAAACCCCACTAAAACGACGTCGTTCGGCAAATTACAGAAATTTGTGGCAATCTGTGAATGAAATTGGAAGAGAGGGAAGGTTGGAGGGTTTTTGAGAAACCCTAAAAACGGTTTCTGGGTATGGCAAAAGAAACAAGAAACGTTTCGAAC
Organism: Potentilla sterilis; assembly: GCA_963682095.1. Taxonomy (NCBI): domain Eukaryota; kingdom Viridiplantae; phylum Streptophyta; class Magnoliopsida; order Rosales; family Rosaceae; genus Potentilla; species Potentilla sterilis. Next base: position 30,296,109 of record OY821764.1, read on the forward strand.
AGAGAAAACAAAGGAGAGAGTTTTGACTTTTGAGTTTGGTGTTAAGTTGGGGCCATTTGGCGCAATAATTGTTTTCAGGAAAACACAACCGGAGTTTGGGATGTCCGGTCTAAACTAAAACTAGTACACGATTGCCAGAAATAGATCTCCAGATTTTTTTATTTTTATTTTTATTTTTAACCCCAGTTTTGATTTATCGAATCTCTTGAGATTGGGAACTTTCTGAAATTTGTCCCTTTATTTTGGGCTATTTATAGTTACACCCTTTGAGTAATCAAATTCCTGACAATTGTGCTAAGGTAATGTTATGATAACTGAGTACAAAAATATGTGATGAGTTTGGTTTGGAGTTTTAACTACTAGTGAAGAGATATTATAACAAAAAATTTGAAACAAATGAATATTAAATTACTTATTGTCATGTATAGGATGCGAATAAAGAACTTGAAAATGAGTTTTCTCGTGTTCTAATTTTTAGTTGGTGAAATCAAACTGACGCTGTTTCTGAAATTTTACTCTTCGGTTAAACAAGACTACACTTGTATTTGTAAACGGCTGGAGATATTTATTAATTCTAACACATGTTTAATTACACATATGAATTATGTTTTGTGCTAGAAACTTCTAAATTAATAAAGTATATTAATGGCTATTTGTGACATATAATCGTTGTAGGCTACATAAGCTAAGTTACTGATACGACGTTTTCTAGACTAACAAAAAATCATACTAATCTATTTTGTGTCCACCATGTAGTGAAAATAACAAAATCAAAAACAAGGAATCCGATAATAAGAAAGCATTAAATTAAAGGGCCAAAATGCAAATAGGGCCGTCATTCAAAATTACAAAGTGTGTATATGTCCAATTTCATACACACAACACTAATAAAATCCAGGAAAAAAAAAAAAAAAAGAGTAAAGGGCGGCCGCTCCTCCCGCTCCAACATTCGAAAAACTGAAGTGAGAGGGTTCGTAAAATCTACGCCAACTGAAGACCGTAAGTCCTAAGCTAAGCTCTGTCTATACTCTTCCCCCATTTAAACCCGAAACCCTTGTCTCTAGGTTTTGGTCTTCTCCTTCTTCACCAGTATCAGAATGTCGAATTTCATGGCGGCGCCCAATCAGAACACGAATCCCAACAAGTCCTTCGAGGTGAGTTCGATTCAAAGTTTTGATCTTTATCGATTTGATTGGTGGAATATATTAAAGTTGTGTAATTTAGGTGTCTGAACCTCCAAACGACGCCATTTCGAGCCTCAGCTTCAGCCCCAAAGCCAACCACCTCGTCGCTACCTCTTGGGACAACCAGGTACCAATTCTCTCTCTCTCTTTTTATTTAATTTGGTTGAGTTTTATTTTTATGTGTTTATTTATTTTTGTTAATATATTATATGAGGTTAATAACTTGATGAATGTTTTTATTTGGTGCCTTTTGTTCAGGTTCGATGCTGGGAGATACAACACAGTGGACAAAATCTCGCTAGTGCACCCAAGGGAATGATTGCGCATGATCAACCGGTACGGCAATCTCTCTATCTTCTATTGTTTGATTTTCTTGCTTATTCTATATATTAACAGGAGCTGTAGTTTGATTTTTGGTTCTCAAGTGTGAGTTCCGATATATTAAGTTAAGCTACACTGCATAAAGGAATTATGGATAGACAGAGTGGCTTAGGATGTGTTGAGTGTGGTGTAAATTGCCTGTGAAAGTTGATGATATGATTTATATGGTAGATGGTGTGTCTTAACTTGTAAAGTTTTGCGTTTGGGAAATTGTATCTTTTTTTCTGATCCACATCCATTGTATAGTTGTGATTTTCGTGAAAAGTAATATATGATTATCTATGTAGGTTTTGTGCTCAGCTTGGAAGGATGATGGGGCAACTGTCTTTTCTGGAGGATGTGACAAGCAAGCTAAGATGTGGTCTTTGGCTACTAACCAAACAATGACTGTTGCTGCGCATGACGCCCCCATTAAAGAGATGGCTTGGATCTCCGAGTTGAACCTCTTAGTCACCGGAAGCCATGACAAGACTTTGAAGTAAGTAAATCATAGCAATCATTCTAAAATGTTATGAGCTATCAGAATAACTATACTCCATCAATATATGTGGTGTTCTATTAGATAATTCATATAAGGTCTTGAGCAATAGTTGAGTTGATAATGCAGTTCTGTGCTCCATGTCTTCTATTATCTCTCACATGTCAAACAATGATGACTCTTCTACCTTGTCTTGTTTGTCTACCTCGAAAATTGATAAATTAGATATCCATTATGTTGCCTTAAATGTCAACATGGCTTGCTGCTTTTCTTACGTAACTTTTTTGCTGCCTGTCTTCAGGTATTGGGATACAAGGCAACAAAGCCCTGCACACACCCAACAACTCCCCGAACGCTGCTATGCACTATCAGTGAACAAGTCTCTTATGGTAGTTGGGACAGCAGATAGAAATATTATTATATTTCATTTGCAGAACCCCCAGGTAACATTTAATTTTGAGTAGTCACCCAGATGATATTATTTTACCTTTATGATTTTACAAGAATCAACTTTAAAAAGGGCTTATTTTTTTCCATGACTTTATTGGTCCCGGCTTCCAGGAATATGAGTGTGTGTGTGTGTGTGTGTGTGCGTGTGCTACCTAGGCTTTAGTTTTTGCGGGATTCAGAAGTGCTTTATCATTAATTTTATTCAATCAGGAAGAAGTTTTGTCTTTATGATGAGCCTATTTCAGTGTGTTAAGCCTAACCTTAGAGTGTGCCTATGTTATTTCCTCAAAAATGAAACATTTATATAGTGGATAGCATCTTACCTCGGATCTCACCGTATATTTTTATAACTCTTTTGAGGATAAACTTTTAGTTTTATTTTTTTATTTTTTTATTTTAAATTTTCTAGCTCAGTTACTCATTTCCTAATATATAGTTTCATTTCAATGTGTATGAGTTTCTCATAGTCAAATGCTTTTACCTGCATGTATCTCTCTTGCTGACTATTTTTATAACTTTCAATTACAAACAGAATGAGTACAAGCGAATTACTTCACCCCTAAAGTATCAGACAAGGTGTGTTGCTGCATTTCCTGATCAGCAAGGATTCTTGGTAAGTATTTACTCCTCGTTTTAGATGGTTCTGTCTCTTCTCCTCTTGTTAATTCCATACACACACACACACACAGGGCCCTTCTAGTGAGAGATCCCTTTTTTTTTTTGTCTAAAAAGGGATAGCAAAACACCATTGGATCTCTTTTTTTAATGACCTTGGATGGCTGAGATTAAGTCAAACAATTCAATACAATTTGACAAACCTGAGCCATTTGAGGTCATTAAAAATAAATCAACCTTTTGAATGCCTTAACGATTACCAAATCTTCTGAAAATTTGTAGAGATGATCTACTCATATAGATCTACAAACTGAAATTTGTATATATGTATACAGGCCTTCTTGGCTAAGGACCTCCGCACCAATCCTTATGGTGCGGATTTTATATTTTGACCAACTTTTCGATTGAATTTTTACATCTCCACCGTGTAGTCTTTAGGTACTCATGTATAAATCATCTCTGCAAATTTTCAGCCAATTTGATAACCATTAGCATATCAAACTAGATTAAAACAAATGGACAGACTGCATTTTGTCAAAACTGAATCGTTCATGTTTATGATAGGAAATCACACTTTAGAATGCCGTAATGATTATCAAATTGGCTTAAATTTTGCAGACATGATCTATACATGAGTACCTAAAGACTAGACGGTGGAGATGTAAAAATTCAATCGAAAAGTTAGTCAAAATATAAAATCCGCACCATAAGGATTGGTGCGGAAGTCAGCCAAGAAAGGCTGTATATATATATTTGTCTCAAAAAATAACTCTCTACAATCATTGCTTATATTGACAACTGAAATCTGTCTTTGCATAAATCACCCATTGAACATAAAATTTTCCATCTCTATTGTTCCTAATGTGAGCTTTAGTCAATATGACCCTTTCCGGTGGGTGGGTTTGGGTAAAATGCTGCCAATGTGACTGGAGCAGTGCTTTTATATTGCCTTCAAATTAGGCATCATATGGGGATAGTTTGTGACATGTCCTTTTTTTTTTTCAGTTGATATTCAATGATTCTTTAATCGAGCAAGAAATGTAAATGTGTTCTTGCTTGTGTACTTCAATTGTTTGTGCAGATACCGAATTGAACAACAGTTCAATGTATAGGATCAAATGTTTCTTTTAGCATGTTCAGCAATCTCTTTAAAACTATTTTCCTTGTTATTAATTAATAAGTTAATTATTACAATGTCCCTATTATATGACCAGGTCGGATCTATTGAGGGGAGGGTTGGTGTGCATCATCTGGAGGAGAACCAATCAGCTAAAAACTTCACCTTCAAATGCCACAGGGAAGGAAATGAGATATACTCTGTCAACTCTCTGAATTTTCATCCCGTACGATTTCTATTGCTGTTCCTTTTATTACCATTTCATTTTCTATAAATAGTGTAAATATGGTCATTTTAAAAATGTTTTTCAGAAGTTAATCGAACACCGTTTTCATTTTCTCTCTGTGTCATTTCTGATCTTATTGTGTGTCCTTTGTTTCAGGTGCACCACACATTTGCCACCGCTGGCTCTGATGGTTCTTTCAATTTTTGGGACAAGGACAGCAAACAAAGACTTAAGGTTAATCTTTTATTTTTATTTTTTCATGCATCTTATGAAGACTATAAAAGCGCACTCTCTCTCTCTCTCTCTCTCTCTCTCTCAAACAAAGACTTAAGGTTAATCTTTTTATTTTATTTTTTCATGCATCTTATGAAGACTATAAAAGCGCAGTCTCTCTCTCTCTCTGTGGATAAATTATACTTAGCAACCCTGCCCATCATGCACATCCAGCTTTTGTAGTTAATAAATAGGAAAAATTTCACACACAGTACCTGAACTTAGGTGGTCAGGTCAGTTTGATACCTCAACTTTTTTTCGTACGATAAACATACTCCAACTTATTTATCCGTACCGAATGTGTACCCACGTCACTGTTTTGATGACGTGGCCTTAGGTGGTCAGGTCAGTTTGATACCTGAACTTAGGTGGTCAGGTCAGTTTGATACAAAAACAGAGGTGCCACGTCATCAAAACAGTGACGTGGGTACACATTTGGTACGGATAAATAAGTTGGAGTATGTTTATCGTACGAAAAAAAGTTGAGGTATCAAACTGACCTGACCACCTAAGTTCAGGTACTGTGTGTGAATTTTTTCCTATATAAATATAGGTGTAAGGGAGGTTTTTCTGGTTTTCAGGCAATGTCAAGGTGCAGTCAGCCTATACCTTGCAGTACATTCAATCAAGATGGTTCCATATATGCATATGCGGTAATTCTCTTTCACGAATCATAAAATTGGGCAAAAAGACGAAAACTCGAGATATTCCATTATTTATGCATTACATTGAAACTCTTTTAAACTCAGATGGTTCCGTATATGTAGGTATGCTACGATTGGAGCAAGGGTGCAGAAAATCATAATCTTGCTACAGCAAAGAACCACATTTTCCTTCATTTGCCACAGGTAATCTAATGAGTTGCTTCAAATAGTTCTCTTCATGATGGCCTGAAACCCCAAACTTTTAATACTACATGGTATAATGGTTGCAGGAATCTGAGGTAAAAGCCAAGCCGCGAGTTTCAACTGGAAGAAAGTGAAGGCCTGTCATGACTATTTTGCTGCGAGCTCTCATCGTATAGATTTTGCTGCTTTTAGTTTTCAATGCGTGATCAAGGCTGATCGAGATGGTCCCTCTGAGTAGCCATTTTGGTTGTGGGGTCTCTTCTGTGTGAGGAAGTCAGACCGTAGTGTTTGTGAACTTTTAAGCTATTATAATTTATCGACGTTCAGTTCGGAAGTACTGATTTACTTCTTTCTGTTGGTGTTCTGAGTTGTCTCAATAATTTATGAGTACTTGTAGTGTCAATAATTTATGAAATGGACCTTGAGGATGGCATATCGAAGCTTATACACGAAAATTCAATTAGTAGAGGTGTTCGTCATCAGAGCAAGTTATCGCATCCGATCACATTCTGATAATAAGGCTCGTGTTGGATAAGCTTACTATCCATGCAGCAAGCAACTTAAGCAAACTGACAGGGTTCGAAGGAAACTTTGTACCTTACGACAAAGACTGCTCAAATTGGCTGGACCTGGACCTGGAGTCTGGATGTAACTACGTAATATCTAATTCGTACACCAAACATAAGCAGACCCAAAAAACGAGAAAAAAATAAAAAATCACCGAAGGCATATATTGGAACCAAATACATGTACTGTGCATGATTAACATCACCATGCGACACAAACTATGGCAGCTCAGATCAAATTCAATACTTGACTGGCCACAGTAAATTATGGAAAACATTAACACGTCTTACATTCATAAACAGTAAGAAAGATTTGTTCAATAGAAGTTACAGTCCACCAACTAAAGTCAAGTCTGAACAAAGATACAATGGATCCATTTACCCATAAATAACTCGGTGTTTGGAAATTCCTAACACTAAACTTGGCCTCAGGCCCTAAACATAAAGCAGAGAGTTCAAAACCATAAACCATTACCACCATCTAGCAGTGACCAATACCCATTAGAAACTGTGAAGACATGGATAGACATGTGCTACTGCTTAGGGGTTCTTGCCTGTGCTGCAAGTTTTGCCTCTACTTGTTCTTGGGATAAAGGTAGGTAATAGATCCGAGGGGTTGCTTTAGTTTTCCGAAAGAGATCATCCAAAGTGACAATCGGAGGATCAACTTTCTCCAACAGAGGAGGTGGGGGAGGCAGAGGAAGCCGCTCTCTTGCTGGGGGAAGGCTAGATAAGGGTGGTGGAGGGGGAAGAGAAGGGGGAGGTGGGAGCTGCTGCTGCAGTTGCTGCCTAGATAGACGAGGTGAAGGCTGATGCTGCGAAGGAGCAGGAGCCACAGAAGTCACTGGAGTAGCAGGAGTTTGAGGACTCTGAACCCGGGCTTGTACTTCCTGAGGATCAACAAAGTCCGCCACTAAGAGGCGCCCTCCGTTGGTAGGCCACTGCAAGTTATACACAGCATTCCGTGTCTCCACGGCTTCTTCCACAGATGAATACTGCATCAACACAAAAGTACCCAAGAAATGGATGAGTTTATATGAAATCAAAAATAGAGATTGCCACCTGTACAGCCAGTATGAGTAATAAAATAATCACAATGGGTAACATCATTTGTTTACAATAAAAACAAAAGAAAGAGAACTTACAGTAACAAAGCAATGGGTCTTGATGTGGTCCATCCAGAAATCAGTAACCTTTCCAGTTTTCCCAAGAAGTTCTTGCACAGCTTTCAGGGTGAAAGGCCGCAAAAAATGATCGATCTTTAAGGAATTAGTTGGTGGTTTCTCTGATGGAGGAACTGCAACAAAAAGATGTAAGCACTTCCAGTAGAGGAAAATTTCAAATTCAAGAGAAAGATAAAAGACTCACCAACACGTTCCTTAGGGACATCCTCACTCATTGTCGAGTTTGATCTTGAAAAGTTGCGCTTCAGATTGGGGGTTTGAGAAGCATCTTTTGTGGTGGTAGGTGTTAGAATAGAGCTTTGTGGCTCTGGAACTTTTAAGCTTTCAGAGTTCCACCTGCGCCTCTTGACAGAAGGCTCATTGGTTCCAACTGTTGCTTTATCTATATAAAGTATAAAATAATATTTATCAGTAATGAAAACAAGAGGAGCTTATAATTTAACAGGAAAGGAAAAGGACTATTGAATAAAAATGCCTCTGAAATGATGTAGAAAGTATAATATGCCTGACTAGTAGACTGATTAGTAGCCTGTCCAAATTGTTCTAGGGCTCTAAAAATACAGTACCAATGAACTCATTCCTCAATAAAATAATAACAAATAATGCAATTTTTCAGAAGACACTATCCAAAACATTTGAAAAGCCGTACAAGTTTCAAAATATATACGCTCCAATATCCTAATTACCAAAAGAAAACAAAAACTAAATTAGCTTTCACAAAATACACAAATTCATGGCATTAACAAGTTCTATACTAATCTTATTTGAATTAAATACTTATGTGTTGCATGCAGATATCTGATAACAAATATATGAAGGACTTACAGAAAAGATGTAACAAATGGGATGAAAAGCTGTTTTCAACTCACCATTAAGCTTTCTTTTCTCAGCAGGAAGAGCTGGATGATTCTTGTCATCAACACTTGTATCCATTTTATCTGAGGAAATATCATCTCCCACAACATCAACATGACTTTCCTCCATTGCATTAGGAACTTCAGTTTTCTCAACCCTATTTCCCACATAATCAGAATTATACTTCGAATCAATTTGTTTGCTGTCCAGCACATCCTCTTCCATAGAATCATCTCCAGAACTCCTCTCTAAATTTAATTTTTCAGAGTACCCCACATCCGCACTATCATTTTTCTTGCTAATGTCTGCATTAGTATCATAGTTGTCATCTCTCTCTCTAACAGATTCCTTGCTCTCAGATGGCTCTTCAACATCCATTGGATGAGAATCAACATTGACTGGGACAACAGCGCTGGATGATGGTTCCACCATCTCCGGCTTAACATCTAATTCTAATTTGACATGATCAGCAATTATATTATCCTTTAGTTCAGTCTTTTCATTAATTGACACACTATCAGTAGAAATATAATCATATTTTACTTCAGACCCTAAAACAGTGCTGACCTCAGATACCTGGTAGTTTGGGGCAGAAGAGTCGAGCGTGGCATCCTTAGGTGCAGCATCTAAACTCTTACTTTCCAGCTGAGGCTCCGAATCAACATTCTCCAACTGGGGCTTTGAATCCAGACACTCCAGCATGGGATCTGGATCCTCATTCTCCATCTGGGGCTTTGGATCCTCATTTTTCTTCTTTGCTTCAGTGTTCTGTGAACCTTGCCCACCTAAATCTAAATCTGCCACCACATTCTCAGTGACTGTAACAGTAGTTTCAACAATAGTTTCAACAGTAGTGGATTGCACAATCATCTCCTCTCCAACAATAGCAGCATCATGTTTCTCCACAAGAACATAATCCTCTTCAATATTGCCTTGATTCAATGCTGATGCACTGCCATCAATAGCAACGTTTTCAGCCTTTTCCTGCCCGTCAATGAAACCAGTAGTTGTTTTAGCATCCACCGCATGTGGCTCCTCATAGACACCAAAACCATTATCCACCTTCTCAGCATCACCCTCTACAATCTTCTCGGCAGTTTCCCGTTGAATCTTCTCAGCTCTCTCCCTCTCGAGCCTCTCAGCATTTTCCCTCTCAAGCCTCTCGGCATTTTCCCTCTCAAGCCTCTCTGCATTTTCCCTCTCAAGCCTCTCGGCATTTTCCCTTTCAAGCCTCTCAGCATGTTCCCTTTCAAGCCTCACATCATTTTCTCGTTCAACTCGAATTGCCTCATCCAAACGTTTTATCAAATCATCTTTCAAACCCTTGGTTGTCAATTTGCGCCTCTTCAGCTCTTCTTTCAACTCAGTAACCTTCCACTGATCAATTGTTCGATTGTCAAGCTTGGGATACGGTGAAGACATCTTTTTCCACTGAAACTCACCTTCGACCCTGATCGGTAAAATATAAAATAAAATAAAACAATCAGTTATGCCATCAAAACACACACACAACAAATAAAATTATTAATACACAAAACAAAATTCGAAACTTAACGACAGATAATTGATTACAAAATTAAAGGGATCCCTTTTACTATAGAAAATTGACACATTGACCAAGCATTATTCAACAGAGCCCAAAAGAAAACATAAGCAAAACCCTAATCCACACAATGCATCACAAATTCACATTACAAATTCAAATTCCCAATTGAATAAGGATTAGAACTTACAATAATGTCGGGCTTTCGCAGAGTCGTCTCCAATGACCAACAGAAAAAAGGGGTAGATCTGTTCAAAAATTGAAAACCCTAATTTGACAAGACAAAACCCACCATTAGAGAAATCATCACCAGCATAAACAAAAACCCAGATTAAATATGATCACAAAATCCCTATAGAGCTCCCAAAACCCAGCACTCGGTGAATTTAATCGTTTCCCTGAAAACAAAAACAAAAAACGCAAAAAAAAGATAGAAACTTGTGAAAAACAATGAGAGATAGGCAAAGCGGATTGAAAGAAAATCAATTTCTAGGGTTTGAAATTGTTTTATCTCCTCTCTGAAATTTGGGGATTTTGTTTTCTAGGGTTTCGGTTTTTTATTTTGAGATTTTAGAGTTTGTGAAAGGATGAGAGAAGCAGAGAGAGGTTTCCATCTTAAAATACGACTCTAATTTTGCTCCGTGTTTCCCATAATGCCCTCGTTCTACGTGGCGGTTTCCTCAACTCTTATTGGTTCCTGAATGAGGTCGGGTCGGGTCAGTATCAGGCCCATTAGGAATGCCGATTTTCTCTCTGGGTTCAAATAAGGTGGAAGAGAAAGAAGGGAAGCTATAAATCATAAAACCCCTGATTTCAGATTCTGTTTTTGGTTCTTCGTCGGAAGCCGTAATCGTAGAGGGAAGCGAAGTCGTTTAGCCACCGCAGGTGAGTTTTCATTTATTTTCGGGAAATTATTTGACAATTTTGAATGAATTGTTTAATCGTTTCTATAATTTCTGTGATATTCTGATCTGGGAATTTTGATTGTGTATTAATTTGGTGAAATTCGTGTTTGAAAGTTGAGACCCAGAAGAATTGAGTTGAATTTGAAACGACCCACATTAATAAGTTGGAAAATTGGGTTGGATTGGATAAAGGGGTTGTTCACAGGTTCAAACCCTAGTTGTTGGGTTGGTTTCTCCTGCTGTTTTGCTATTTATTCAGTGTAAGTTTTGAAGGGGATATAAATTGAACTGTATTGATTTACAAAGTCTTTGTTTTTGTGGATTTGAGATAACCCACCATGTAATATTAGGATGCTAGATTGGTTTACTAATGCAACTCCGGTGCTTTGGTGATACTTTCATTGATTGTCTTTAGATCATCTCCAGACAATGGTCCTAGATGAATTAGAACTCAATGTAATGGCAGAAGGGAAAAGCCTAGTCGGAGGATATGATGATGTTAAGAGTGACTTGCAATACATATGTCTGAGAATGGGGTAGGAGGTACTATCCTACTAACTATCCTACTGATGCTATATTAGGTTTTGATTGTTTACGATGTGACATCTTTGGTGCTTTCTGTTGTTGGTGGCTTTGTTCCTTTTTGTCTTGTGCATTGAGATGCAGTTCTAGTTTCATAAATTTTGTAAGGGTTATGCATCTCTATTTATTAGAAGTAAAAAAAAAACAGTTGAAGTAGTTCAATTTAAATGAACTAATAATTAGAAATAGGAGCTCCATCAAAGCAGATGGGGTGCAGAAGAGAAAGATTGAGTATATTGTTGCTGCCTCACACCACATTCAAGTGATTTAGCATGACATATATAGTTTCAGCTATTAGAACACCAGTTATTGTAAAGAGTTTACTTCAATTTTTGTAAAATTTCTTCAAGTAGCAACAGTTTCAGCTCAAAAGTTTGATGTGGAAGTTGTTTCATAAATTTCCATATTTGAAAAGGTTACTTTGCTCTAACTAAATGCTTTTGTGGATTGAATATTGGATGCAGGGCCTCCTACTCCTATCAATTGGATTCGCTGCGCTAGACAAAATGAGTAAGTATGGGTTGAACCTAAGGCCACAGCAGAAAAAGCAGTCCACTAGGCCTCCTCTTCCTAAACCTGCCGGTTTTGCTGATGACGATGACAATGATGTTGAGAGAGAAATTTCTCGACATGCTACCAAGAACAAGTCACTCAGGGATATTGAGGAGCAGCAGAGGAAAGCGCTGGAGCAGGACCCATCAGTATTTGACTATGATGGACTGTATGATGATATGAAACAGAAAGCCATACAACCTCGTGCACAAGAACAACAAGAGAGAAAGCCGAGATATATTCAGCATTTAATGAGAAAAGCAGAAGAACGGAATCGAGAACAAGAGATAGTATTCGAAAGAAAGCTTGCAAAAGAGCGAAGTCAAGAAGATCACCTGTATGCAGATAAGGATAAATTTGTCACAAAGGCTTACAAAAAGAAACTTGCAGAACAGGCGAAATGGATGGAGGAAGAAAGGCTTCGTGAACTTCGGGAGGAGAAAGATGATGTTACTAAGAAGACAGATTTGAGTGAATTTTATTTCAACCTTCAAAAAAATGTTGCGTTTGGTGCAGAAGACGCCAAGTTAAGCAAAGAAAAGCAGGCTGAATTAATAAAGCAAGAGAACCCGGTTGAAGTAATTGAGTCAGAGAAACAGGTCGGATTAATGAAGCCAGTAAAACTTGAACAGGGAGAAGTTGCTGGATCACCAAAGGTGCGGGAGGGGGATGAAGGTAAAGATACAACTATGTCTGAAATTGTTGAGCCCTCGGAGGAGAAGCCAGCCTTAAACACATCAGCTGAGGAAAAATTGTCACCAGCTGTAAACCCAACAGCTGAGGAAAAATTGTCAGCTGAACAGCCGCCAGCAGATCAACCAAAGGTTAATCATCATAAAAGAGGTGAAGATGCGGTGGCTGCGGCAAAGGAGCGCTTTTTAGCTCGAAAGAGAGCAAAAGAACAACATAAGTACTATGAAAACTAATATAGTTGTCCCCTGTTGTTTAATCAATTTGGTTTCATTATTCTCCTAGCATACACTAGTGCTTGTGATATTCAGTCTTCTGTTGCTTGTGTTTTCCAGTTTCACCATTTTACTGGAGCATGTTGGATAGTGAAATTCTTGATATGTTCAATCAGTTACTATATTATAATCAAAGCATGCACACGCACCTTGCACTCACAGGTGTTGCATCCTTTTCGTTCTTTTTCGTTTTTCCTGTTCTTATGGTTGCCCCCTCGTTGCACACAATTATTTGTAGAATTTGAATGAGCGAATGTTTTGTATACTGTAGAACCTCGATAATTTAATAAACAAACACCTCCTTATAGCCAGATTCAAATTGCTTTCTGATTCTCACCTTCCTTGACTCCCGAGACGTACGCAGCGTTCCATTTGCAGCAAAAGGCCGGTCACCATGGCAATGATGGCTTTAGAAGAAGCACGTCAGTCCCACGTAGAGTTTCCACATTGGAATCCTGTTATTCGACGCTTCCTCCTGGAGTCCATTCTTCGCCTCCGGCAACCTCGAACGAGAATTGTTAGCCAAACACCCCGTAATTGAATTAGACAATCACCAAAACCATCCAGCAGACCTCGTTCTGGATGACGACCATTCTGTAGCGAAGATGGAGCGCTACACTGCATATATCTTGCCATATGTGCTCTAGAGTATACCCTACGTCACGGTTGCTGAGCATACACTTGGCAGAAGCCCACGGCGGTGGTTACTTTCAGGCCAAGGTGGCACGAGAATTGTTAGCCAAACACCCCGCAATCGAATTAGACAATCACCAAAACCATCCAGCAGACCTCGTTCTGGATGACGACGACTCTGTAGCGAAGATGGAGCGCTACACTGCATATATCTTGCCATATGTGCTCTAGAGTATACCCTACGTCACGGTTGCTGAGCATACACTTGGCAGAAGCCCACGGCGGTGGTTACTTTCAGGCCAAGGTGGCACGAGGCTACGCCATGTATGAGTACTTTGTTGAAGGATGTGGTCTGAAGCTGAGGAGCTGTGAGAGTCGAGAGCAGCATTTGGTGGAGTGTCATAGTTTCTTTACTAGTTCATTACTTTTTCGATAGGGCTAAACAGGCTCCGAATAAGGAAGTGGAGAATGAGTCTGTTTGGGCCGCAATTGGAGGTTCCTTCAATTGGGCTTTACCCCGGGGCCCAGAGGGGTTTAGGTTAAACCAAATCCAATATGTCACGTCCTAACTCTTTCTTTGGAAAGAATGCTTGGAGAGAGAGTATTGATTTGTTAGCTGATCAGATGGGGGTTATTTGGTGGTAATCCAATTGCACAATATATGAATTACCTTGAGGGATAATAATGCATAAATGCTGATTGAGGTAATTAGGGGTTGTTACATATAGCAATCCATTTGTAAGGATATCTTAGCCAAATCAGAAAATGATCTTCTTTGGAGCCGGTTTGGCTTATCTTGGGGTTAATTGAGTGTTAATCTGGACAATATATGGTGTTGGATGAGTTCCTTAAGTTAAGGGAAATTCTTATCTCAATTTATTCTTAACCGATCTGATTAGAGGTGGTTTAAGGAAGGACAGTCCTAGTCAATCTCGGAATCCGCCAGGCTGGATCTTCGAGTATTAGGGTTTTGTAAATCATATAAATATAGTTCTTTTGTAACTGAGAAGGGGTTCACAACCATCTACAAACAAACACAAGTTCTAGCGCACCGCTAACTTACAAAGCCTCTCCGGAGCAACTCACGCAATTTGCCTCCACCTGCGATCGATCATATCTCGCATTCGTGTCGAGCGGTTGCTGAGCCTATCGAGTCAGTCCGCTACTCCGGTAGCAATCGAGTCATTACCCCGGTAACAAACACCCGTGATCTTGGTTTAGCTCTGTTTTGCTTCTCCGGATCAAAATAAGATCCTCAATCCGTAGGAGGTTGAGAAGAAAATCCTATTAGCCAGTTCTATTCAGGTCTTGTTCGATCCATGTACGCCTGCTTAGTCAGCGCCCGCGTAACAGTTGCTTGATCAAGAAGTCAGAGTCTATTGGGAGCAGACGAGAGGACTCGCCAGGGGTCGTCCGCAGTCGAGTTGCACCACTCCAAAAGGTGCTGGCACGCCTAAGCACACAGAAGACACACGAAGGAATCTACATCCGCCACCCCCAAGTACTGACTGTTCGCCGGGTGCTAAATCCGCCACGAACAGAGTCAATGCGATATTGATGAATGAACTTGTTTCGGCTGTGGCGAAGTTGTGTACTTGTTCTTGTTCGGAGTCCAGCAGGATGAGGAAAAAGGATATGCATGAGAAGCCAGGAGTGTGATCAAAGAGTCAGCAAGTGTATGAAGCGACATTAGACTTGTTTTGCTGCAAGTGAGAGAACATTTGGAATTATATGTACATGAATTCAGTGCATTGTTCTGTATGTAGTTGCTTGATACAATTAAATTAAGTTTAATCTCAGATACCGGTTTTCTTATGCGCGGAGTTGGAGGGTTCGACGACAATCAAGCCAATTATAACCTAAAGCTTAAGGTATTGTGCATTAGACCAACAATGTAAATCAAACTAGTAAACATATATAATGTTTTGTAAGACTGATTCCATTCATATGCAGCTCAGGCAAACATAATATAGCAACCAGATTTGGCTTACTATCCAGAGTCTCATGCATAAAATGTAAGACTTTAAGGAACTATATATCAGCATTTGATGTAAGCTGATATTGTGAAGAGTTTTAGAGTTCATGTATAACATTAGTGTATTGATTAAAACTTGTAATCGATATTAGTTTTATTAATGCAATTTGTTTTGAATTTTGAATTCAAATGTGTATGGTTATTGAGTGTAATCTATCAGATAAAGACAAATAAGTTACAAAACAGTTTCCTTGATGGAAGGAACTGCCTTAACTGTCTTTTGATATAAAGTGAGTTACCTTCATTGATCTCTGCTAGAGCACCACACCTCAATTCAATTGTCTCATCAACAAAATGAGATTAAGGGTGAATCTAGGAGAAGAACAATGGAAGGAGACAGTTTATCTATTTTGTATCTCTACACAATCTTCATAGTCAGTTCAGTTTCTATTACTTAGTGTTATATATGTATCGATCCTAGATTTGTCACAGTTGATTTAGTTTGTGATTATGCATCTTATTCAGTTTGTTTCTAACATTTGGTATCAGAGCCAACTGTGCTCAGATTAGGATTGATACCGTTAATACGGATCCATAAGAACATGTTTCTGATACTGGCATATTGTTGTATATATGAAATAAGATACACGCATTTTTGTAAATCCATAGGTTCAGAAACACTCTATCGCAAGTTTTTGTTTTACAGGGGAATACCATCTCATTTTTCCACACTGAAGAACATGAGTGGACATGAGCCATGACGCCATCTGACTTCCGACCACGATCCTCATCGTTTTCAACTTATGTTTCAGTCGGCTCAAATACGATCACTTACGCACTCTGTTTTCTACAACCAACCAATATTAATAGGGATTCTACATCTTTGTTTCCAAGAGAACGATTTGGTTGGTGGTAGGCTCTGGGCTTCTTGGATTTCCTAAATTAATAATAGGATGATGGAGGAGGGTTCGTGGCAATCTTATTGTAGGGAATTTGCTCCTTCCAATTTGAATTCCTGGGCCATCCTTTATGCAGTAATCACTTCTATTGATCACCAAATACTGCCTTCTCAAGTTGCACTACCAGATCCGAGGGCATAGCCGAAGAAAAAATTTTCGTCGACTATGCCGAAATTTCGTCGGCTATACCTTCTGCCGACAAAATTTTCGTCGGCTATAATTCCTAAGAAAAACGTCGTCGGCTATACCAATGGCCGACGAAAAAAAGGAAATCGTCGGCTATATGCGAGTATGGCCGACGACTTTACCGACGAAACATCATTTCGTCGACCAAACCTTGGCAAAATATCCGACGAAATTCGTCGGGTATTTTCAAGTATGGCCGACGATATCGTAAACTATAGCCGACGAAATTCGTCGGCTATTTGTTCTGAACTATAGCCGACGATTTCATCTATTTCGTCGGTTATTCCGTCAAAATATATTAATATTTTAATAGGCATTAATTAGTTATAGCCGACTAAATAAGGTAATTTTCGTCGGCTATAAGACTTATAGTGCTTATAGCCGACGAAATAATGCCAAAATCGTCGGCTATTCTTACATTTGGTGAAAAAAAATTAAATTATTTTCTAAATTACCATTCCAAGCAACCTGCAAATCACAAAGACAGTCCATGCATTTGCACCAACAAGAAACACGTCTAAATGACTTATTATTTAATTCGTTCCAATATACATAAAATATAACCCTAATCATCACCTAAACCACTAAAGTCCACCAGGTCATCCCCAGCATCCTGCTCTCCATCATGCTCGTCATCCTGCTAACCGAACTCGGGAGGTTGAGGCATTGGAGGTTCAACTAACGGCTGAAACGGGGGCGGGGGTTCAAGGCTTTGTTGTTGTGCGGCGAACATCTCATACCACCATTTTTGTTGGCCGGCGTAGTTGTGTTGCCGAATTCTCTCGCATTCAGCATGCCAACTGGACAGATCTAAATAATACTGCTGTGTTCTGCGGTGGTGCTCTTGTGTTCTGCGGTGTAGCTCCTGTGATCTGCGTTGTTCCTCCTGTGATCTCTGGAACTCGGCCGCCAACCTGGCATTTTCTTCTGCCAATCTCCGCACTTCCCCCCTCACCTGTTGGCTCTCCCCGCCTCCCTTCTTTTGACCTCCCTTAGTGGTCTTCAGGAGCCCTAGTCCAGAACTTCCTAAACCCCGGCAGTAGTAGTTGTTTGAGCGGTTTGGGAAGGCTGCGTCGAACATCCTCGCTGCCGTTTGGACATTGGACCGGTCGACCTGGCGCAGGGCTTCTTCCAGATCTGCCTCTGAAATGTTCAGTTGTGTCTCCCGAACTACTTGCTGGAACACCTCTTCTTCGGCCCGGTTGACCCTCTCCTAATTGGACGGGAAAAAAAAAATTAATATTCTAACAAATATATAATTAAGTAAAATTAATAATTAAAATTTTTAAATTGTAATGAACGACTTACGAGCTGTTCTGTCGCTTGTGGATAAGCGATCTTGAACGTCTCCACGTACGGGTTGCTATCAGGATGATCTCTAAGCGCCTCCTCCTGATATTGTGCAAACGGCCTAGAACCAGCATGATGGGGGGTTGTGTTCCGGCGGCGGTTCTCAGAGTTTATCCGAGAACGTTGCTTCAAACAAATAATAAAATGTTAGAAAAATGCATCAAAAAATATTAGTGTAATAATTATAAAATAATTAAACTAATAATTAAAATTTTAACAAAATAAACATTTGTAGTGAAGTTTAGTATTTACCTGCATAACTGGGTTGTTGAAGTCTACTGTCTTCAACCAACGCCACTCGTACTCCCTGAACATGAACTCCCTGGGAGTACCCATACGACCAAGGTTGTCGTATTCGTTATAGTGGGAACGGAGCTCGTTCTTCCACTCTTTGAACCTACGAAAAAACAAAAGTGCATTAGAAATATTATTAATATCATAAAATATTTCAAATTATAAGATGAGGAATTCCCAACGTACCTCGAGTTCTGCACGGAGTCCGCCCAATCCCGCTTGTGTTCGGCAATCTCGAAGAGTGTCTGAAAAATAATATTTTATTAGTTTTACAATTGTAATAATACCGAAAATTATTAAATATTACGATAAATAAATTAAATTTTTTAAATTACTCACCGACGCGGCGTTGTTCACCTCTCTCTTTATCTCTTCGGGCACATCAGCCCACCGGGTCCACAACATAGGGACTCTGTCCCTAATCAGTGCCCCCACGCAACCCGAGTAGTCGCGTTTTTTCTTCCCCTGAACCTCCTGATTAGGAGGTTCGTTGATCTGGATCCTCCCCCTCAGATCAACAGTTCTCCTGAGCGTGTCAAAACATATGACACCTCTCGTGTTCCTTGTTGAACTGCTAGCGGCTGTCCCTATCACATAAACGACGATTGGTTAATAAAATTAAATATTAGTGCGTTAATTTTAATAAAACATTTAATTAATAAAATCGAATGTTACCTGAACTCGATGACCCGTCTGTCGACTTTCCTTTTCTCCTCGCCGAAATCAGGAGGTCAGGGTTCTCAAATGGCTGCTGGCCTGCTGCTGGTATGCCTCCGCAGCACTCACGTACTGAGGCATATCAGGCCATATGGGCACACCACGATAGTCGACCTCCGGTATCGCAGGAATGTTGTACGGGAGGTAGAGTTGATTTGGGAGAGTAGGACCCTCAGTCGAGTCAGCAGCAGACGTCGTCGGACTCGTCATCGGCTCCCGATGAACCTCAGGCATACGAACCTGAGGAACGTCTGCATCTATCTCGTCCTGAAATAGCTGCCGACTGAACCTAGGAGCATCTGGCCTGACAGGTGGAAGTGAACTGCTCGACGGCCGCCCCGCCTAGAGAAGGGTCTGGTGCCGAGAACTCACACTCCTCCGCGGCTGGGATGAATCCACAGTCCTCCGCGGCTGGGATGAATCTACACTCCTCCGCGGCTGGCTGGTGGTCTTCTCAGGCTGGCTATGGGTCCTGTCGAAGTCTGCCGAACCGGCGGAATTTGCAGAAACCCTAGATCTGGAACGACAGCCCCCGAACAACTGTCTGAATGTATCGGCCATCTGCAACTTGAGGCATTAATACATTAATTAATATTAAATTATATTACATTTTATAACAAATTCTAATTAATATAATAACCAATAATACTAACATATTTCAAAACATACTAACAAATTTATATATAAAATTTAACTAATTTTAAATAATACTAACCATTATCCTAAATATAACTATTTTTATACAAATATAACCATATTTCAATATTAACATATATATATATATATATATATATATAATTAGACTACCAATTTATATATATAATTAATTTAACAATTTATATAACAATTTATATAATTAAAATTAAATATATAACAATTTATATACCTAAATTATAACAAATATATAACAATTAAATTTATTAACAAATATATAACAAATATATAACAATTTATATAATAAAAATAAAATATATAACAAATATATAACAATTTGTTAAAATTAAATTTATTAACAAATATATAACAATTTATATAATTAAAATTAAATATATAACAATTTATAAAATTAAATTAAAATATAAAAAAAATAACCGGATCGGAGGAGGAGGAGGAGTTTGGATCGGAGGAGGAGGAGGAGGAGGAGGAGGAGGAGCCGAATGGAGGAGGAGGAGGAGGATTCGGCCGGATGGAGGAGGAGGAGAATTCGTCGTCGATTTGAGGAGGAGGAGGAGGAGAGCGGCGGTGCGGAGGTTTCTGAATTGCTGCGGAGTTGTAAGGAGGGGGAGAAAGCAGAAAAATGCAGAAAACAGAGGCTAGGGTTCGGCAGTTTCAAACTTATACCCGATAGAATAGCCGACGATTAAAAAAGATTTCGTCGGCTATTCTTTACTATAGCCGACGAAATCTTTAACATCGTCGGCTATACTTTGAATGTCGTCGGCTATGCTTTGAATGTCGTCGGCTATACTTTAGGCGCTCAGCAGCCGTCCGATCTCCCCCATCCAACGGCGGACAATGAAAAGGCGTGGATCGCAAGAGTATAGCCGACGAATTTAAATATTTCGTCGGCTATGCTTTGGACAATCAGCAGCCGTTGGATCTGAGCCATCCAACGGCGGACAATAAGCGGATCACAAGAGTTTAGCCGACGAAATTAAATATTTCGTCGGCTAAACCTTTGGTCAAACAACGAAGTCAAACCTCTAAACGCTTTAAAACGGAAATTGGCCTATGTAAATGACGTTTTTTTGCCTGACCTTCAACAGATAATAGTTTCAAATCGATGAGACGCAACTAATCGTATAAAAATTTTCCTCAAAATATTTACCGACCGTGAGGCTACCCATAGGAAAACGGAAGTAAAAAACAGTTAACCGCAACATTCGGCACACAGATTTTGTCGGAAACGTGTCATTTTTCAACCGTAGACGTATTTCATTATTTCGGTCATATCTTATTTCACGACACATTTGCATTTGAAGAGTGTATGTATAGTAACTATTTGAAACTATACATTCACTTAAACACTTAGTAAACAAGTTAAGGAACATTAGTGCATATGTTCCGATTTTGAATCTAAAAGTTTGGAAAATCTATTCCAACCGTCAGATATCACCGTTAAGATTAAATACATGTATGAAAAAAAATCCAACTACATCTGACAACGTTAAAGGCTCGATCGGGACGGTCAACCGGGTGAGTCAACCCTTTAAACGCTTAGAAATGGAAATTGGCCTGTGTAAATGATATTTTTTTGCCTGACCTTCAACAGATAATAGTTTCAAATCGATGAGACGCAACTAATCGTATACAAATTTTCCTCAAAATATTTACCGACTGTCAGGCTACCCATAGGAAAACGGAAGTAAAAAACAGTTAACCGCAACATTCGGCACGCAGATTTTGTCGGAATCTTGTCATTTTTCAACCGTAGACGTATTTCATTATTTCTGTCATATCTTATTTCACGACACATTTGCATTTGAAGAGTGTACGTATAGTAACTATTTGAAACTATACATTCACTTAAACACTTAGTAAACAAGTTAAGGAACATTAGTGCATATGTTCCGATTTTGAATCTAAAAGTTTGGAAAGTCTATTCCAACCGTCAGATATCACCGTTAAGATTAAATACATGTATGAAAAAAAATCCAACTACATCTGACAACGTTAACGGCTCGATCGGGACGGTCAACCGGGTGAGTCAACCCTTTAAACGCTTAGAAATGGAAATTGGCCTGTGTAAATGATGTTTTTTTGCCTGACCTTCAACAGATAATAGTTTCAAATCGATGAGACACAACTAATCGTATACAAATTTTCCTCAAAATATTTACCGACCGTCAGGCTACCCATAGGAAAACGGAAGTAAAAAACAGTTAACCGCAACATTCGGCACGCAGATTTTGTCGGAATCTTGTCATTTTTCAACCGTAGACGTATTTCATTATTTCTGTCATATCTTATTTCACGACACATTTGCATTTGAAGAGTGTACGTATAGTAACTATTTGAAACTATACATTCACTTAAACACTTAGTAAACAAGTTAAGGAACATTAGTGCATATGTTCCGATTTTGAATCTAAAAGTTTGGAAAATCTATTCCAACCGTCAGATATCACCGTTAAGATTAAATACATGTATGAAAAAAAATCCAACTACATCTGACAACGTTAACGGCTCGATCGGGACGGTCAACCGGGTGAGTCAACCCATTAAACGCTTAGAAATGGAAATTGGCCTGTGTAAATGACCTTTTTTTGCCTGACCTTCAATAGATAATAGTTTCAAATCGATGAGGCGCAACTAATTGGATAAAAATTTTCCTCAAAAAATTTACCGAACGTGAGGCTACCCATAGGAAATGGAAGGTGGTCTGTTTTTGTTTTTGTTTTTTATCATAGCCGACGAAATCAAACCTAGTACTCGTCGGCTATTCTTTTGTCGTTTTGTGTCTAAAATAAAATATGTATTTTTCAATATAGTTTTGCCTGACGAAATCACGCATTTTTCGTCGGCTATAATTAGTATAGCCGACGAAATAAGGCATTTTTCGTAGGCTATTCTTTGAAAAAAATTAAAAAAATCAGTTGTGTTACCCCTCAAATTTTTTTTGTTAAAGGGATTTGGAACCCAGCCTAGCTGGGAGGCTCATCCCCACGCCCGTTCATTAGAAATAAGTGGATTACAAATGAAAGGATTACATCATCTAAATTACTTAATCCGTCGGATTGTAATCGGAATCATCGGATGAGTCTTCTTCGGTTTCTGAATTGCTCGATAGGGGTAATCTATGTCTTTCCTCACCACTAGAGTCCTCGTTAGTTTCTTCATTTGGATCAACATCAACAAGCAGTGGCTCTTCACGTCGAATTCCCACCGGCGTGTCTAGGCGAATAAAAGAGGAGTCAGGAATACCGTTTGAGTTGGGCTCTTGATACGCGGTGCCACCTTCCTCGTTCTCTTCAGCCACTCCAGGTGTAGACGCCCGGTAAATGTTGCGATGGTGGATAGTGTTGACTACTTTCCACGGGTCCCCCTTGGCGAGATCATGAAGATAAAACACGTGTTTCACCCATGTGGCTAAAACGAACGGGTCGTCCTCATACCATGATGTACTAGTGTTCACAGAAGTTATGCCGTATTGATCGGTTTTCATGCTCTGCGGCCGTGTGTCAAACCATCTACACTTGAAAAGGTGCACTTTCATGCCTTCCCCATAATGCAGTTCCACAATTGAATGGAGAACACCGTAATAGTCAACTCCATCATCCCCACCATTTGCCATAACCCCTGAATTTTGTTTTTTCAGTCTGAGGTCTCTCTCTTCACATCGAAATAACACACCATTCACCCTGCACGTCGCATAAACTTTTGAATAGACCGGCCTCATCGCTAGAAATCTGAGTTCGTGCGACCAATTTGGGTGATTATCATTTTTAATAAAGTCCATCTGCAACCATCAGAATCAACTATAAATATGAATAATTATACACAATAATATATAAACACGTATAGAATAGTGTTAAAGTTACGTACCCAGCGGCCGAAATACTCACCAATGTGCATGTTCTTGGTCACAGTTTAGATGTATGTTCTTCCAAAACTGAACTTCTGGACAGTTGATTAGTACCCACCAATGTGCAATGGCTACCTCATAATCTTTCAACTTGTAGGAAACTGGCATGTTTCCACCGAGTACAGCATCGTCGGAGAGTATGGAAAGATTGAACTGTGAAGGCACATCTTCCGGTATGCTTTCCTATAACGCTCCTAAATACAGCTTCATGTAGGTGACGCACTCGTGCGCAATATATGCTTCAGCTATACATCCTTCAGGTACGGATCTGTTTTGGACAAAATCACCGTATTGTCCAAGTTGCCTATAAATCAAGTTTTTAAAGTGTTATGATAATACATTAATACTATATCTATTGATGAGGAAATTAACATAAGGTGTAAAATACGTACCTTTCCATCGGATACATCCAAGTGAAGTGCACAGGACCGGTAAGCAACAACTGCCGAGGAAGATGGATCATGAGGTGAGGCATGATGTCGAAAAAATTTGGAGGAAATATCATCTCAAATTTACACATGATATGAACGATGTCTTGTTGCATTTCCCGGAGGTCAGATTTTCTCACTTCCCGTGTGCATACCTTCTGGAAAAATCTTGCCAACGCTACTAACGGCTCCACAACGTGACAGGGAAGGAACGGTCGAATGAAAACAGGGAAGAGACGTTGTAGCAGGATATGATTGTCATGACTTTTCAACCCGTAAAGATTGTTGAATTGTCTGTTCACACACTTGGCTATATTTCCAGCAAAGCCTGAAGGATACTTGGCCCGACTTATCCAATGGAAAATTTCTGATTTATGCTCAGGCTTGACGGTGTAAGGAGCTTGAGGCATTTTTCTCTTCCCTTGTTTCAACCATAGTTGTTTTCTGATATTCATGTTTTGCAGATCAGTGCGAGCCTTAGGACCGTCTTTCGTCTTCCCCTCCAAGTTCAGCGTTGTGCCCACCACACTTTCAGAAACATTTTTTTCTATGTGCATAACGTCTAGGAAGTGACGGATCAGCAACTCACACCAGTACGGGAGTTCCCACAATATGCTCTTATGTGTCCAGAATTTGTACTCCTAAGGTCTTTCAGGTATTTCCGCTACGATATCGAGATGATTGCTGAGGGGCCCAAAATCTTACTCATTAAGCACTGCTAAAATTTCTCTTCCCGTCCATCTTCTGGGAGGACCACCGTGTTCTTCGGTTCCATCAAATGCGGCGGACTCGTAACGCCAGTGGTGATCCGCCGGAAGGAACACACGATGACCCATTCTGCATATCTTGTTGCAATGAGGGGTGCTCCCATAATCGCTGAGGCACTCTGGACAAGCCTTGTATCCCCTAACAACGCTGCCCGACAACATCCCATAAGCAGGAAAATCACTGATGGTACCAATAACCATGGCATGCATCTGGAACGTCTCCTTCTTGTACTTGTCAAAAGTGGGATGACCAACGTCCCACAATACCTTAAGCTCTTCAATCAATGGTCTCATATACACATCGAGACATTTCCCTGGGTAACCAGGCCCCGGAATCAACAACGTCAACATATTATATTCCTTCTTCATGCACATCCACGGAGGAAGGTTGTAAGGTACCAAAACCACCGGCCATATACTGTATGAAAGACTCATGGTGCCGAAAGGGTTGAACCCGTCGGTTGAGAGCCCGAGCCTGACGTTTCTGACATCTGACGCAAAATGAAGAAACTCATTGTTTATATGCTTCCAAGCCGCTCCGTCAGAGATGTGTGTCATGATATCTGCGTCTCCCGCGTCCCGCTCACCGTGCCACCTCATAGCTTTTGCGGTGGTTTCTGACATGTACAACCGCTCAAGCCTATCTCTCAACGGAAAATACCGAAGCACTTTCACAGGTTTCCTATTGCCTGCTCCCGTCAACTTATATCGGTCAGACTGACATATCGGACATGCGTCAAGGCTAGCAAGGTCATTCCCTTCTGCATCTTTACCCCAGAAGAGAACGCAGTCAAATGCGCATGCATGGATCTTAATATAGGAAAGCCCTAGATCTTTGAGGATACTTCGGACCTTACGGTGATTGGTAGGATTACGATGACCCTCCTCCAACAACGAAGAAGTGTACTGTAGATATTCATCCACTTGCCTGATGCTCGATTTTGCCTCGACTTTAATCCTCATTACCTCCATCACACTTTCAAGAACTGTCTTCTCAGAACTTGAAGACACAGGGGTCTGTTGCAATGCAATCAGTTTGTTGTACTTGTCAAAGGCAGCAGTGTTGACAACTTGTGGGAACGGCTGCACCGGGTCATGCATATATTGTTCCCCACGTACACCGCTTTCAAAAGGAAACACGTCGTTGACGAATGCCATTGTTGGATCGTTGGATGTACTACTACTGCCCGCCTCAAAAAACTGCCCATGATCATGCGATCCATCTAATGATGGCTCACCGTGATATATCCAACGTTTGTACTTCGGCCAAAACCCATTACT
The DNA here is from genome assembly GCA_963682095.1 of Potentilla sterilis. Lineage (NCBI taxonomy): Eukaryota > Viridiplantae > Streptophyta > Magnoliopsida > Rosales > Rosaceae > Potentilla > Potentilla sterilis. The sequence goes on from OY821764.1 coordinate 30,322,008, forward strand.
CTTTAGGTGCTCCCCATACTGTCCTAATCGGAAATCGACACATATCACTGCGACACTTACATTTCTTGCACGGGCAATAATGGTATTCACTCCCGTTTGTATTTTCCTCGACGAACTGCAAAAAATCCACAACTCCTGTAGTGTATCGTCGGTCATGCCTTGGAAGCGAAATCCAACTCTTATCTCGATCCATATATAGCCTGATAATAATATATATGTATAACTTTAATTAATAAGAAATTAATTAACACATATATATTACAATATATATTATTATCAACATCAACTCATATATATATATATATATATATATACCATTAATTAACAACCATTATTTAAGTTCATTACACTATCAACAACCATTAATTAACATATTTATATATATTTTAACACTAATTAAAATAACATAAAATTAAAACACATAATTAAACTCTAACTGAAAATCAACTCAACTACAACTCAAAATCAACATATATACATACATTCTAACACTAAAACAACAACAAAACAAAAAATCACTTACTATATCAAAATCACTAAAACTCAAAATCAACTCAACTAAAACTCAAAATCAACATATATACACATATACGTACCTATATATAGCTCCACAATTTAAGAGAGGACAGATTTCAACAATACCCACAGATTTTTCACTCTTTCTCACGTTTTTTTTTTCGTTTTTTTTGAAATGAGCAGCTTCTGTCCAGATTTGAAAATATAAAGACTTATAGCCGACGAAAATTCCAATTTTGTCGGCCAAACTTTCTAAAGTTTTCGTCAGCTATACTTTAAGAGAAAGGCCGACGAAAATCCAAATCGTCGGTCATTCTAGGGGTATAGCCGACGAAAAATATTTTTTAGTGACGAAAGAAAAAATCGTCGGCCATTCTTGGGGAATAGCCGACGATTTTTTATTTTTAGCGACGAAATAAAAAATCGTCGGCCATTCTTGGGAATAGCCGACGAAAAAAGTATGTCGTCGGCCGTTTTTTTTTTTCGTCGGTAATAGTCTTTTTTCTGGTAGTGTTGGTGTCGATCCAGCCCTTGCTGTACATATGAGAGAATATGTATTACCTATCCAAATTCTTCTGCATTGCGCATCTCCTACATGATCTCCATCCTCTATGGCTTGTATCTCCTCTCCAAGTATGTTTTTTTATTTTTCACTATCTAACTGGGCATGGAATTGATATTCTATATGATTGGAATCTTCTATTCGATTTATCTAAGGTGGAGATGAAATCTTCCCTTACTGTTATGGGAAGTTTTTTCTTCTGGTCTATTAATAATGTGGGGGTTGTTTCATTGGTATATATGTGTTGAAGATAACTTGAGACTATAATTGATGAATAGAGAAATCATTGTTAAACGATAATGGACTTTAAAGAGTTGCATAAGAAATCATAGACATGAAGTTGAGTCTATGGGTGGAGGCAATCGGTATTGTCTGTTTCTCTATACCACTGATTAATCTGGATTTAAACTCACAATTGTTTAACTGCAAGTATTGTGCATCTAGATTGAAAAACTGATTTATATCCTAGTTCTTTTATTTCCCTTCTGGAATCATGAGATTGCAAATACTTAAACTGCCTAGTTGTACTTTGCGCAGAAATATCTATGTTTATATATACATTTGGATATATATAGTTTTGTGTTTATATTCATGTTAACTTCATTGTGAGCAACAAGAGCTAAACATGGTTATGCCTTTTATACATGACATATTTGCATTGCATTATGGGGACATAAGATTACTCACACTACCAGAAAAAACAGTATTACCGACGAAAAAAAAAAACGGCCGACGACATACTTTTTTCGTCGGCCATTCCCAGGAATGGCCGACGATATTGTCTTTCGTCGCTAAAAATAAAAAATCGTCGGCTATTCTCCAAGAATGGCCGACGATTTTTTCTTTCGTCACTAAAAAATATTTTTCGTCGGCTATAACCCTAAAATGACCGACGATTTGGATTTTCGTCGGCCTTTCTTTTAAAGTATAGCCGACGAAAACTTTAGAAAGTTTGGCCGACGAAATTTGAATTTTCGTCGGCTATAAGTCTTTATATTTTCAGATCTGGACAGAAGCTGCTCATTTAAAAAAAAACCAAAGAAAACGGGAGAAAGAGTGAAAAATCTGTGGGTATTGTTGAAATCCGTCCTCTCTTACATTGTGGAGCTATATATAGGTACGTATATGTGTATACATGTTGATTTTGAGTTTTAGTTGAGTTGATTTTGAGTTTTAGTGATTTTGATATAGTAAGTGATTTTTTGTTTTGTTGTTGTTTTAGTGTTAGAATGTATGTATATATGTTGATTTTGAGTTGTAGTTGAGTTGATTTTCAGTTAGAGTATAATTATGTGTTTTAATTTAATGTTATTTTAATTAGTGTTAAAATATATATAAATATGTTAATTAATGGTTGTTGATAGTGTAATGAACTTAAATAATGGTTGTTAATTAATGGTATATATATATGAGTTGATGTTGATAATAATATATATTGTAATATATATGTGTTAATTAATTTATTATTAATTAAAGTTATACATATATATTATTATCAGGCTATATATGGATCGAGATAAGAGTTGGATTTCGCTTCCAAGGCATGACCGACGATACACCACAGGAGATGTGGATTTTTTGCAGTTCGTCGAGGAAAATGCAAACGGGAAGGAATACCATTTTTGCCCGTGCAAGAAATGTAAGTGTCGCAGTGATATGTGTCGATTTCCGATTAGGACAGTATGGGAGCACCTAAAGAGTAATGGGTTTTGGCCGAAGTATAAACGTTGGATATATCACGGTGAGCCATCATTAGATGGATCGCATGATCATGGGCAGTTTTTTGAGGCGGGCAGTAGTAGTACATCCAACGATCCAACAATGGCATTCGTCAACGACGTGTTTCCTTTTGAAAGCGGTGTACGTGGGGAACAATATATGCATGACCCGGTGCAATCGTGCCCACAAGTTGTCAACACTGCTGCCTTTGACAAGTACAACAAACTTATTGCATTGCAACAGACCCCTGTGTCTTCAAGTTCTGAGAAGACAGTTCTTGAAAGTGTGATGGAGGTAATGAGGATTAAAGTCGAGGCAAAATCGAGCATCAGGCAAGTGGATGAATATCTACAGTACACTTCTTCGTTGTTGGAGGAGGGTCATCGTAATCCTACCAATCACCGTAAGGTCCGAAGTATCCTCAAAGATCTAGGGCTTTCCTATATTAAGATCCATGCATGCGCATTTGACTGCGTTCTCTTCTGGGGTAAAGATGCAGAAGGGAATGACCTTGCTAGCCTTGACGCATGTCCGATATGTCAGTCTGACCGATATAAGTTGACGGGAGCAGGCAATAGGAAACCTGTGAAAGTGCTTCGGTATTTTCCGTTGAGAGATAGGCTTGAGCGGTTGTACATGTCAGAAACCACCGCAAAAGCTATGAGGTGGCACGGTGAGCGGGACGCGGGAGACGCAGATATCATGACACACATCTCTGACGGAGCGGCTTGGAAGCATATAAACAATGAGTTTCCTCATTTTGCGTCAGATGTCAGAAACGTCAGGCTCGGGCTGTCAACCGACGGGTTCAACCCTTTCGGCACCATGAGTCTTTCACACAGTATATGGCCGTGGTTTTGGTACCTTACAACCTTCCTCCGTGGATGTGCATGAAGAAGGAATATAATATGTTGACGTTGTTGATTCCAGGGCCTGGTTACCCAGGGAAATGTCTCGATGTGTATATGAGACCATTGATTGAAGAGCTTAAGGTATTGTGGGATGTTGGTCATCCCACTTTTGACAAGTACAAGCAGGAGACGTTCCAGATGCATGCCATGGTTATTGGTACCATTAGTGATTTTCCTGCTTATGAGATGTTGTCGGGCAGCGTTGTTAGGGGATACAAGGCTTGTCCAGAGTGCCTCAGCGATTATGGGAGCACTCCTCATTGCAACAAGATATGCCGAATGGGTCATCGTGTGTTCCTTCCGGCGGATCACCACTGGCGTTACGAGTCCGCCGCATTTGATGGAACCTAAGAACACGGTGGTCCTCCCAGAAGATGGACGGGAAGAGAAATTTTAGCAGTGCTTAATGAGTACGATTTTGGGCCCCTCAGCAATCATCCCGATATTGTAGCGGAAATACCTGAAAGACCTGAGGAGTACAAATTCTGGACACATAAGAGCATATTGTGGGAACTCCCGTACTGGTGTGAGTTGCTGATCCGTCACTTCCTAGACGTTATGCACATAGAAAAAAATGTTTCTGAAAGTGTGGTGGGCACAACGCTGAACTTGGAGGGGAAGACGAAAGAGGGTCCTAAGGCTCACACTGATCTGCAAAACATGAATATCAGAAAACAACTATGGTTGAAACAAGGGAAGAGAAAAATGCCTCAAGCTCCTTACACCGTCAAGCCTGAGCATAAACCAGAAATTTTCCATTGGATAAGTCGGGCCAAGTATCCTTCAGGCTTTGCTGGAAATATAGCCAAGTTCGTGAACAGACAATTCAACAATCTGTACGGGTTGAAAAGTCATGACAATCATATCCTGCTACAACGTCTCTTCCCTGTTTTTATTCGACCGTTCCTTCCCCGTCACGTTGTGGAGCCGTTAGTAGCGTTGGCAAGATTTTTCCAGAAGGTATGCACACGGAAAGTGAAAAAATCTGACCTCCGGGAAATGCAACAAGACATCGTTCATATCATGTGTAAATTTGAGATGATATTTCCTCCAAATTTTTTCGACATCATGCCTCACCTCATGATCCATCTTCCTCGGCAGTTGTTGCTTACCGGTCCTGTGCACTTCACTTGGATGTATCCGATGGAAATGTACGTATTTTACACCTTATGTTAATTTCCTCATCAATATATGTGATATAGTGTTAATGTATTATCATAACACTTTAAAAACTTGATTTATAGGCAACTTGGACAATACGGTTATTTTGTCCAAAACAGATCCGCACCTGAAGGATGTATAGCTGAAGCATATATTGCGCACGAGTGCGTCACCTACATAAAGCTGTATTTAGGAGCGTTACAGGAAAGCATACCGGAAGATGTACCTTCACAGTTCAATCTTTCCATACTCTCCGACGATGTTGTACTCGGTGGAAACATGCCAGTTTCTTACAAGTTGAAAGATTATGAGGTATCCATTGCACATTGGTGGGTACTAATCAACTGTCCAGAAGTTCAGTTTTGGAAGAACATACATCTACACTGTGAACAAGTAGGATGTGATGTCGATTATCACAACCAGACATTCGCAGAGTATTTCGGCCGCTGGGTACGTAACTTTAACACTATTCTATACGTGTTTATATATTATTGTGTATATTTATTCATATTTATAGTTGATTCTGATGGTTGCAGATGGACCTTATTAAAAATGATAATCACCCAAATTGGTCGCACGAACTCAGACTTTTAGCGATGAGGCCGGTCTATTCAAAAGTTTATGCGACGTGCAAGGTGAATGGTGTGTTATTTCGATGTGAAGAGAGAGACCTCAGACTGAAAACACAAAATTCAGGGGTTATGACACATGGTGGGGATGATGGAGTTGACTATTACGGTGTTCTCTATTCAGTTGTGGAACTGCATTACGGGGAAGGCATGAAAGTGCACCTTTTCAAGTGTAGATGGTTTGACACACGGCCGCAGAGCATGAAAACCAATCAATACGGCATAACTTCTGTGAACACTAGTACATCATGGTATGAGGACGACCCGTTCGTTTTAGCCACATGGGTGAAACAAGTGTTTTATCTTGATGATCTCGCCAAGGGTGACCCGTGGAAAGTAGTCAACACTATCCACCATCGCAACATTTACCGGGCGTCTACACTTGGAGTGGCTGAAGAGAACGAGGAAGGGGGCACCGCGTATCAAGAGCCCAACTCAAACGGTATTCCTGACTCCTCTTTTATTCGCCTAGACACGCCGGTGCGAATTCGACGTGAAGAGCCACTGCTTGTTGATGTTGATCCAAATGAAGAAACTAACGAGGACTCTAGTGGTGAGGAACGACATAGATTACCCCTATCGAGCAATTCAGAAACCGAAGAAGACTCATCCGATGATTCCGATTACAATCCGATGGATTAAGTAATTTAGATGATGTAATCCTTTCATTTGTAATCCACTCAATCATTTCTAATGAACGGGCGTGGGGATGAGCCTCCCAACTAGGCTGGGTTCTAAACCCCATAAAAAAAATTTGAAATATGTTGACTGTTGGGTTTCTGTTTTTTTAGGTTCAATTTTGGTTATATATGAACAGGACATAGGCATACGGGAGGTGTAACACCACATATTTTTTTATTTTTTTCACAGAATAGCCGACGAAAAATGCATTATTTCGTCGGCCATTATCATAATAGCCAACGAAATTATTTCGTTGGCCATAAATTTATTGAAAAATAAATATTTTATTTTTGACAGAAAACGACAAAAGAATAGCCGACGAGTACTAGGTTTGATTTCGTCGGCTATGATTAAAAAAAAAAAACAAAAAAACAGTAGCTTCCATTTTCTATCACTATCGACAAACCATTGCTTCATCCTTCAAATGCAAATGTGTCGTGAAATAAGATATGACCGAAATATTGAAATACGTCTACAGTTGAAAAATGAGAAGATTCCGACAAAATCTGTGTGCCGAATGTTGCGGTTAACTGTTTTTTAACTTCCGTTTTCCTATGGGTAGCCTGACGGTCTGTAAATATTTTTGGCAAATTTTTATACGATTAGTAGCATCTCATCGATTTGCAACTATACTCTGTTGAAGATCAGGCAAAAAAAACGTCATTTAGACAGGCCAATTTCCGTTTAAAAGCGTTTAGAGGTTTGACTTCGCTGTTTGACCGTCCCGATCGAGCCTTTAACGTTGTCAGATGTAGTTGGATTTTTTTTCGTATATATTTTTAATCTTAACGGTGATATCTAACGGTTGGAATAGATTTTCCAAACTTTTAGATTCAAAATCGGACCATATGCACTAATGTTCTTTAACTTGTTTACTAAGTGTTTAAGTGAATGTATAGTTTCAAATAGTTACTATACGTAGACTCTTCAAATGCAAATGTGTCGTGAAATAAGATATGACCGAAATATTGAAATACGTCTACGGTTGAAAAATGAGAAGATTCCGACAAAATCTGTGTGCCGAATGTTGCGGTTAACTGTTTTTCACTTCCGTTTTCCTATGGGTAACCTCACGGTCGGTAAATATTTTGAAGAAAATTTTTATACGATTAGTTGCGTCTCATCCATTTGAAACTATTATCTGTTGAAGGTCAGGCCAAAAAACGTCATTTACACAGGCCAATTTCCATTTCTAAGCGTTTATAGGGTTGACTCACCCGGTTGACCGTCCCGATCGAGCCTTTAACGTTGTCAGATGCAGTTGGATTTTTTTTCATACATGTATTTAATCTTAACGGTGATATCTGACGGTTGGAATAGATTTTCCAAACTTTTAGATTCAAAATCGGAACATATGCACTAATGTTCCTTAACTTGTTTACTAAGTGTTTAAGTGAATGTATAGTTTCAAATAGTTACTATACGTAGACTCTTCAAATTCAAATGTGTCGTGAAATAAGATATGACCGAAATAATGTAATACGTGTACGGTTGAAAAATGACAAGATTCCGACAAAACCAGTGTGCCGAATGTTGCGGTTAACTGTTTTTTACTTCCGTTTTCATATGGGTAGACTCACGGTCGGTAAATATTTAGAGGAAAATTTTTATACGATTAGTTGCGTCTCATCCATTTGAAACTATTATCTGTTGAAGGTCAGACCAAAAAACGTCATTTGCACAGGCTAATTTCCGTTTTAATTTATAGCGTTTAGAGGTTTGACTTCGTTGTTTGACCAAAGGTTTAGCCGACGAAATATTTGATTTCGTCGGCTAAACTCTTGCGATCCGCTTATCGTCCGCCGTTGGATGGCTCAGATCTAACGGCTCTGATTGTCCAAAGTATAGCCGACGAAATATTTAAACTCATCGGCTAAACTCTTGCGATCCGCGCCTTTTCATTGTCCGCCGTTGGATGGGGGAGATCGGACGGCTGCTGAGCGCCTAAAGTATAGCCGACGACATTCAAAGAATAGCCGACGACATTCAAAGTATAGCCGACGATATTAAAGATTTCGTCGGCTATAGTAAAGAATAGCCGACGAAATTTTTTTAATCGTCGGTTATTCTATCGGGTATAAGTCTGAAACTGCCGAACCCTAGCCTCCATTTTCTGTATTTTTCATATTTCTCCCCCTCCGTACACCTCCGCAGCAATTTGGATTGCGTTGCACCGCCGCTCTGCTCCTCCTCCTCCTCCATCCAATCCGGCCACTCTCCTCCTCCATCCGATCCGGCCATTCTCCTCCTCCATCCGATCCGGTAAGCTTTTTTTTTTTTTTTTTTTTAAAAAAAAATTATTTTAATTTAAATATGTTAATTTAGGTTAATTTATTTATGTTAATTTAGATATAATTTATTTAATTATTTATGTAAATTTAGATATAATTTATTTATGTATTTATGTTAATTTAGATGTAATTGTTAATTTAGGTATTTATGTTAATTTAGGTATAATTTAGGTATTTATGTTAATTTAGATATAATTTAGGTATTGGTTGTTTAATTATATAAATTGGTAACTTAAACAAACCATTTAGCTTAATTATATATATAGCTTAATTATATTTAATTTTAATTATATAAATTTTTATATATTTGTTATATATTTGTTAATAAATTAATTATATTTGTTATAATTTAGGTATAGAATTTGTTATATATTTAATTTTAATTATATATATTTGTTATATATTTGTTATATATTCGTTAATAAATTTAATTGTTATATATTTGTTATAATTTAGGTATATAAATTGTTATATTTTTAATTTTAATTATATAAATTGTTATATAAATTGTTAAATTAATTATATATATAAATTAGTAGTCTAATTATATATATATATATATATATATATATATATATTAATAAAGAAATATAGTTATATTTGTATATAAATAGTTATATTTAGGTTAATGGTTAATTAGTATTATTTAAAATGGCCGCGGCTGCAGATGGCCGATGCATTCAGACAGTTGTTCGGAGGCCGTCGTTCCAGATCGAGAGGTTCTGGAAGTTCCGCCCGTTCCGCAGACTCCGACAGGACCCTTAGCCAGCCTGAGAGGACCACCAGCCAGCCGCGGAGGAGTGTGGATTCCTCCCAGCAGCGGAGGACTGTGGATTCATCCCAGCCGCGGATGAGTGTGAGTTCTCGGCACCAGACCCTTCTCCAGGCGGGGCGGCCGTCGACCAGTTCACTTCCGCCTGTCGGGCCAGATGCTCCGAGGTTCAGTCGGCAGCTATTTCAGGACGACATACCTGCAGACGTTCCTCAGGTTCGTATGCCTGACGTTCATCGGGAGCCGATGAGGAGTCCGACGACGTCTGCTGCCGACTCGACTGAGGCTCCTACTCTCCCAAACCAGCTCTACCTCCCGTACAACATTCCGGCGATACCGGAGGTCGACTATCGTAGTCTGCCCATATGGCCTGATATGCCTCAGTACGTGAGTGCTGCGGAGGCATACCAGCAGCAGCCATTTGAGAACCCTGACCACCTTATTTCGGCGAGGAGAAAAGGAAAGTCGACAGACGAGTCATCCAGTTCAGGTAACATTTGATTTTATTAATTAAATGTATTATTAAAATTAACGCACTAATATTTAATTTTATTAACCAATCGTCGTTTTTGTGATAGGGACAGCCGCTAGCAGTTCACGGAGGAATACGAGAGGTGTCATATGTTTTGACACGCTCAGGAGAACTGTTGAGCGCAGCAGGAGGATTCAGATCACTGAACCTCCTGATTAGGAGGTTCAAGGGAAGAAAAAACGCAACTACTAGGGTTGCGTGGGGTCACTGATTAGGGACAGAGTCCCTATGTTGTGGACCCGGTGGGCTGATGTGCCCGAAGAGATAAAGAAGGAGGTGAACAACGCCGCGTCGGTGAGTAATTTAAAAAATTTAATTTATTTATCGTAATATTTAATAATTTTTGGTATTATTACAATTGTAAAACTAATAAAATATTATTTTTCAGACATTCTTCGAGATTGCTGAACACAGGCGGGATTGGGCGGACATCGTGCAGAACTCGAGGTACGTTTGTTTTTATGATATTATAATTATCTTATAATTATTAATATTTTATAATATTAATAATATTTCTAATGCACTTTTGTTTTTTTCGTAGGTTCAAAGAGTGGAAGAATGAGCTGCGTTCCCACTATAACGAATACGACAACCTTGGTCGTATGGGTACTCCTAGGGAGTTCATGTTCAGGGAGTACGAGTGGCGTTGGTTGAAGACAGTAGACTTCAACAACCCAGTTATTCAGGTAAATACTAAACTTCAGTAAAAATGTTTATTTTGTTAAAATTTTAATTATTAGTTTAATTATTTTATAATTATTACACTAATATTTTTTGATGCATTTTTCTAACATTTTATTATTTGTTTGAAGCAACGTTCTCGGATAAACTCTGAGAACCGCCGCCGGAACACAACCCCCCATCATGCTGGTTCTAGGCCGTTTGCACAATATCAGGAGGAGGCGCTTAGAGATCATCCTGATAGCAACCCGTACGTGGAGACGTTCAAGATCGCTTATCCACAAGCGACAGAACAGCTCGTAAGTCGTTCATTACAATTTAAAAATTTTAATTATTAATTTTACTTAATTATATATTTGTTATAATATTAATTTTTTTTTCCCGTCCAATTAGGAGAGGGTCAACCGGGCCGAAGAAGAGGTGTTCCAGCAAGTAGTTCGGGAGACACAACCGAACATTTCAGAGGCAGATCTGGAAGAAGCCATGCGCCAGGTCGACCGGTCCAATGTCCAAACGGCAGCGAGGATGTTCGATGCAGCCTTCCCAAACCGGTCAAACAACTACTACTGCCGGGGTTTGGGAAGTTCTGGACTAGGGCTTCTGAAGACCACTAAGGGAGGTCAAAAGAAGGGAGGCGGGGAGAGCCAACATATGAGGGGGGAAGTGCAGCGATTGGCCGCAGAATTGGCGACCTCGTCCCAGACAGTACAGGAGCTGCGCCGCAGAACACAGCAGTATCCTTTGGATATGGCCCGTTGGCATGCTGAATGCGACAGAATTCGGCAACACAACTACGACGGCCAACAAAACTGGTGGTATGAGATGTTCGCGGCACAACAACAAAACCGTGAACCCCCGCCCCCGTTTCAGCGGTTAGTGGAACCTCCAATACCTCAACCTCCCGAGTTCGGTCAGCAGGATGACGAGCCTGATGGAGAGCAGGATGCTGGGGATGACCTGGTGGACTTTAGTGGTTTAGGTGATGATTAGGGTTATATTTTATGTATATTGGAACGAATTTAATAAAAAAAGTACTTAGACGTGTTTCTTGTTGGTGCAAATGCATGGACTATTTTTGTGATTTGCAGGTTGCTTGGAATGGTAATTTAGAAAATAATTTAATTTTTTTTTCCCCAAATGTAAGAAAAGCCGACGATTTTGGCATTATTTCGTCGGCTATAATAACTATAGCCGACGAATTTTACCAATTTTCGTCGGCTATAAGTTGTATTGCCGACGAAAATTACATTATTTCGTCGGCTATAACTAATTAATGCCTATTAAATATTAATATATTTCGAGGAAATAGCCGACGAAAATTTATAGAATCGTCGGCTATTGTTAACACCCAATAGCCGACGAATTTCGTCGGCTATAATTAATGAATTTCGTCGGTCATACTCGAAAATACCCGACGAAATTTGTCGGCAATTTCTCCCAGGTTTGGCCGACAAAAAATATTTTCGTCGGTAAGTTCGTCGGCCATACTCTACTATAGCCGACGAATTGGTTTTTTCGTCGGCCATTGGTATAGCCGACGGGGTTTTTCCGACGAATTATAGCCGACGAAAATTTCGTCGGTAGATGGTATAGCCGACGAAAAATTGGCATAGCCGACGAAATTTTTTTCGTCGGCTATTCACTCCGATTTGGTAGTGTTACTTGTTTGATTGATATGTTTACAGTCTTTGAATATTTCTTAGGAATCACAGAAATTTTCTTGGTTGGAAAATTGAGTCTTTGAATATTTCATAGGAATCACAGAACTTTTCTTGGTTGGCAAATTGAGTGATTGAAATGTTTTGGCCAAAGAAAAGGATCTTAACCATTTTCAGTTTTTCTGAAATTTTTGAGTCAGTCACTTACTTCTGCAATACTGTACAGATCTACTACAATTTTGAGGTTGGTTTCTTCTTAAGAATTATAGCAGACATCTTAAAGAGTCATATGGAATTGGAATCACCTAAAATAGAATTTTCTGGGATTAGTTATGAATTTCAAAAGTCAAGAGTCAGTCATAAAAATTCTGATATCAGCATTTTAAGTTTAAATTATTAACTTTAGGCAAAGGCATAAATATATGATATCTTTGCATTCTAAAGAACCTCCATTTGATATGAGGATTACATCTTATTTATGTCAGGCTAGCTAGCTGGGAATTTACATGATGATTTACATGATCTTGCTACTAACACGAATTTCTTTTGAAACGATATCTGGGAATCTTGTTTAATCCGCATACAGTATCCATATGCATAAATCATGTCTAATAGACATTCATAAATATGAAAGAAATTCTGAATACTATATGCTTGTTTCAAGTTACTGAGATTCGATTCATTGTGAAGTTCATCATGTTCTGTACTGCCACAGTAGCCCCATGAATGAATATTCCAAAGCATCGAATGTGCTGATGAAACATTTAGTATGAAATCAGCTATATTGGCATAATAAAGTGCTGTTGAATTGGCTTATATAGCATAAGACTATTTTAAATTTCATCATAATGAGATTATGAAACTTGAAATTCAATTTGAGTATAATTTTCAAAGAAGTTTTCATCAAACATTTGGTTTCATAATCTTGTGTATATTAGTTGAGTGAACATTCAGAACTATGAGAGATGAGTACTCCATAAAGGATGTCAGGTCTTGAAAATAGAGAGTTCATTTCATACATATATATACACACAAGTTCAGTTAAATGAGATTCAGTTATGAATTTCATTTGTTTTAAAATATTAAAATTATTCAGGTATTATGAGACACTAGAATATATACTGATGGCCTTCATTCCATCATCAAAACTCTTTCCATTGAGCATAATTCATATCAAATTGAACTGTTAAATGATTCAAGTTTTAAGAAGGTGAAAGGTGACATTGAACTGTTTTATATGATATATGATATGTTACTCTTGCACTTTTAGTTGCTATTCTACATTGATATGCTAGTAAAGAGCATATAGTAGAACATACAGTAGACTTCAATGTTTTAGTTTCACAAATTCACATTGATTAAGGGTTTGTTTAAGTCCTTGAAACTTTATTTATGTCGCAATACTCAATGGTAACCTTAAATACTTGTTAAAGTTTATATATCAAGCTCTATCTAAAATATGTTTATTGCAAATCTTTGTTATGTCGTTCGAGTATGATTTGTCATACTCTTCTCTATATGTCATCAGTTGACATCAGTTTTCTCATTTAAAGAATAATAAAAACCAGGGAGAAATATACATGTGTTTGTTTTTTTTATCAAATTAGTTATTTTCTTTATGGACTTGAACTTGACTGTCTGAAATTGTAGTTCCCTTAAAATCTTAGACTAGTATATTTTATGAAAGTTTCATTATTTCCATAGTGTTTCCGTTCAAACCCGAAGGCCTGATAGAAACTGGTGGATCTTGGTGTGATTCCCTCCTGCAAACCCTGCTAACTAAGGGGAATACCGGGCGGGCCGGTTTTCTCCTCTCCGATGCCTAAGTTAGTACCGTTGGGACAAATGGATAACGTAAGCGGGAACAATAAGTAGTTGGAGAGTTGGGTTACCTATTAATGAGGGTAGTTAAGGCCCTTATATAGGCGGTCGAGCGTGAGGTATGGTCTTACTCTTCGATGTGGGACTGATTCCCTTCTGTTCGTACACAAAGGGGCAGCTTTGGCGGTCTGTTCGGCAGGCAGGCGTCCCCGGCTCCCGGACCCTTGGCCATAAGGTAGACTGCTGGGCCTCAGGTCCGGGTGCTAGCGATCCTGCTCCGGGCCCCAGTCCGAGCCCGGGCGTACTGGCTACGGGTCTGTGGGCTTGGGTAGCCCCTCTGTGGCTACTGTCAACAAGTCCCCCAAGTTCCCGGTCAAGTGCAATCTTGAATGGGGACTTAATATGTATTGCTCTGCCGGCCCGCAGACCCGACGGTTACCGACCCAACGGTGCCCAGTCCCCCAAGTTCGTGTTGAAGATTGGGCTTGGCCGGGCGTTCGAGCATAATGGCTGTTATGATGGTGCGTGGTGATGCGAGTACCTGTTCATGATGACGTGCGACAGTTATGAGTATGTGTTGTAATGATGGTGGTGTTGTGCTTAAGTTTCGCCATGCCATGCATATGGAAGGGGGTGAAACCGGACGAGTGCATGGGATGATAATGTGGCGTTGAAATCCGCCATGTCATGCGTATGGAATGGGGTGAACCCGGAAGAGTGCATGGGATGATAATGTGGCGTTGAAATCCGCCATGTCATGCGTATGGAACAGGGTGAACCCGGACGAGTGCATGGGATGATAATGTGGCGTTGAAATCCGCCATGCCATGCTCCGCAAGGACTCGACCGGTGGACTGCCATGTCGGAACGAGTCCCCCAGTGAAAATTGTTACCAACGGTGGCACAGGCCGGGGAATACCCCGGTGGGGTGTTTAGGCAATGTTATAGCACCAATCCACACCCACTGATTCGTCTAAGCTTGTGTTGGAATAAGCGTGGGGTATTGTGCAGGGTTGCGAGCCTGCGGGGAGACCTGTTAGGTGCGAGCCAACAAGTCCACCGGTGGGATGTTGCGGCCGTGTTTAAGCACCGGTCAACATCCGCTAGTTCTTCTCAGCCGGAACATTATAGGCATGAGGCTGTGTGCAGGGTTTCTAGCCTGCGGGGAGATTTGTTCTGTGTTGGAGAAAAAATCTGCCCGGTGGGGTGGCCTGGCCATTTGTGCCCCATATTTTTCACAGCTTGGTGTGATGCAGGGTTTCTAGCCTGCGGGAAGATTTGACCTGTGTTAGAGGAACAATCCTCCCGGTGGGGTGTTGCCTCCGTGTTATAGCACCAATCAACACCCGCTGATTCATCCCAGCTTATGTTGGAATAAGCGTGGGGTATTGTGCAGGGTTGCTATCTTGCGGGAAGATTTGTCCTGTGTTAGAGTAACAATCTTCCCAGTGGGGTGGCATAGAGGTAACAAGTCTCCCATGGATCCCCATATTTTTCACAACTTGGTGTGATGCAGAGTTTCTAGCCTGCTGGAAGAATTTGCATGTGTTAGAGGTAAAATCTCCCGGGTTTATAAAGCCCATGTGTTTGAAGCCTTGAGTTGTTACTGGCTTGTCCGTGCCTGTAGGCGCGAAGGAAAGTGACTAAACCGATGGAATGCCTTTGAGCCGGTGGAATGCTACATAACCGATGGAATGCCTGTGAACCGGTGGAATGCTTCACAACCGATGGAATGCCTGTGAACCGGTGGAATGCTTCATAACCGATGGAATGCCTGTGAACCGGTAATGTCCCATAACCGATGGAATGCTTGTGAACCGGTAATGTCCCATAACCGATGGAATGCCTGTGAACCGGAGGAATGCCACATGACCGATGGAATGCTACATAACCGATGGAATGCCTGTGAACCGGTGATGTCCCGATGGGATGACTTTCCTTGAATTGTGGTTGGCGCTTGGGGAAGTGGTGGGGGGCTGGACGCCTCGGTTCTCACCCCTATCTCCCTTAACTGCTGCTTGTAGGCGGGGCAAGTGGCTAACATGCATTGAAGGAGAAAGCCCATCAGTCCCATCAGTTATGATGGCGTGGGGATTTTATCGATGCTGGGACACGTGTCAGTAGGGAGCGGTCTGAGATGGAGGGTCCGGATTCGCAGGCGTTTGATTTGCCCCGATTGAGTATTTTGGGGGGATTACAGGGGCGCCTAGGGCATCAGACCCGTCTATAAAAAGACCTTCTTTGTCTTCATTGTTTACTCTTGTCTCAGAGAGAAGAAAAAAAACGTTGGAGAGGAATCTGGAGAAAGTTCTGTGAAGGTACCCTCACGCTATCCATACTTCAGGCGTTCTTGCTCTTACCTACGATTGCTCGGTGTTTTCCCAGGACTGACTTTCCTCGGTTGTGCATAGTAATCGGTAAGTTCTGCCTCCTTTGTTTCCGTTTTTTCCCTTTGTTGGTTCTTGTTTTGCGGGAGTCTTGTCTTGCCGGGGGGGGGGAGGGTGGTCCCTGTCGCAACGGGTGAGTTGTTTGGAGCGGGGAATCTGCGGCAGATTTGGGGAGCAGCAGCAGAGGGCGCTGTTTTAGCTTGTCGCTGACTAGCTGTGGGGTTTTGTTTTCCTCCCCCCAGGTTACATGGCTTCTGGGAGCTTTGATGGGACTTCTAAATCGGCTGGCAGACCACCTGTGGCGGACGATGAGGAAAGGTTGGAAGATTGTCTTGCTTCGGTTTCCCCGGAGAAGCCGTTGCCCGCTTCCGGGGCGAGGTCTCGCCGTCCGGGTCTCTGGGGCATGAGAACATCCCCCACGGGGTACCCTTTCCTGCTACCTCACCCGCAAGTTACACAATCGGGGATGAGGAAGGGGCTGTGGTGTGTGATGAACCGGAGGGTACCATGAGCCCCGCAGAGGTTGCAGCTTTCCTGGAGACGTGGAGTATCCCAGATGAGGTGAAATTACGGCCGCTGAATCCCGAAGAATCGGCTTGTAACCCGGAGAAGGGTTGGGTTGCTGTTCATGGAGACCAGTTCCGTCATGGGTTCTCCCTTCCGCTACCAGACTTTGTACAGTACATACTCAAAGCTCTGCACGTGTCTCCTGCGCAGCTTCTCGGAAACCAGTGGAGGCAGCTACTAAGCCTTGGTTGTCTGTACGAGCTGTCCGGGATGAGCATGCCGATGGTGAGCGAGTTCCGGGCATTGTACAGACTGTCCTTCTCGAAAAAGAAAGGGTGTCGGGGTTGCATCACCTTTAGTGCCCGACACTTTAAGCCTATTATCACCCACCTGCATTCCTGGCTGGACAATAGCTGGAGGAAGAAGGTGGTGATGGCAGGTGGGAGGTGGCAGAAGAGGAGGAGGACGTATCTGGTTCCTGGTGCTTTCCAGCCCCTTTGCGACCAATCATATGTACTGTCTGAGTTGGAGCGAGATATGATTGTCACGATATTCGGGTGCTAGTCCGGGCTTGAGCGAAGCTCCTACAACTTCATACGGCGGGAAGTGTTAGAGTACTGCGGTCTCGGGCGGGATCCTGGTGCGTAGTGGGATTTTAGTAGTGACGTTCCCGCTGACTGAGTTTATACTAACTCTTTGTTTGGTGTTCTGTAGGTGCATCTTCCCGGACGGTCGTCAAGCCCGGTAACACACTATCCATGGATGGTGAGGATCTTGTCTTGAGCTTGAAGGAGAAGGGGGAGGTCGTTTCGCGGACCACGGTGGATCGGGAGACTGGCCGGCTTACTATCCATGCCGAACCGATGGCCGTGGATGTTGCGGATGATGACTATGTCTTAAGGCGTGTGAAGACTCATGCCCCGAGATCTTCTGCGGGACCCGGGAAGGGAAAAACCATTGGAGGGCCACCAAAGGTTCCTGATGGAACGAATAGGATTCCATATCGACCGGGATCGGTCCCACTTGTCACCAGGGTCTCCTTGCCTGGCGCACAATCTTCTTCACCGGTCGACCTGGGTGAGAAGAGGCGGAGGATCATGGACGTCCCGCCTTCCGCGCTGGTGACGCTGACCGGCCGGTCGTCTAGTGGGAACTTGGCAAAACGGCTTAAGTTGACCAGTGGTGGAACGAGTCCCGCTAGGGATAGAGCCGCTGCGGCTTCAAGTTCTGCCGGTCCGCAGAGTAGTCCCGCTCCGGTGGAAGAACCGAGGAGGGGAGGTCCGGAGAGCCCGTTCGTCCGGAACCTGGTGGAGGACGTGACCGGCCTTGGTCTGGATAGGCCTGGGGCCGCTGGAGCCCTGTCGGGGGAGAATCGTCAGAAGAGCAAGGAGTTGGTGCTACGGTACCGGTCGAAAAACTTCTGCAGTTTTTTTTTTTTTCTAATCGGTGGCCTGTCATTCTGCAACTGTTGTACAATATGTACCAGCCGGACCCGAGTGAGGAGCTGCCGGAGCGGAAGAAGCAGGTGGCCATTCTGACCGGAGCCCGGGAGCGCTTGGAGGCTGAGAAGTC
This sequence comes from Potentilla sterilis, assembly GCA_963682095.1. Taxonomy (NCBI): domain Eukaryota; kingdom Viridiplantae; phylum Streptophyta; class Magnoliopsida; order Rosales; family Rosaceae; genus Potentilla; species Potentilla sterilis. Next base: position 30,340,408 of record OY821764.1, read on the forward strand.
CAGACTTGAGCGGGAGAAGGTCAGACTGGAGGAGAGGGCCAGGAGGCAGGTGGCCAAGCTAGAGGGCCAAGTCCGGAGCCTCGAGGAGGAGAAGGAGCGGGCTGAGGAGGAGAGTGCCGAGCTGGAGGCCAAGGTGGATGAGCTTCAGTTGGAAGCTGTCGCTGTGCGTGCCGCCACCGCCGCTGCGGCTGGAGAAGAGGACCCGGAGCTTTTCCAGCGGGTTATCGAGAAATATCACGATAGTGATCAGTTTCTTGCCCTTCTGGAGAAGGCTAGGGAGGCGGGTATCGCCGATACCTACGTGGAGTGGGAAGAGAAGGGGTACCTGAATACCTCGCAAATGTCGAAGGTGCCGGTCGATGATGATGCTGATGGGCAGTCGCGGGAGGAGGAGCAGCCGGAAAAGGAAGGCGGACTTCAGCCATCTGAGCCCGTTGGGGAGGATGCGACGGTTCTACCTGAGGAAACCGGTGGACAGGCTGGGCCCGGTGGGGAGGAGGCAGCGGCTCCTTAGGATTTTGTTGTTGTTTTTTTTTTTTTTGTAAATTAAAGGAACGGATTTTTTTTTTTGTTGCCTGCCTTTGGACTTTTTATAGTACTAGTGGTTCGCCTTGGATTTCATTCAAAATAGTTGGCATATATATCTTGTAATGTTACATCGGCTGAACCGTTGGTATGTCAAGCTAATTGTGTTGGAAAAATTAGCACTTAGGCTCGGGCTCAAAATTTCTTGTGCCGTTTGACCCATCACCGGGTCCGGGCGTGCTTACCAGCCCTGATCCTGGTCCCGAGCGGGATCTGCCCGCCTTTCTCCTAGGTACCATTGTAGCTGACCGTTGCTAACTAATCCCTCCACCGCTGTCTTGAGGGCGATGCAATTGTTTGTCCTATGGGTAGCTTCATCGTGGTAGGAGCAGTATTTGCCTGTTCGCGCCGGGGTGAGGTTCCCTTTTGGGTGCTTCCTCTTTAGCGGTGGGGGAATGATGTTCCCGTTCTCGTGCAGGATGTCCTCGTATGAAGAGGTTAGAGTGGTAAAGACTTCTTGACGTTCCGCTGGCATGATCGCCAGGGGGCGTTCTTGTCGGTAATGCGTGGGCCTGTGCTCGCCCTGTGGCTTGTCAGGGAAGGGTTTCTGCTGCGGTTGGTTCCCCCAATTTCTATTCAGTTTGTTTGGTTGGGTGCCTCGGTCCTCGCCCAGCTGGCTGGCCCTGTTTTCTCGGCGGGCCGGAAGGAACTCCTCTCGCTTCCTCTTATGCAGGTGATGCCCATATGTTTCGTGGTCCGCCTGAGCGTGCCTGATGGCCATCGCCATCAGCTCATCGTACCCCGGCCATCGCCGTTTGCCAGCGGTTAACGAACGTCATTAGATCCTCGTCGTCTGCCTGCCTGCAATTGAAGAGAACCGTCGATGTCCGGGCTCCTTCGACCGGTAGGATGAAGCGGCCGACAAACCGATCGGCCAACTGCTCAAATGCCTCAATGGAATTTGCCTGGAGCTCGTAAAACCAGCTGAGCGCCTCTCCGGAGAAGGTTTCCTGGAAGATGTTACAGCACACAGCATCGGAGTAGCCCTTGGCGCATGTTTGGGACCGGAAACTATCCAAGTGTTGGTATGGGCAGCCGGCCCTTAAGTACGTCAGCTTCAGGGACTTTTGGTTACCGGATCTCCCGGATTCCAGAACCCTGTGCGAAAAGGGGCCAGTGCGTTCGCTGAATCGCACGCCTTCTAGCGGTCCCGCTGCCCTTCTCTCGTTGGCCTCCATTTGGGCCTTTAGATCTGACACGGAGTCGGTCAGTACTTGTAGTGCCCGTGCGGTCGGGGTCATAGCTTCATCCTCGAATGAAGCGTGTAGTTGTCGGGGTGCCGGCTGGCTCCTTGGTAGTGCCACGCCGCCCGGGGACTCCACCTCCTTCGGGTCGGTGGACCTTCCCCCCGATGACTGTCCTGCTTCCGGGCGCTGGGGCCGGCTTGGTGTGGATATATGTGCCCTTGCCAAAGCGGCGTTGCGCTGCTGTCCTCTTTCCAGGGCAGCCACCAGGGCGGCATTCACTGTCTCCATTTCCTGATACCGGGCATTGGAGTCTGCTCTATCCCGGTCGCTCTCGGCGCGCAGGCGATCGACTTCTGCTCGCATCACTTCTACCTCTCCCGCCATATCGTGCCGGTCAGGGCTATATGCGGTGTCCTGGTCGCTGTCGCCAGCCAGACTATCTTCCTCGTCGCTCGGGTCGTCTGAGAATGTCAGCGAAGGGTCCTGGTGTGTTAGTTGGTTGCCTTTCGCCGGGCCTTTACCTTTGCATGCCCCTGGCGTGCCGCTCCGTCCCTGATAGCTGCTGTCGTTCTGGTTGCCTAGGCCGGGGTGCTGCTCCCGTACTGCGACCGGGGTAGCGATGAGCACTTGCTCTGGTATGATCCGCTAATCCTCTTCTACATTTCTTTCCCGCCCCGCTTCTGAACTTTCTGCCATTTTTTTTTGAACCCGCTCTTCTACCCGCTGGTATGCGACGTGACTTTTTTTTTTTTTTTATAGGCCCAATGTTTCCACAGACGGCGCCAATTGTTTCCTTTCAAACCCGTATGCCTGATAGAATCTGGTGGATCTTGGTGTGATTCCCTCCTGCAAACCCTGCTAACTAAGGGGAATATCGGGCGGGCCGGTCTTCTCCTCTCTGATGCCTAAGTTAGTACCGTTGGGACAAATGCATAACTTAAGCGGGAACAATAAGTAGTTGGAGAGTTGGGTTACCTATTAATGAGGGTAGTTGAGGCCCTTATATAGGTGGTCGAGCGTGAGGTCTGGTCTTACTCTTCGATGTGGGACTGATTCCCTTCTGTTCGTACACAAAGGGGCAGGTTTGGTGGTCTGTTCGCCAGGCTGGCGTCCCCGGCTCCCTGGCCATAAGGTAGACTGCTGGGCCTCGGGTCCGGGTGCTAGCGATCCTGCTCCGGGCCCCAGTCTGGGCCCGGGCGTACTGGTTGCGGGTCTGTGGGCCTGGGTAGCCCCTCTGTGGCTACTGTCAACACATAGGATTCTTTTACTGTTTGATTCTAATCAGAAAAGGTAAGAGATCAGTGAGAGTAAATTTATATTTATGGTAGTTCTAACTTATGATTTTGGTAACTTTTCAGTGTTATATTGTTATAATCAGTTTTATGTTTTTGCTATCATAGGTATGTGATTTACAAATGCATGATACAATATGAATGAACAAGGTTCAAAGTTTGGATCATTTGAACCCATTTTCTTCATTATTAATATATGCTTGAAACCTGATTTAACTGTTCTTTAAGATATGCATACAGGGAAAGTACCTTCAACTGTTGCATCAACTATGTTTTACATTATGCTGCCATAGTAGCCTTGTATACATAGTTATGTGCAAACTAAAGATGTTTATTTCATTGTATTACATTATGCTGCCAAAGTAGCCGTGTGTACAGTGTTATATGCAAGCTATATGTGTTTTCTTGGTTATTTCATGCAACTTATACTTCATGCCATCACAGTGGTTGTTATGTAAATGCATGAACTAAATTATTTATTAACAGAAAACTTTAACTCAAATAAGCTTAAAATTTAATTGGCATAATAGCCAAAATACACCCTGAACTTGGCTCAAATTGTCAATTTACACCCCGAACTTATAATTGCGATATTTTACCTCATCAACTTGTCAAAAACTGCCGATTAGCACCCTCTCCGTCAAATCTAACGGTTTCTATCCAATTAAGAGTAACATGCCTAGCACATGAGGGGTATTTTCATTATTTTATATTTATTTCATTTTTTAAATAAATTAAGCAAGTAATTTATTTTTTGTACAATTATGTCTACTTACTTATAATATTATTTTCTTCTTATTATTTAAAAAAAAACAAATTTCTTCAAAATAACGCATACCTTACGTGATATAATTTTTAAATAAGAAAAATTATGTGGATAACTAAAATTGAATTGTCGAACTACTATTTTAATTAATAAGAAACATGATATAATTTGTCTAAGACTAAAGAACTCAAATATCTCAACAAAAGTAGTCTTTAGGTCACAAATACAATGATATAATTGTAGAAAATATTGTACAAAAATAAATTTATATGTATTTTTATTAATAAAATAAAATAAATATAAAATAATAAAAACACCCCTCATGTGCAATGCATGTGACTTTTAATTGGATGGAAACTGTTAGATTTGACGGATGTGGTGCAAATTGGCAGTTTTTGACAAGTTGAGGAGGTAAAATTTTGCAATTACAAGTTCGGGATGCGAATTGACAATTTGAGCCAAGTTCAGGGTGCATTTTGGCTATTATGCCAAATTTAATTTGACTCTGATTGCCAAAGACGTCAGTGTTCAGACATTTGGCTTTTTAGTTGCATGTGTGCATCAATAAATATTCGGATGATGTTAGAGATAAGTGTATCACAAGTGGTACCAAATTCTTGATAATGTCATAGCTTTTTTATATGTGTATGTGCATTCATTAAAATGTTGTTAAAAAATTGAACAAACATTTGGGACATACAGTACTGGTATTTAGTTTAATTACCAGAACATGAATGGTTGATTGCTAAGCTGTGTAGGCTTAAATACAGTAACGATATATTGACCCTAAATGATTGATAGTGAAACTTGTTTATTTTCATCTACTTATTAGTTATTTTATTTTTTGCTAGTATGTTAGGATTCATTTAATATTGCACCCATCTTAGGATTGAAATATTACCTTTATCATTTTATACTTTATCTATGTATTGGTGTTTAGTTATTTAATACACTGAGATTATGAATTATGCTCTGGAATTAAAGATAAATCTTGGCATAACAATATATCTCTTATGATGTATTGATTCACTAGTTTATTTATAATCTCTATTGTAGATCTATTTCCTTCAATGATGCCATATGTCTTAATCATTTATTAAGTTAAGTAGTCTGTTGTGCATTATGTGGCATCCGAAATTTATAGAAAGCTTGTTGTTTCTCATTACTTTACTATTCCAGAAGATGTGGTTGTTCAGGTAAAACTACTTGTATTGATGCATCATGAATTGACTTATGCTTACATTAGTACCTTGACATAATTAAGTGTTTGAGGTTAAGTTTCTTGAAGAAAGCCTTCTGAACTTAGTCACTAGCAGGCTATAGGAAACTAAAGCATGCTTGTGATTATCTGCCTATTACCAAATATCTCATTCATGTTTATACTCATAAATGGTTATTCATGAGAATAGCCGAATATGTTGTGAATATGTGATGCATTTGTATGAGTATATTATGTTTAAGTACTATCTGGTAATTTATATGTTTTCAGTTAATCAGTCATTTGGAAATTTTTCATGTGACTTTTGTCATTTGAATGAAATTAGTTTTCAACATAAAGTTGCTGCACAGGTAAAATTATGTACATATGCAGACCTGATGCTGATATACTCAGTAGGATAATGCAGCTCTTCATCTAATTGAAAAATAATTTTGGATCAAGCATGTTATACAAATCGATTACTGTATATAAATTAAACATGCACAAAATCATACTTGGGGTAGTTTCATATGATTTTACTGGCCGTATTTGTGATTATAGAAAATCAATGATTTTCTACTTCATTATACTTTCTATGTTTCAATGCAGTTTAGTGAAATTAACAGGACTTCGGAAAACAGATGATGTTCTTGAACTCTTGTGCACACTTAAGAGAACTCTCTACAAATGCAAGTTAATTTTGCATGATATCTAGTTCAGTGGGAGATTGTAAGACTTTAAGGAACTATATATTAGCATTTGATGTAAGCTGATATTGTGAAGAGTTTTAGAGTTCATGTATAACATCAGTGTATTGATTAAAACTTGTAATCGATATTAGTTTTATTAATGCAATCTGTTTTGAATTTTGAATTCAAATGTGTATGATTATTGAGTGTAATCTATCAGATAAAGACAAATAAGTTACAAGACAGTTTCCTTGATGGAAGGAACTGCCTTAACTGTCTTTTGATATAAAGTGAGTTACCTTCATTGATCCCTGCTAGAGCACCACACCTCAGTTCAATTGTCCCATCAACAAAATGAAATTAAGGGTGAATCTAGGAGAAGAACAATGGAAGGAGACAGTTTATCTATTTTGTATTTCTACACAATCTTCATAGTCAATTCAGTTTCTATTACTTAGTGTTATATATGTATCGATCCTAGATTTGTCACAGTTGATTTAGTTTGTGATTATGCATCTTATTCAGTTTGTTTCTAACATAAAACTCAACTGAGCTAACAATTCCATTGTTCCATCATGAATAATTCAACTGAGCTAAGATTTCATCTCATTCCCAAACTGCAATCTTCGCACCATGGAGAAAGCTTCTTTTTTTCTTTTGTGTGAATGAATTCATTTGCATGCAGAATAATAATACACCTGATCAATTCAAAGCAACCACTGCGATTATCAGCCGAGGAGTTTAAAGTAGCTAAACATTCTGGTGCTTCCTAAACAAGCATATGCTGAAACATCTTGACAAATGCACAATATGCTGCATTACATGACTAGTGACTACATTGCTGAGGTGACACAACAACATAAGCTTTCAAAGCACACCTGTGATTGAACTGAGATTAACTCTGCGGGGGCTGCACAGAGCATGTGATGTTTAGTTCCTCCAACATTGTCATCAGTCGTATGACAAGCTCACTTCTCGCCTAGTTTTTTCCGCAAATTGTTTTTCACCAAATTCTTGCGATTTAAAAATGTAGTTGAAATGAAGTGCCATCTTTAACATGTTCCCATTTTCGATATCAATCACCGCAACGTCATGGTTTGGATGCAAATCCTGTGATTTCGTCTCAATATAACTGAGCAAGGATACAAATGAAAATTGCTAAACAAACAGGAGCAGAACAAATTGTACTAATGTGCAGTGCAGAATAATTCACCATCCTGAAGTCATTTACAGATTAGTGGCATTACTTGACAAGAAATTATCAGCATATATGAGTTCATAGTTTATGGCCACACACCACACATAAGTAAATAAATTCAATTATCTCACCATCCAATTTTCCGTTTCAGGATGTCAATCTTCTCCTCTGGTGCAAAAGCAATTGAGAACTCCACAACATCTCCTGTATCTGAATTGTCCTTACAATTGCTGATGGGTAATGTGGATAAAACTGAATTTGGGTAGTATACCTTGCCATTATTGAGTTTTGAGAAGACTGTCGTTAAGATATTCATCTCCTCAACAATTAACTGTCAGTCACCAGGAATATTAGATATTAGAAATTGGATCATAGTAAACCCAGTACAATATCATAATTCTGTAAGTTACCGGAACGCCATCAACAAGACAGCGATCACCAACATGAAATGGACGCATCACAAAAACAAACACGATAGCTTCAAATATATTCTTGCAAGTATTTCCAAAGATAAAAGCTGCCAACACGAGCTGCGAAGAGAGGAAGACGTACTAGTACTTTCATCATTGCTATTTCCACCAAAAGAAGCCACACTACAATGCTAATCACAATCAGGATGCTAGTCACAAGTTTATCCAATTGCTTTACAGCTTTTTTGGTGTCAGTTAAACTGTGAATTAATCCTTTGCGAGCATTGTGAAGACCTACATAATCAGAAGGTAAAATATGTAACACCATTTTTTTGTCAAAAACGACAAAATAGTAACCACCAACGACTCATTTGTGCTACCAACTGAACTGGTACACGATCAAGGCTAGTCGCCGTTACTTCTTCGTGATGACCAAGAATGTAAACAAAAATAGACTCAACTGCTAAAATATGGTTTTGTAATCATGATTTCGTGGTGTGTGTGTGTATATATATATATATATATATATATATATATATATATATATATATATATGCATCTACGTACGAACTCCATAACTACGTCTACGTACGAACTCCATAACTACGTCTACGTACGGATCCAATGCATGCTATTTACATGGAACTGGTAGGTAAATGGTAATGATACATAAATAACGGGCTTACCATCCAATCTGTTAGAGCTCTTCTGTTAATTATTCCTAATTCTGCTACGTCAATCAGCATAAATGCAACTTCCGCCTCTTCCTGAATCATGAACCTCATGAGGTCCTCCTACTCAATGTCCCTACTCAAATGCGGGTAAAGTATATGACAAAGGATCATACATCTGTATATATGAAACGATAACCAGAGTATCATCACATAATTAAGGTAGCATTTCTCACGTGTAACCAGGCTTAGCAACATTACGGAAAAGGTAGTAGGCAGCATCAGTTGCTTCCATCTCACTCGCGATCTCCTTCTGTTCACCCTCTTCATCATCCAACCCATACGAGAAGGTGGACAGCCCGGCAGAACTAGAAACTGCATCTACCAGTACCTCAATTGTCCTAGCTGAAACCTCTTCTAGCTTCATATTCAGAAGCGTTCCCATATCAATGCCATCTTTCTCCTCTCCAGCTTTAGCCTTCTTTGGCGTCCCGGATAGATCACCAAGCTCCATCAGCGGAGGCCCTGAGAGTGTTTGAATAACATACTGATGGAAGATGGATTCTCGATTTCTATTAAAGAAGGTGTGCAGATAAAACCTAAGTGCTAATTAAGATCTTAAGTGACAGAGTTTTTAGCGACCACAAGAATGCTGCAATCAGAACCGAAACCAGACTCCGCCTAACAAAATGGAAAATCTTCTTGGGGGAATTCTCTGATCGTTCAATCCCATGATCAAACAACAACAGCCATGTGAGAAGAAGCATACCCAACCACATGAAAACCTGAACACTCTGCTTCATTCCATGAAACAAAATACAACATCTTCTTCCTAAGCCATAAGTTACTCTTACTTGCATAAACTATGAATTGCATAACCAAGTTTGCAACCAACATACCACTGAATATCACCATAACCAGCACTCACCATTTCCAAAACTCCACGCCCCAAACTGTTAGCTGGTCTAGTTTATGTACAGTAAAACTCGCCACTAAAACACCTAGAATGCATAGGAAAACAATCCACTCGATGTACCTATTATTAACATCCCACATAGTAATCCCCCCAATGTAACTCTCTTCATCCTCCCCCACCTGTTTAGCTCTGCTCGGAGACCCGAGCACTGGAGTCCTCCGAGAACTGGTGACGAAGGCAGAGACAAATCTAGACTTGGGTTTGGAGAAAAAGTTTAATTCACAAACAGTGCCTCAACTTTTGTGACCCGGTCAAGTTGATACCCAAACTCTAAAAACTATCAATGTGATCCCAAAACTCGTATTTCTTTATCAATGTCATACCTTCGTTAAGTTTTTGTTAACTATTAGGGGTAAAACTGACTTTTTTTTTTTTTTACTAAAACTTAATTACTTACCAATTCTAAGAACTAGCCGTCAACATGCCAATTTTTTCACCTAACGACCTCTTGTCTAAGTGGTTACTATTCTGGCGGAATCACTGAGCTGTCTTAGTATGGATAGTATCTTAAGTTCTAGTAAAGCAAATAATCAAACAGTTTATACATTCTTAAAACTAAATTTTAAAACTAAATTTTTTTTTACGGATATGGGGGACACCAAATAAAAATTATTTATTCAGACATAAATACAGATACATACCCCAAAGCCTCACTCTTGGGCTCATAATTGAAATTAAAATACAAACTTACTTGAAATTATAAGCACACCACACCAGATGACTAGTAGGATACAATACCTTCAGACACACTCTCACTTACTCACTTTTTATTTTACTATTCTAACAACACTCACAACTGACTCACAAGAACTATTCTAGAAAGATTTCTGAGACTTCAATATCATATGTGCTCTCCTTGCTTTCTCCTCGAATTCTTTCTCTTGAGGACTCCCTTCTCCTTTTATAGGGGCCGGACTCCAAAATTCAATTGAATTCTCTTTTGAACCTAGAGACAGGAATAATCTTATTGCTGATAAGATTTTAACCTATTCCTCTTTTGAAAGCCTATCTATTTCTGTCGGAAACCACTTATTTCTTATCTCACCTAAAGTTGCTTGTCGATATGCATCGGCAACCACTTATTTGCTTATCTCACATAAAGTTGTTTGTCACTATGCGTCGGCAACCACTCAGCAATCCATCTTGTTGATAAGGTTGTGCAATTCCTCATCACAAAAAGAGTAACCTGGGTCTGAGTATCCACCTTTATCCTCAGATTCCATATCTGAATCATAAGAAATTTTGTACTTTTGCTCATTTTCCAATTTCTCTATCTAAGTGGTGTTGGCCAAAGTCCCATCTATCTCTCGCCTTTCTAAGACCCTGTAAAAATCACAATTTTCTAGAGGGGGATGGTTATAGCTAGTAACCATTATTTTTTCTCCACTGGCAAGAAGAGTGGCCGAACAATCTTATTGAACCAATTTCTGTATATTGGTTATCGCCATTGGTTTCATCCAATGAATGCTTTGGTTTGGCGTTCCATTACTTGATGCTGGAGTATTTCTATCTGTACGACCTTGAATTATTCTGACATAATAATATGGAGCGATATAGCTCACTCATCCTTCTTCAGTCGTCCATTCCGGAGAGTTGAAATGAACTTCAACCTTAGAATGCATTCATCCAGTCTAACATTCTTAACAGCTTCATAAATTATCTCTGGGAGGCCTTTCAAGTCCTTATTAGTTTTTGTCCAAAGGTTATGAACAAAACCATTTTCTACTAACCAAAACTTGTGTTTCTGAGGATGCTCTGCTTGAACATCAACAAGATATCTTCCATAGTATGGACCTGCTGTGACTGATAAAGTTGACTTGAGCGCTTTCCTATTCCCAAAATCTCTAAGAGATTATGAAAACGGAACCATTCAGACTCTGACAAGGCTATTATAGGGATTTTTGCACTTTCAGGATTATCAAGATATGGTATCTTATGGCTGTTCTCAGTGATTTGTTTCTTTTCTTCTTGATTGTAACTGTAGAATTCCTCGGTTAATGCTTCAAGAGCTTGGAGCACAAGTGCTTGATTTTTCTCACGAGAGGCGGTCAGGATGTTATCTAAAATAACATTTTGGTTAAATTGTAAAATTCTGCTTGTCTTGAACACTGATTTTTCATAAATTCTCATCGGATGATTGAAAATTTTCTTAATTCCGGTTACGACCGGTTGTTTACCCTCGAGGGTTACTAACCTATCATGTATTGATTTTGCTTTTCCGTCTGCTATTTGAGGGGTTCTTGCTGATTTTCTTTGAAATCGATTACCCATGAATGTAGTTCTAGCTAGGATGCTGTAAAAACTCATTTAAGAGTTCTCTTTCTTCTTCTGAATTAACTGACTGAGTTTCATCTTGTGAAGAAGTCTTGGATTTATCATCTTGATAGTTTCTCCAACCTGTTGGATCTGGCTGAACCCTTTCTGAGACCCTACTTGATTCTGCAGGGGCATATGATACTATGAATTGGTAACCTGGTCCATCGTGTAGAGGTCCTACAATTTTGTCTCCACTTTTGTATCTTTCCCACACAGTTTTTTCTTCTGTTTTCGATCCTTTTTCTTCAGGCATTGGTCTTCTTATTCCTTCAGTTCTTCCTTCAGGCTCCGGTTCTGGCCTTCTGCTTCTTGGATTACGACCTTCACATTTCTCTTGTAAGAACGTCAGGCAGATAATTCTTGTCTCCTGCAACCATTTCAACATCATATTCATATTGAGTTAAAAACATCTGCCATCTAAGAATTCTTCCTCTATCAGCTGCATATGTTAATTTATAGTTTTTGAAGTTTTTACTCTTTTGTTATCAGTTCTAACCAAAAACTTATTTCCTAAAAAAGCTTCTGCACCCTTAATGGATTTTATCAGGGCTAGTAATTCTTTATCTCCTGTGGAGTAATTTAATTCTGCAGGATTGAATTTTCCTGACAAGAATTTACATATCTTTTCCTGATTTGTATCTGGCGTGACCGCCAAAACTACTCCTGCCCAGTAATAATCGTTTGCATCAGTCTGCAAAATGATCAAATCTCCTTCTTCTGGTAACTGTAAAGGAGGGAGATGCTTTGTGAGTTCTTTAATTTTCTTAACGGTGTTGCTATCATCCGTTGTAAAAGACCATTTCCTTTTTGAGCTTGTCTTTGGAGAGAGAAGAGTAGTGAGTCCACTCACTTGAGGAATAAAATCTCTCACAAAGTTAACAATTCCCAAAAATCTCTGAAGATATTTTGCATCTGAGATATTGTCAGGAAACTGGCTAATTTTCTTCACAATATGTTCTTAAAGACAAATTTCTCCATCTTTGACATGTATGCCAAAAAAATCTATTTCTCTTTTTATGAGGTGAATCTTTTTTTGTCCAAGGATGATCCCCTTCTGGACCATAAGCTTGCAAATTGCTCGAGATGTCTCGGATGTTCATTCATAGTTTTAGAGAAGACGAGAATGTCATCAATGTAAACTATGCAGAAGTCTGAGTATGGCTTAAAAATGTTATCCATCTTTCTTTGAAAGATAGACGGTGCTAGTTTAAGTCCAAATGACATTACCAACCATTCGTAGTGTCCTTAGGGAGTTCCAAAGACTGTCAAGGCAATGAAATCATTGTGCATCCTAACTTGCCAGAAGCCTGACTTCGCATCAAACTTTGAGAAGATTCTGGCTCTTTTTAGTCTGTTTATGAGGACTCTTACCTGTGCAATTGGATAGCCATCTTTGACTGTTTTCTTATTGACATCTCTGTAATCTATTACCATTCTTGCTTTTCCTCTCAATTGCTCTGCATGGTTTCTAACCAAGAATGCTGAAGCGTGATGAGGGCTATCTAAGGGTCTAACTAGTTTCTTTTCAAGCAACTCTTGAATCTGACTTTCCATCTCTTTCCTATCTTCATCCTTGTAATGAGGAATGGTTTTGACATGGCATATTGCATTCGCATCATGCATTTTTAGTTAACAATATACCGGGTCTCTTTCCCAGTATAGTTGGGGATCCTAGCTGATGATAGGTTTCAGTAGTTTTTCTATCTCAACAAGAGTTGAAACTTTCTTTTGTTCTATCTTGTTAGCATATACTTTTAGATTGTGCTCTTGGATGAAATCCTCTTCACCATATGAGTTTTCTGAATCTTGAGGTTCTATCTCTGATTCTGAGTCTGTTGAACTTATTGCTTCATTTGGTATGATTTCTTGGTACTCCTTCAATGCCATTACTGGTTGCAAAACCGGTTTAAAATGTGGTTTAGCATCACCACGCTTTGTTGGCAACTTTTGATATTGTTCTGTGAATCATTTACTAGCATTGCTAACAGCATCAAGTAGTCTAGATTCCCAGTAGAACTTGTCGTTCTTTTCAAACCCGATCATTTCGAAGGTTTGCACTATCTTTTGCTGAAGTAGGAAGTCATTTCCTATTAGCATATCAGCACCTTGAGCTTCACTTTGCCAGATTCTTTAGAAGACAAAGATTCCTTCTCCCAATGAAATTCTGACATTTCTAGCAAAATGATTCATAAGGATTTCTTTATCTCCCATCCCAATCCCAGTAACATTTTTCTCCGACTTTTCCCAATATTCTTCAGGAATAGCGTATCTTTTGGCTAAACTGTATCCTGAACCAGTATCTACAAATGCATGTAGATGATACTTTTTATACTTGGGAGATTTCAGACCCACCGTAATGTAATTGCTGTATACACTCGTCTGAATTTGTTTTACTGGTTGGGTTGTATTCTCAGTAATTTCTCTGAAAGGATTAAAACTCCTTTCATTATTCTGAGGAGAATCATTTTCTGATTCCTCTACTGTTTTCTGGCTCAATGAAGTTACTAACTTCATTTTCTTGAGGTCATCTTTGAGGTTTTGCTTCTAGTTTTGATCATGGAATATCTCATATTCTTGATCTACCAATGTATGTGCATCATTTTCTTTTGTTTTTGATAAGTTTCTCTTGTTTCTTCACAATACATCAGTACTGTATTACTATCGTAGCAGTTACAATAGTCACAGGTGAAGGTTCCTGTCTTTGGTTGAAACACATTGACACTATCAGTTTCTTCTAGTTTCCAATTTTAGATTTTTAATATGAATATAGGACGATATTCATATTCTTCTTCAGAATTATCTGAAGTGTTATCTGTATCGCTTTCTAATGAATACTCAAGAGAATATATTGATTCATTCTCGTCACCAAAATAGGCTACTTCGAAACCTTTTAGGTTTGCGTATTGTATAGTTTCATCATATTCTGCTATGAGAGCTTTAGAAGATCTTTTTTCTTTTTTTTATGACATTCATTCGCATAATGTTCTTCTGCTTTATAAAGCCAACATCTACAAGGCTTTGTTTCTCTCGAAGAATTTTGTCATCGTAGTTTTTTCTTAAAACATCTCCTAGAAAGAGATGTTTTTTCTTTGTTTTTTTCCAAAGCTTTTTCTGCATTTATACTTCTTTTTAGAAGTAAAATTGTGGTAGTTATTTTTCCTGTTTCTGAACTTGCTCTTGTTCTTCCGATCAGTGTAGAGATGGCATCCCAACTGCGTCGGAGTATCCAATATTTTTGGACATATATTCTCAACTCCTCTGAGTTGTTTTTTTACAGTTCTTGATTTTTGATTTTCTGTGCATTGCTTTCTTAAGAGATCTCTCACTCTTTCTGCTATTCCTCCAACAGTAAAATACTGGAGAGGATTTTCTTCAAGAGACTGTGCTATTGCATTATTCCAGGGTTCTGGTAACTTTATGTAGTATGTTCTGACGAGATCATCAATTTCTAAATCTCCGATCGCGCAGAAATAATTCTGGAATTCGTTTGTATATTCTTCAAAGTATCTCATGTTGCAGAAACTTAGTTTTTGAATATTTTCTGTAGCTCGTTCTTTAGACTGCTCACAATGCCCTGTTATATCTCCACAAATTTGTGCATATATGGGAATAGCAAAATTCAACGAATTATTAGTCTGAACTACTTGGCTGTCCAATCAGTCCATTTAGAGCTTCTCTTAAAGGAACTGTACCATTTCTGGACTATTCCGGTTAAGGTCGACTCATAGTATGCATGAGCATCCTCATAGGCATATTTGGATAGAATTAACGCTTGGGTTAACTTCAAGCTTGCAACCCAGTCGTCTATAACTTTTATTTTGTCTCTTACTCTATGTAGGTCTAGATAGACACCTCTTTCGAAGACTTCTTGTCCCCATTTTGGTTTTGTAGGAATGTACTTCTGAGAGCTCTGCTATCCACTCCTCCATGTAGGTGCTGGCCCTTTAGGAAGTTTGATCTTTTCTTCTCTAATTATCTTGGTATGATTATTTGTAATATTTTGGATAATAGTATGCCCTTCTTGGGGTACCGATTGACCATTACTTGTTTCTGCATCCATGAACGATGCACCTGATTCTTCTTTGGTAGCCTGATACAGTAATATTTTTCTTTTATTTATTCCAATTTGGACTAAAGAAATTTTTTTATGATTTCTTCTAATCCTTCTATAGAATCAAAAGTCTCTGCTTGTGCATATAGCTCTTTTAATCCTTCTACCGTAAGCATTCTTATAGGCCTTTTTTAGTCTTCTTCTTCAAAAGACTCATCAGGAACTGCTCCTGAAGTGCTTGCTTGCTCAGAATTAGCAAATGAATGCCTATAAAACTGAAGACTTATTTTTCCTCCCATGTCTTCATAGATAGATGCATTCGAGCTTTGTATTTGTCTTTCAGGAGGTGCTAAATTTCATTCCCTTGGGAACGTTACTTCATGCCATTTGGTGACATGTTTTTGCTGAGAATTATTTTTCGGATTGGTGAGGACAGATGTAGTGATGCCAGGGCTATTTAGGAACCTAGTGTTTGGTGTTACTTTAGAACTTATTAACTTGTAATAAATTCTATAATCAACAGCTAGTTCCATCATGCATTTCTTCATGGAAATCCCATCTGTTTTGATTCTCAATCTCAAACAGTGGCCTGCGTCACTCAGATGAGTGGTGAAGTTTAGGAAGATATTAAAATACGCAACCTGGTTGCATAGTGAGGCTTCAATTGTCTCTAACAGACTCTTCTTGAAATCTGTTATTCTGTCATCTTGTAAGATACACAGGACCGAACAATCTTTCCCATCTCTTGCTAAGAGTTTTATTGACACTTAAACTGCACCAATATGCATGTAGGAATATTTTTTATGGAAAGCTTCACTCACTTATTTTGAAGTGATTAATTTGATATTTGTTTCGCCACCGGTTGCTGGGATTGTTAATTCTAATATCTTGAATCTATATATGAGAATCCAGGATAAAATATCATTTCTTGTAGATCTCATTGAATCTAAATCTAGGTGCGGATGCTTCTCTCACACTAGATTCAATTTCATTATACTCAAATTCTTAAGCATTTTTGAGCTGTACAGGTACAACATGTTTCTTACTGAGTATTCTACTCAGCATTTTTATATCCCTTTTGGGAGTTCTGGGTGCTTTCCATTCGAGTAATTTAGGTTCACTAAATTTGAACTCGCTTTCTACATTTAGTGAAGGTATGATAATCTTACTAGCTACGTTCTGTGCTAGTGTTTCTTCGTTGATTATTTCAACGTTAGTGTTTTCTTTCATTTTATCTACACTCTTTTGTAGATATGAAATTCTTGATTTTATCTCTTGAAATTGTTCTTCTATGTCTTTTCCTATCTCCTGAAGATAGGTATTGCTGTAATTTTGCTGATGTATTATTGTTTCTACATTTTTAGCAAGTTTTTCTATAGGAAGATAAAGACTTAAAGCTTTTACTTCTTCTTGTTTTACCTTTAGCTCTACTCTTTGCTTCATCCTATCCTGGATATAAGAGTTTCTAAAAGTTTTCTCAAGTTTTCTTGAGTTTCTCTTAAATCTGTTGCTTGCTAATGAATATTATTAGCAAGATTCTTTATTCCTACTAATTTCTTTTCAATATCTAAAAGATATTGTTTTTCTTTAAGGTAGTCTAGTTTGACTTCAATCCTCGATAACTTTGCTTGTATTTCTCCGAGTTGATTAATCCTAAGATTAAATCTCTCGAGTTGTTCTGTTACTTTCTCAGAAGTTTTATCTCTAGATAAATGATCTAGAAGTTCAACTATGCTTGGTCTGGAAGCATCAAGTTCTTCTACTCCTATCTCTTTCTGGAGATGAATATGCTCGTCGTATAGAGTGTTTAAAACTCTGCAAGCGTATTCAATGGAGTATTGATTTTCTTAGATGTGTCTTGTGTGAAAACACAATTTCCATTTGTCATTTTCTTTCTCAATGCAAAAGGATTGATAATTCGTGAGTTTTGACTATCTTTTGTTAGCCAAGAGAAGCCAACTTCGTGGCATAAGCCTTTTCTTTTACCTGTTTTTGAGCAAAACAGGCTCTGATACCAACTCAGGCGGATCTAACCTCTGCTCAAAAGGTCAAGTGGTTTTTGTTGCCAGTGATATTGTTGGTGGCATATATGGTACACCGCCAAGCATGTTCGGCGACCTCGTGGGCCGTGAAACCGGCGTCATGGGTCCTAGTTCCGGCATCCGGCGGGTAGACCACAACCCCGGCTACGTTCCCAATGTCAGAGATCACCGGTGCCGCACCCGGAGGGCGTGCCACCGGGCTCCCGAAGTAGCTTCGTGGGTAGGGAAATGTATAGTAGTGTGGGTTTGTGTCCCACATTGGAGAAGTTGTAAAGGAGGAAGCCTTCATTCTCTATAAATAGGAGGCTTCCCCCTTAGTGTTAAGGACTTTGACCTTTGATCTCTTTGATCTTGGTTCCAGGGCATTCCACCCTTGTACCACCGATGGCTTATTAGCCGGCTATAGTGAATTCCAAGTGGACGTAGCCGTGCCCTCCGATGGCACGGTGAACCACTATATGTCTTGGTGTTCATGTTCTATCTTTATTATTCTGTATCTACTAGACCCCCGGGTTTAGGTAGAAACAATTGGCGCCGTCTGTGGGAATCAGTTCAAAAAGTTGTGTGCTCTGCCAGCGAGCAGAGATCGGTTATTTGTGCTCTTATTTATTCCATTGGGAAGGGAAAAAAAAGAAGAAGAAGAAAAAAAAAAGTGGAGAGAAGAAGCCCTGCTGCAGCCCAGTTCCAAGTGGAGAGTCCCCGGCCCGATTGGCAGCCCAGTCCGGTCAACAGGACCAGGCCTGCCCGGTCAACCCAGCGTGGTCCTTTGCGCGAGGCTCCGGTGCGGCATAGTCCGATGGCGCCAATTATTTCTCCCGGCCAGCGCCTCCCGGTGCAGCAGGTTTGACCGGCCAGCGTCCCCGAGCGTCACCACCTCTCCCGAGCACCCCTCCGGTGCAGCAGCCTCCAGCCGGACAGCAGGTCCGGTGCAGCAAGTCCAGCCCGGCTTCGTCCTCCGGTGCAGCAGCTCCGGTGCGGTTCGTCGGCTCCGGTGCAGCTCGTCCTCGGTGCAGCATCGCCGGCCCGGCATGCAGTATCCGGTCCGGTTCCGTAGCAGCTCGTCTCCGGGCGTGGATCGAACCCCGGACGAGGGAGTGAGCCACCGGTCGAGGAGGGTGCCGGTCGAGCGGTGGTGCCGGCCAGGAGAGTCCCCGGACGAGGAGAGAGTCCGGCCGAGATGGAGAGCACCGGACGAGAGTCCCCGGCCGGGAGAGGGAGGAAACTCCGGATGGGTGGAGGTGCCGAGCGGGAGAGAGGCACGCCGGCCGAGTAGAGGTGCCGGCCGAGCGGGGATGCCGGCCGAGAGAGTCCCCGAGCGGGAGAGAGTCCGGTCGAGAAGAGGCAGAGAAGCAGAGCAGCAGGAAGAGAAAAGGCGGGAAGAGGGAAATTCAAAAAAAAATATGTATATATGGCCCGGTCAGCCGATCCCCATCTGGAGCCGGGTCCGGGTCTTCAGCAGTAATCCGGGTCTTCAACAGCAATCCGGATCTGGGCAGCTTCCAGCAACCCTGGGCCATTCCAACTGCTCAGTTTTCAACAGCGTGGACACCCAGAAATCTTCTCTGGGCACCCACTGCTCCAAACAGCAAATCAACCTGCAGCAGCTTCCAGCAAAGCTAAGTTCTTTAATTCTTATAATTATATTTACTCCACCTTTATGCGAGTACTGTGCTATATATTTGGCAAGCATGTGAATTGTTTTTCCCGCATGATAATGAATGTGCATGATTACCTACTACATCGATAATTGTTAGCTTTGTGGTGCATTGCATATACTCTTTCATGTGTGGCTGGCCGGGATCTTTTCCTCCGGGAAACAGTAAGCCAGTAACAACGGCTGAGGCATTCTAACTGGGGGACTCGTCTCGAAATGGCATGATGTCCGGACACCGGTCGAGGTCTGCCCGCCCGGTACCATGGGCATCCCGACGGCTAAGCCAACACTAAAGAAAGACTTTGCATGACATCTTCAAGCTACACATGCCTTCATTTTATACGTGATCATGATTTATGTGTTCTATTGATATTTGTGTACATATCATTGGTAACCCCGGGCAGTATTCGTATCACCGAGCGGTAACGAGTAGCTACCTGGTGCTTGATTCATATATGTGGCTTAAATTCTGATCACTTGTTTATTTCTATTTTTGTTTTATTAGGTACATATCATCCAGAGGCAAAAGGCGATCACCTCGAGAAGAGCCCAATCTTACTTAGGGAATTGGGGGGACTGGGGGTAGTAGGGGTGACTCGGTCACCACCTATGCTTGGAGGCGCAAGACAGATCAAGTCCCCAAGTAAGATTGCGCTCTTACTCGGGAACTTGGGGGACTTGTTTGTGGCATATATGGTACACCGCCAAGCATGTTCGGCGACCTCGTGGGCCGTGCAACCGGCGTCATGGGTCCTAGTTCCGGCATCCGGCGGGTAGACCACAACCCCGGCTACGTTCCCAATGTCAGAGATCACCGGTGCCGCACCCGGAGGGCGTGCCACCGGGCTCCCGAAGTAGCTTCGTGGGTAGGGAAATGTGTAGTAGTGTGGGTTTGTGTCCCACATTGGAGAAGTTGTAAAGGAGGAAGCCTTCCTTCTCTATAAATAGGAGGCTTCCCCCTTAGTGTTAAGGACTTTGACCTTTGATCTCTTTGATCTTGGTTCCAGGGCATTCCACCCTTGTACCACCGATGGCTTATTAGCCGGCTATAGTGAATTCCAAGTGGACGTAGCCGTGCCCTCCGATGGCACGGTGAACCACTATATGTCTTGGTGTTCATGTTCTATCTTTATTATTCTGTATCTAATAGACCCCCGGGTTTAGGCAGAAACAGATATATTTGTTTAAGTTCTGCAATTTGTGCTTCTAGAATGTAGATAGCTTTTGTGAATCCAAAGATCAAATCCCAATAATCTCGCCTATTTCTGCTAAGGTTATCCCTAAGGTTTATTAACCTTTTCAATTTTTCTCGCTTTTCTTTTAATTCTTCTTTGGTTTTCTTGATATTTGATAAATAATTTAATCGCTGAGAAGAAATAATTAATGATAAAATTAACTGTTTACCTTCGAGTATAGAAGATAGATTATATATCTGTATTATACTAAATAAACAAATTCATGGGCCCACCACGCTTCGTCGAAATAAAGAAAATTTGAAAGATAGCTTTAGAAAAAAAATAATAATAAGGGTGTTCTGGTCTTTTGACAATATTAACAGAAGATTCTAACGGAATATCTTGTATTCTTAACAGTAGATACTTTCTTGATATTAAAACAAGAGTTCAGGTATCACCTTGATCAATTTCAAAAGTCAGGTATCATATTGTTCGGTGCACAGGAGTTCGAGCACTAATGGTGCATTTTTCCCTTGGAGAAAACTGACCTATTGAGTGTATATTCTTTCAGGAGTGGGTCTTGGTTTTTCAGGTGAAGCAGAGTTGTTTGCTTCATGGATCTCCTCCCTGCTAATTTCCAATACAAATTGACTCTGCGACATGCTTACTTTGTTTCCTATTAAAAAAGTTCCTATAACTGAAAGGGTATCACTGCATACACTAAGAGACCTTGCCCCAGAAAACAAAACTAGGACATAAACCACAAGTTATGTCCTATGCTTAGTGTGCTCAGCTGAAATAGGTGGACATTCTAGCTACTCTCAAAGTGACTGAGAAATGAGGATCAAAACAAAAGAAGTAACAGTGGAGGGATACCACTAGGTCCCCACCAACCTTTACAGAAGCAAGTTGGATGTATAATGTATGGTATTCACCGCAACGAACCCCCACCACCACCACCATAGATATTGACGTCTCAAATACTTTATTTTTTTAACAAACTACCAAAAAGTGCATAACAATAATTTATTTAACAAATAGATCATATACATATTGAATTGAACAAATTAAGACAAAAATTTACAAATCAGTACTATGTGCATGACAAGCTGCCATATGTTATCAACCAATTTACTCTTTTGCCCTTAATATTTACAAGCATGCATTTAGTCTAAGTTGCTGCTATTATCTATTGCAAAGCTAGTTGCTATTGTCTATTGTAAAGCTAACTGCTACTGTTGATCGTGAATGTAGCTGCTACTGCCGACTATATAGCTACTACTATCGATTGGAAAGTCGTTGCTACTGTTGACTAGGAAACTTCTACTACTACTGACTATATAGCTGCTACTGTCGATTGGGAAGTCGTTGCTACTGTTGACTGGGAAGCTTCTGCTGCTGCTGATTGGGAAGACGCTGCTACTATTGACTAGGAAGTTACTGCTACTGTCGTTTTGGAAGTGGCATGACTGCTACTAGCGACTACGACTGAGAAGTTGTTGATACTATTGTTTCCATCCCTGCTACTGCTATTACTTATATATGTGTTTAGTCACCTCCTTACAACCTTACCAATCATAAGGCTGCTACTGTGGATAGAGAAGCTAACTGCTACTGTGGATAGAGAAACTAACTGCTACTGTGGATAGAAAAACTAGTTACTACTGTCGATAGAGAAACTAAATACTACTGTCGATAGATAACCTAGATGCTACTGTCGCCCGTGAAGTTAGATGTCGTTGCCGGCCTTAAAAATTACTGCTACTGTCAACCCTGAGGCAAGCTGCTACTGTCAACCCTACTAACCTGCTACTGTGGCTCGTGGTGGTTGAAATTCGAAATTTCAAAGTTTCTCAAAATATATGCAACACTGTACTCACATGAAAGCCCATGAGATAAAGAACAATTTTGTAGTTTGAATCTTCTCCAAATTATTAACGGTTTGGCCGGAAAACTTGAAATTGCCGGAAATAACTTAAAAATGAGGAGAGATAAACTTGTCAGTTAGTAGAGTGGTAAAATATTAATTTTGGCGAAATCAATGACATTTTTGGCATTTCAGCCTCTATTATTCAATCAGTTTTTGATCCACTCCATTTTGAGCCAGAGGTCCTTTTTTGTTTAAAAATTATTAGAAGTGAGTTATTTATGTTTGTAAATTTGGTTGAGTACTACTGTGTAATTTACTATTTTTTTTTTTGTTCTTTCCTTGCAAACACCAACAGAGAGTCAAAGACAGAGCAAAGGGAAATCTATATATTGGTCAAGTCTTACATGGACAATCAAAAAGGAATAATAGACAATCAAAAGATAAACCAATTTAATTTACAGACTAAATGAAAAAAAAAAAAAAAAACCAGATGTATTATATAACCAGGATAAAAGTACAGATTCAATAAAAACAGAAGTTGAACTGTGATGAAACAGAGAGAACATAGTGAATTCAGCTACAGATTTCAGCAACAAAAGTACACGAAAGGAAAAGAAAACTGAGAAACGTAGTCGAATAGCAGTAGTTTATATTTCAGAAGTGGGATTCTCTTACAAAACAAAGACGGAAAAGATGAACGAACAATGGCTCAAT
Organism: Potentilla sterilis; assembly: GCA_963682095.1. Taxonomy (NCBI): domain Eukaryota; kingdom Viridiplantae; phylum Streptophyta; class Magnoliopsida; order Rosales; family Rosaceae; genus Potentilla; species Potentilla sterilis. Next base: position 30,363,202 of record OY821764.1, read on the forward strand.
GAATCAATAGCAACTGGAACAACCATTGATCAATCTCTCTTCTTCATATCCCTCTTATGTTAGTTTTCTGTATTTGCTGGGTCCTCTCTAGGACATCGTGCTACCATTTATGATTGTTGTATCAATGGAGTTGATGTTTATATATCATGATTCCTGGATTAAACTAGGAATTTGCATAGTCCATAGGCAGATATATTTCCTCAAAGATACATAGATGCATAAAACTGAACGACTGTGAACTGTTAGTAGTGACTGAAAACTGCTAGAATAATGTTGCCTATCTCAACAGCAGTTCAACAAATTACAAAATGATGACAACGATCAGAAATAAGTTGACATGTAGCAAATCCAATTGCTTGATGCGGGATGAAAATTGCTTTATACTAGAAACATCATACAAATCAAACAGTTGCTCCACAAATTTATAACAAGAGGATAAGGGGATCATCAACAAGTAATGTTATATCATCAAGATGAGATATTTGTATGCCAACCAAAGGCAGTGCATGAACTTCATGGTTAGTACCTCTATGTAACTGTGCAAATGAGTATGTGTTGAGGTTGTACCCATTAGCCATGGCTGCTCAGTAACAAACTTGAGAACTCCAGAAGAGACTATTATGAAGGACTCTTGCCATCTGCAGTTCTTGACAGAGTAGAGCATAACCTCTTAATCAAGTTCTCACCATGCTGTCATACCCTTTGCGAGTCATTATTGGTTTCACCTTCATTATGTGCTTATATCTCCTCTGCATACCATCTTCTATTCTTTTTCGCAGGCCATCGCCAAGTATATTGACCTCTCCAGCGGAACTCAATACACTGCAAACTAAGTTATAAGTAAACTCTCTAGGTATTGACCCTCCATCAACCAACTCAACAAGAAACTCCCGGGCCTCTGTAACCCTTCCCGCCTCACACAAGGCATGGATAATCGGAGTATATGAACTCGAAGTAGCTACTCCATGATTCATATTCTGCATCCTTCTCAACATATCCACAGCCTTATCAATCTCATTAACAGCAGCATAGTACCTAATAAACGAATCATAAGTAACCCTGTTGGGGGTACAATCCCTCTTCTTCATATCCTCAAACAACTCCAACGCCCTCTCAATCCTATAAGTCTTGCAACAACCATTGATCAAAGCATTGTAAGTGACAACATCCGGAACAAACCCTCTAAAGACCATATTCCGAAACATATGGTTTGCTTCCCACATTCTCCGCCTCGTGGCCTTCCTACACCCGGTCTCCAACCCATATCTACAATAAGAGCTTATCAAAATCGTGTACGTGAACGTATCCGGCGGGCACCTAAACCCCGGCAGCTCCATCTGCTCCAGAAGAAACAGGGCCTTCTTGAAGTTCCCAACTCTGCAAAGTGCATAGATAATAGTGTTGTAAGCATATACATCTGGTTTGCAATGAAACTGCTTCATTCTATAGAAAGCCGCCAACGCTTCGTTAACCAAGCCCTCTTCTCCTAGGCATTTTATCAAACAGGTGATGGACTGTGTCGTAACAAAAGTTTCGCCTCTCTTTGACATGTCTTTGAGAAAATCCCAGAGGGCTTTCAGCCTATTGGCCTTGGCCAAAACGATAGCCATGTCTCTGCAAGTTCGCTCATTGTGTTGGAACCCGAAGTGCGTTTCGACCCAGTAGTAAAAGTCGAGGGCTTGGTCGACTCCTAGGTTGACTTTGTTAAGGTCTCTGTGCGCAGCTGGGCCGAGGAGGAGGATGTCATTGTGGAATTTGTATGTTTCTTGACGGAGATTGCGTTGCTTTAACGGAGCGCGGTGGCGGAAGCCGGCTTGGCGGCCGATGGAGCGAGGGGACTGGAAGAAGAATCTGGGGATGGAGATTAGGACTTGGGAGACTGAGTCGGTAGTCCATGGTTGAGTTGAGGTTGCTGAAACTGAAACTGAAGAGGGGTTTGGGTTAAAAGGTTGGTTTTTTATCATGGCGGTGAGGACTTGGTTCACTAGAGGTATGTAATTGTGGTTCAGAGGTTTTGAGTGGTTCATGGTTTGCATTTTTGGTGAGAGATTAAGGGATGGTGATGCAAAATGAGTTTGTGTGAATTATGAGATTAATTATAAGATGTGGAGTTGGATTGAGGTTGTGTCAGTGGCATTGTTGGAGTTGTTTTCAGAGTGCTGGTTTTTTGGGTTGGGATTTGATGGGAGATTGGAGGGAAGGCAGATGGAGGTGTGTGAAATTTGAACATAGAAGGTTATGAAGATGATGGGGTTGCTTGCAGAGCCAGTCTGGTAAGAAAGAAGTAGTGACAATATTAGAAACAAAAAAGAATAGAAACAGTGAAGATAATAGGAGTTGAAAAACAAAAAAGTGAATTAAGCAGCGGATCATTATTCAGAAAAAATACCCAACCCATAAACATATGTAATTTAAGCACTAACATCAAAGATCAAGCACATAACATATAAACCCTAAACACAGCCTCACCCCTATAAAAACCCTACATAAACACAAATTCTAGCTTATAACAAGCCATAACAACCAAATTCTACAGACCCACACTACAAACACATACAAATTACCCATAAAGAAGAATACCCACAACCCATCAACACATGTTCATCCAAGATCAAGCACATAACATATGAACCCTAAACACCGACTCACCCCACAACCACACACATACAAATTACCCATCAACGTATGCTCATCACAGATCAGGCACATAACATATAAACCCTAAACACAGACTCACCCCACAAATTACCCACCTTCACCCCAATAAAAACTGTCACAACCCGACCTTGGGTTATGACTAATGTGGTGGATTTAATGGAAAATCAGTGCAAAGCATTTTTTTTTATTTATTTAATTTTTAACTCAGGAAACTGAAATAACACTCTTTGTCCAAAGCTATCCGCTTTCACAATTGGAATATACAACTATGATTATAACTATATGTAGTATAGTTGGTGAGCCAAAGAGTTTGATATAATAACATCGTACCTTGTACAAAGTTTGTTAAAAGGAAATCCGTATAACATAAATCTATAATTCTAGATTGTTGGCAAAAGTTTTGATAGTGCCAATTGGAAGTCAAAAAAAAAAAAGAACTGAATCTTAGTTTTGCGTTTAACTCAGTTATTGAAATTGAAAAGGAAAGATATACTAAATCCAGTAAAGTGATAGGAAAGAAATTCCTGTATAAATACAAGAGCAAAGATACATTTCACTTACAAACCAATCCACCATTTTAATAACAAAAACGATAAACCAAGTCAGAGCAGTTAACCTCCTTCTTCACAGTAATATTCTAGCACGTTCAGCCCTTCCAAACAATATAAACTCAGTAAAGCAAACGGAGGCAACAAGCAATCCACAAGCAAGCAAAACTTGATACTGAACTCTATTTCAAGTTAATTCTGGAATATCATAAACACAACCACACTTATTTTCTGAAAACATAGAAAACAGAAGAAAATGAGCTTTACAATGCTCAATAGGTACAGCAAATATTCAATAGAACTATGATTCAAATTTAGAATGCAAAAAGAATAATGTGAAAGAATATCAGTAACTAATGAAAGGAAGTGGTATAAACTTTAAGTGTTACTGCGAGAATCAAATAAAATGAAGTCAGTAACACAACAATTATAGGAACATGACGTAAAGCTCATGCTTATAACAAGACGAACTCAGTGAACAAATCAAGAATAGAAAAGTAAGCTGTATTGAACATTCGACTACAAGATAAATTGCATCGATAATTTATCTGAAATAACAATAAACCCACAGCTATTTAGATTCAAATACTGAGTTTAAATTTCAGAAAGACCCTTTCCTTTCTCTGCTGTAATTCCAGCAACAGTGATTCAAAATCTCCGATCTCAATTCCGAGTAAAATCCATAAAAATCCTTATATCTCCGGTTAGAGCCCATTGCTCGCATTAAGGCCACCGAGCACACCCCGTACAAGCGGATCCTGATCAGGTTTTGGGTCTTTCACCCTAGGGAGACACAATCCCTCCTTAACTAATCCCGGGCCTAACCAATAAAAGCAATGTAAAACCAAAATGGGTCTTTCCATAACATAAAACGTTTCTTTTCGTTTTCTCCAAGTCAAACTGATCAGTCAATAAATTTCAAACGAGAGCCTAAAACGCATTTGTCATACAAGAGTAAAACACTGCCAGGAAGGAACTCTTTTGGAGAAGACTCTTTACTGATCTGTATAAAATTAAATCAATTGAAACATAGCTGAATCTGGATTAGAATAACACAAAAACTAAAGGTAAAGCACTTGAAAATTTAGATTGGTTCAGAAATTCACTAAGCTTTCGTTAATCAATGGATGGATTAGAAACTTTCCAGATTCATAGTAAACACATTAAAGAGAAACATACTAAAATCTCAGGTAAATTTGAAGTTCAAGAAATGAGGCAAAAGTTGGATACAAACTTACTAGAAATGTCAGCTTTTTAGAAGAATATAGCAGCAGCAAGGACAACTTAGAAAATTCACCAAAAAGTCATTTTAAGTCCAAATGACATGAAATCAACTCCAAAATGACCATCAGGAAGTATAGTTTTACACATAAAAAGAACAGAAATTAAATCGATCATTTGGACATTTAAAACGGATCAGCAATACAGGAGGTTAACTGAAAATTCTGGGAACATAGCCAAATGCAGACCAATATTTGAAAAATCACTGAGCGTTTATTTTTCAATAGAATTAACTGAAAATTTCCAGATCAATAGTTAACAAGTAGAGAATAAACATAACAAAATTCCAGAAAATTCGGACATAAATTTGATAGGTAAATGATGTTCCAAAGTGGCTGTGCAGAAAAAAGAAATTTCTGCAGAATCTCATAAGTCTATTGAAATGAAATATGGGAATGGGTAGGAACTGGAACACAAGGGTAAATTTATAACATGATCAAAGCATCTCAAACATTGATACTTTCTGCCATGAATACATAGCTATCTACATATTCATATCATCACCATTAGAAGGCACCAATGATCCAAATGGTTCATATCAACCCAACAGAATTTCAATGACAAACAAACTATGTTTGTCAAATTGCAATTAAGGAAAGCAGCATAAGAATCATTCCAACACAGATACACCAATCACAAACCAAATCAGAATCAAAGCAATACAGAAATATTTACTTTCCCTACCTCAAGCGTTTGAAATCAGCAGCAAAGAAGACCAAGCCAAAGCAATCCAAACCCAACGTAAACACCCAGCCTGTACCTTAGCAATTCAGATTCCCTAATTGGATTTCAAGATACGAATTATACACTAATTCATTGGAAAACAGTTGAAAGAAGAGAACGGGTGTGAAAAGAGGAGATCAAAACTTACACAAATTAACTACGAAAAGAAAAGAGAATTTCAGATTCTCTTAAAACTGAAAATTCATGGAGATTGCTCTCCTCCTTCGTCTGTGAGCTAATAAAATGGGAAGTCTAGACTTGTGGTCGGGTCAGGGATAAGCAAGACTGAGCTTTAGGAACAGAATTGGAGAGTTCTAAAAAAAACAAAGGCAAGGAAACTAAAGGAGTGCATAACACGTGTTAACTTTTCACATGGTGACTGGATACTTCTAAGCCCAGATAAACCCAACACAGCAATTTTATAAAATTAAATCAATAAGTATAACCACATAAAATGCAATAAGCAATATAATTGGCAACCCAAAATAAAATCAGACCAAAACTTAATTAGAGAAGAAAATAAATCAAGCAACCTATTAAGAAAATCTAAATCGTCACAAAAACCCTACATAAACACAAACCCAAGCTAATAACAAGCCATAAATTATACAGACTCACACAACAAACACATACAAATTACCAATAATAACCACGAAACCCTATAAACAAACATTCAACTTACACACAGAATTGAAAGCATGAGAATGAGAGATATAGAAATGATGAGAGAGAGAAGAGGGGAGAGAGAAGCTAACCATAGTGGTGAACTGCTAGGGTTTTTAGGCTGAAACGGCACAACTGTGCATGAGAATGATAGAGAAGGGGTTAGTTATATAGGCAATATGGAGAGCGACCAAAAGACCCAGTGTAACAAACCCAGCCCAAAAGACTAGAAAATTAGAGAAAGATTGAAACTTGAACAAATTGATAATAAAGAAAGGAAATTTAGAACAAAACGGCAGACATATGCTGATAATTAGACTTACAGTTTTATCTGCCGGAGGCTAGAAGCGTCGTAGCGGAAATCAAACGAAAAGCGACGAGTGTCGAATCAAGGGAGTGGTGCATATAGTTTGTCAGTTCTGTGAGAGAGAGAGAGAGAGAGAGAGAGAGAGAGATAAGAAATAGAAAGGTGGAGTTAATTGGGGAGAGAGATTGAGTTCTGAGGGACAACTTTTTCCAATTTATAAGAGAAATGGGTAGGGTTATATGCTTAGAAGCACGGACACGGACACGAGTGTCCAATACGGACTCGATACGATAGGTGGACACGACAAAATCAATTTATTTTCGGACACGGACACGCGGTGGACACATTAATTAAATAATTAAACAAAAAAAAATGTGTACCATATATATATATATATAATTAAACAAAAAAAAATGTGTACCTTCCATAAAGGAGCTCCATCTGTAAGTTACTGGACTTGAAGTCTTTAACAACTCATTCGCATTGTTTACACTTTACAGTTCAGATTTATATTAGCAACTCATTCATGAAGTTTTAAAATGATTGGACTTTCTTTTCTGCTGTCAATTTGGATTTATATTTACAGTTTTGAAGAAGTCTTTTGATTACTTGTCCTCATCATCATCTACACTAACAACAAATAAGCAAAGGAAGAGTGGAGAACCATGAACTATTCCATTAGTTCTGTTGAGCCCTGAAACCATGGAAACTAGTTTTCCTTTATATTACTGAACAAGTACACTTATAAACTAGTCTTCAACATATTAATATCAATCGGTACAAATCTTCAAAGGGCTGCAGTCTCACTTGATTAGCTAGATTTCATAATGTTTTTGTTTATTTGGTTAGAGCTCAAATGATCAACAATTCCCATCAGGTAAGTCGAGACATAGACAATGATACAATGAAGATGAGAGATAAAGCCAAGAAGTAATGTTACATCACCAGCATTGAAGATCTGATCATGTATAGTCCAAATGGTTTTATTCATATACTGTATATCCAAATTAGTACAGGGAGTCTGAAGGTAATTGATGTTTGAAACTTTCTATAACTTAAGTTTTGAATTAGAGACGTTAGCCCGAGGCAAGACAAGACAGAAGCCTTACTAACCAACTCGAGTGGAGCTACTAGTCGTCTTGTCTTCAAGCAGAAAGCCAGGCAACTAGATAACTAGAGCTAGAAAGAGGGATATCTAATGAATTCAACGGTTCTAGCATAATCATAATATAAATGGAAATTAACAAAATGAATTATGCTTCGGAGCAAAGGATAAAAGGATATAAGCTTTACAAGAATCACACATAGATATACATCAAAACATAAAAGAACTCTGTTGCATACACATACAGCAATCACATATATTTCCAGACCTAAGAGGCATACCTTGGCTCAAAAGCTCAGAAATTCAAGCTACCGCGGCTGTACGATTTGGGGATTAGGAAGTTGTCGTTGTGTGGGGATTGCTGTAAATATGGAGTTTCTTGTTGTGAACAAGAGGAGAGGATGATGGTTGAGCTGCGGTGGTGAAGGAAGAGAGAGAGAGAGAGAGAGAGAGAGAGAGAGAGAGAGAGGAGAACATACGGGCTGAAGAGAGGAGAACATACGGGCTGACGAGAGGGAGGAGTCGGCCGTGTCTAACCGAGACCGCAGAGAGGAGAACGAACGAACGAACGGAGACCGCAATAGGGCTTTCAGCTTTGCCCTTTTTCTAATGTAAAAGACAAAACTACCCACGTGTCTAACCCCATCTTGCGTGTCACGCGCATGTCCAAACCGTGTTTAAACAACAGTTCGTGTCCGTGCGTGTCCTTGCTTGTCTGTGTCCAATACGTATCTGACACGCGATACACTAGCAGTGTGGCGTGTCGGTGCTTCATAGGACTTATATGTCAGAAATTACCTGCCTATCCCTGTCCTGATGACGGCAAACCTAGTTGCTCGGTCAACGTGGCATAAAACCATTGCTCATTCTCGTCCATATAGAGATGACGCGGCAGTCAATGAGGGGTTTATTGTCTTTTCTCCCTGAACTCTATGTCGTTTAGTTGTCGCTAAAACAAAAGAAACAGGCTTCTCTTAATTCTTGTGTTCTAAAAGTGGAGCAGACTCGGGAAACGTCGACCGACGAAGAACAAGCTTAACGGTGACCCTTCTTCTCCGTATTCAATTCAATTTATAGAATTTATCTTTATTTCTTGCATTTACATCGATCATCAATGAAAACGCTGCAGATTCCTTGCACTTGCATTTCCAAATTTTCATAATTTTACCTGCCCAATTTTAGCAAATTTTAGGAGGAAGATAACAGTCAGAAATTATGCGCACCAGTTATGCTTTCATTCAATTTGTGCCTTTTGGAGCATTTTGGGCCTTGTTAATCGATCTACTAAGTACTCCCACATCTTTCCCAGTTCCAATCATCATAATAATGCAAGTTTAAAATGTCCTGTGACTTGAAATCAAGTACCTTGATCCTTGTCGTTATAGATCATAGGGATCTAACTCTGTTCTTTTGCTTTTAACTGGACCGCTGTGCTGCATTGAGTTTAGTTGATGACTACTTTACTAGATAATAGCCCGGCACGTTGCCGCGGGTTGACATAATGATACGGAGCGATATAGCTCACTCATCCTTCTTCAGTCGTCCATTCCGGAGAGTTGAAATGAACTTCAACCTTAGAATGCATTCATCCAGTCTAACATTCTTAACAGCTTCATAAATTATCTCTGGGAGGCCTTTCAAGTCCTCATTAGTTTTTGTCCAAAGGTTATGAACAAAACCATTTTCTACTAACCAAAACTTGTGTTTCTGAGAATGCTCTGCTTGAACATCAACAAGATATCTTCCATAGTATGGACCTGCTGTGACTGATAAAGTTGGCTTGAGCGCTTTCCTATTCCCAAAATCTCCTAAGAGATTATGAAAACGGAACCATTCAGACTCTGACAAGGCTATTATCGGGATTTTTGCACTTTCAAGATTATCAAGATATGGTATCTTATGGCTGTTCTCAGTGATTTGTTTCTTTTCTTCTTGATTGTAACTGTAGAATTCCTCGGTTAATGCTTCAAGAGCTTGGAGCACAAGTGCTTGCTTTTTCTCACGAGAGGCGGTCAGGATGTTATCTAAAATAACCTTTTTGGTTAAATTGTAAAATTTTGCTTGTCCTGAACACTGATTTTTCATAAATTCTCATCGGATGATTGAAAATTTTCTTAATTCCGATTACGACCGGTTGTTTACCCTCGAAGGTTACTAACCTATCATGTATTGATTTTGCTTTTCCGTCTGTTATTTGAGGGGTTCTTGCTGATTTTCTTTGAAATCGATTACCCATGAACGTAGTTCTAGGATGCTGTAAAAACTCATTTAAGAGTTCTCTTTCTTCTTCTGAATTAACTGACTGAGTTTCATCTTGTGAAGAAGTCTTGGATTTATCATCTTGATAGTTTCTCCAACCTGTTGGATCTGGCTGAACCCTTTCTGAGACCCTGCTTGATTCTGCAGGGGCATATGATATTATGAACTGGTAACCTGGTCCATCGTGTAGATGTCCTACAATTTTGTCTCCACTTTTGTATCTTTCCCACACAGTTTTTTCTTCTGCTTTCGATCCTTTTTCTTCAGGCATTGGTCTTCTTCTTCCTTCAGTTCTTCCTTCAGGCTCCGGTTCTGGTCTTCAGCTTCTTGGATTACGACCTTCACCTTTCTCTTGTAAGAGCGTCAGACAGATAATTCTTGTCTCCTGCAACCATTTCAACATCATATTCATATTGAGTTAAAAACATCTGTCATCTAAGAATTCTTCCTCTATCAGCTGCATATGTTAATTTATAGTTTTTGAAGTTTTTTACTCTTTTGTTATCAGTTCTAACCAGAAAATTATTTCCTAAAAAAGCTTATGCACCCTTAATGGATTTTATCACGGCTAGTAATTCTTTATCTTCTGTGGAGTAATTTAATTTTGCAGGATTGAATTTTCCTGACAAGAATTTACAAATCTTTTCCTGATTTGTATCTGGCGTGACCGCCAAAACTACTCATGTCCAGTAATAATCGTTTGCATCAGTCTGCAAAATGATCAAATCTCCTTCTTCTGGTAACGTAAAGGAGGGAGATGCTTTGTGAGTTCTTTAATTTTCTTAACGGTGTTGCTATCATCCGTTGAAAAAGACCATTTCCTTTTTGAGCTTGTCTTTGGAGAGAGAAGAGTAGTGAGTCCACTCACTTGAGGAATAAAATCTCTCACAAAGTTAACAATTCCCAAAAATCTCTGAAGATATTTTGCATCTGGGATATTGTCAGGAAACTGGCTAATTTTCTTCACAATATGTTCTTGAAGACAAATTTCTCCATCTTTGACATGTATGCCAAAAAAAATCTATTTCTCTTTTTATGAGGTGACTCTTTTTTTGTCCAAGGATGATCCCCTTCTGGACCATAAGCTTGCAAATTGCTCGAGATGTCTCAGATGTTCATTCATAGTTTTAGAGAAGACGAGAATGTCATCAATGTAAACTATGCAGAAGTCTGAGTATGGCTTAAAAATGTTATCCATCTTTCTTTGAAAGATAGACGGTTCTTGTTTAAGTCCAAATGACATTACCAACCATTCGTAGTGTCCTTAGGGAGTTCCAAAGACTGTCAAGACAATGAAATCATTGTGCATCCTAACTTGCCAGAAGTCTGACTTCGCATCAAACTTTGAGAAGATTCTGGCTTCTTTTAGTCTGTTTATGAGGACTCTTACCTGTGCAATTTGATAGTCATTTTTGACTGTTTTCTTATTGACATCTATGTAATCTATTACCATTCTTGTTTTTCCTCTCAATTGCCCTGCATGGTTTCTAACCAAGAATGCTGAAGCGTGACGAGGGCTATCTGAGGGTCTAACTAGTTTCTTTTCAAGCAACTCTTGAATCTGACTTTCCATCTCTTTCCTATCTTCATCCTTGTAATGAGGAATGACTTTGACATGGCATATTGCATTCGCATCATGCATTTTTAGTTGACAATATACCAGGTCTCTTTCCCAGTATAGCTGGGGATCCTAGATGATGATAGGTTTCAGTAGTGTTTCTATCTCAACAAGAGTTGAAACTTTCTTTTGTTCTATCTTGTTAGCATATACTTTTAGATTGTGCTCTTGGATGAACTCCTCTTCACCATATGAGTTTTCTGAATCTTGAGGTTCTACCTCTGATTCTGAGTATGTTGAACTTATTGCTTCATTTGGTATGATTTCTTGGTACTCCTTCAATGCCATTACTGGTTGCAAAACCGGTTTTTAATGTGGTTTAGCATCACCACGCTTTGTTGGCGACTTTTGATATTGTTCTGTGAATCATTTACTTGCATTGCTAACAGCATCAAGTAGTCTAGATTCCCAGTAGAACTTGTCGTTCTTTTCAAACCCGATCATTTCGAAGGTTTGCACTATCTTTTGCTGAAGTAGGAAGTCATTTCCTATTAGCATATCAGTACCTTGAGCTTCACTTTGCCAGATTCTTTGGAAGACAAAGATTCCTTCTCCCAATGAAATTCTGACATTTCTAGCAAAATGATTCATAAGGATTTCTTTATCTCTCATCCCAATCCCAGTAACATTTTTCTCCGACTTTTCCCAATATTCTTCAGGAATAGCGTATCTTTTGGCTAAACTGTATCCTGAACCAGTATCTACAAATGCATGTAGATGATACTTTTTATACTTGGGAGATTTCAGACCCACCGTAATGTAATTGCTGTATACACTCGTCTGAATTTGTTTTACTGGTTGGGTTGTATTCTCAGTAATTTCTATGAAAGGATTAACACACCTTTCATTATTCTGAGGAGAATCATTTTCTGATTCCTCTACTGTTTTCTGGCTCAATGAAGTTACTAACTTCATTTTCTTGAGGTCATCTTTGAGATTTTACTTCTAGTTTTGATCATGGAATATCTCATATTCTTGATCTACCAATGTATGTGCATCATTTTCTTTTGTTTTTGATACGTTTCTCTTGTTTATTTGCAATACATCAGTACTGTATTACTATCGTAGCAGTTACAACAGTCACAGGTGAAGATTCCTGTCTTTGGTTGAAACACATTGACACTATCAGTTTCTTCTAGTTTCCAATTTTAGATTTTTAATATGAATATAGGACGATATTCATATTCTTCTTTAGAATTATCTGAAGTGTTATCTGTATCGCTTTCTAATGAATACTCAAGAGAATATATTGATTCATTCTCGTCACCAAAATAGGCTACTTCGAAACCTTTTAGGTTTGCATATTGTATAGCTTCATCATATTCTGCTATGAGAGCTTTAGAAGATCTTTTTTCATTTTTAGGACATTCATTCGCATAATGTTCTTCTGCTTTATAAAGCCAACATCTACAAGGCTTTGTTTCTCTCGAAGAATTTTGTCTTCGTAGTTTTTTCTTAAAACATCTCCTAGAAAGAGAAGTTTTTTCTTTGTTTTTTCCAAAGCTTTTTCTGCATTTATACTTCTTTTTAGAAGTAAAATTGCGGTAGTTATTTTTCCTATTTCTGAACTTACTCTTGTTCTTCCGATCAGTGTAGAGATGGCATCCCAACTGCGTCGGAGTATCCAATATTTTTGGACATATATTCTCAACTCCTCTGAGTTGTTTTTTTACAGTTCTTGATTTTTGATTTTCTGTGCATTGCTTTCTTAAGAGATCTCTCACTCTTTCTGCTATTCCTCCAACAGTAAAATACTGGAGATGATTTTCTTCAAGAGACTGTGCTATTGCATTATTCCAGGGTTCTGGTAACTTTATGTAGTATGTTCTGACAAGATCATCAATTTCTAAATCTCCGATCGTGCAGAAATAATTCTGGAATTCGTTTGTATATTCTTCAAAGTATCTCATGTTGCAGATACTTAGTTTTTGAATATTTTCTGTAGCTCGTTCTTTAGACTGCTCACTATGCCCTGTTATATCTCCACAAATTTGTGCCTATATGGGAATAGCAAAATTCAACGGATTATTAGTCTGAACTACTTAGTTGTCCAATCAGCCCATTTAGAGTTTCTCTTAAAGGAACTGTACCATTTCTGGACTATTCCGGTTAAGGTCAACTCATAGTATGCATGAGCATCCTCATAGGCATATTTGGACAAAATTAACGCTTGGGTTAACTTCAAGCTTGCAACCCAGTCGTCTATAACTTTTATTTTGTCTCTTACTCTATGTAGGTCTAGATAGACACCTCTTTCGAAGACTTCTTGTCCCCATTTTGGTTCTGTATGAATGTACTTCTGAGAGCTCCGCTATCCACTCCTCCCTGTAGGTGCTGACCCTTTAGGAAGTTTGATCTTTTCTTCTCTAATTATCTTGGTATGATTATTTGTAATATTTTGGATAATAGTATGCCCTTCTTGAGGTACCGATTGACCATTACTTGTTTCTGCATCCATGAACGATGCACCTGGTTCTTCTTTGGTAGCCTGATACAACAATATTTTTCTTTTATTTATTCCAGTTTGGATTAAAGAAATTTTTTTTCATGATTTCTTCTAATCATTCTATAGAATCACAAGTCTCTGCTTGTGCATATAGCTCTTTTAATCCTTCTACCTTAAGCATTCTTATAGGCCTTTTGAGTCTTCTTCTTCAAAAGACTCATCAGGAACTGCTCCTGAAGTGCTTGCTTACTCATAATTAGCAAATGAATGCCTATAAAACTGAAGACTTATTTTTCTTCCCATGTCTTCATAGATAGATGCATTCGAGCTTTGTATTTGTCTTTCAGGAGGTGCTAAATTTCATTCCCTTGGGAACGTTACTTCATACCATTTGGTGACATGTTTTTGCTGAGAATTATTTTTCGGATTGGTGAGGACAGATGTAGTGATGCCAGGGCTATTTAGGAACCTAGTGTTTGGTGTTACTTTAGAACTTATTAACTTGTAATAAATTCTATAATCAACAGCTAGCTCCATCATGCCTTTCTTCATGGAAATCCCATCTGTTTTGATTCTCAATCTCAAACAGTGGGCTGCGTTACTCAGATGAGTGGTGAAGTTTGGGAAGATATTAAAATATGTAACCTGGTTGCATAGTGAGGCTTCAACTGTCTCTAACAGACTCTTCTTGAAATCTGTTATTCTGTCATCTTGTAAGATACACAGGACCGAACAATCTTTCCCATCTCTTGCTAAGAGTTTTATTGACACTTAAACTGCACCAATATGCATGTAGGAATATTTTTTATGGAAAACTTCACTCACTTATTTTGGAGTGATTAATTTGATATTTGTTTCGCCACCGGCTGCTGGGATTGTTAATTCTAATATCTTGAATCTATGAGAATCCATGATAAAAGATCATTTCTTGTAGATCTCATTGAATCTAAATCTAGGTGCGGATGCTTCTCTCACATTAGATTCAATTTCATTATACTCAAATTCTTAAGCATTTATGAGTTGTACAGGTACAACATGTTTCTTACTGAGTATTCTCTTCAGCATTTTTATATCCCTTTTGGGAGTTCTGGATGCTTTCCATTCGAGTAATTTAGGTTCACTAAATTTGAACTCGCTTTCTACATTTAGTGAAGGTATGATAATCTTACTGGCTACGTTCTGTGCTAGTGTTTCTTCGTTGATATTATTTCAATGTTAGTGTTTCCTTTCATTTTATCTACACTCTTTTGTAGATATGAAATTCTTGATTTTATCTCTTGAAATTGTTTTTCTATGTCTTTTCCTATCTCCTGAAGATAGGTATTGCTGTAATTTTGCTGATGTATTATTGTTTCTACATTTTTAGCAAGTTTTTCTATAGGAAGATAAAGACTTAAAGCTTTTACGTCTTCTTGTTTTACCTTTAGCTCTACTCTTTGCTTCATCATATCCTGGATATAAGAGTTTCTAAAAGTTTTCTCAAGTTTTCTTGAGTTTCTCTTAAATCTGTTGCTTGCTAATGAATATTATTAGCAAGATTCTCTATTCTTACTAATTTCTTTTCAATATCTAAAAGATATTGTTTTTCTTTAAGGTAGTCTAGTTTGACTTCAATCCTTGATAACTTTGCTTGTATTTCTTCGAGTTGATTAATCCTAAGATTAAATCTCTCGAGTTGTTCTGTTACTTTCTCAGAAGTTTTATCTCTAGATAAATGATCTAGAAGTTCAATTATGCTTGGTCTGGAAGGATCAAGTTCTTCTACTCCTATTTCTTTCTGGAGATGAATATGCTCGTCGTATAGAATGTTTAAAACTCTACAAGCGTATTCAATGGAGTATTGATTTTCTTAGATGTGTCTTGTGTGAAAACACAATTTCCACTTGTCACTTTCTTTCTCAATGCAAAAGGATTGATAATTCGTGAGTTTTGACTCTCTTTTGTTAGCTAAGAGAAGCCAACTTCGTGGCATAAGCCTTTTCTTTTACCTGTTTTTGAGCAAAAAAGGCTCTGATACCAACTCAGGCGGATCTAACCTCTGCTCAAAAGGTCAAGTGGTTTTTGTTGTCAGTGATATATTTGTTTAAGATCTGCAATTTGTGCTTCTACAATGTAGATAGCTTTTGTGAATCTAAAGATCAAATCTCAATAATCTCGCCTATTTCTGCTAAGGTTATCCCTAAGGTTTATTAACCTTTTCAATTTTTCTCGCTTTTCTTTTAATTCTTCTTTGGTTTTCTTAATATTTGATAAATAATTTAATCGCTGAGAAGAAATAATTAATGATAAAATTAACTGTTTACCTTCGAGTATAGAAGATAGATTATATATCTGTATTATACTAAATAAACAAATTCATGGGCCCACCATGCTCCGTCGAAATAAAGAAAATTTGAAAGATCGATAGCTTTAGAAAAAAAAATAAGGGTATTCTGGTCTTTTGACAATATTAACGGAAGATTCTAATGGAATATCATGTATTCTTAACAGTAGGTACTTTCTTGATATTAAAACAAGAGTTCAGGTATCACCTTGATCAATTTCAAAAGTCAGGTATATATCATATTGTCCAGTGGACAGGAGTTCAAGCACTAATGGTGCATTTTTCCCTTGGAGAAAACTGACCTATTGAGTGTCTATATTCTTTCAGGAGTGGATCTTGGTTTTTCAGGTGAAGCAGAGCTGTTTGCTTCATGGATCTCCTCCCTGCTAATTTCCAATACAAGTTGACTCTGCGACATGCTTACTTTGTTTCCTATTAAAAAAGTTCCTATAACTGAAAGGGTATCACTGTATACACTAAGAGACCTTGCCCCAGAAAACAAAACTAGGAGATAAACCACAAGTTATGTCCTATGCTCAGTGTGCTCAGCTGAAATAGGTGGACATTCTAGCTACTCTCAAAGTGACTGAGAAATGAGGATCAAAGCAAAAGTAGTAACAGTGGAGGGATACCACTAGGTCCCCAGCAACCTTTACAAAAGCAAGCTGGATGTATAATGTATGGTATTCACCGCAACGAACCGCCACCGCCACCACCATAGAGATTGACTTCTCAAATACTTTATTTTTTTAACAAACTACTAAAAAGTGCATAACAATAATTTGTTTAACAAATAGATCACATACATATTGAATTGAACAAATTAGGACAAAAATTTACAAATCAGTACCATGTGCATGACAAGCTGCCATATGTTATCAACCAATTTACTCTTTTGCCCTTAATATTTACAAGCATGCATTTAGTCTCAGTTGCTGCTACTGTCTATTGCAAAGCTAGTTGCTATTGTCTATTGTAAAGCTAACTGCTACTGTTGATCGTGAATGTAGCTGCTACTGCCGACTATATAGCTGCTACTATCGATTGGAAAGTCGTTGCTACTGTTGATTAGGAAGCTTCTACTACTGCTGACTATATAGCTGCTACTGTCGATTGGGAAGTCGTTGCTACTGTTGACTAGGAAGCTTCTGCTGCTGCTGATTGGGAAGACGCTGCTACTATTGACTAGGAAGTTACTGCTACTGTCGTTTTGGAAGTGGCATGACTGCTACTAGCGACTGCGACTGAGAAGTTGTTGATACTATTGTTTCCATCCCTGCTGCTGCTACTACTTATATATGTGTTTAGTCATCTCCTTACAACCTTACCAATCATAAGGCTGCTACTGTGGATAGAGAAGCTAACTGCTACTGTGGATAGAGAAACTAACTGTTACTGTGGATAGAAAAACTAGTTACTACTGTCGATAGAGAAACTAAATACTACTGTCGATAGAGAACCTAGATGCTACTGTCGCCCGTGAAGTTAGATGTCGTTGCCGACTTTAAAAATTACTGCTACTGTCAACCCTGAGGCAAGCTGCTACTGTCAACCCTACTAACCTGCTACTGTGGCTCGTAGTGGTTGAAATTCGAAATTTCAAAGTTTCTCAAAATATATGCAACACTGTACTCAAATGAAAGCCCATGAGATAAAGAACAATTTTGTAGTTTGAATCTTCTCCAAATTATTAACGGTTTGGCCGGAAAACTTGAAATTGCCGGAAATAACTTAAAAAGGAGGAGAGATAAACTTGTCAGTTAGTAGAGTGGTAAAATGTTAATTTTGGCGAAATCAATGACATTTTCGGCATTTCAGCCTATATTATTCAATCAGTTTTTGATCCACTCGATTTTGAGCCAGATTTAGGTTCTTTTTTGTTTAAAAATTATTAGAAGTGAGTTATTTATGTTTGTAAATTTGGTTGAGTGCTACTGTGTAATTTACTATTATTTTTTTTTGTTCTTTCCTTGCAAACACCAACAGAGAGTCAAAGACAGAGCAAAGGGAAATCTATATATTGGTCAAGTCTTACATGGACAATCAAAAAGGAATAATAGACAATCAAAAGATAAACCAATTTAATTTACAGACTAAATGAAAAAAAAAAAAACAAACAAACCAGATGTATTATATAACCAGGATAAAAGTACAGATTCAATAAAAACAGAAGTTGAACTGTGATGAAACAGAGAGAACATAGTGAATTCAGCTACAGATTTCAGCAATAAAAGTACACGAAAGGAAAAGAAAACTGAGAAACGTAGTCGAATAACAGTAGTTTATATTTCAGAAGTGGGATTCTCTTACAAAACAAAGACGGAAAAGATGAACGAACAATGGCTCAATGAATCAATAGCAACTGGAAAGCAGTGGATCTTAGAGCTTTAAAATAAATATAAGATTTCTAAGAGACAAGGTGTCAGACAAGAAATCAAACTAGTGCATTTATATTAAAGGAAAGAATCATTCCTAGTTTGCTCTGATACCATATAAAAGAATAGTCTGTGTATTCTCTCATTTTGATGAACGATTACAAGAGTGCCTTATAAAGCATGAGGCCATGCAAACTGAAATCAAGGCTCTTCAGGCAAATCAAACATGGAGTCTTGTTCCCAAGCCTAGTCACAAGCATCCAATTGGGTGTAAATGGGTGTACAAGATCAAATACAATCCTAATGGCACTGTTGAACGATATAAAGCACGCCTTGTTGCAAAGGGTTACAGTCAGATTGAAGGAGTTGATTACCGGGAGACTTTTGCTCCTGTGGCCAAGCTCACCACAGTTCGTGTTCTGCTCAGCCTTGCCTCTATCCGTGGTTGGCATCTCCATCAACTTGATGTAAACAATGCCTTTCTAAATGGTGATCTTTCTGAGGATGTCTACATGCAACTTCCTCTAGGCTTTGGACGAAAGGGGGAGAATAAAGTGTGCAAGTTACACAAATCTTTATATGGCTTGAAGCAGGCATCTCGGCAATGGTTTATTAAACTATCCAATGCACTCAAGGCTGCCGGTTTCACTCAGTCATGGTCTGATTATTCATTATTTGTGAGGCAACGACAAGGTAACTTTACAGCCTTGTTGGTCTATGTCGATGATGTAATACTCGCAGGCAATAATCTTGACGACATCAATACTGTAAAGACTTTCCTGTCTAGCTGTTTCAAGCTCAAAGACATGGGAGTTCTGAAATACTTTCTTGGCATTGAGGTGGCTCGATCGAAACAAGGTCTTGTTCTATGCCAACGCAAATATGCATTGGAGATCCTAGATGATTCTGGATTTCTTGGAGCTAAGCCTGCAAAGTGTCCTATCGAGTATAATACTTCACTCAGTAAGGAAGATGGAATATTGCTAATTGAACCTGGTGTTTACAGAAGGTTAGTTGGTAGACTCATATACCTCACTATTACACGACCTGATCTCGTATATGCCGTGCATGTTCTTAGCCAGTTTATGGACAAACCGAGAAATGTTCATCTAGAAGCAGCCTACAATGTGCTTCGATACCTCAAAGTAACTCCAGGCCAAAGAATACTGTTACCATTTACTGGTTCACCACATTTGAGAGCCTTCTGTGATGCTGATTGGGCACGATGCAGAGATACTAGACGATCGGTAACTGGATACTGCATATTCCTTGGTAATGCACCTATTTCCTAGAAAACTAAAAAGCAAGGAACAGTTTCGAGATCTAGTGCAGAAGCGGAATACTGTTCTATGGCTTCTACGTGTTGTGAAGTAATTTGGTTGCAGAACATCCTCAAAGATTTGAATGTCCCATGCTCCATTCCAGCTCAGCTTTACTGTGACAATCAAGCGGCGTTGTACATTGCGTCGAATTCGGTGTTTCACGAACGCACCAAACACATAGAGATTGACTATCATGGAGTTCGTGAGAAGATACAAAGAGGACTTATCCAAACTGCACACATCCGGACAAAGGACCAACCAGCAGACCTATTTACCAAACCACTACATCCGAAGCAGTTCACAGACCTCTTGAGCAAGTTGAATGTTCTCAACATACATTGCAACTTGACGGGGAGTATTAAAGGAAAGAATCATTCCTAGTTTGCTATTTCCTAATTGTACTCTAATTCTGCAAGGTTATTCTTGTAACTATATGCAAACCCTACTAAGTTGTACAGCCTCTATATAAGGCCTCTATATAAGGCACTCTTGTAATCGTTCATCAAAATGAGAGAATACACAGACTATTCTTTTATAATTTAAAATCTTCAGAAGCTTCAAAGCATGCAAGATTAGTTATAACAACATGATGACTATGTTGAGAACTTGAAGAATTTGAGAGAATCGTAGTGCTTTGTTTATCTGAGCAGCTAGCAGCCCAGCCTATTTTTTGAATACAGAGCAGAGAAAGAAAAAAAATTATCAAGCACACATGAGTCAGAACTCAGAACCACACTATCATACAATTACATACTGAATCAAATGGCACGCCAAGATATGTCGACACATGCGTTAAAGGGTTACAAAGCACGACGACGGTTCAACACCACAACTGCTGCTACAGCATCCTTTGAAAACTTGATCTTGATTCTTTTAAGCATGGTTACAGCTTCTTGCATGTTTATCCTCTGTTCCGGTGCCTCTGCTGAACATGTAACAGCTAATCTCATAATGGATGATAAGCACTCCCTTTTACTCACAAAGTCATGAT
Organism: Potentilla sterilis; assembly: GCA_963682095.1. NCBI lineage: Eukaryota > Viridiplantae > Streptophyta > Magnoliopsida > Rosales > Rosaceae > Potentilla > Potentilla sterilis. The sequence continues at coordinate 30,383,821 of OY821764.1, forward strand.
CCTCCTCTGTTCCGAGTAAAGTAGCGTCCACAACTTCAACTATCGCATCTGCAACTAGGGAATTTGCAACCCATTGATTTAGTCCCAATTCCCCGATGAAGATCTCATCAGTTGGCTTCCTTCTTGTGAATGTTTCCATTAGCACAATACCAAAACTATACACATCCCCTCTTCTTGTCACTATTCCTTCCATTCCATACTCTGCATATATAACATTGGTCTTTCAAGACATACACTTTCCTAATTAAGATAACATACAGAATAGAAAGATAAAGTACTGACAGAGTAACATATACCTGGAGCCATATACCCAATTGTGGCTAAGGTCATGGTTTGAATCATAGAATCTCCTCCGCCCAAGAGTTTGGCAATACCAAAATCAGCAACATGTGCAACCATATCATCATCTAGTAAGATGTTGCTTGGCTTCAAATCACAATGAACAATAGGTACTTCATAACCATGATGAAGGTACTCCAATGCCGAAGCGACATCTATCATTATATCCAACCTCTGCACTATGTTTAAAGAAGAATTCTGAGAATGCAACCACTTCTCAAGGCTCCCATTAGGCATGTAGCTCATTACAAGACCTCTGAAATCAATTTGGCTGCAACAACTGATAACTTTGACAAGATTTCGGTGACGAACATTACTTAGCATTTCACATTCAACCTCAAAGCTTGTAAATGCCTCTTCCAACTCCAAGTTGAAAACCTTTACTGCAACTTCTATCCCATCTGAAAATGTTCCTCTATATACTGAGCCAAAACCCCCAGTACCAAGTAAATTGCTTTCATTGAATCCATTTGTCGCACTTAGGAGCTCCGGGTATGAAACTTTTCTCCATAATACTTGAGGCGTCAAGATATTGTCTACAGCAAGTTTTCCATTCATTTTTCTACGTACCAGTAACAACCAAATTATGAACGTCGCTAGAAGTATCGCTGACAAGATCCCCGGAATAACAAATTTCAAGATAGACAAACTAGTTTTTCTTTTGCATGGTGGACCTTGAAATTGGGATGCACCACAGAGTCCAGGGTTTGAAACAACTGATATAGCAGACAAGTTTTTGAAAGCACCGCCAGTTGGAATCTCTCCTTGGAGATTGTTGAAAGACAAATTCAGGTACTTGAGATATAGGACTGTTTCTAGAGACTTTGGAATCACTCCAGAGATATTATTCTGAGATAAGTCCAATCCTTCTAAGCTGAAACAAGTTGCAATGGAACTAGGAATAGGGTCTTCTATATTATTATGTGCTAGGGAAAGATAGGCCAAATTGGATAAACTCCCAATGCTACTTGGTATACTACCTGATAATTTGTTATACGATAAATCTATGTATGTAGCAGCTTTCAAATTTCCAACAGCACCTGATAGAGGTCCGATAAGAGAATTGTATGATAAGTCTATACCCAAGATATCTGTAACTTTCCACAAGGCAGAAGGAATTGTGGAACTCAACAAATTCGACCTTAAGGATAGAACTCTCAGAGATGTTAGGTTACCCAAGCAAGGAGGTAGAGAACCGAAGAGTTGATTCCCGGGCAAAGACAAATCATTTAAGTTTTTTAGTTGACAAAGTTCATCTGGAATGTGTGCTTGCAATGTATTATTATACAAATACAAACCTTGAAGATTATGTAGTCTTCCCATTGAGCTTGGAATTGGCCCGCTCAATTGATTCTGTGCAAAGGATAAAAGTATCAAGCTACTAAAGTTGCCTACATCACTGGGAATGTTACCTCTCAAGCTGCAATTTCTTAAATAAAGATATTCAAGTGATGTAGAGAAATTACTGAAGGAAGTCGAAAGGTTCGCATTTAATGGATTGCTCATTAAGTCTAATCTCGTCAGATTTCTTAAATTTGCAAGACATGACAAGCTATTAACTTCTGGCGTAGAGATATCAATGGCCAAACTATTGGAAGACAATCTAAGCCGATCAAGGTTTGTCAAGAGACATAGAGTGCTTGGAATAAAGCCAGAAAAAGAGTTATCTCCAAGGTCTAGAACCGAGAGCTCAGAAGCATTGGAGATGGAGTTGGGGATTACTCCTGTGAGGTGATTTCCTCCTAACTAAAAGAATTCAAGGTTTGGAAGGCCTGTGTTTTCTGGGAGGCTACCTGAAAGCTGATTGGGGCCGAGATCTAACACAGTTAATGTTGACATATTGAAGATTGACGAAGGAATATGGCCATTAAAATTATTACTGTAAAGCGACAGCATCTCTAACTTTGGAAGATGCCCAATCTCATGTGGTATAGTGCCTGCAATAATTATATCAACACTTTGGCATTAATAAATTACTAGATGACCAATCCCATAATCCCATGTGTAAAATTATATCAAATTTTAAAATGATCAATAAAATATTTTCACTAATAGTTCAGTAATTAGATAGAGATATATGCAAATTATCAATACCTGTCAAGTTGTTGATATCAAGGTAAATGCTCTTAATTTGGGTCAAGTTCGCTATGTTTTTGGGTATTCTTCCACTGAGTCTGTTTTCCTCCAAGATTAATCTAAGAAGTTGTTTGCATTGCCATAGCTTGGATGGAAGTGGACCACTAAATTGATTAGAACCCAAATTCAAACTTTGAATATTGGGAAGATGTTCACAAATGTTGTTTGGAATTCTACCTTTCAACTTGTTTCCATAGAAAGTTAGATGAACTAAAGATGACATGTTGAAGATTGTCATAGGAACATGCCCTTTTAAGGCATTTTCTTACACAAACAGTTTTTGCAACTGACTTAAAGTTCCCATCTCTTTTGGAATTTCTGAAGAGGAAACACAAAATTCAGTTAATACAATATCATAGATTTATTTCATACAATTTCAAGTTTAGACATGCATGCAGGGTAACTAATTATCCATTCAAATCAAAACTGATAGAAGTCATACCTTCAAAATTATTACCACCAAGATGGATTTCCTGTAACGCTGTTAGGTTCCCAATTTCTCTAGGAATTTTACCTGTTAATATGTATGAAAGTATATATGAATTATCACAACCGATATCGTTACCTTAACAAGCTAAGGTGTCGAGCATATATAATAGCGAAAAACTTATAATCATTACAACTATGTATCATGTAGAGCGAGCTATCTAAGATCAACAGTGTTTAGTTCGTACCTGAGAGTTGGTTGTATGTCAGATCAAGTATTTGCAGAGCAGATAGGTTGAACATGGTAGCTGGTATGGAACCTGAAAATTGATTACCATACATCCAGAATTCTTGAAGCTTGGACATGGAACCAAACCACGAAGGAATGAGCCCTGTAAACTCGTTGTTCCCCAAGTTAATAACCTTCAACCGGCGCAGGCGAGCCAATTGTTGAGGCAAGGTACCATAAAAACTGTTATTTCTGAAGTCTAGATAACCCAGAAATGATAAGTTGCCCAGTTCAGGAGGAATGTCGCCAACGAGATCCAAGTAAGAGAGGTTCAACTCTGCGACTCGATGATGGCGCGCACCACAAGTGACGCCAACCCAGTTGCAGACAGGGATAGTGGTTGACCAGTTGGTGAAGATCATGTTTTGAGGGTCACTGGTGATCCGAGCTTTGAGAGCAAGAAGAGCAGACCGGTCTTTGGTGACGTTATGGTTGGTTTGTGCTGCCATAGTTAAGCAGCTATCCGCCTCACATTAGATTAAGTATACCAGGAAGAACCAAGTAACTCTCTCCATTGTTTGAATAATGGACACGCGAAGTGTCTGAATTTCTTCACTAAGACTGGCTGGAGATAGTTGCAATATATACACGCACGCTACTAATGCAGTGAGGTTATCTGTCTGCGCTTATGTTTCGATCAAAGACTTGACTAGTACACAGACAATGTCAATCATAGAACAAATGTGTGGATCAAAATATTAATGGATGGAATGTGTGGGTCAAGCGAAGGTTGAAATCGTGAATCCAAGCGAAGGTTCATAGTAGCTATGAGTGGTGGAAATACGTGAAAGATAAGCTCAAAGACTTGAACATCAAATGGACCCAATAAAGACTCGAGAGTGGTCCTTTGTCGATCAATCGCAGCGAACACTCCTATAATTCTTACAATTGCTACAGTGTAAAATATGATTGATGAGGAAATGTGGGGATCGAATGATGGTTCATAAGGAAATGGTTCATCGGTTTGATGGCACTGGGGTCTTTATTGCTCGAGACGAAGTTGAAATTCTTACTATCAAGTTAGACAAGTTGATCCATTAGTGGAAAGAATTTGATTAATTACAAGCTAGGAATCAGACTAGATTTTATGGTCGACTAGATGAAACAAGATTGATGGGTGGATTGCATAATTTAATTTTAAGGAAAATGACCATTTGATAATGTTGAGAGTTTTTACAGATTAACATGTTATTTATCTCTAATTACCTTAGATAATCATCGGAATTCTAGAAACAATTTGGATAACAACAAACCACTAGCGTAGGACATATGTGATAGCTAGCTAGTAAGTGTGTACTTTTGCTTGCCTATATATAGCTCCCAAAACTTCACAATCACCCACATCTTTCACACATTCTCAATTTCTCAGCATTAGCTTTTTGATCACTTTGTTTGCAGAAAATAAAAATGAGGAAAGGAGGTGCTGCAGTGCTACTCTTCCTTGCTTGTGCAGCCCTGTGCTTGGCTGCTTCTGATGCCACTGCTGCAGAGGCTCCTAAGCCATCTCCACATGCTATGACGCTCAAATGCATTGGTGCTTTCCACAGTGCAAGGGGGGCTTGCCTGAAGGAGATTTATGCATCTTATTGGAATCGTAAACTCAGCATTGGAGAAGATTGCTACAAGGCCATAAGGGAAGCTGATGATGATTGTGCCGAGACCATTTTCGGTCACTTCAAAAACCCTACTTATGTTCTTTTGTTGAAGCAGCGCTGCTCAAAGAAAGAATGATCGATAGCACTATCGAAAATTTGAAAGATATTATTGGATTGCTAGTCCTAGAATAGTTCGGGTTCTTTTGTTTTTGGTATTAGTGAAATAAACTAGTGTTCTTCTGTTTCTTCATTAGTGAAAATAGACGTGAAAATGTGACCGAAAAGTGAGTAAAATAAGTAACTTAAATCAATGAACAAACCGAATATATCTGACCTGAACCTAATGGAACTTAATTTTACAGAGATGATCTAATATGCACATTAGGATCTGTTGACGATAGTGACAGCTGGGCTACCAGGGCCTACGGACTCGTTCTAGGGCCGAGAGAGGAGGCCCAAGTACCCGAGGCCCGACCAAGCTGCCATCCAGTCAATACAGGCCCGGGAGCCGGTGGGAGAAGCCCAGGAAGAAGGGACCAAAGTGGGTCTTTACTATGCAGAAGGAGCCTCAATCCCACATCGGAGGGTGAGCTCAACTCATACGACCTGGAGCCCATATATTAGCCCAACCACTTTCATTAAATGGTAGTCAACCACTGACCAACTATCTGCTTCGGTGCTTCCACGTATTGTTTATTTCCTAATCACAACGATATATACTAACTTAAGCATCGGAGTGGAAACGACCGGCCACAACCGGTTCTTCCTGGTTAGCAGGAGTTTGCAGGAGAAGGCCATATCTAACCCAACCGAGGGTCCACCGGGTATTTGTGAGTCTACGGGATTCAGATAGATATATGTTCTAACATCTTCACGGTATAGATTTGAAAATATAACTGAAAAATGAACCAAAAAATGAACTCCACACTTCAAGTCCTGCGTAGAAATCCGCCTTGTATTTTTTCAAGATTAGAAATGTCAAGGAAAGTTTGTCAAAATCCGCAATTGCAGTTGCAGGCTGGCTTGCATTGTAAGCTAGGATAAGAAACTGGATTCTGAAGACTCGGTTACTCTCTTTCAAACCTTTGACTTCAACGTTTCCAATCAGCCTGAGAAGATAATGTACGCCAATCCTGGTATTGGAAACTAAAACATTTCTGCTGAATGGACTTTATATAGAAATGACGGGGAGCTTTTTAATTTACAAGGACTGATAATACGAACCAGAAAGCCTAAAATGCTGTTGAGCAGGAATGAAGCTTACATTGAGCTGGTTGAGTAAGAAGAGACACTACTATGGCTTGGCTAGTCACTCATTTTCAAATTTCGACCCCTCTTTTCTTCATTCACTGGAATTTGTAGTTGATTGAATATTAGACCATTTGCTCGTCAGTTTAGGGGTTGCCACTTTAAATACACTTTTGAAAGGGAGCAAAGGACATTGCCTGCATCTGATAGTGGCCTTCCTTGTCCAACCAGACTTAATTTCCATGATGCAATAAACCTGCGGTTTGATAGACTATTCGTTTTTGTAGTCTAGATATATATAAATAATCAGTCATTATGTAGTAGTGTGCTACTACATGTCAAAAGAATGACCAGTTCCTAGTTCTTATGAAACCAAATAATCCGTCCACTAATTAAGTAGGCACAAGATGAACAAAAAATTTGTATTACAAATATGCTTCTAAAAGCACAAATAAAAGCTTCTCATGGCATGATACATAGAACACCGAAACCCATCTGACAACAACACAAGCCTGAATCCCATGCTGAATGGCATCAACCGGAAGACGTAATCTCTCAGGTCATTTTTACATAATTATGACACCAACGAAACAAAATATTGATCCTTTGATCTACTCACTTTCTTCATCACTGTCCCCTAAGTCTAAATGATTCATATTCTTTTCAAGTGGCGGAAGCCCATCGCCAGAATCATAAGAACCCTCGTCATCACTGCGAGCTGACGTCCCTCCTCCTAGAGCAGCAGATAACATACATATTTTAAGAGTAGAATAACTTAGCAAAGATGGCTTTCAACAAGATTTATTTTCTTGAGTTGATGACAATTTATAAGACCAGAAATTATGCAAAGAAAATATCCAAATTAAGTAAATTATTCGTAAGGTCGTTTAAACCAAATTTGCACCAGGAATAGCAGACAAGATTTGATTTATTGAACAGACGAATGAACACATAATATCTTGATGATATGTGGAATTCCAATAAGATATTTGTAGACCAGATCACCTCCTCCGGGCAAACGGAGAGGACAGTCAATTAATAATGCACTGATCACATTAGTGTGTGTTGTGAATCAAGCTCCCATGAGAAAAAGGCAGGACATTTCTTGATGTTTTAAATCTAACACCATCCGAATTTTGAGATGGATGAACTGATGCGCACCGAGACAATAACATGAAAGACTAAAAATAGAAATTCCAGCTAAAGAATATAGGAAAGGATTGGAAAAGCCAAAGCCAGAAAGCAACAATGGATTTTTGTTTTTTTGTTTAAATTAACAAAGGAACATGATGGGTCTAAAAAGTCCAATACAATCTAACTGGATGCAAATGAGGTTCTACAGCACAAGACAAGTAATTGATGGGTTGCAAGAATGACATACAATTACAAAGTAAGTTTAACAAATAGTGATTAGTAATATCATTTCCAACTTCAAATACATTAATATATGACAAGTGTGTTATACTGTAGGAAAAAAAAAAAAACTGAAAAGTATTTCTCTATAAAAAGAGAGACTGATACCTTCTACTTCAGTAGGGATCTTTGGAACTTGTCTTTCCTGTGCAAGCCAAGCATTTTGGAATGAAATAATTTCAGCACTGTTTTCACAGTTTGAGTATGCCTTTAAAAGTTCCCTGCATTGGTTGAAACAGTGAAGACTGTGATGAACGCTGATAGAGAAATTGTATGAGAGTTAGGTTCTAGGCATCCTTATAGATTCTGATTGATTGAGTTTTTATTGATATAATTTTTTCTGGTGTCCTTTAGATTGGAATTATGCTTTCTGTTGAACTTACTATTGTTAAACTTACTTACTGCCATTTATTGTCTATGGTTACTCGTTAGCTTCTTTGTCCAATGTTCTTTTCAAATGAAATTTAAAAAAAAAAAAAAATCAACACTTTAATAAATGAAGAAAAGCATACCTGTTGAGGGATAAGAAAGCATGACCCCATTTGAACTTTCCAAGCAACAAATTTGCAGTTTCCTCTTCCCCACTGTAAAATTGTAGTAAAGTAGCTTATAATTAAGAAACAGATAGCATATAGAACATTGGCCCAAATAGTAATAGTTACACAACAACACAAAAAAAACAAATGTCAAAAGTTGATGAATAAATTATGTAGTTTAACAGAGAAGAGCTCTGTAGCCTAAGCTTAAATGTAGTTCCTGCTTGGGATCTTACACAATTGGGTTTAGTCAAAGTGGGCAGTCCCACAGCTGTGCATACCAGCCAAGAGTCTTTCTACTTTCAGTATAATCTCAAAATCCAGACACTTTCATATTTCATTAGCCTTTCTAGCTTTTATTGTTACAGTCATTTGAAACAGTGATTAAGATTTATTACTACTACTGTTGAGTGAGGACTGCAGGGGCGATAATTTGTGTCTGGGTAGCCATTTGCATCAAAGGTCAGTCAAACCTTTGATTTGATCTGTTTAACTAACTTGATCATAATCACTTTTGTTTGAATCCATAATTCCATATCCACTATGACTTAAAAGCTTAAAAATAAGTTCATCATGTTTCCTCAAAAAAGCCTATCGGCTTATCCATATTAATTTAGAAATCACTCGTCTTGATACTAAAAAATCCATAACAGCAATACTTTTACTACAATAACATGTAATAGCAACAAACTGTAAGATCCAAGGAATTAGCAATAAATTAAAAGTATAAGTTTGTATGCAAGGGAAAATAGTTTCAGTACCATATGAATAACGCTGCGGATAAGGCCTCCACGCAGGATAGTTCACATGGTCGACCATAATTTACTGGATTTGCTGCTACAAGCCAAGGCACTGCAATATTAACTAATGTGTAAATTCAGCTGGCTAGGAGATTCAATTGAACATAGCAACATAAACTCCATGTAAGTACCAGAAGTGCAGCTTTATTACACAAATCTATTGACACCACTAATTAAAAATAATAATAACAAATAGCATCATTAGTATATGCATAATTAGATATGCATAAAGTGATCAACGGGGTTGAGACCAATTATCAACTAGTCGAAATACTCTTTAGAATTGTCATACTTATGGAAGTTTACAGTCAACAAATAAAATTACTCAAATCCCTGTATATATTGTATCTATATTTTGTAGGAATTATGGAACAGTATATATACCTATCATACATTCATACCTATAAATGTTTATAGGGAAAAAAAAAGAAGCTTATTGGTAGTTTGTGTGAACTGACAACAGACAAATCTTACAGCTGTTTATGCAAATCACAAGTTCAGAAAGATATCCAAGAGTGAAGGTTTAAAGATCATACAGAGGCGAGGAGCAGTGCAACGCAGCTTCACAAAGGGTACATCACCCAACCGTGCCCAAGAGCAATCCACAACAGCTAAACCTTTTTGCTGGATTAAGCTATAATCTTCTCTTGAGACACAAGCCGTCCCCACTGGACTGAAATATAGATATACAACCAGTCAGAAATGAATGGAATATTCAATAAGTGACTGGAATAGATGAACCATGAAGCAATAAATGTCATATAAACATATACACTGTTTACTGAAAGGAAATTTGTTGGTACTGAAAATATGCATTTGAGACATAATAGCAGCCTCTCTTGACTTATTCCCAACTTATATATTACAATCATCCTTTTTCATAATTGTTTACATACACCTTGGGGATTAACGATGAAGAAATTGATGTTATTTTTTAAACTACAAGAAAAGAAGGGTCATAGAAGTATACATTTAATCTATGAATACGATTTAGTCAGTTTTCCTGTTCTATATTCCGGTGCAACAAGATCTTTAAAAAATGACAGATTTTCATATGAAAATACCACAAATCTACATGACATCATTGAAGGTATATCAATTAACAACATAGATAGAGTTCGGTAAATGGCATTTGATTCAAGTACCTCAAAACAATGCCTCCAAAACCATGGTTGACACGCAACTCCTGCATGTAGATATGATAATGTTAAGACTACAGAAATTGCATAATCCAGAATGTCCAGTTTATCCTCGAAGCTAAAGGCATTAGTACTATTACTCAATGTTGTTTCTCACAACATATTTCTACCAACTAAAGGATATGTAAAGCTTGTGTCATAGATAGAACCAAAGGTATCCGTCAGTTGCAAAACTTCTTTGAGAGAGCAATAGATAAATCTGGTTACTGATATGCTTAAGGTGCTAATCTACCATATGATAAACAATTTATGGCATAAATTACAAGCACTATTTTCCTAAGCTCATCAAACAGGCTGCTTGAGACGGAAGCTGGACAAAGTCTTTTTTAGCTTCTACGATATTTCTGCCTTGGTTCTTTTTCCTTTTATCTCTTATGAACTCTTAAACTTTTGAGTACTTCCCCTCGACTCTAGGTATTAATTCCCTATCCAACAAAGATTATTCTGATTTCATACCACTAGTGACATTTCCATACAGTATAAGATCCTAGTTGGCAGCCTCGAATCAAACTTGTAATAATAATTAACTGTCACAGAGATGGAATTAAAGACAACGACAGAAAAGAAAACCATCCAACTAGTGTGAAAAGTAACAAAACCAGATACTTGCTTTCAAAAATCCAAATCTCGAGAGCTTGCGTCCTGTGCACCTTTTCGCATCGCATTGACCGAAATCCTGAATTATCAAAATAGCACCAAATTAATCTCAGGTTTCACAGTGTTTCAAAAAATAAGCGAAAATCTACAACTTGTTCAACATATCAACAGAGTTTCAGAATCACAAGTAACTCCCTAGCACAAACTTGATCATCAAATGCTTCAATACAAGAAGTGCATACCCACATGGCCAGCTGCATTTTGGGCCGTATTGGCTCCTCATCAGTAGCTACAAAGCCAACAATTAATAAAAATAAAAATAAAAACATATCATTATTATTCTCAAAATTTAATACACAACACAAAAAAAATGGAAAAGATGGATAAAGGTGATGAATTTGGCACCTTGTTCAGATGGTAGGGAGTCTTCGTCACTGTGGTAACAAAAACAAGATGAGAGAGAGAGAGAGAGAGAGAGAGAGAGAGAGAGAGAGAGAGAGAGAGAGAGAGAGGAATTCAATAAATAAAACAAGGGAAAGTGCGGGCTCACTGTGGAAGTTGGTTACGGTTTCGACTAGATTCGCCGCGGTGATTATGATGGGGCTTGTGGTTCTTGAACCTCTTGTTCGGCGCCATTGATTTTCTTTATCAACAACAAACCAACTCACAAGTTCTGATGGCGGGGATGTGGGTTTTAGCTCCCAAGGGTTTTAATCGCCGGGCATTTATTGTCCATTTTGTCCTTTTCCTTCTTTTCTGTTATTATTAATTTTTGACTTAATGGCACAAAACCCTGAATAAGTAAAATACGAGGCTTTTGTAAAAATAAAACAAACAAAAACAAGAAAAGGTTATCAAGAAAGTGGTGCATAGTTTGATTTTGATGGGAGCCGACGTAAATTTATGACATTGATTCCGGTGACTTGTTGCCGGAAATACATTGATTCCGGTGACTTATTGCCGGGAATACACTTTCGGCAGAGATGGGCAGCAGCATGGTCACTGGAGATGGGGTAACATGACCCTTTGGAGGCTGTTGAGTAGCATTGCAGGAGGTGACTTGCGGATGGAGTGAAGGGTGGAAAGGAGAGGTGCATATTAGGATTTAATGTCAAATTATGAAATGAAAAATCCACGTACCAAACTGGGAGATCTGAATAACTAATAAGTAACACATTCTTTCACTTAGAAGTCAATTTATCCAACAATAGATCAGAATAGTCTTCTCTTTTACATTTTGCTCTAGTACCATAAACTTTGCCTAGTGTAGAAGGCAACAGGCTACTGATTCAACTCTGTGGAAGTTCTACATCAATTTCCTGATAAGCAAAAACATGTTCTGGTCAACCTTAAATTTTTCACAGCTGGTGGGATCTGCTCTCAGCCTCATCTGTAGCCCACCAAAAGAAACATATACCTCCCTGTAACCAGAAGACAGGAATGTTTATTAGCTAACCACAAAGCCATTAATCTCTATCTAGGAGAAATTATTTCTATTGGTGCACTGTGCACAATACGAATATATCAGGGATAAAATGTATCTGGATTCTGGATCTACAGTACAATGTCTAGGAACAAAATTAACACATACAGAGTCGCTAAAATAAATCCCTAAATAAGTGCGAATGAATCCCTCTATACTTCAATGAACTAAATAGACACGATAGTAAAGGCCGGGGTGCAAGTCCATTTTCAGTGTCATGAGTTCAACACAAAAGTGGAAAGTTGCAGGAAAATATAATTTGAGCAGTATGAAACATACACTAAGGGTGGCGACATTGAGCCTCCATCCGAAGATTCGGATCTAATGTGATCCATTTTATACAGCAATCCATGCATGATATATTCAAACTTGTCTGCAAGAGACTTCTGCTCAACCTGCCAAAAGGTAATATATTCAGTCAATAGTTAAACGTGTTTCAGTTATTGAAGGTAAACAAAAACACAACATCGTGGCGACAGAAAATATGATATAGAAAAGCCTGAGTCTTATTTCTCATCATCATACAATTATTCCAATGTTGGGGTGTCAGTCATTCTAGGAAGAGCGCTAATTAAAACATGAATGTGTGCCTGAGATGTTCTCCCCTTTTTAGTAAAGCAGGTAGTTTTTTCTCATTGTTGCAGTGCTATAATTTTACAGAGATAGTCTATGCAATGCAACAGCAATACATATGAATGTCCAATCAATATCCAGGGACCGTGAGCTTTGCAGCAGCCCATCTTTAACTTCACTGGCACTTTATTTCTCTTTACCTACCTTAAATCACCGACTTCTCAAATACATGTGAAATACAATATGACAGCAGAAAACCATTTGAAAACTAAGCACTGACTAGTCAAAGATCCTTCCAGTCTTTTCTGTAACAGGTTACCCAACTTACAGAATTCAGGTGTTATCTCTAAACATTTTTTTCACTATAAGTGCATTACTGGTTTATCAATTGGTGAAGTTGTTATCTGATCACCCAATGGAAATCTTATCCTCAACCTCTATCAGATTGTCCAACCAACAAGCCCTCAAGGATCCAATAAATAATATAACACACTTTGAAGTTATTTTCTGGATGAAAATCCAAGTATACAATCGACATACTAATAGTCACACTTAGGATCATACTGCAATATCTCTTTTCCAAAAGAAAGACAAGACAGTAAACATCAACATTTAGTGAAATACCTCTGCCTCTTTTTTAATAGGTACTCCGCTGTAGTTAAGCGTAGGAGACAACACCATCAAGAACTTCTCCTTCTCATGCATAGGGTAAATCTCCGTATTCACATCCAGGTGCAGCAAAGCGCCACGCTTCTCACTCCGTGCCACAATCCGGGATACTACACAAACACATAAACCAACATGTAAACAAAGCAGCCACAGAGTCCTAGAGTTTACTCAATTTGCAAAACTATATCCATAACAATAAAAACTTTATTCGCTTCATAGTTCAAGATTAAAGCAAATAGCTTGGGAATTGAGATAGACAAAGCTTAGGTACAAACCTTTGTCAAACTTTTTACCATCTGGGTCCAGCTTTTCGATCACAAAAGTATCATCAAAGTAGAAAGTCAGCATTTTTACTACTCCTACACACAAATAAACACAGAAAATTACATTCAATTCATCCAAACACAGCCCAACAGAACAAACCTAAAACCCTAGTTAAAACCCCGAAAAACAAACCCATGACACAGTAAAAAACAAGAAAAAGACTCCTCCTTTCCTTGCGTCTCGTTAGGAATTTGAATTGACCAGAGATGAATCAAAAACCAGAAGAAAGATTCATAGAGAAAAGAGCTTACTGGGTTTTACTATCTGGGAGGCGGTAGCTTCTTTTTGAAATTGACCTAGGGATTTATAAGCAGTCCCAGCCCCGACCTAAACGCACCGTTTCACTAGCTTTTTATTATTATTTTTATCTTCTTCCAAAACGCTGCGTTTTTACAAACCAGAGAGGCAGAGACTACCGGCTTTTAATTATTTAGTTTTCTCTAAAACGGTGCGTTTTGGAGCGCCAGAGAGAGCCCCTTTTATCGTTGCTTCGTCTTCAAACGTCTAAAACCTCACCGTCGTTTGGTCACTGAATCCTAGAGCTCTCTCTCCGGCGAAGCCATGCTACGAAGGTAACTCAAACTCGTCACTCGTCCTCAAATTTCAATCGCGCAATCTCCGATCACCTTCATCGACGCTTCTTTTTCTTGTTCTTTCTTCTCAGGTCGCTTCTCGAAATCTCGTCGCGCCGTGCCGCCGTTCGTAGAATCCAAAGTCCGGTATGTAAATTTTATCATCTGCAGATTTCTCTTTACAGTCTACATTTGAAATTTGATTCAATTTTTAGTTTAAGACTTTGAATTTTGGTTGTTCAAAATTCGCAGCACATTCCTAGGTTTTTGAGAAAGGAGTTCTCCGCCGTGGTTCAGAATAATCCGGCGTCGACTCAGGCCGGACCGCCGCCGGAGAAGTCCGGCGGTTCGAAGGCTGTTGTGTTAGGAGGTATTGCTCTTTGCGGAGCTGCTGGTTTAGCTTACTATTTGGACCCGGGCCGAAAGAGGAAGGTTCCGGAGCCGCCGGAAGTTGAGGCGAATGTGAATGTGAGTGAGGATGTACACGTGGAGGAGTCTCTGCCGCGTGTGGAGGAAGAGAGTAGCACACTGAGCTTTGCTCCTGAGGTTTCGGAGGAGAAGAGTGAGGTGCATTCGGTGGAGGATGTTGCGAAATTCGAAGGTTTGGGTGGGAGTGGAGGCGAGAGCGAGGCGAAGGTGGAAGATCAAGGTGTGGTCAGTGATGTTGCCGGAGCTGAGAAGGATTTGGGGGAGCTTTCACAGAATGCGAGTGTTGGAGTGTTGTCGGAAGGGAATGTAGATGATAAAAGTGGGGAGGAGAAGACTGTTGAGGTGACCAAGGAGGAGGTGGAAGCTGCACCGGTGGTTTCCATGAGTGATCATCAAGAGAATTTGATTGAAGCATTGACACCTCAGAAGGAAATTGCAGAAGACAAGGCACAGGTAGTCCTCATTTGCGTTCCTTTTAGTTAATACTTATAATGTCGTTGTATAAAACTTGTTGGATCAATGCATAATGGAGATATTGAGACGAGCTTATTTTGAATGGTGTTTATAAGAAGTTGCTTGCTTTTGGTGGAATTTTGTTACAGGATGAAATAGCTTCTGTTGAAGAACCACCGAGTTCTTTGCTCAGTGCGTATAATCTGAAGGATGGGGCTGATGGAGGCAGTGAGACTACTAGTACACAGGGAATTAATGAATACAATCCCCTTCCTAAAGAAAAAGAGGTAGGTATGAGCATTTCATTGGTTGTCTCTACTTTTTTCAATGCTGAATAAGGATGACCAGTGGTACTTACTGAACTGTGGTTCACTCTATTTCAGGCTTTTATCAATGCTATTG
The DNA here is from genome assembly GCA_963682095.1 of Potentilla sterilis. Taxonomy (NCBI): domain Eukaryota; kingdom Viridiplantae; phylum Streptophyta; class Magnoliopsida; order Rosales; family Rosaceae; genus Potentilla; species Potentilla sterilis. The sequence continues at coordinate 30,399,304 of OY821764.1, forward strand.
AAGGGTTGGATGATGCCTACATATCCAAAGACGGAAAGTTACTTCTTGACTTCTTGGAAGCAATTCATGCTGCTGAAAATAGGCAAGCTGAGTTAGATAATCGTGTTTATTCTGAAGAAAAGAGGGCATTAAAGGTTTGATATGTGTTTTACAAGAATTCCTTATTCACTTAGATTATCTTATTGAGCATTATAGGTTTCAGTTAGTACATGCTTACAAGAATTGGGATTCACTTGCTTCAAACTGATTCTATTGATAATTGTACAGCTCTGTGTGGTTCTTAAATAGTATTTTATTGCTCCCTGTAGGAGAAGTATGAAAAGAAACTGAAAGATGCTGGCATTAGGGAAATGATGCTTGCGGAAGAGGCAGCAATGCTAGAAAAGGTTAAACCCCAAATCTCGATAGTTTTCTCTATTTCATTTTCTATAGGGTATCTTCATGTGGCTGGTGTAGCTTTGACTGAATAGAAAATTAGTATGGTGTGTATCCACTTGTTTGTTATAGACAGTTGTTTCTAAGCACAGTTATCACATTATGAGAGAGAGAGAGAGATGTTTTTAAATCCTACTCAATGAGTTTCGTTTATATCAATGAAGTGGTTTAACATCATGATTGCAATACAATACAGAGGAATCAAGAACAATTAGAGTGCTATAAGCACAAGGGGATCATTGCTACTCACAATTGGGCCAGTGTCCCATTTTTTATCTTGCCATTCTCATATGCAAAATGAAAGATACGTGCTTCCTTTTTATATGTTTTCAGCTCTTTGAATAATGTCTTCCATACATTCTAAAGAATTTACTCTGAAGACTAGTAATGTTAAACATGAAAAGAAGTAGAAATAGATGATCTGCTTATGAACTCATTCTGGCATCTACCTATTTAATGTCGCATAATATTCTGATTTTGTTGTTTTTTTTTTTTCAGGAATTAAAGAGAGAAAGAGCAAAAGCAGTTGCTGCGCTCAAGTCGCTTCAAGAAAAACTTGAAGAGAAATATAAGACAGAACTTGAGCAGAAGGTGCACAATGCTTTAATATTTGATTTCGTCACATTTCTTTGTCCCATATATTTGTCTCTCTATGTGTCAGAACATGGTGACTGGGTAGATTGAAGTTAACAATTCAAGTAATTTCAGGAAAATGAAGCAGAAATGAAGGTAAAAATGGTTGAGGAATTGGCCAAAGCTGAACTGGCTGCCACAATTGCAAATGAGAAGGCATCCCAGGTTGAGAAAATGACAGAAGCAAATCTTCATGTGAGTCACCTAAGAAGAGATAAACAGTACTTATGATTGAACATACCAATTTGGTCTTGGTTTATGTTTCACTTATCTTGAATATTGAGATCTCTTTTGTGGTTTTAATGAGACGTTAATGAAAATTATGATTAGTTGCTCCTGTTAACTGCTTTACAAAGTATAGAACAGTAAAATGAATTTACTCCATACTAAGGTATGCTTTTAAAGAGGAAATGCATTAACAACTTGATACGAACTTTATTTGTGCTGAAAGAGCACAAAGTAGTTACTAACGAAGACTTGCAACTTCGCCTGTACCTGATCCATTTGGAGGATTTAGGATTATAGGCTTCAGTTTTATGCAGTTTGGACTTTGGATATAATCTCTGAATAGTACTGCTTAAAAGATCTATTTGTTTGGTGTATACATTTGTCCGTGATCAGCTGTAGAATTGATTGGCAAAGTTATGTATTTTAAAAGCTGATGGTGTATAGTTTCTTCTTGTGTAGATAAATGCTTTGGGTGTTGCATTCTATGCAAGATCTGAAGAAGCTCGTCAGACTCACACTGCTCACAAGCTTGCTTTGGTGGGTGATTTCTTTGTATTATTATTCTTACATCTATTCCCTTTCAATCTGCTCAATAATTTCCCAAAATCTGTATGTTATTTCTTATCAATTATATGTTTTGTGTGTCTTGCAGGGTGCACTTGCACTGGAAGATGCACTTTCCAAAGGGTTACCAATCCAGAAAGAATTAGAGGCTTTGAACACTTATCTTGACGGCATCGAGAAAGATTCAGTTTTGGATGTAGTCCTTTCATCACTTCCCGAGGAGACACGAAGTAGTGGCACAGATACCATTTTGCAATTGAATCAGAAGGCTAGTTATCTTTTTATTTCTCAGTTAGATGTTTACTGGTTTTAACTCTCAATTAACCATATACCTTATCAGCTGTCTATGAGCTTTTGTTTGCATTACTAAACTTGCCTCATTGTAGGCTAACTAGCTAAGACATGGGTGATATCCATTTTATCTAGTTGAGGGGAGGAATAAGTACTTCCTAGAGATTTTGATTGGACACATGATTAGTAATTCATGGATGTAAATAGTAAATGGTAGCCTCATATGTTCCTCATAAGTTATATCAAGTTTAAAGCAGCAGGCTAGATATTCATAACATTATTTTATGGTACTACTGCATGTGAAATGTCTGATTAGCTTTGTCTTATTTAGATGTATGCTCATTTATATGTTTATTGGCAACGCTTATAAGGCGATCTCATTTCAAAAGCATTTCTTTCTTTGTTATTTGCATCAATAGTTTTTCAAAGAAGTAATAATTCAAAATATTTGCAACTCCGTGCCTAATAATGGTTTTAATTTATCTGAAATACTTAAAGCTAAATTGATTCCATATGCTTCATTTACGAGTTTCAGTATTCTTACATATTCTCAATTCAAATCTGTTTCATCATTGTTGACCTCTGTGATTGAGATACTATTATGGCATGAACCTAGTAGAGTGCTTCTGTTACCAGCAGTTGTTACCAGCAGTTCTAGCTAGTGTGTCTAATATCATTGCTGTACTTACTAAAATACATTCAATCTTCTTGCAGTTTGATGCCTTAAAAGGGCCAGTACGACACTTCAGTCTAATCCCTCCTGGTGGTGGTGGCATTTTGACTCACTCTTTAGCAAAGATAGCATCTTGGTTAAAGGTATATGTAGATATGAGGTCTGATTTCTCTTTCTGATCGTTTTTGAACTCTAGTTGTTGGAGTGTTCACCATACTTGCCTTTGGATTTTGTTTAGGTGAAGGAAGTAGATAAATCTGGGGATGGGATCGAGTCTATCATCAATAAAGTGGAGTGCCACCTTGCTGAAGGAAAAATAGTTGAAGCGGCAGAGGCATTAGAAGAAGGTGTCAAGGGCACCCAAGCAGCAGAAATTGTTGGTGATTGGGTGAAGCGTGCTAGGAATAGGGCTATCACTGAGCAAGCTCTAACGCTTCTCGAATCATATGCCACTTGCATTAGCATCACATAAAGTCCGAAATTTTTTATACATATACTGAGTCTTCTATTGGGGGTAATGTTTTGCATCTATAAGGGACACTCTTTGAGTTTGTACTTTTTTTGACATAGCATTGTAGCGTCCAGTGATTTGGTCGTCATCGAAGCAAACAGATCATCTAGGCCAATACTGTAACAAGGGGAAATGTATCCCTTTCAGTCAAAACTGCTGAGAGCAATTGCCATTCCTTCTAATACCCTTACTAGCTGACCACTGCAACATTTTCCGTCTTTTCCAACCTTTCGGAGAAATCAATTGCCATCAAAATTTGCTTCATCTCTTTTCCTCTATAGTCTTCGTAGATAATGAAGATAAAAGAGGGAGAACTTATATTGGCAGCATCCTTGGCATCCCCAGAAGAGCTATATGGCTTTCACTGTTAAAGACGGAATGAGGATTCAGCATTAGCCAGCGGTAACGAAACTGTGAATGTGTGATCACTGGATAAAACATGGAAACATGTTTTTATTGGTGCGTATGTGTCAGCCATTGGCAAAGTATGGGTTCAATTTACTGTCTATCTCCAATGGTATTAGACTATTAGATTACTAGGAGTCGTCCTTGTAGATTATGAACACACAACCCCAACCATTACGTCCAGTCGACTCGTTCCATTTACTTTCTTTGCGGGTTTGGAGCCATAATCCGGTTGGTATGCCGACGTCTTTGGACCAACAGCATCGGGCACATTGTTAGAATTTGATCGATCATTTTTCTAGTGTCATGGTTTACTGGAGAGTTCATAGCTCTCTTATTGTTATGAGTAGGCCGGACAGCTAATGAGTACAGTACCTCTGTTAGCTAATGATCGAGTCTGCCCAAAAGCCAGCTTTTGGAATCAAGATGTTAGAACTAAGAACACGACTCGAACATTGTTAAGCCTCTGCATGTTGCGTGGTGAAAATTATAATCAACTAAATATTAGTGGTGATATATGCCACAATATATATTCCTTAAACTTACCTGAAACATCACACATGATCGAAACATCCACATCTGACAATTTGAAACATGCCGGTAATGAAACTTGCATGTACATTTTATGACAGCGAAGATGATGTGGTTTTATACTATAGAGTATTAATTTCCAGTATGAGTTATCAATCTTAATCATAATTGGTGAGAAATCAACTCATTTCTGAAATAATGACATTAAAAATCGAAGTAACATGGCCCCTCAAGCCCCACCCCAACACAAACATCCCAACAGAATAAGATATGACCAATCTTGATCAACTGATTTTTTCTAGTTCTTATTACCTAGTTACTCTTAATAACCTTTAGCAACCGACCTGGTTGGAGAGTTGTACAGTTAGTGTTTAAGAGTATTTATCTTTATCATTTATGGTCGGAAAATTGTCTTACTCCGATATACCCTCTTATTTCGACCTCCTTTGCAGCTGAAAATGGTTTAGAATGTATAGTACATTAGTATATCACTAATATTACAGTTGTTATATTGTAAGGTCCAAACGTTTTCCAGCCAATGAACATGTGAACCCTAATGTTCAAAGCACCATGATTGCAGCGTTTCTTTTAATCTTCACACCAATTTGGCAGCTGCTGGTGTTAAGTCTCAATCATTTTTTTTCCCCAAGTCCTACAGCATATGACAACTGACAAGAGGAATAATTTAATTATGATCACACTTTCATAGTTTCAATCATTGGTTTGGGAAACAACTTAGCTTTCACTTTCTTATTCTGGTACAAAACTAGCTTTCACTTTAGATTTACACAAAGGTGCTTCTGGTTGGCATAATTACTACATGTAATCACTAAGTATACTAAGATCCCTATTATTACCAAGGAGTAAAATATCGGATATCGAGGAAATATCGGCGTTTCAAAATATGGATATTTCGACGGAAATATCGATAAAATATCGATCCATTAGAAATTTTGACAAAAACGACGGAAACTATAAGAAATACATGGAAATTTGTATTGAAACTTTCTAAGGTTGTTTTATGCTATGTTATCGATCATATGTGAGAAGAAAATATTAATAAATTCAAATATATATCAATTTATTGAAATGTTATATGAATTACTATGTGAATAGAGCTGATATTTATTGAAATATGATTTAATATATATAATTTATGCTTGAAACCTAAAATGAGGCTAAACCATCACACCCTTTAACATTATTTGTATATAATATTTCACAAAAGCAACTACATGAAGTTTTTTTAAAACCATACATAAATTGATATTATATAGTCGTTGACCCGTTGCCACTAGCTATTATATAGTCGTTGAATCGCTACATAAAAAAAAAAAAAAAAAACTAGCTTATTAGAACATCATAGAAAAATCATGTCAATAAAATTGTAATTACATACATTATCATGTAAAATGATTACACATTACTATTTTGATTATATGTTACAAAAATATACATTATAGTAAAATATATAGTGTAAGACACATTAATATTAAGCATGCACGAGTAAGAAACTTATTAGGAAATTATCAAAACAGAAGTATGATAAAATTAGTTCTTGAAGGTAAGTTAGAAATTAAAATTAGGTGTTGAAAATTATGTGTTTTAAATTGTTGAAAATTAGTTTTTGAAGGTAAGATAAAAAAATTCTGAAAAATATCGGAAAATATCAGAAATTTCGCGGAAATATCGGTGAAATATCGGAAATATCGGAAAATATCGGGAAATTTCGACGAGAAACTCAAAGAATTGAATCGAAATATCGATCCCACGGAAAAACGAAAATTTCGACGAAATTTCGGCGAAAATATCGATTTTGCATTCCTTGATTATTACACATTCTCAAAACAAACAAAAAAAGATCCCTAGCTATTATTACCATACTGTTGGTGAAATAGAAAAATTAAGCAGTCCAGGTAATAGTAACTAGTGCCTTGCTGCATAAGTAAGGGATCATGATATCATAATGGTTTTTTTTTTTTTTTTTTTCTTTTTTGGGTAAGGAAAGGGATCAAACTTTTTTGTCTAGCTTAATTTTAACTCAATATTATCCACATTTCCTTACTACTTCAGCTAACTCTAAACGCTTCAAAAATCATGATTTTTCAGTTAGCAGCAATAGGGATTAGTGAGTGTTATTTAGAGACGTGTAGATTATTAGTTAATTAATAATTTTATCCTTATTAGGTGTATCTTACTTGCTCATGCCACTAATTATCTTTCATTGATAAAGGAGGAAGTTGCATATATATAATTCCAGCCAACTAAGAAAGAGAAATAGTATCAGCAAGTGATTGAGAGAGATGGCATGAACCTCTAGATCTTGTATTTTGCTTGGCTAATTGGCTTGGCCTTAGCTAGATTGATGTTGAGCTGACATAGTGCTTTCATTTCTTTGTGAATTATAAGCAAAGCATGTTCATGCCATATAGGCATCACAAGACTCAAACTAGAGAGCTTTGAACTCAAAAAGCAACCAAATTTTTAAGGGATAAATAAACCGTTCAAAATTATATCAAATGTGTAAGAAATTTTAATTTTACTCTTATAAAGTAAAGTAAAAAAAAAACGCATGGGAAACTTTCCATATCATCCTTTAAAAGTACAAGATAACTAGTGCATGTCTGATCTCTAACTTACAAGACAAGAACATTGTTCAGTGAGGAGTTGAAGAATGGGTCAAAACATACACAAACATTATACAATTCTTGCATCCATGGATGTACTGTATGCAAATACCATTTTTAGAACTTAGTTACTTACATGAGAATCTATGTATCATACCATTTGCATGTCTTGTGACATCTACATACAATTTAATCCGCACTAGTGTTTTATTGAAAAATATTACTATAAAGATTTACCGAATTTGATAAATGTCCACACTATTCTCCCACTCGAAAATAATTAAAGATATAATTAATTTTATAATTGGAGCCAAGCCGGAGATAAAACCATAGCCGAGCCATGAAAGCCTTATAGGTACAAACTTTGTCGGTGGTCCAATCAGACTGAGACGGTGCGGCTGCCACCCTCACTCTCTCGTCTATTAGTCTTTAGCTTGAGAGAAGGGAGAGAGTATCGACGATGGAAGCGTAAAACTCGTCCAAATAAAACCAAAAGAGAAGCAAAAAGATACAAAATATATTTTAAAAGAAAAAAAACAGAGCCAAAAAAAAAGAAAAAAGGAAATTATATCATCACCTCTCTCAGACAGTGGTGCTTCTTCGTTGCAGCTGTTGGTTGCTGTTACAGTGTGGGCTCTCTCTCTTTGATGCTCACTTTTGGTTACGAAACCATTTTTGGATGCACCAAACAGCTTCCGTATCTCTCACTCTCTCAAGGTCAGCTGACCCTTGTTGTTTCTCTATCTCTGTTTCATTTGCATTGGTGAATTTTGGGTACCCAATTCGATTTGATTTGGTTTTGTGAGTTGTGAGGTCAAGATCTCTGATGGGTTTTATCTTTTGGGTGAAAATTTGAGTACCCAGTTGAGAAAGGTTCGGACTTTGATTCGATCTTGGTGTGAATTGAGGGAATTGTGGTTGATCTGTATACCCAATTGGAATGAGAGTGAGGAACTAACAGGTGTTGCGTGAATTGGGTTGATATGAAGTGGATTGGATTTTGTGTTGAGTAGCTTTGTTTGGTCAATGCTTGAGTTTTTAGTAATTTTATGATTGGTTAGGTGAGTTGTGTCTGATCCAATTGTGTTTTGCAGGGGGCTGTGAGGTAGATCTGGAGAAGGGCAAGGGTTGTGTGGTCGTTTTTTCGGTGAATATTGAAGATTAGTGAAGCTGGCGGCCACGGCGGGTTGGAGGTTTGCTGCCAGCAATGGCAGCACCCTTGCCACTAGTGATCTGGTACCCTCATTTGTCTTTTTGTTACATTTCGGATGCCGGTCTCGTTTTCTTACTCATTACTTGTGATTTGTTGTTTGTATATCTATTTGAAAATGAGGAGAACAAAGATAGTGATAGAGTGTTAGGTGGGGTGCACTAGATCCAGTTTACCCTGGTTTCATATCACTTTCCAATCTACATGGCTCTTGTAGTGGGATTAGTGTACATTGATAGTGTTGATGCAAATCTAAGTATCTTTTGAAGTCAGTGTACCACTGAGGCATTGATGGAGATTTGGAAATTTTAATCGTGGAATTTACTTGGTAAAAGCGTTAGTAGAATGATTTACTATAGTTTTGCTGATTTCATTCATCTTATGGCTGCAGGAAAGAAATGGTGATGCAAAGGTTCAAGATTCAGAGCCTCCAACACCACACACACTCATGAAAATGGGATCAAGGTCAGTCCAAATTGACTACTTGGCTTGTTGGTTGGTCAGATTGCTTGTGTCTTTTCTTATATTGGTTTACCACTTCACCATGGTTAAGGTTCTTGTTGACTTGTAGTAGTGCTTGCAAATTTTGCTGTTGGGCTAATATTTTGTTTTTGTGGAATTGGTTTACCACTTTTTCACATTTCGATTACTTTGTTTTGGGCCAAACACTGCTTTCAACTCAAGACAAGTCATTTTTCTTCTCTTTATTTCAATTACCAAGGCCATTGAGCCATTCCATAGTCTCTTGTCATTAATTTTTAGCTCTTGCTCCTCCTTCCAAGAAAAAGAGTACATAGTTGGAAGAAATTTTTGAGCTTATGCGTTGTCAAGCTTCATTAGAAACTCCTATTAAGTTTCACTAAAATCTAGTCGAAGTGATGATTGTCAGTTTTAAATGTTGAGAATACGATAATTCTGACTCTAACTATATTATGTTTCCCAATTGCTTACAGAGAGCGTAGTAACATGGAGGATCCAGATGGGACATTGGCAAGTGTTGCCCAATGCATTGAGCAGCTGCGCCAAAGTTCCTCATCTGTACCAGAGAAGGAGTATAACTTGAAACAGTTACTGGAGCTTATTGGAACTCGTGAAAACGCTTTCAGTGCTGTTGGATCTCACTCTCAAGCAGTTCCTGTACTTGTTTCTCTTCTCCGATCAGGATCCGTTGGAGTTAAGATACAAGCTGCTACTGTTTTAGGCTCTCTGTGTAAGGAGAATGAACTAAGGGTGAAAGTCTTGCTTGGGGGATGCATTCCACCATTGCTCGGTCTACTCAGGTCCACTTCAGCAGAGGGCCAAATTGCAGCAGCAAAGACCATCTATGCTGTTTCTCAAGGTGGTGCAAGGGATCATGTTGGTTCAAAGATTTTTTCAACTGAAGGAGTTGTGCCAGTGCTTTGGGAGCTACTAAGGAAAGGGATCAAGACTGGTAGCTTGGTTGATAGCTTGTTGACGGGAGCATTAAAGAATCTATCCACCAGCACAGAGGGTTTCTGGGCTGCAACATTACAAGCTGGAGGGGTGGATATACTCGTGAAGCTGCTCACAACTGGACAGCCAAACACTCAAGCTAACGTGTGCTTTCTTCTCGGATGTATGATGATGGAAGACGCATCTGTTTGCTCTAAGGTGCTGGCTGCAGAGGCTACAAAGCAACTTCTCAAGCTTTTAGGTTCTGGCAATGAAGCTTCTGTTAGAGCAGAAGCTGCAGGTGCTCTTAAATCTCTTTCTGCCCAGTGCAAAGAAGCAAGGCGGGATATAGCCAACTTCAATGGTATTCCTGTGTTGATAAATGCTACAATAGCCCCTTCAAAAGAATTCATGCAGGGTGAGTATGCCCAGGCACTGCAGGAAAATGCTATGTGTGCTTTAGCAAATATTTCTGGTGGTTTGTCATATGTGATTTCCAGTCTTGGTCAAAGCCTTGAATCATGCACTTCACCTGCCCAAATTGCTGATACATTAGGAGCTTTGGCTTCTGCTCTTATGATATACGATAGCAAAGCAGAATCTACTAGAGCATCAGATCCTGTTGTTATTGAGCAAACTTTGGTTTCACAGTTCAAGCCTAGCTTACCATTTCTTGTGCAGGAGCGAACCATAGAGGCCCTTGCAAGTTTGTACGGGAATACTGTACTCTCAGTTAAACTCAATAATTCTGAAGCAAAACGATTGCTTGTTGGTTTGATCACAATGGCAACAAATGAAGTTCAGGATGAGCTTATGAGAGCTCTTCTAGCTCTTTGTAATAGTGAAGGAAGTCTTTGGCGTGCCCTTCAAGGGCGTGAAGGGGTTCAGCTGTTGATATCACTTCTTGGGCTTTCATCAGAACAGCAGCAAGAATGTGCAGTTGCACTGCTTTGCCTTCTTTCTAATGAGAATGATGAAAGTAAGTGGGCTATTACTGCTGCTGGTGGCATACCCCCTCTTGTTCAAATTCTAGAGACAGGATCTGCAAAAGCCAAAGAAGATTCAGCATCAATCCTTCGGAATCTATGCAATCACAGTGAAGATATACGTGCATGTGTTGAAAGTGCTGATGCAGTTCCTGCACTATTGTGGCTCCTGAAGAATGGAAGCCCAAATGGAAAAGAAATTGCAGCAAAGACTTTAAACCATTTAATCCATAAATCTGACACAGCAACCATCAGTCAACTCACTGCATTATTGACCAGTGAACTACCTGAATCTAAAGTATATGTTTTGGATGCTTTAAAGAGTATGCTGTCTGTGGTCCCTCTCAGTGATATATCGCGTGAAGGTAGTGCTGCTAATGATGCAATTGAGACAATGATAAAAATATTGAGCTCACATAAAGAAGAGACTCAAGCCAAGTCTGCATCAGCTTTAGCCGGGATTTTTGAAGCTAGGAAGGACTTGCGGGAAAGTAGTGTTGCTGTTAAAACTCTTTGCTCTGCTATCAAGTTGCTTAATGTCGAATCTGGGAATATCCTTGCAGAGGCTTCACGTTGCCTGGCAGCAATATTTCTTTCCATTAAAGAGAACCGGGATGTGGCTGCTGTTGGTAGAGATGTATTATCTCCATTGGTTGCGCTTGCTAACTCTTCGGTTCTGGAAGTGGCAGAGCTAGCAACATGTGCTTTGGCTAATCTTATTTTGGACAGTGAAGTTTCAGAAACAGCAGTGGCTGAAGACATTATTATCCCAGCTACTAGAGTTTTGCTTGACGGTACAGTATCTGGGAAGACCCATGCAGCAGCAGCCATTGCTCGCCTGCTCCACTCTCGCCAAATCAACCAAGCCCTAACCGATTGTGTGAATCGTGCTGGAACGGTTCTCGCATTAGTTTCTTTTCTAGAATCTGCTAATCATGGGTCTGTTGCCATATCAGAGGCACTCGAGGCACTTGCTATTCTGTCCAGATCAGAACGAGCAAGTGGAGAGAAAAAACCTGCCTGGGCAGTTTTATCTGAATTCCCGAAAAGCATCACCCCTATAGTTTTATCCATTGCTGATGCAACACCCTTGTTGCAGGATAAAGCTATTGAAATATTAGCAAGACTTTGCAGAGATCAACCTGTTGTACTGGGAGACACTGTTACTACTGCCTCTAGATGTATACCATCAATTGCCAAAAGGGTGATCAATTCATCAAACTCAAAGGTCAAAATTGGAGGTGCTGCACTCCTTATCTGTGCTGCGAAAGTTAGTCATCAGAGAGTTGTAGAAGATCTTGTTCAATCGAACTTGTGTACCCATCTCATTCAGTCTCTTGTTGCAATGCTCAATTTTTCGGGATATATAGGGGGTGGTGAGAAGGACTCTATCAGTATTGATATACATATGAAAGAAGAATTGAAGGATGATGGATCTTCTTCAAGCACAGGAGTTATTGATGGTGTGAATTTAGCTGTATGGCTACTCTCGGTTCTTGCTTGTCACGATGATAAATGCAAAATTGCCATTATGGAGGCTGGTGCTGTGGAAGTCCTCACTGAAAGGATCTCATACTGTTTTTCCAATTACTCTCAGGTAATCAAGTATCTTGTTTTGTTCTTCTTCTTTCTTTTTTTTTTCTTTTTTTTTTTCACTCTATAAGGAAAAAGGAAATAATCTACATTGGGTGTTTTTGTGGAATAGTCATGATAAGAAAATATTGTTCTCTATTAATGTGCTAGTCCATTATAAATTGAGAGATGGCTAAAATTATACTCCAAATACCTTACATTGGTTTACTCCTTTGTTGTGATTTATGCAGATTGATTTTAAAGAAGATAGCAGCATATGGATTTGCACAATGCTGCTAGCAATCTTGTTTCAAGATAGAGATATCATACGAGCACATGCAACCATGAAATCTATACCTGTACTTGCAAATTGGTTGAAGTCAGAGGAATTAGTGGACAGATATTTTGCTGCACAAGCAATGGCCAGCCTAGTCTGTAATGGAAGCAGGGGAACTCTTTTATCTGTTGCTAATTCCGGAGCAGCCAGTGGACTTATCTCGCTACTTGGATGTGCCGATGCTGATATTAGTGACCTCTTGGAGTTGTCAGAAGAATTTGGTTTAGTGCGTTACCCTGAGCAAGTTTCTCTTGAGAGGCTGTTCAGGGTTGAAGATATAAGGGTTGGTGCTACTTCTAGGAAAGCAATACCTGCACTTGTTGATCTTCTCAAACCAATTCCAGACCGTCCTGGAGCTCCATTTTTGGCACTTGGGTTTCTTACTCAGCTTGCAAAGGATTGCTCATCAAATAAAATAGTTATGGTAGAATCAGGAGCTCTGGAAGCGCTGACCAAGTATCTTTCACTTGGCCCGCAAGATGCAACAGAAGAAGCTGCTACAGATCTGTTGGGTCTACTATTTGGTAGTGCTGAAATAAGGAAACATGAATCTGCATTTGGTGCAGTCAGTCAACTCGTGGCAGTTTTACGGTTAGGTGGAAGAGCTTCAAGGTACAGTGCTGCTAAAGCATTGGAAAGCTTATTCTCTGCTGACCATATAAGGAATGCAGAAAGTGCTCGACAATCTGTCCAACCCTTAGTGGAGATTCTTAATACTGGTTCTGAGAAGGAGCAGCATGCCGCAATTGCTGCATTGGTTAGGCTGCTTAGTGAAAATCCATCAAGGGCCTTAGCAGTTGCAGACGTTGAAATGAATGCAGTAGATGTTCTTTGCAGGATCCTTTCATCAAATTGTTCAATGGAGCTGAAAGGGGATGCAGCTGAGTTGTGTTGTGTTCTCTTTGGAAATACAAGAATCAGGTCAACAATGGCTGCAGCTCGATGTGTTGAGCCTCTGGTGTCTCTTCTTGTTACCGAGTTCAGCCCTGCACAGCATTCAGTTGTCCGTGCCTTGGATAAACTTGTTGACGATGAGCAACTGGGAGAACTCGTTGCTGCTCATGGTGCAGTTATTCCTCTTGTCGGTCTTCTCTATGGTAAGAATTACTTGCTTCATGAAGCTATTTCCAGGGCTCTGGTGAAATTAGGGAAAGACAGGCCTGCTTGTAAATCAGAGATGGTGAAAGCTGGTGTTATTGAGAGCATACTTGACATCCTCCACGAAGCACCCGATTTTCTCTGTGCTGCTTTTGCAGAATTGCTCCGAATATTGACCAACAATGCTAGCATTGCTAAGGGTCCTTCTGCTTCAAAAGTGGTTGAGCCACTTTTCCAGCTTCTAACAAGACCAGAATTTGGACCTGATGGGCAGCACAGTTCATTACAGGTTCTTGTCAATATTTTGGAGCATCCACAGTGTCGTTCTGATTATAGGTTGACATCCCACCAGGCTATTGAACCACTTATTCCCCTACTTGATTCTCCGGCTCCTGCGGTACAGCAATTGGCAGCTGAGCTTTTATCACATTTACTCTTTGAAGAACATCTTCAAAAGGATACAGTGATACAGCAAGTAATTGGTCCTCTCATACGGGTTCTTGGCTCTGGTATACATATATTGCAGCAGAGAGCAGTGAAGGCGCTTGTCAGTATTGCACTAACATGGCCAAATGAAATTGCAAAAGAGGGTGGTGTCACTGAACTGTCCAAGGTGATATTGCTATCAGACCCATCTCTTCCAAATACCCTGTGGGAATCAGCTGCTTCTGTTTTATCAAGCATTCTGCAATTCAGTTCTGAGTTTTATTTAGAAGTACCGGTAGCGGTGTTGGTAAGGTTGCTTCGCTCTGGATCAGAAGGAACAGTAGTTGGTGCATTGAATGCTCTTCTGGTACTGGAAAGCGATGATGCAACCAGCGCGGAAGCAATGGCGGAAAGTGGTGCCATAGAGGCTCTTTTGGACCTTCTCAGATCTCATCAGTGTGAAGAAACAGCTGCAAGGCTGTTGGAAGTCTTGTTGAATAATGTAAAGATCAGAGAAACTAAGGCTACCAAGTCAGCCATATTACCATTGTCTCAGTACCTCTTGGATCCACAAACCCAAGCTCAGCAGGCGAGGTTACTAGCAACTCTAGCTCTTGGTGATTTATTCCAGAATCAGGGGCTTGCCCGAAGTAGTGATGCGGTCTCAGCTTGTCGTGCTCTGGTAAATGTGCTTGAAGACCAACCTACTGAAGAAATGAAAGTTGTGGCTATATGTGCTTTGCAAAACCTTGTGATGTACAGTCGGTCCAATAAAAGAGCGGTTGCTGAGGCTGGTGGTGTTCAGGTTGTGTTGGATTTGATTGGTTCTAGTGATCCAGATACATCCATTCAGGCTGCAATGTTTATTAAACTTCTCTTTTCAAATCACACCATTCAAGAGTATGCTTCTAGTGAGACTGTAAGGGCAATAACTGGTGAGTTAATATTTCAGAATTTGCTTAATTTTGTTGATAAAAATACTGTTTTGCTTGTGGTTAATGTAGGCCTCAATATGTCGCTATGCAGCATGATCCCTTAGGTTGAACATCAATCCAAGAATATTGATTAATATGTTTGTTATAAATTGTATATAACTCCCTTCAAGAAGTTTGATTTTACAGAATTGGAGGTGTGGGATTTCTTATCACCCAGCACTTGAATGCTTTTACTTTTTAGGAAATCTTACATATTGTTTTTCTTCTTGTAGCTGCTATTGAAAAGGATTTATGGGCGACTGGAACTGTAAATGAGGAGTATCTGAAGGCTCTGAATTCTCTTTTTAGCAATTTCCCACGTTTGAGAGCCACAGAGCCAGCAACTTTAAGCATTCCTCATCTAGTGACATCCCTCAAGACAGGGTCCGAGGCAACTCAAGAAGCTGCATTGGATGCACTCTTTCTTCTAAGACAAGCTTGGTCAGCATGCCCAGCTGAAGTTTCAAGGGCTCAGTCTATTGCTGCTGCTGATGCGATCCCTTTGCTGCAATACTTAATTCAGTCAGGCCCACCTCGATTTCAGGAGAAAACAGAATTTTTATTACAATGTTTGCCGGGGACATTGGTGGTCATAATCAAGCGTGGAAATAATATGAAGCAGTCGGTGGGAAACCCCAGTGTATTTTGTAAACTTACACTTGGCAACACTCCACCTAGGCAAACCAAGGTAAAATGCCTTACTATATGTCAATTTATTTTCTTTTTCTAAGATATATGAATCTTATTTTCTGAATTATTTATTTATTTGTCTATATATGCAAATAGAAATCTTGATGATGAGACCATGAATGCAAAACTGCAGCGAAATGAAATCCGTATTTGTTTAGGTGTCTGCAAAAGAATAGCGATTAAGTTTGCTTCAGATAATTTAACCCATTAGAATATCAATATTAGGATTTAATTGAATAAGATTGGTTGATGGTAGTGCCATTTTAACTTATTGTCATGAACTTCTGAATTCTACAGGTTGTTTCAACTGGCCCTAATCCTGAATGGGATGAGAGCTTTTCATGGTCTTTTGAGAGTCCCCCTAAAGGCCAGAAGCTCCACATATCTTGCAAGAACAAGAGCAAGATGGGAAAGGTTAGTAAACATATAAATTACCAACATTGAGAATTTGAGACGCTTCCCTTTATCAAAGAGGCGATATTTCTCTTCTTTCGTCATTTGTTTTTACATTTCGGCCCAGTAACCGAGTTTTCATTTCATATATGTTGCAGAGTTCATTTGGAAAGGTAACTATCCAGATCGATCGAGTAGTAATGCTGGGAGCAGTTGCCGGGGAGTACACTCTATTGCCAGAAAGCAAAAGTGGACCCTCGCGGAATTTAGAAATAGAATTCCAGTGGTCTAACAAAGTAACAAGTAACGACCAATGTTGAGTTTTAATCATTCTTCTGCAATTGAATCAATAGGGCCAAGTCTTGTTCGAAACGGGAATTCATTTTTTTTCTTCGCCTTTCTGTTCATTCTGGAGTAATTTATATGTCAGTGTACATAGCATCCAAAAGATTTTGATTTTTTTGTTTCTTTTGTCATACAGAACATTGTGTAGTCATTTGTGAATGTATTCTTTCGTAACCACTACAATTATTTTTTGCGTGCTTGTCAATGTTGAAGAGGAAATATATAATAAAGTTTGCGTATGGCTTGTAAAATTTGTTCATAACTTTATATTTTGTTGTACAGTAATATAGTGATGATAATAATTCATTTTCTGTCTCTCTAGTTGCGTATAGTTTTGATCCAGTTGGGCTCAAGACTTTAAACGTCGTGCTAAAGTGACTAAAGTCATAGGTTTTGTACTATCGCCATAGATTGTTATACTGTAGTTTGAGAACTTGGTCTATGCTTAGTCACTGGTGGATATAACTTTATTATCCGATTTCTTAATCCAGTCATGAACATACTCGGATTGTCCAATGGGTTTAGTCGCCTTTCATACCTACGACCCAGTGTCACATCGTTTCGAAAAGTTAGCTTCTCCAAAAACATGCATAATGTATTCAGATCCTCCCAATGGAGATTCATAAGGAAAAGACACACCTCCAGGCTCTAGTGCCCTTCAAATTTAAATACAGCCAAACCAGCTGTCCCAAAAGGCTCCCAGGTGCTCCTGAAGAAGCAACACAAAAACTACGTCGTTTTGTCTGAACCGCCTCGATTAATTAAAATTAACTAAGAGTCATAATTACATGCATAGGTTAATAACTAACTTTACCTTTTCCGTTTCCCATAGGCCGCGTATTTAGTATTTACCCCTCTCTCTCTCTCTTTTAATCCTCGTCTTCTTCTTCCCTCTCCCAACTTTACCTTCATCCTCCGATTCAAATCACTCTCACTCTCTCTCTCTCTCCTACACTTTCTCTCTCTAGATCTTACTCTCACTCTCCGAGTCGCCATGGCGGCTCCTCGATCTCTGCTCCTCCTCCTCCTCGCCGCCGTCCTCCTCCACAATGCGGCGGCGACTACTCTCTCCTCGCGCCTCGTCCACCGCTTCTCCGACGAGGCCAAGGCTCTCATGGCCTCCCGGAGCTCCGGCGACGCCAGGTGGTGGCCGCAGCGGCACTCCATGGAGTACTACCACCTCCTCGTCAACTCCGACTTCCAGCGCCAGAAGATGAAGCTCGGCGGCGGTCACCGGTCTCAGCTCCTCTTCCCCTCCGAAGGCAGCAGCACGGTGTCGTTTGGTAATGATTTCGGCTGGTGCGTGCGTCACTCTTGTCAACTCATTTTTGCTTCTTCGAAATTCTAGTTTTGTGTGATGATGAAATGAAATTCGTGTGATCATTTTTTTTTTTCAGGTTGCAGTACACGTGGATCGATATCGGCACGCCGAAGGCTTCTTTTCTGGTGGCGTTGGATACCGGGAGTGATCTGCTTTGGGTTCCTTGTGATTGTTTACAATGCGCTCCACTATCAGCCACTCACTATAGTACTCTGGTAGGCCACCTCTCGTATTTTAATATGATTCAATTGGCTTTAGTGTTCACTATTCCAGACTTTTAGATTAGCTAATGTGAATTCAAGTTTGTTTCGAACGAAAAAAGCTTGTACTTTATAAGGAATTTAGGGCCCTCATAACAAACAAAATGGGAATCCTATGTGTATAAGGTCCACGAATGTGCTCCGTGGAGCTTGTTCGTGTATGCCAAGAGTTGGTAACAAGTTTAGCACTTATTTCAAGTAATTGATTGGCAGGTCCTCCTTCGTATTTGGGGGCATCTATTATGCAGGATAGAGATTTGAGTGAGTATAGTCCGTCTGTGTCAAGCACCAGCAAGTATGTATCTTGCAGCCATGAGCTGTGTACAGCTGGTCCAAACTGCAAAGGCCCCAAGCAGCCATGCCCTTACAGTGTTGAATACTTGTCGGAAAATACATCGAGTTCAGGATTGCTTATGGAGGATATATTGCATCTTGTAGCCGGGGGTACAGATGCAGGAAACAAATCTATTCGGGCACCTGTGATCGTAGGGTGTGTTTCTTTGTCAGTTATTGCTTCTTTTTTTTTTTTTTTCATGTAACCAATTGTCTAATATGATTTTGGCAAAAGATTTAGGAATACGCTTATGGCATCAATTTTGATCTATGCAGATGTGGTAAGAAGCAAAGTGGTGAGTACCTGAATGGCATTGCTCCTGATGGTGTTATGGGTTTAGGACTTGGAGAGACTTCAGTTCCTAGTTTCCTTGCTAAAGCAGGATTGATCAAAAACTCTTTCTCGATATGTGTTGATGACGATGGTTCTGGGGGAAGAATATTTTTTGGTGACCAGGGACCAAATACTCAACAGTCTACATCCTTCTTGCCCTCAAATGGAAACTAGTATGTACTATCTGTTGACTTCTAATTTATTTACGTCATATATAAAGTTATTAATCAAGTATTTTAAATTTTGTTTGATTATACCACTCAGCTGGTCCCTAATTTACCTATATTGAAACTTATATTGTACAATCATTTGTTGTAGTGAAACCTACATTGTTGGCGTGGAAGCATGTTGCATTGGAAATTCTTGTCTTAAGCAGACAAGCTTCAGGGCAGTGGTTGATAGTGGGACATCATTTACATTACTACCAGAGGAAGTGTATGATAAAATTACAGTGGAGGTACATTTTCCCATAGAAATTCAACATCTTGATTCTTTATGTGCATCCCTGAGACCATTGCCATTCTTTAATAGTTTGATAAGCGAGTGAATGCGACAATCATGAGTTTTGAAGGATATCCTTGGAAGTACTGCTATAATACCAGGTGAGTTTCATGAAATCAATAGCTCCAAAAGATCCCAAGCTCACCCGAATTTTGTGCTTCTGTCTTGTGCAATTTGCTGAGGAGCTCGTCTTTTTTTTTTTTTTTTTTTTTTTTTTTTTTTAAAGTTCTCAAGATTTGCTGAAAGTGCCTTCCATGAGGCTTATGTTCCCAGCAAACAACAGCTTTGTGGTCCATGACCCCATTTTTCGGATATATGGTTATCAGGTAGGTAACTTCACTTACAAGATTATGCAGATATGAATTCACATAAGTTGCTTTGTTTATGTCATCATAAGAATAGCTCACTTAGTTAATCAGGCTAAATACAAAATCAAGTAAAGAAAAAAGGGTTCTGCAACTTCACTTTCATGATGAAATATAAATTATATCTTAACCAGATTGGTAATTCATGGAAACCTATTAATTTAAAAGAGTGTTTTGATAGTATTGACAGTTAGGCAGATCATTTGTGTCATGATTGTAGTATGAGAATTCAATTTATTTTAATGAGGAGATCATGTAATATCTTCACCAATATATTCTTAAGAAATGAAACAACTAAGTTGGTTTTAACTTTAAGGTGATCGTATCGTATCTCTCTGTCATACAAAACTTGAGCCACAGGAATAGATACTTAACTATAGCACTCCATTGGTGGGGCAGTTAATGAAGTTTTATGCGTTTGATGAGTAACTTCCCAGCTGGGTTTGAAGTTGTATGTCGACTCTGACATACCTAGTGTGTGCTTTGGGATGAGCTTTAAGATGTGGATTTCGAGTCTGACGAACCTAGTGCTTGCGTTGGGCTTTAAAGATGGAACTAAAATTTTTCTGATCTATTTACAAAGATATTGGACCATAATTGTATGCATCTGTCGATTTTGAAGCAAAATGAACGTATTTACTTAAAATTTGTTATTCTTAACCAGAATGGATCCAAGCCTTTAGATTTTTTAAGTTGCTCTTTCCTTTTCTTCCCATAGGAGGATGTTATGTGTTTATTATTATCAGTAGTGCTGCTTTTCAGTGTATTTTCCTCAATCTGCATATCCGATGATTTCATTTAGAAGATAGAACAGATACTTTACTGTAAAAGGTGACTACTGCAGATGAAATCTCACAATTTAGGCTTCGTGGTGTAGGGAGTTGTCGGATTTTGTTTAGCCATACAGCCAGCAGATGGTGATATTGGAACGATTGGACGTAAGCATCAACAATCTCTTAGAATTTAGTTGTTGAATTGTTTTACTTTTAATGTAAGTAAAAGTATTTGATACCAGCCAGCAGACCATCCTAGCCATCCGCCCTTTTTTTTTTTTTCAAGTCAGATTTTCATCATTTAAGAATTTTCTTGTGCAGAGAACTTCATGACGGGATACCAGACAGTATTTGATAGGGATAATATGAAGCTAGGATGGTCTCGTTCAAAATGTAAGTTCTGTGGCCTTCTTTCGTTATTCTGGATGCTTCCCTCGAGCTTTTTTTGTTGGTTAATCTTTGTGTATGTTATTGGCTGTCCTTGTGTTATAAATGTAGGAGGGCAATACAAATTAGGGAAGAAAAATAGAAACAGGAAAGAGGTAAAAATTTGGATTCAGTAGATAGAGTCTATTCTAGACAATTACTAATTACCATAGGTAAAGTAAAGTATAAGAAAGAAAAAACATCTCTAACTTATCATTTGGTTACCTCTAAATCAAAGTACATTGTTATTGAGTGATCCGTCATCTGTTTGTGCTGAAAGTCATTTGTATTCTTCTTATTTCTAGTAACTGTTTACGTTCGACTTTTGTCTTGTGATTGCCAGATGTCAACTTAGTTAAGTTTCTGGATTAGGATGATGTAGGATACTGTAAACTGCAATTCTTGACTTTTTTCTTTGTTACCAATACACATTGCAGGTCAAGATTTTGGTGATGCTAAGAGTATGCCCCTAACACAGCCAAAGGGCACATCACCAATTCCATTGCCAACAACTGAGCAGCAGAGCACTCCTGCCGGGTTTGCTCCTGCTGTTGCTGGAAGAGCTCCACCGAAAGCATCAGCTGCATCTAGTCGGTCAAGGTTTTGTTTGTTGAGATGGCTGGCTCTACTGGTATTATTTCACACCACCTTTGTCTTCTAGGAGGTTACCACCACCAATCTTCAGTCATCTATGTAGTCTTCCATGTAAATGCTGTGTTTTTGTTCTTTTTTCTCCTCTTTCTGCCCCAAAATGCTTAGAGCCGGTCTATAATCCATTAGCCTCGGTTTTTTTGTATCATGTCTCTGTTGGATTTTGTTGGGGCTTGTAGGGACATGCATTGTATTTAGCTTTCGCTGTATTAATATATATATAATATTCCTCAATATTAGTCGTCACTCATCAGTCTCCCAACTTTTACATGCTTTCTTTTTACATGTTAATAATAAAAAATGAAGGGATTCAACGAAGAAAGAAATGTAAAAGGCTAAACTTTGCATGAAACGTTTTTTTACCCATTGACTTTTAAATGTAGTGAGAGACATGGTTCTACAAACTCTAGGCAAAGCTTGAGACGAATCTGATCCTGATGGATTAGTTTACTGCATTAGAGCAGGGGATTGAACTGAAATCAGATATCCTACTCCGATATCCTGCAGGTCTTGGATGGGAATAAGAAAAGGAAACACTGCTAGAACTTTGAACTTTCACTTCAACATAACTAGTTACTGATTAAAAAAGTTAAATCATGTAGACTTCTGGGACTAACCGTACTATAAAGTATAAACCAAGTTTTTGGTGAGATATCGTTGCCTTCACCAATTTTTTTTTTTTGGAAGAACGACATAATTATATTAGATGAGATCTAAAAAATACAGCGGCGATGCAAATGCATTGAAAAAAAAAAGAAAAAAAAAGGATAACAAAATGCACAATCGCATCTAAAATGAGAAAATAATAAAGAATAGCAAGATGCACAGATGCATCCAAAATGAAAAGTAGCCATGTAACTTGATGTCGCACGATATCGCTGCACTGCATATGTCATAAGAGCAGTGTAAATGTAATTGTAACAGTAACTATAATTGTATCTGATTCTGTAAACACCTAGAAGACGTGATTCGCTCATTAGGAACTCAAGAGTAACCGAGGGTGTCAAAAACTATAGAATTAGCAAACGAATTCCTAAGAACCAGAACCAATACCGGGTCAATGTAAGCCGGTGTCTCATATTCAATGTCAGCAACCACCCACCAGGGTCTCAAATCCGAGCCTAGACATGGGTAGGCCTTGTATCCACAACGCACTCCACTACATCTAAGCCCAAGATAGCACATGTCCACTTTTGAGAACTCAATTATTCTATGGACACCCAAACCTTTCCCGCAGGCATCCAACGCCGGAAAAACCATAAACGAACCGTCTTAGTCGTCGGCCGCACCCAGCCCAGCCTGTGCGACGAGCGCCGCCACCACACCAACACTGCTCGCTTGAAAGCGCAAGAACCAAGACCAGCCGTCAAGATACCTACACAACCACGAGGACCAGCAAAGAATTGCAATTTTGGGCACCAATCTGACATTTGATCTCTTTATTGGTGCAAACGCCGGTCAAAATCCAACCTCCTCTGCCAAAAAACATGACCCGAGGTCCGCTCAATCGCCCAAATCCGTATCCGACCCAAATGGTTCTCCATGCCCGTGTAAGGTTACTGACCCTTTGTACTGATTAACCTCCTTGAATCCCATATCGTCAATATCTGAGATGATCCGCTGCCGTATGAGAGGTCAAGAACCCCGCTTTAAAAAACGAAAGAGGAGAAGACATGGTTTTCACCGCAATTGGGTTGCACGGAACTAGGGGAAGTGCCGCCGATATTCTCTATCGAAGATGGAGGAATTTGCAGAGTAGGTCACCGAACGACGCCGCTCACTCAAACCCTAGCAAAGAGAGTTTTTTCATTATATTGCAATATGTTGTATATATACACACACAATTTCTATCCGGAGCGAACCTTCGCTTTGAACTTACCATGCAACCTAATGTATAGATCGTCCTGTCAAATTTCATTCAATTTAGTGATTTGGATATATATATATATATATATATATATATATATATGGTAAATTCCTCCTATGGTACCTGACGTATGGCCAATTGAACACTTTGGTACCCAACGTTTCAAAGATGACAGTTTGGTACCTGAAGTTAAGTTTTATGTGACACTATGGTACTTATGTTGACTTCTTTGTTAAATGTAAGGGGTAAAATTAACATTTAGATATATTTATAAAAAAAATTAATTAAAAACAAGAATGTTATGCATCTAAACCTATTGGTTATCACCTTAATATTCATTTAAAAAAAAAAATTCTTTTTGGAGAAAATAAATATGATTTTAAAAAAAAAATGAATTAAACTTCTAAGTTTTGTTGAATGTAAAATAATTGAACTTTTGTTTACTAAATCTAGTATTTGTAACACCCAGTATAATACATGTGGTTGATTAAATATAACTCCACAGAGTAGTCTTGTGAGTGTTTACATTACCACGATTGCAATTCTTAACTTATGTTTCCAACATAACTAAAAAAATTACAAAATGCATGTTTTTAACCCAAAATATTAAGAAAATATAAGTTTTTATTTTATTTTTATAGATTATATCTAAATGTCAATTTTACTCCTAAAAGTCAACACAAGTACTATAGTGTCACATAAAACGTAACTTCAGACACCAAACTGTCCTCTTTGAAAAGTTGAGTACTAAAGTATCCAATTGGCTATACGTAAGGTACCATAGGAGGAATTTACCTATATATATATATATATATATATATATACAGAGCTTCTCAGGTGCGGACGTCCGCACCGTGCTGATTCGTCGAAAACGGCCGCCGCCGCAAGCCGACGACGGCCCGGATGCTGCCAGTCGCGCTCCTGTCTCTGTCGGCCGGAACTCCAGCGCCGGCCCACGCAGGTCGAAATTTGGAAAATTCAAGTTTCTGGGCAGAAACTTGAAAATTTCTTGAATTTTCCAGATTCCGGCCGGCGTGGGCCGGCGTTGGAGCTCCAACCGACACAGACAGGAGCCCCGGGAGGAGAGGAGCGCGACTGGCAGAATCCGTGTCTTCGTCGGCTTGCGGCGGCAGTTTGCGGCGAATCCGCACGGTTGCGACGTCCGCACCTTTGACGGACTGTATATATATATATTAGAGCCCTTCCACTAAGAGATCCCTTATTTTGTCCATTTTAAGGGATTGATTATTAGACCTGACGAGTCGCCGAAGCGAGCATCAAGCAATAATAACCCTACAATCGTTAGTAGTATAGACATAAGTAGGGATCGTTCTAAGCCGGGGATTAAGGGTACCTGAAATATGAAATTGTTAGACAAAAGATACACATATATACATCACAAAAACGTCACAATGGGGATGAGTATGGCGTCGGCAGCTTGCTGCCCTCTAACATCTAGGCACGAAATTAAAAGTTGCTGAAAATAAATCCTAAGTCTAATATTTACAAGTTTTGGTCGACATCTTTCACACAAAGCACTCCACACTCAACTCATTTAACACATAAGATTCACACAAAAGAAGGTAAGGAACAAGTATTTAGCATGCATTGGACTTAAACAAGTTTCGACCTACAACTAGAACGTTTCCGATTTTACCTAGTTGAGAGACTTTTTCTTATGTTTTAAGATCGAGCTATTCGCATGGTGATCCTAAAAGTTATGCTACCTTATACAAGTAATAGCATTGAAGCACAAAAGTCTATAATCGAAAACATGTAAACAAGCAAGGTTGTCAATCATCTCATTTAACATGCAAGTTTTAGCTAAGGTTATACCCTAAGTGAGCACAATAGAATCAAAGCAACATACGTTTCATCTTTATTCATTCTACTCGGGTTAGATGAAACCTAACATCTAGATTTACTTGTTTGCCAAACAACACTAATGAGTCGGTTTTTAAGTCACGCCCTTAGATTACTAACCGATTTAAATCCTCAACATGCATCAATACCGCTGTCCTAATTATCTAAGTGTGTTCATCTTACACGTTTTATACTACAAAATTAACATGCAAATTCATTGTTCCCGAAATTTAAACCTAAGTCTAAACATCGAATCAAACAATTCATCAACATACAATTCATAAAACCAATCTCCAATTTGAATCATATATAGACATATAATCCAAAACCAAAAATACAAAAGAGTTTCATAGACAAAACAATTCATAACTACATAAACAAAAGCTAAACCGAAAGAGGGGAGTAGATCACACTTTAGAAACCTTGGAGAGCTTCGTCTTGGTGTGGATCCGGTGGCGTATGGTGGTCGGATGGAGGCTGCACGGCTGAGGTTGCAGTCGGCAGTAGGTATTTTCCAAGTTCGGCAGAAACTTGGTTGGTGGTGGAGGTGATTTCGGCTAGGGTTTATGTAGGATCTTTGGGGAGAATTTGGTAGAGCTTTGGCTTTGTGTTTTGGCTTGAGATGTGACAACTTTTTCTGTAGGAAAAGTTGGTATTTATAGGGGATAGGAAGAGAGGCTGCCGGCCACAACCCTAGATGCAAAAGGGATTCACAAAACCTAATGGGATTAGGTTTTGCAACCTTCCTTTCATAGTACAATTAGGTTTTCTATTTCTGAATTTTTCTTCAAGGCTTGGGCTTCACATCTTCATGGACTTCTTGTATGATCATTGGACTTCAATTGATAGGCCTTGATCCATCGAAAATGCCCCAAATGCCGGCAGCTCACAATGACACACATTCTGCCAGAATCGGCAGCTTCTCCTAGCTTGACTAGGAGAACTTGTTTCTTCATGTTTTTCTTCAATGTCATGGCTAGGTGTCTTCCTCTAACCTTCATTAAGCTTGAACCATCTTCACATATGCATTTGTGCACCATTAGGTCCATCAAAAACAGAAAACACAAAAAGGGGGCAGTAGGTTCCTGGAATCGGCAGCTTTGACCTTGTCGCAGTGATTCCGACATATCTCCATCTGTGGAGCTCCGATTGATGCGATTCCAAGTCTCACGTAAACTAGACACATATGGCCATCTCCCCATAAAATATCTCGATCAAACTCCTTGTGAATCGTCGGGAATGATTTTTCGAAGTTGGGACACAGTCCCAGGAAAATCCTGGAAGTCCCTGGATTGGAATGTTCGGACTGCGGTTTTGCAGCCATCTTTTGGGTGACTTCCCGAACTCCGATTGATCTGAAATTTTAATACAACATTCCTCAGTATATGAATATTAAGCACGCCAAATTTCATAGAATTCGGACAAGGATAGATCATATTTTCACTCATCTCAAAATCGCGAAAAAGACATATTTTACACTATTTTCCAGATTTCTCAAACTTAGTCATTTTTCGGATCATTAAGCTCATATTTCCAAAACTCCACCAAAACAACACTAAACTAAATTATGACTCTATCTTAGATAAATAAGGGTTAAACAAAGCATAAACGAGGGCATAAGCATATAATATCGTCGCACATTGTGCTCCTATCAACTACCCCACACTTATCCTTTGCTAGTCCCTTAGCAAACTAAATTAAACTAGACTCTAAACAAACTATTGCCCCTAACAATTTGTCTCAGGCTCGTATGTACACATAGCTTTCAAGTTAATGCATGAGAATGTTAAGCACGAAAATTCCAAGTTTCATGAACATGTAACATCAATAAGAACATATAAGAACAAAAGTAAGCATGTAGACATGTTAAGCTAATTCAATCCTCCTCACTAGGCATACTCTCTTCTTTTCTCTCGAAGCATGGTATTCACTCATAAGTATATGCAAGCGAAAGATAATGAATTACGAAGAGTAACTTGCATATGTCAAATAAACGAAAGCACTTTGTGAATTTTTATGGAAAAACCTCATATGATAACTATATGCACGAATGGACCAAAACCATATGCTCAACTCTTGAGAAAATCTCCACAAATCAAAGTATGCCATCTTAAGAATCATGAAAACGTTATAGGGGAATAAATATGGGGCTTGGCTATAGGGAAAGAAATTTAGGATAAGTGGTGCTTAAAAACGTCACCAAGACTTGGCAATTCTTGATCCTCCTTATGGCTTCACTCCAAGGGTGGGTCGGATATTATCTTGTTGGACCCTTCCTTCATTCTTTACTTCCCAAAACATCATAAACATGGACAAAGGTCGAATTTTCACAATGCTAGACCTTCCAATACGAACGAATTTCCAAGCTCACAACATTTATTCAAGGATAGGACTTAGCAATTTTCAAAACCGTGCCTAAACTTCTTTTCTTTTTCTTTCGGACTTCATGTTTTTCTTTTCTTTTCTTTTCTGTCCGTTTACATATTTTTCACTTTTGCTAGGCACGGCATATACATTTTTCACACAATTTCGAGCTAAGTCCACCCCACACTTGTTTCATGACATCACTCTACATCAAACCTCCAAATCGATTTCAAACTTTTGCCAAGTCTCGCGAGGACAAGGGTCAAGATATAACTATTCTAAGCATAGGAATTTTAATAAGGGTGATGAAAGAAAAGGCTCAACGTAGGCTCAAAGGGGTTTTCTAAGGAGTCCCACGACGGGCACAAATAGGACACATGCTTTATTTGGCAATGGTGGTGATCCTAATATAACGTTTTTCAATCCTTTTCAAAATCAAGGCAATTTTCATGACTATCAAGTTTCAATAATCACAAGAACGAGTTCTAGCACTTCTAGAGTCCATGAAAAGCTATTGCATATAGTCATCGAATAATCAAAGAATTATGAGGTTTCATGCTTCCTACGAATTTATCGAATTTTTATCTTTTTATCACTCAAGAAGAAAGCAATTTGGCTCTAAAGCTCACATAGGTTATTATGGAAACAAACTAGCTAAAACATGCATGCTTCGTTAATCAACAAGTCCTACATGCTCCTACCAATGCACAAAATCCATGAAACTCACAATTTTAATTGTATACACAACTATCATCTATGTATGCAAAGAGGAGAAAAAACATCATTGACATATTAGGGGCATCCTAAGACTCGAAACAAACAATTTAAACACTCTATTTTTGTGGAACATTTTCTAAATTTTCTTTTCTAAGCTAAGCACACGAAAACATAAACGGAATACGTTATCCCACCCCACACTTAGAAAATTACATTGTCCTCAATGTAAGCACATAACTATATCAACGAATTTCCTAAGCATGCAATAGACTAACATATTCCAACATATCATCACAAACCAAAGAAAAAGAGAAGGGTTAAGAAATTTCAAACTCTCGGTGATGGCTCCTTCATTTTTCTTTAATCGACTTGGGTTGCCTCCCAAGTAGCGCTTTGTGTTTATAGTCCATTGCTTAGACTCTTCACCATGTGTTTTGTACGTGTTTATTGTGGCCAAAAGTGTTGCTATCGGCAAAGAAGGGCAGCAACTCACTCTCTCGGCAGAAAACTGCTTCTCGGCAGTGACTTTCGGAAGGGCAGGACATAAGGCTGCAGCTTTGGCAAAGGCTGCCCTCTTGGCAGGTTTTCCCAATCTTCAAAGGTTTAGGTTTTCCTTTCTCTCCTCGGACTAGGTTTTCTTCTTTTGATTCCCTACATGCCTGCAGCCTTTTTGGACTTTGGAAGCTTCATTGCAAACCCAGGACACAGCTAGACAAGCTAGAAATTTCATAGGAATACTTCTCGGCAAGTTTTCTGGTGTATCGGCAGCTTCCTGGCAGGGGCAGCCCTACTCGGCCGGTGCAGGCTAAAAATTGACGTGTCGCCGAAGCGAGCATCAAGCAATAATAACCCTACAATCGTTAGTAGTATAGACATAAGTAGGGATCGTTCTAAGCCGGGGATTAAGGGTACCTGAAATATGAGATTGTTAGACACAAACATTCACATATATACAAAACGTCACACATATGGGGGTATAAAGTGATTCGGCAGCAAGCTGCCCTATACTAGGTGACACGAAATTAAAAGTTGCTGAAAATAAATCCTAAATCTAATATTTACAAGTTTTGGTCGACATCTTTCACACAAAGCACTCCACACTCAACTCATTTAACACATAAGATTCACACAAAAGAAGGTAAGGAACAAGTATTTAGCATGCATTGGACTTAAACAAGTTTCGACCTACAACTAGAACGTTTCCGATTTTACCTAGTTGAGAGACTTTTTCTAATGTTTTAAGATCGAGCTATTCGCAAAGTGATCCTAAAAGTTATGCTACCTTATACAAGTCATAGCATTGAAGCACAAAAGTCTATAATCGAAAACATGTAAACAAGCAAGGTTGTCAATCATCTCATTTAACATGCAAGTTTTAGCTAAGGTTATACCCTAGGTGAGCACAATAGAATCAAAGCAACATACGTTTCATCTTTATTCATTCTACTCGGGTTAGATGAAACCTAACCTCTAGATTTACTTGTTTGCCAAACAACACTAATGAGTCGGTTTTTAAGTCACACCCTTAGATTACTAACCGATTTAAATCCTCAACATGCATCAATACCGCTGTCCTAATTATCTAAGTGTATTCATCTTACAAGGTTTATAATACAAATTAACATGCAAATTCATTGAAGCCGAAATTTAAACCTAAGTCTAAACATCGAATCAAACAATTCATCAACATACAATTCATAAAACCAATCTCCAATTTGAATCATACATAGACATATAATCCAAAACCAAAAATACAAAAGAGTTTCATAGACAAAACAATTCATAACTACATAAACAAAAGCTAAACCGAAAGAGGGGAGTGGATCACACTTTAGAAACCTTGGAGAGCTTCGTCTTGGTGTGGATCCGGCGATGTATGGAGGTGGAATGGAGGCTGCACGGCTGAGGTTGCAGTCGGCAGTAGGTATTTTCCAAGTTCGGCAGAAACTTGGTTGGTGGTGGAGGTGATTTCGGCTAGGGTTTATGTAGGATCTTTGGGGAGAATTTGGTAGAGCTTTGGCTTTGTGTTTTGGCTTGAGATGTGACACTTTTTCTGTAGGAAAAGTTGGTATTTATAGGGGATAGGAAGAGAGGCTGCCGGCCACAACCCTAGATGCAAAAGGGATTCACAAAACCTAATGGGATTAGGTTTTGCAACCTTCCTTTCATAGTACAATTAGGTTTTCTATTTCTGAATTTTTCTTCAAGGCTTGGGCTTCACATCTTCATGGACTTCTTGTATGATCATTGGACTTCAATTGATAGGCCTTGATCCATCGAAAATGCCGGCAGCACACAAAGGCAGCAAATCTGCCAGAATCGGCAGCTTCTCCTAGCTTGACTAGGAGAACTTGTTTCTTCATGTTTTTCTTCAATGCCATGGCCCAGTGTCTTCCTCTTCCCTTAATAAGGCTTGAACCATCTTCACATATGCATTTGTGCACCATTAGGTCCATCAAAAACAGAAAACACAAAAAGGGGGCAGTAGGTTCCTGGAATCGGCAGCTTTGACCTTGTCGCAGTGATTTCGACATATCTCCATCTGTGGAGCTCCGATTGATGCGATTCCAAGTCTCACGTAAACTAGACACATATGGCCATCTCCCCATAAAAAAGTTTGACCAAATTCCTTGTGAGTCGACGGGAATGATTTTTCGAAGTTGGGACACAGTCCCAGGAAAATCCTGGAAGTCCCTGGATGGGAATGCTCGGACTGCCCTTTTGCAGCCAACTTTTAGGTGACTTCCCGAACTCCGATTGATCTGAAATTTTAACACAACATTCCTCAGCATATGAATATTAAGCACACCAAATTTCATAGAATTCGGACAAGGATAGATCATATTTTCACTCATCTCAAAATCGCGAAAAAGACATATTTTACACTATTTTCCAGATTTCTCAAACTTAGTCATTTTTCGGATCATTAAGCTCATATTTCCAAAACTCCACCAAAACAATACTAAACTAAATTATGACTCTATCTTAGATAAATAAGGGTTAAACAAAGCATAAACGAGGGCATAAGCATATAATATTGTCGCACATTGTGTTCCTATCAACTACCCCACACTTATCCTTTGCTAGTCCCTTAGCAAACTAAATTAAACTACGACTCAAAACAAACTATTGCCCCTAACAATTTGTCTCAGGCTCGTATGTACACATAGCTTTCAAGTTAATGCATGAGAATGCTAAGCACGAAAATTCTGAGCTTCATGAACATGTGGCATCAATATGAACATATAAGAGCAAAAGGGTAAGCATGTAAACATGTTAAGCTAATTCAATCCTCCTCACTAGGCATACTCTCTTCTTTTCTCTCGAAGCATGGTAATTCACTCATAAGTATATGCAAGCGAAAGATAATGAATTACAAAGAGTGACTTGCATATATCAAAGAAACGAAAGCACTTTGTGAATTTTTATGGAAAAACCTCATATGACAACTATATGCACCAATGAACCAAAACCATATGCTTACTCTTGAGATAATCTCCACAAATCAAGTTTAACCATCTTAAGAATCATGAAAAAGATCAAACAAAAGAGTTGTAATGGGGCTAGGCTAAGAGGTGTTCGATATTTGGATAAGGAAGCTCAAAAACGTCACCATGGCCTTTGGCAAAGCTCAAATCTCCTTATGTCTTCTCACCGAGAGGGTCAAATTTATCTTGTTGGACCATACTTCATTCTTTTCTTTCCACATTACAACAATAATCAAGACAATAGCCATGTATAAAATTTTTCTTTTTCTATGCCTATGCCGTGCCCTCTTCTTTGCTCTTGCTCTCGGCTTCTTTTTCTTTTCTTTTTAATCCGAGCATTTTTTCTTTTCTTTTCATAGGCACGGCATGCATACATTTTTCATATAATTTTATGGCTAAGTCTACCCCACACTTGTTCTTCTTCATCACACACGCGAAAACGCTTTCAAAAATCAAGCTTTGCCAACACATAAGGTAAAGGCATCACTATACTAAACTCATGGAAAGTGTTTAAGGGTGATGAAAGAAAAGGCTAATTGTAGGCTCAAAGGGGTTTACTAAGGTGTCCCACGACGGGCTCCAATAGGGCTCATGCTTTATTTGGCAATGGTGGTAAACCTAAATGATCTTTATTCAATCATATTCAAAATCAAGGTATTTTATGATATAAACATTTCGAAAATCAACAAGAGTAAGTTCTAGCATACTAGAGTTCATTAAAAGCTATGGCACATAGTCATCGAATAAGCAAAGAATAATGAGGTTCACATATTAGCATGCTCAAAATTTTCAATTTATCACTCATGAAGAAAGCAATTTGGCTCTAAAGCTCACATAGGTTATTATGGAAACAAACTAGCTAAAACATGCATGCTTCGTTAATCAACAAGTCCTACATGCTCCTACCAATGCACAAAATCCATGAAACTCACAATTTTAATTGTATACACAACTATCATCTATGTATGCAAAGAGGAGAAAAAACATCATTGACATATTAGGGGCATCCTAAGACTCGAAACAAACAATTTAAACACTCTATTTTTGTGGAACATTTTCTAAATTTTCTTTTCTAAGCTAAGCACACGAAAACATAAACGGAATACGTTATCCCACCCCACACTTAGAAAATTACATTGTCCTCAATGTAAGCACATAACTATATCAACGAATTTCCTAAGCATGCAATAGACTAACATATTCCAACATATCATCACAAACCAAAGAAAAAGAGAAGGGTTAAGAAATTTCAAACTCTCGGTGATGGCTCCTTCATTTTTCTTTAATCGACTTGGGTTGCCTCCCAAGTAGCGCTTTGTGTTTATAGTCCATTGCTTAGACTCTTCACCATGTGTTTTGTACGTGTTTATTGTGGCCAAAAGTGTTGCTATCGGCAAAGAAGGGCAGCAACTCACTCTCTCGGCAGAAAACTGCTTCTCGGCAGTGACTTTCGGAAGGGCAGGACATAAGGCTGCAGCTTTGGCAAAGGCTGCCCTCTTGGCAGGTTTTCCCAATCTTCAAAGGTTTAGGTTTTCCTTTCTCTCCTCGGACTAGGTTTTCTTCTTTTGATTCCCTACATGCCTGCAGCCTTTTTGGACTTTGGAAGCTTCATTGCAAACCCAGGACACAGCTAGACAAGCTAGAAATTTCATAGGAATACTTCTCGGCAAGTTTTCTGGTGTATCGGCAGCTTCCTGGCAGGGGCAGCCCTACTCGGCCGGTGCAGGCTGCGTGCTGCTTGGCAGGATGCTTGCATGCTCCTGTTCGGCATGTTGGTTCTTGGCACGCTGCAGGCTGGCTGCTTGTCATGCCTCTCGGCAGGTGGTATCGGCAGGCAGCAGGGCTGGCTCCAGGGGCAGCAGCACCGGCAGGCTGCGGTAGGGGCATCTTTCTCTCGGCAGCAAGGCAGGAAGTTGGTGCGGCATTGGCAACAAGGTGCAAGGTTGCATTGCTGGGGGAAAGAGCAAGCATGTGCACGGAGGAATATCGGCAGGGCTGCGCGGCAGCAAGCAAGGCGTCAGGCTGCAGGCAGCTCGGCAGAAGCTTTGGCAGATGGAACGCTTCCTCTTAAGGCTCGAATTTGGGTGTGTTCCACTATCCTAATGCAAAAGTGTTGTAAATAAATGTTGTAGTGGACACACAGAGCTTTCCACCGGTATAAAATTTGCCTCAATCGGACCAGCAGAAGTACTCTTTGTTTGGTCTTTAATCGGACCTATTGATCTGCCCAGTGTTCTGTTTCGCCAGATTGACCTTGCTGCACTCAAATTGAAACTGGCAACGGCTCGAGACTCCAAATCAACTTCTGTAAAATCCTACAGAAAGTAGACTCAGAGACCTTTCCAACGGTGTATGGCTCACTTTCCCAAGTTTTGTGAGCTGAAAACGGCAGCCATCCAAAGTTGACGGATTGCACTGCCCGATTTCTGTTTTGGGCAGAAGGTGGTATTTCCTGCACTTTTTTTTTTTTTTCAATTCAATCTGCACACGCACAAGACACATCAAAACGAACAAAACACAAAGATAAATGCAAGAATATACAAAGCTATACAAGCCATGGCATTAGCAAATACAAACAATTTTCAAACAATGATACACAAAATCACATTCGGCAAAGCATACAACACACACGGCAAAGCACAAGCATGGTTCGGCAATAAGAGAGCAAAATTCAAAACGTCCATGATCATGTAATCGCTAGGTTTAATTTCTTTTAAAATTTGTTCTAACTCTCGAAGTACGTGGAGCAGAGGAGATAACGGTGCAATGGACTGATACAGCCCCCGGTAGTATCATGCTTAACCCGATATACCTCAAGAGTTTGAACCACACAACATGTTTTATCTTCGAAGAAAATAGGCCACATATGTCAAGTTATGTTCTAGCGTCTAAAGTGAGGTGATGCTTCGGCACAAGCTGTCGACTAGGTCGTGCGGATTTTACGTTTCAAAGGTCATTAAAATCACGGAGGGCGAACCCCCTACAGGAACCAGGCAGGACTCGTTGTTGGACACCATGGAGGGAGAACCCCCTATCGACTCACTCACCGAGAATGAACATCAGTCTATGGGCCTTGAGATCCAGTTAAACAAACCTGAGAACCATATCTATGATAATAACTTCCCCATACTTTGTAAAACAAACACGGATCCCTAGCGGTCTCAAGTGTTGATTAAAACCGCCCTCAACCTCATAAAAATGGGTCTGCCAAAGCATCGCTCGTATGAGTTGGGAGGGCACTACCCTGTTTCCCGGTTGTTCATAAAAGCGGATCTGCTAAGGCATCATTCGTATGAAGGGTTTAGGTTATGATCAACAAAAGAGGCTTCACCTACATGTTACACTTTAGAAACTACAATAAACTCAAACATACACAACACTATCAACTTCCTAGAAATTAAACTAAGTGATTACCAACATACATCAATATACATCATGCAACTTCTGAAATTTAAACTCTACATGCCGAAGCATATTTCTACTTTACAAAAATCACAACAAAAATTAAAATTTACAACTTTTACAACTTCACAACAAAAATTTCCAGCAATCATATATACACAACAATAACATAAAACAAGCTTTTATAATCCCCGGCAACGGCGCCAAAAATTGACGTGTCGCCGAAGCGAGCATCAAGCAATAATAACCCTACAATCGTTAGTAGTATAGACATAAGTAGGGATCGTTCTAAGCCGGGGATTAAGGGTACCTGAAATATGAAATTGTTAGACAAAAGATACACATATATACATCACAAAAACGTCACAATGGGGATGAGTATGGCGTCGGCAGCTTGCTGCCCTCTAACATCTAGGCACGAAATTAAAAGTTGCTGAAAATAAATCCTAAGTCTAATATTTACAAGTTTTGGTCGACATCTTTCACACAAAGCACTCCACACTCAACTCATTTAACACATAAGATTCACACAAAAGAAGGTAAGGAACAAGTATTTAGCATGCATTGGACTTAAACAAGTTTCGACCTACAACTAGAACGTTTCCGATTTTACCTAGTTGAGAGACTTTTTCTTATGTTTTAAGATCGAGCTATTCGCATGGTGATCCTAAAAGTTATGCTACCTTATACAAGTAATAGCATTGAAGCACAAAAGTCTATAATCGAAAACATGTAAACAAGCAAGGTTGTCAATCATCTCATTTAACATGCAAGTTTTAGCTAAGGTTATACCCTAAGTGAGCACAATAGAATCAAAGCAACATACGTTTCATCTTTATTCATTCTACTCGGGTTAGATGAAACCTAACATCTAGATTTACTTGTTTGCCAAACAACACTAATGAGTCGGTTTTTAAGTCACGCCCTTAGATTACTAACCGATTTAAATCCTCAACATGCATCAATACCGCTGTCCTAATTATCTAAGTGTGTTCATCTTACACGTTTTATACTACAAAATTAACATGCAAATTCATTGTTCCCGAAATTTAAACCTAAGTCTAAACATCGAATCAAACAATTCATCAACATACAATTCATAAAACCAATCTCCAATTTGAATCATATATAGACATATAATCCAAAACCAAAAATACAAAAGAGTTTCATAGACAAAACAATTCATAACTACATAAACAAAAGCTAAACCGAAAGAGGGGAGTAGATCACACTTTAGAAACCTTGGAGAGCTTCGTCTTGGTGTGGATCCGGTGGCGTATGGTGGTCGGATGGAGGCTGCACGGCTGAGGTTGCAGTCGGCAGTAGGTATTTTCCAAGTTCGGCAGAAACTTGGTTGGTGGTGGAGGTGATTTCGGCTAGGGTTTATGTAGGATCTTTGGGGAGAATTTGGTAGAGCTTTGGCTTTGTGTTTTGGCTTGAGATGTGACAACTTTTTCTGTAGGAAAAGTTGGTATTTATAGGGGATAGGAAGAGAGGCTGCCGGCTACAACCCTAGATGCAAAAGGGATTCACAAAACCTAATGGGATTAGGTTTTGCAACCTTCCTTTCATAGTACAATTAGGTTTTCTATTTCTGAATTTTTCTTCAAGGCTTGGGCTTCACATCTTCATGGACTTCTTGTATGATCATTGGACTTCAATTGATAGGCCTTGATCCATCGAAAATGCCCCAAATGCCGGCAGCTCACAATGACACACATTCTGCCAGAATCGGCAGCTTCTCCTAGCTTGACTAGGAGAACTTGTTTCTTCATGTTTTTCTTCAATGTCATGGCTAGGTGTCTTCCTCTAACCTTCATTAAGCTTGAACCATCTTCACATATGCATTTGTGCACCATTAGGTCCATCAAAAACAGAAAACACAAAAAGGGGGCAGTAGGTTCCTGGAATCGGCAGCTTTGACCTTGTCGCAGTGATTCCGACATATCTCCATCTGTGGAGCTCCGATTGATGCGATTCCAAGTCTCACGTAAACTAGACACATATGGCCATCTCCCCATAAAATATCTCGATCAAACTCCTTGTGAATCGTCGGGAATGATTTTTCGAAGTTGGGACACAGTCCCAGGAAAATCCTGGAAGTCCCTGGATTGGAATGTTCGGACTGCGGTTTTGCAGCCATCTTTTGGGTGACTTCCCGAACTCCGATTGATCTGAAATTTTAATACAACATTCCTCAGTATATGAATATTAAGCACGCCAAATTTCATAGAATTCGGACAAGGATAGATCATATTTTCACTCATCTCAAAATCGCGAAAAAGACATATTTTACACTATTTTCCAGATTTCTCAAACTTAGTCATTTTTCGGATCATTAAGCTCATATTTCCAAAACTCCACCAAAACAACACTAAACTAAATTATGACTCTATCTTAGATAAATAAGGGTTAAACAAAGCATAAACGAGGGCATAAGCATATAATATCGTCGCACATTGTGCTCCTATCAAGACCAACTTTTTTTTATCACATTTTAACATCTCCACCTTTCAATTACTAGGTTTGTATGTGTAGATCAGACTTATAAATTTTTAGCCAAAATGGTGATCGTTAAGGCATCTAACTAGATGAAATCAATTGACGTATGAAATCTGCAAAGTTGAACCGTTCATGTTTCTATTTGTAAATTTCAAATTTGAATGCTCTAATGATTATCAAATTGAATGAAAATTTCCAAATATGATATACTCATATAAACATGAAAGTTGAACGGTGGAGATGTTAATATGTGATCGAAAAGTATGCTAAATGATTGATCCCTTTAAATGGGCAAAATAAGGGATCCCTTAGTGGAAGGGGCCTAATATATATATATATATATATATATATATATATAATTTAATTTAAAGCACAAAGAGTTTAATACGAATACAAATAGTTTAATATACAAATAGTTTAATGATGCATGAAAACTGGAGAATGAAGGAAAAACTGGATAATTGGGTGACTAGCTAAGGCAGAAATCTCAGCACATGAGATAACTGGCTTTTACAAACCGGAAGGGAGATAGGTTAACTATTTGGGAGCTCGAGGCTTGGGAGAAAACTGAAGTGAAGTCTGAAAAATGAGCAAATGAGCGATGCTTGAACTGAAGGAGTGAGGCTCCTTATATAGGCCTTGGCAATCGACCAAGGGAATCTGCTTTTACTGTGGGATTGACTGCTTTTACTGATCTGCTTTTACTGTGGGATTGACTGCTTTTACTGAAGAATCATACTTTTACTGTGCAACTACTCACAAGGTGACAAAATGGGAAGCAGCACGATTAGCTGTGTTTTGCACCGAAAGTGAATAGTAAAAAGTCACTATTCATGAATAGTGATTTGTCTCACAAAAATGGGTCTTGACTGTCTTGATAATAATCTTCATGATCGGCCCATCTTTTAGGCGGTGACTTGGGTTTTGACTGGGCTGTTGATTGATTGGAGGAAGGCGAGGAATGAGCTGAGCTAGTATCCTCATCTTCAGAACTGCTTGATTGGTTGGAGAGTTGGGCCATGATTTGTTCGGCTAACTCCTTTAATTCACTTCTGCTGACTTTTTTAGAAGAAGAAGCATTTCCTTTAGATTTTGAGGAGGAGGCACCCTTCTTTGATATTGAAACGGGTCTTGACTGGGCATCTGGAGTGGCTGACTGGATTACTGGAGAAGTTGACTGGGCCGGTGCTGTCTGCCGGATTGGGCTTTGCTGGAGTGGAGGCCTGATTGAGGTTACTGGTAGTGGGGTGACCTGAGCCGGAATGGCAGATGATTGATTGACTGGAAATTCTGTATTGAAATTGTGCAATGTCTGCTCTACTTTGAATTTATCCCACCACTTGACTAAGTATTCTCTGGAAACAGTACCAAGAGTAACTCCAGGTTCCTCTTGGAGTTTGTATTGCCATTTGAAAATATAGGGGACCTTGTATTTAGACATAAAATGTAATGTGGGGGGGAAATTCCTGTCATAGTCAGAGAATGTCATGACTTTGGTAAATCGGTTAACTGCATCCTGAAGAGGTTCAGGTAAAAGATCAAAAGGAAAACCATGTGAATGCCACCAGGAGTAGAACCACATGGGGAAATTTCTTGGGAAAGTTTTATCAAAATTAATAAACCAGGAATGATTGAAATAAGGAGTTTGGTGTAAAAAGATTTTGTGCCAAGCCTCTTCATATTGATAATAACTAAATGAAATATCATTATATTGGTGATATGTATATGGAGGGTCTTTCCAGTCCTCAAGTGTGAGGATCCTGACCAAATAAATTGAATGATATAGTAGTTTATCTGGATCTTTAGTATCATAAATAGGCTTAATGGTAACAGAATTTGTTTGAAAGAGAATTTGTGTAAAAAATTTTAATGACTGGGAAGGGTCGGACCAAGCAAAATGCTGATTGGGGGGAAAATACATTTTTGCTAAAGCTATGGGAGTTTTAATACTGCTTAAACATGGTTCGACATTAAATAAGTTTTGAGAAACTTTTAAAACATATGGGGATGACTTTTTAGAAGAATAAGGCCTGACTGGTTGACTAGGGTATGAAACTGCATATGGATCATATTGAGAAACTAGGGCTGACTGAAAACTGGGCCGAGGACCAATAGTAGATCCAAGGTAATGAGTTGGATTTGGTAAATGATGATAACTAGGATGACTAGGAACTAAAGCCTGACTAGAAGAGGGCTCAGCTTTGACTGTTGTTTTTGATTCTGTTTTGACTGCTGGAGCACTGAGCTCCGGTGTCTGCTGCTGCTTTGCTCTGGCCCGGGTTGTCATGGGAAGGGCCCTGGAGGAATTCACGAGTCAGAAAGTCTGGTATATGGTTGTCTTCTCCTTTAATGAGTGCAATTTCGAAATCAAAAACACTTAAAATAGCTTGCCATCTAGCAAATATTTGTTTTCTCGCAATATTTTGAACATCTTTTTCCAAAACATGTTTTGCACTTTTCCAATCAACTCTGATTAAGAATTTTTGATTTAATAAATCATCTTGGAATTTACTGACACAAAGGACAACAGATAAAATTTCTTTTTTAATAGTACTGTAATTGCGTTGTGACTGTGTCCATGCACCAGAATAGAACCTGACAATTTGCTCAGGATGAGCAGGAGAAGTCTGTTGTTTAAGGATACCGCCGAAACCTATTTCTGAGGCATCAGTTTCTACAATTTTGAAAGATTCTGCTAAAGGAATGCCTAAGCATGGTAAAGTTTTGACATGACTTTTAATTTCTTTGACAAGGTTAGTATGAATAATCGTCCAAGGAGGGGGATTCTTTTGAAGTCTATCAAATAAAGGTTTGCATTTTTGCCGAAGATTTTGGTAAAAATCGGCGACATAGTTTAATGAACCTAGAAATCTTTGAAGTTGATTTTTATCTAAAATTATGTCTGGGAATTTATCAGCGAATTGGATGACTCTGTGGATTGGTGTGATTTGGAGTTGATGTATATTGAATCCTAAAAAACGGATATTTGTTTGAAAAAGTTTAATTTTTGAAGCTGATATTACTAAGCCACTGGCTTTCATTACATTGTAGAATTGATTTAAATGTTTCCAGTGTTGATCAATAGATTGTGAGAAAATGAGGACATCATCAATGTAAACTATTATAAAATGACTGTATTGGTTTAATATGTCATTCAAAATATTTTGAAATTCGCTAGGGGCATTTTTAAGGCCGAAAGGCATAACATTCCATTCATAATGGCCAAAAGGGGTGACAAAAGCAATTTTATATTTATCATTTTCATGAATTTGGATTTGCCAGAATCCAGATTTTAAATCGAAATTAGAGAAGATTACCGAATTATTTAGTCGGTTGATAAGGTCGCGTTTGTTGGGAATGGGATATCGTATCCATTCTAAGACTGTATTGAGAGGTTTATAGTTTATAACTAATTGAGGAGCGCCTCTTTCTAATTCAGCATTTTTTTGAACATAGAAGGCGGAGCAAGACCAAGGGGATTTACTATGACGAATTATTCCTTTATTTAATAAGTCTTGAATTTATTTTTTACAAAATTCCATGGTTTCATGATTCATTTGAATTGGGCGAGCTTTTGTAGGAATATTCTTTTCATCAAAGTTTTTAATATAGGGAAGTTTAACAATATGTTTTTTCCTATGCCAGAAGGCATTAGGAATATCTGAACATAAGTCTCTAATAATTTTTTCTTCAAAATTTTTAATTTTGTTTTGGAGAGAAAGATCTTGTAATTGGTATTCAATTCTTTTGAAATCAATTTCTTCTTTTAAATAAGTTATTTGCTGTCGTTTTGCCGTGATTAAATTAATAGTTTTTGAAATGGAATTTTCTTGGAAAGCCTTTAGAGTATGTATTTCAGGGTTTGAGAGGAAGTGGAATTTAACTGGTTGGTCAAAAGGGTAGGTTGTAATACCATCGTATTCTGTCATAAAAGGGTAAAGAAGGGTGATGAAAGGGAGTCCTAGAATAACCTTATCAGTAAAGAAGGGTCATAAAAGGGCCTTAACGATTACCAAACTGGCTGAAATTTTGCAGTGATGATCTACACAATATTATCTAGATACTAGACGGTGGAGATGAGAAAATTCGATCGAAAAATGGGTCAAAAATGAAAATCCGCACTATAACGCAATTTTGAGGACATCCTCTCTAGATCCGGCATGTATATATATATACATGACCCTTCCAATGAGGGATTCCTCATTTGGGGAATTTTGAGGGATGATACGGGTAACCGTTGGATTGAGGTTTAATGAAATTATACGGCTGAGATTAAGACAGATTTTTCACCATTTTTAACCCCCAATTCCATAACTCTTAATCGTTTATGCTTCCCTCGTAATTGAACGGTGGAGATGTTAAAATGTGATAAAAAAATGTTGGTCTAATAACCGATCTTTTAAAATGGACAAAATAAGTAATCCCTTAGTGGAAGAGCTATATTTATATATATATAAACGTACTTATGAAATTGTTACCATCAAAGAGTATCTCATTCATCGTTGTTAGATTTCCAATTGCAATCATTATTAATTAGAGGTTAGCCTTTGACCTCTCTCTTTATGTCAGCAATGATAACTCAAAACACGTTTAAAGAGAAGGTTCACAGTAGGTAGATCGACTTCATCTTTTCTCAAGAGTCGATCCATTTGTTCAAAGAATTTGATTGCAACTACGCAATCCCTTCCCTAACCTGCAGCTAAGCAAGTAATATAAATTTATATAAGAAAAAATACAGCAGTAGTTCAATGACCCTAGATTCAAGAAAGTAACCAACAAAACAGCCCATACAATCACAAGGAAAAGAAAGTATTTGTAACATTGACCGGTACATGATCAAGTGTTTGTATAAGCAGCTAGCCTCAAATCAGAATAATACAGAAACTACTACAAAAAGAAGCAATTACGTACGTGGAAGTTATTGTTGAATACAGAGCAGTGAAATAAATTATCAAGCACACATGAATCAGAACTCAGAACCACACTATCATACAATTACATACTGAATAAAATAGCACACACCAAGATATGTCAACACATGCATTAAAGGGTTACAAAGAACGACAACGGTTCAACACCACAACTGCTGCTGCAGCATCCCCTAAAAACTTGATCCTGATTCTTTTAAGCATGGCTACAACTTCTTGCATGTTTATCCTCTGTTTCGGTGACTCTGCTGAACAAGTAACAGCTAATCTCATAATAGATGATAGGCACTCTCCCTTTCTCACAAAGTCATGATCCTCCTCTGTTCCGAGTAAAGTAGCATCCACAACTTCAACTATCGCATCTGCAACTAGGGAATTTGCAACCCATTGATTTAGTCCCAATTCCCCGATGAAGATCTCATCAGTTGGCTTCTTTCTTGTGAATGTTTCCATTAGCACAATACCAAAACTATACACATCCCCTCTTCTTGTCACTATTCCTTCCATTCCATACTCTGCATATATAAATTTGATCTTTCAAGACATACACTTTCCTAATTAAGATAACATAAAGAATAGAAAGATAAAGTACTGACAGAGTAACAAATCCCTGGAGCCATATAGCCGATTGTGGCTAAGGTCATGGTTTGAGTCATAGAGTCACCTCCACCCAAGAGTTTGGCAATACCAAAATCAGCAACATATGCAACCATATCATCATCAAGTAAGACGTTGCTTGGCTTCAAATCACAATGAACAATAGGTACTTCATAACCATGATGAAGGTACTCCAATGCCGAAGCGACATCAATCATTATATCCAACCTCTGCACTAAGTT
The DNA here is from genome assembly GCA_963682095.1 of Potentilla sterilis. Lineage (NCBI taxonomy): Eukaryota > Viridiplantae > Streptophyta > Magnoliopsida > Rosales > Rosaceae > Potentilla > Potentilla sterilis. The sequence continues at coordinate 30,442,580 of OY821764.1, forward strand.
TAAAGAAGAACTCTGAGAATGCAACCACTTTTCAAGGCTCCCATTAGGCATGTAGCTCAGTACAAGACCTCTGAAATCAATTTGGCTGCAACAACTGATAACTTTGACAAGATTTCGGTGACGAACATTACTTAGCATTTCACATTCAATCTCAAAGCTTGTAAATGCCTCTTCCAACTCCAAGTTGAAAACCTTTACCGCAACTTCTATCCCATCTGAAAATGTTCCTTTATATACTGAGCCAAAACTCCCAATACCAAGTAAGTTGCTTTCATTGAATCCATTTGTCGCACTTAGGAGCTCTAGGTATGGAACTCTTCTCCATGAAACTCGAGGTGTCAAGATGGTGTCTGCAGCAGCTCTACCATTCTGTTTCTGCGTACCATCAACAACCAAATTATTGACGTCGCTAGAAGCATCGCTGACAAGATCCCCGGAATAACAAATTTCAAGATAGCCAAACTAGTTTTTCTTTTGCATGGTGGAACTTGAAATTTGGATGCACCACAAAGTCCAGGGTTTGAAACAACTGATATAGCAGACAAGTTTTTGAAAGGACCGCCAGTTGGAATCTCTCCTTGGAGTTTGTTGAAAGACAAATTCAGGTACTTGAGATATATGAGTGTTTCTAGAGACTTTGGAATCACTCCAGAGATATTATTCTGAGATAAGTCTAATCCTTCTAAGCTGAAACAAGTTGCAATGGAACTAGGAATAGGGCCTTCTATATTATTATGTGCTAGGTAAAGATAAACCAAATTGGATAAACTCCCAATGCTACTTGGTATACTACCAGATAATTTGTTGTATGATAAATCTATGTATGTAGCAGCTTTCAAATTGCCAACAGCACCTGATAGAGGTCCGATAAGAGAATTGTATGATAAATCTATTTCCAAGATATCTGTAACTTCCCACAAGGCAAAAGGAATTGTGGAACTCAACAAATTGGACCTTAAGTATAGATGTCTCAGAGATGTTAGGTTACCCAAGCAAGGAGGTAGAGAACCGGAGAGTTGATTCCCGCCCAAAGACAAATCATTTAAGTTTTTTAGTTGACAGAGTTCATCTGGAATGTGTGCTTGCAATGTATTACCATACATATACAAACCTTGAAGATTATGTAGTCTTCCCATTGAGCTTGGAATTGGCCCGCTCAATTGATTCTCTCTAAGTTCCAAAAGTATCAAGCTACTAAAGTTGCCTACATCACCGGGAATGTTACCTCTTAAGCTGCAATTTCTTAAATAAACATATTGAAGTGATGTAGAGAAATTACTAAAGGAAGTCGAAAGGTTCACATTTAATGGATTGCTTTCTAAGTTTAATCTCCTTAGATTTCTTAAATTTGGAAGACATGACCAGAAATTAACTTCTGGGGTAGAGATATCAATGGTCAAATTATTGGAAGACAAATGAAGGCAATCAAGGTTTATCAAGAGGCATAGAGTGCTTGGAATAAAGCCAGAAAAAGAGTTACTGGCAAGGTCTAGCATCGAGAGTTTAGAAGCATTGGAGATGAAGTTGGGGATTACTCCTGTGAGCTGATTTCCTCGTAACTGAAAGAATTCAAGGTTTGGAAGGCCTATGTTTTCTGGGAGGCTACCTGAAAGCTGATTGTGGCCGAGATTTAACACAGTTAATGTGGACATATTGAAGACTGACGAAGGAATATGGCCATTAAAATTATTACTACCAAGCGACAGTTCCTCTAACTTTGGAAGATGCCCAATCTCATGTGGTATAGTGCCTGCAACAATTATATGATCAAAAGCTTGGCATTAGTAAATAATATGATCGACAATTTAATAAATCAGTTTTCTATATGATTTACCGATATATGCAATTGCGATCCAAGCTTAAACAGGTTCCAAAAGAACTCGGAATCGGGCCTTCTAGATTATTGTGTGCTAAGTAGAGATTGACCTACTCAAGTTTCCTATATCACTCGAGAAGTTACCTCTCAAGCTGTAATTTCCCAAATCAAGAATTTGAAGTGATGCAGAGAAATTACTGAAGGAAATTGAAAGCTTGGAATCTAAAGGATGTTTGCAATGGCTAGTCTCCCTAAGTATCTAATATTTTTCAGACATGACAACAAATTTAATTCTGAGCCAATCAGTGTTTGTCAGGAGTTGTAGATCGAGTGCTTAGAATAAAGGCAGTAAAAGAGTTGCTGCCTAGGTCAAGATTTGTTAGCTGGGAGGGTACCTGAGAGCTGATTGGTGCCAAGATATAATATTGCTATTGTTGACATATTGAAGATTGAGGATGGGATGTCACCATTTAGATTATTATCAAGGATCGACAATGTCTCTAAATTTGGAAGATAACCAATCTCATGTGGTATAGCGCCTGCAACAATTATATCAACACTTTGGCATTAATAAATTACTAGATGGCCAATCCCATAATCCCAAGTGTAAAATTATATCAAATTTTAAAATGATCAATAAAATATTTTCACTGATAGTTCAGTAATTAAAGATATATGTAAATTATCAATACCTGTCAAGTTATTAATATCAAGGTAAATGCTCTTAATTTGGGTTAAGTTCGCTATGTTTCTGGGTATTCTTCCACTGAGTCTGTTTTCCTCCATGTTTAAAATAAGAAGTTGTTTGCATTGCCAGAGCTTGGATGGAAGTGGACCATTAAACTGATTGGAACCCAAATACAAACTTTCAATATTGGGAAGATGTTCACATATGTTGTCTGGAATTCTACCTTTCAACTTGTTTCCATAGAAAGCTAGAGTAACTAAAGATGACATGTTGAAGATTGTCATAGGAACATGCCCTTTTAAGGCATTTTCTTGCACAAACAGGTTTTGCAACTGACTTAAAGTTCCCATCTCATTTGGAATTTCTGAAGAGCAAACACAAAATTCAGCTAATACAATATTATAGATTTAATTCATACAATTTCAAGTTTAGACATGCATGCAGGGTAACTAATTATCCATTCAAATCAAAACCGATGGAAGTCATACCTTCAAAATTATTACCATCAAGATAGATATTATGTAACACTGTTAGGTTCCCAATTTCTCTGGAAATTTTACCTGTTAATACGTGTGAAAGTATGAATTATCACAATCGATATCGTTACCTTAACAAGCTAAGGTGTCGAGCATATATAATAGCGAAAAACTTATAATCATTACAACTACGTATCATGTAGAGCGAGCTATCTAATTAAGATCAACAATGTTTAGTTCGTACCTGAGAGTTGGTTGTATGTCAGATCAAGTATTTGCAGAGCAGATAGGTTGAACATGGTAGCTGGTATGAAACCTGAAAATTGATTACCATACATCCAGAATTCTTGAAGCTTGGACATGGAACCAAACCACGAAGGAATGAGCCCTGTAAACTCGTTGTTCCCCAAGTTAATAACCTTCAACCGGCGCAGGCGAGCCAATTGTTGAGGCAAGGTACCATGAAAACTGTTATTTCTTAAGTCTAGATAACCCAGAAATGATAAGTTGCCCAGTTCAGGAGAAATGTCGCCAACGAGATCAAAGTAAGAGAGGTTCAACGCTGCGACTCGATGATGGCGCACACCACAAGTGACGCCAACCCAGTTGCAGACAGGGATAGTGGTTGACCAGTTGGTGAAGATCATGTTTTGAAGGTCACTGGTGATCCGAGCTTTGAAAGCAAGAAGAGCAGACCGGTCTGTGGTGACGTTATGGTTGGTTTGTGCTGCCATAGTTAAGCAGCTATCCGCCTCACAGTAGATTAAGTATACCAGGAAGAACCAAGTAACTCTCTCCATTGTTTGAATAACGGACACGCGAAGTGTCTGAATTTGTTCACTAAGACTGGCTGGAGATAGTGGCAAGAGGAACTGGCTGGAGATAGTTCAATACATACACTAATGCATGCTACTAATACAGTGAAATTATCTGTCTGCGCTTATGTTTCGATAGATAGAAGACTTGACTAGTACACAGACAATGTCAATCATAGAACAAATGTGTGGATAAAAATATTAATGGATGGAATGTGTGGATCCAAGCGAAGGTTCGGTAGAAATACGTGAAAGACAAGCTCAAAGACTTGAACATCAAATGGACCCAATAAAGAGTACAAAATTAGAAATTTGGGGAGGGTAGAAATTTCTCAAGAACTGTGATTTGAGTCATTTGACACGGCACTGGGGTCTTTATTGCTTGAATCGAAGTTGAAATTATTACTATCAAGTTAAACAAGTCGATTCATTAGTTCCCAAAATTGTTAACTTGGAACATTGCCATATATATAAATATAGAGTCCAACAATTAAACCCTATATGAAAACTTTATTTTAAAATAATTAAACTATTTATTTAGTGGTTTTTCTGTTAGTGTCATACATACAGCTTTACCCTCTACAATGTTGGCTTTTCTCCGGTGGGCAAATCTTTGTGAACAGCTTTTGGCTAGGGTTTGGACGGTATCATGAATTCATAGAGCCAAAAAACAAGGCAGAAGGGGAGGTTGGAGGTGAACAATTGGCCCTTATTAATTAGGCATGCACCAACTCCCCTCCACATTAGATTGGTTTTTCCTTTTGACGATTAAACAAAGAAGGGCTGAAGGGCATGCAAGAACAAGTCCAAAAGGGAAGGAGAGCACACACAATTTATATGAATTCTGTTGAAATGAGGTTGTATATAACATTACTTTTTAATTATGGCAGAATAATTGAAATCTTCAGCATTTCCTGAGAATCATTCTTTATTGGATGATGTTAATGTTGGTGTAGCTGAGGATTTAGGTTAATTAGTTTAACCAATCAACCAACGGCTCACCAACATGCGTAATTTCTCTTAGTACTAACAACATTCAATCATAATCTCTAAGAACTTCACTATCCATTACTTATGGAGAACAAACAATTATAATGAAAATCATACAAATATGTTCTACCAAGTGATGAAGTATTTGCTCACTTAATAAACAGGTGAGCATTTTCTCTAAACACTAATCATGTTAGTCTTATCCAATATCTATATTCCGTACATTTAAAGAGAGCTAACTAAGAAAGCGGTTATATATTCTCTCCGAACATATATTGGACTGAAATCATCGCATAACTCAACATTCGATTCATTTTTGGGGGGTGTATTGTATATAGAATTAGTGGATGTTTGGTGTAAAAGGAGAGATACATCTTTAAAAGACGAAGAAAGTGAGATATCCATGACTAATCACAACACATCAGATCGTATTATTTTTGAAGTCTTGCATATGGTGTTGCCCAAACTCATGAAATTACTGATTTCAGAAGCCTCATGAAACTTGATCGATGCCACAATCATCCCAACTATGAGCCTGATGATAAACACTACCCCAATTATTTGGTTGGTTCAGACAAAAGTTTTCGTTATCCATGAACGTACATATCGTACCAGTTAATTAAACTCTTTGGTTAGTGACTTAATTAGTGATCTATTAATCTATACATACACGTGTGGATGTTCATTGTTCACCAGCTTCATACCCTTCATGATTTCTTTTCAATAATGCTAGCTTTTCTCCAGTGGGCATAAATCTTTAAGAACAACTTTTGCAGGTGGGCAATTAGGTTAGGTTTCGGACACTGTATATATATCATGATTCATAGAGTGAAGACAAGGAAGAAGGAGGAGGTTGAAGGTAAACAATTGGCTCCTTCTTAAGCATGCACCAACTTCTCTCCACATATTAGAAAGTTTCTTCATTTTGACAATTAATCATGCATAGAAAGGCATGCAAGAAGCCTATAAAGAAAAGAGAGTGCAAAGAACATTTTATAGATTCTGCTTTTGATTACTTTAATCTTTCCGCCCTATTAGAAATGAGGCTGAATACAAATTCAAAGCAAAAGCATGTTTTCTTCTTTTGCTTTCTGCACGATATGGGAACAAGAAGTTTCTCGAGTAAGTAGTGAACAACAATATCAATGGGATGCTCCTGCTCTTTAACTATCATTTTTCATTTCTCAAAGAAATACTATCAATCGTTTCATAAGTCACGTCGCGAAACTGCACTGTTGTAGCAAATTTTCGCATCTTCTGTGTGTTGGTATCGCCTTTCACCATCTTGAAGTGGCTTCTCCTTCGGGATCAAACAAAGTTTTTTCCTGCTGCGCGCCTTGATCTCCTTATGATACTGGTCGATGGGAACTAACTACCTTTACTACAGGCACTAAGTACAGCACGCATTATTCATTTGGAGTGCAATGCTGAGGATTGACAACCGAAAATGACTAATCGATCGATCTCAACAACAATCTCATGCATGTTGCATGTCACCAAGAAAATTGTGCTCACTCATTCTAATTTGGACTTAATTTCAAAGCTTAAGTCTGTGAATATAACGGTTCCGATCTCAGCTATTGTAATGAAATTAAGTCCCCATGAACTCATGAAGGACGATAAATGATCACACAACCGCGCGTGAAAGGGTTGTACCAGAGAATTGAAGACCATTGAGGCCGCAGAGAGAATTCGATCGAGAGGTGTGTGACAGAAGCCATCGAGTTCCACGAGCAGAAGCTCGACTAGTCGACTTCGAAAGCCATTAATGAAATGCAGTCGAGCAGAACTCGCCATTAATGTAAGAATCGTCACCCTCAAAATTAAAGGAATTAACATATACGGTTAGGCTAGGGTTGGAGCAGAAGATGCTAAGCATAAGAGGCATTTCCCCCCTCAATCACAGGGGTTTCGAAATAAAATGCAATTGAATTATTGCCATATTTATATATCATATATGTTGTCTAATTAGTTTTTTTATTGGTAGCTTGCTCCAAATTATTCCAAAGTTAGTATATCATATATGTTGTCTATAATGACCAACATTAAACATACATACAAAAGACACAAACATATATAGTTGTTGGGGGACATTGTATATACATACTTGGAACAATTATATTCTCTTGAAAATATAACAAAATGAATTCCATGGATCAGAGGATAAGCTGGGCTGGTACAACAGATCGAAGGATCTAGGAAGCTCTCAACAATAGAGCTGGACATGGGACGGGATTGGGTGAATCCCGTCCCGTCCCGTTCTGAAAATAAACTATCGGGACGGAACGGGACGGGAATGTGTATTTTATAAATTCATCTCGCACGTCCCGATTCCATTCGGGTTCGGGACGGGATCGGGCCATCCCGAATGCTGTATAGTGCAAAATTAGCTCTACAACTTTGTACTGCTTTTATGTTTAAGACTTGCTCTCTACTATCAAGCAAAACTCTAACACCAAATAGCCATTGTTCACAAACTGAATTTAACTATACTACTTGCATAAAAGTAAATAAAATATAAGTGAAGGGAAGTTTCTGTTAGATGAGAAATGAAGAACATAACCAATACGATTAAAAACCAGTATCTAAACTTTGTAGGTTTCCGAAATCTGCAGCAGAGAAGAAACCAAGACTAGCAAGATTAACAACTAAGCAAAATCCATCTAAGTAGTATATTCTTCGCTGCTCACATAATCCTGTCTGAGTATAACAAACATTATATTTCCCTTCAAGGAAAATTTGAAATATCTGCAACTGATCTTCAGCGACTTCAGGTCAATATACACAGATCATGGTACTAGCCAACTAGGCATCTCAATCACATTGGTTTAGGAAATTAAAAAACCATGTATACATAGACTACCAGGTTTCTTGCTTTGCAAAAAGTATACTAATGCTGCTGTGGTAGTACTTAGAACCCAACTAAAGGAAAAAAAAAACTACAGAAGTAATAGAACTATAACTAGATATAACGAACACAAAGATCATTATCTGATTCTATTTCTTATCAAATTAAATTCTCTAGGACAATATTTGCAATATGCCCTCTTATGAACTATCTGATACTCTTTTCCATCGACATCTACCGCAGTTTCAATCTTATCATACTCTACAAAATTATCCCAAACAAAGCTTCGTTTTATACCATAAGTTTCAGATTCAGTCTCCCCTGTAGATGCAACTACTTCAGGTTGGCTTGAACCAGGCTGGGTCGCAGGTTGGCTTGAACCAGGTTGGGTCGCCGGTTGACTTCCAGCTGTTAGGAGAAGTACAGGTGAAGGCGAAGGTGGAGTTGAGCGACTTGTTGCTGGTGAAGGCGAAGGTTGCGAAGAAGTTGCTTCAGAAGAAGCTTGGAATCCAGAAGCACTTCATCGAGGACGAGCCTGGCCCTTCTTCCCTCTAGCCATGAATAAGATGGGGATCGAATTAAGGACTGGGGATCAAATTGAGGATTAGGGATTGAATTGAATGAGGAGTCGAGATGAGAGAATGAGAGAATGAGAGATCAAATTGAATGAGAGACCAGTTTTAGCCTTTTAGGGTTCTGACTTCTGAGAGATTGAGAGTGAGAGTATAAGAGAACGACTGAACGAGAGATGAGAGATGAGAGATTGAAATGAATGGACAAGATCAAATAATACATAAAAACGGGACGAGATGAGATTGTACGGGATTGTCCCGATCCCGTCCCATTCCGTTATGATAATGCTAAAACGGGACGGGACGGGACTAGACGGGATTGCCATTTTCAAAATCGATCCCGTCTCATCCCGCTAACTTTCAGTACGGGACCGGTACAAGATCGGAATTTCGGTACAAAGTGTTCAGCCCTACTCAACAGATTAAACTGGGGACATTTTTTAGAGGTTTTTTCTTTCCTTTTGGACTGGTTTGATAAGCTTTGTTCTTTTCTGCTTTGAATTGTATAATGTAAATTAACCAGCTTTGTCCAGCTACTTCCGCAGCCAAACGCGTCTCTGCAAAGGTTATTGTGTTCATGAAGTTAAGCTAGCTAAGATAACAGTTCATGCACACCTAATGACTCCTTTACTGTTTCTTTTATTTCTTTCGACGATTTGGGCAAGACTTTCGATGAGGAACTCATCCTTTTAAGGGCAATATATATAACATGAAAATAGTTTCCCTCCTCCACATAGAATCGACTCTGCAAGGTGCTAAACTTGTCCGGTGTCTTAGCCAATCTAGTGCATGTAGGTTATTCATACGTAAAATTTGTTCTATGTTAATATATATATGTATCTATCCATGAATGTATCGTGCAGTTTTCTTACACGTTCAGTGGCATGGTATACTAACTTGGTCATCATCAAATAGATAGAGTTAGCCATTTTTAAGTAAAATCGATCTACATTAATGTACATCGATACATTATTGCACCGTAGAATATTGACCTACAACAAAACACACCCATATCTGGGAAACCTCCCCGTATCATGCACGTTAGGATTCCTACACGCTTAATCTGAAGGTTCGTGGCTCAATCATCAGGTTAAGCTAACGCTCCTGCTGACCAACTAAGGCCCCAAACACTACGCCATTAAAGGTCTTATGCGACTGACACTAATCGGCTTAAGCGACGGTCAACACGCGGCATAAACTCGTAAGGGACACACAATCCGTCGCTTAACTGACGTCGCTTAAGTGGAGTAGCTACAGACTTTAAGTGACGCGAGTCACGAGTCACGCCGTTTAAAGGAAGCTTTAAACGACGGGGGTAAATAATAGTCGCTTAGCACTTAAGCGACAGACTTATGTATCCGTCGCTACAGAGAACAATTAAAGCCACGGGTATAGACCAAACTCCGTCACCTAAAATTTAATTTTAAGCGACGGGTATTGATCAAAGATCAAGCCGCATAAAATATATCTTAAGCGACGTATATAGGAGTAAGTCCGTCACTTTAAGTATATCTTAAGCGACTGATATAGGTTCAAGTGTGTCGCTTACATTTTATCTTCAGCGACGTGTATCGTTCTTGTGTCGCTTAAATGGATAGCTTAAGCGATGGTATATAGTCTAAGTGCGTCGCTTTAAGTGTATCTTAAAGCGACGTGGAAATTCTTATCCGTCGCTTAAGTGGAACTGTGCTGTTCACCACAGAACCTGGTTCTCTCGTTGCCTGACCTGAAAAACACCAAATTGCACAAATTCATTCAAACCAACACATTATAATTCATCTTCAGACCAACACATTCATTCAAACCAACACATTATGAATTAGTTTGAAACCAACACATTCATACATAAACTGTTGAGTTCACAAAAGTTGATAAAAGAATGAAGGGCAATGAGACCGAAAATAAGCTAAAAACTCATGGAGGAGGAGGAGGAGGAGGAGCTGAATTACTTGCAGACCCAAGATTTTGTGCGGCGAGGATCCTTGCAATTTGTTCCTCCATGTTGCGCATACGCTCTGCGGTAGCTGCTTGTTGCTCCATGTACTCCGCCCGCATACGCTCTGCTGCCGCTTCATGTTCCGCCCTCAGTTGTTCCTTTATTTGAGTCACTTGAGTCTGCACGAGTGCGTCTACATCTACATGTCGTGCGCCTCCTCTCTTCTTGGGTTCCCGCTGCATGCATCTACCCACGCCTCGGATGTCGGTCCCTCTCTTTTCACCAACGTGAGAGACTATGACATCGAGTTGCTCGGCAATGGAGAGAGGATCTTCAGGTGGCATATCTGGGTTTTCCTCCAACCTATCCCGTAGTCTTTGGGACACACTCTCTTTCATCGCTTCCTACAATAACAGACAACTAATCTTAATAAACAATTATAGAGACATTATAAACTATAGAGAACAAGACTAAAAAACGGAAATTTTACCACGTATGCAGCGCCGAAATCATCCTTAGCGTAGGCATCCTCAAAGGCAGCGACGAAAGGGGCTTGATGTCCTTCATTCTTATGCCTCTCTGCCCTGTAACTGAAGGCGGTTGTCCCAGAATGGTGGTCCATCCTTCTCGGCCCCTTTCGAATCTCCTTCATTTTCTGACATAAGGCCTGTAACAACAATCAACACTTTTACAATTAGAAACAAATTAATTTTTCATCGACAACGAGAGAGAGACACAGTGATTACCGCATATACAGGGTCCTTGAACTGCTTAAGCAACCACGCCCACTGAGCCGGACGGTGGAGAAACTCGATTGGAACATCGTCCCCAAATTGCTCCCAATCTCGATGCACGTTCGATTTCCAATCCTTGAAGCGATCGGCTGCAGTAAGCTGGATGAAATCCCACCAGCCGTTATGATCCGGTGTGATGTCATATAATGCCTACATATACAAAATGGTTAAACATTAGTAACAAAACGGGAAAAAAATATTACTAAGAAAAGTAACAAAACATTTGAAACATTAATCTTACCGATATGTAGTTATACACAATCCCTTTCTGCTCTACAGAAAGGTCTCTGTAGGTGTGGGCAATCATCGGCACATTATCCTTGACACAGCTCCCAATGTCTCTCGTCATCAGGCTACGGACCGCTGGATCTTCAGGACCCTTGTGGAATTCAGAATACTCTGCAACGATCTTCCCTCCCGACGTTCGGACTATTTCTCGGGTCTTCGCACCAACCACGACACCGCGCTTCTTTTTCTGTGTTGTATCTGCATATACAAGCAACAGTAACTAACCAATAAATCCCTACAAGTTTAACCAATCACATTTAACTAGTTCACAGTGCTCATGTAACAGAAATACAGACAATACAATAGTTGAAACATTGTACAGTCGAAAATTACCTGTTGTTTCCAATTTCTTGCAGCGAATGCTGCGCGCAAGCGTGCCCGCCGTTGATGCAGCAGAACTGGGGTCCGTACTGGTGCTGGCAGCCGGTGCCGCAACTACCGGGAGTGGGGGAGCGGTCAGTGCTGGTAAGAATCAGGCCACTTATTTCCTGGAGGAAACGCGCTCTTCAGCAACGCACAGTTCTCATCAAAACTTTTGTCTGACCATCTATTTAGAGTTTTTATCTTAATTGTTTTAAGGATAATGGTTAAAACAGTCTCCTCACTACCATCATACAACGGAGTCTGGGCTTCTAATAAAAGCCTTTTATACTTCTCGTAAGCATCTCTGGCAATAGGATCTAAATCATTTACATCATTTCCATCATTTAAACCAGCAACATTCTCTGACTCATAAAATCTATCAATATATGGGAAAGCATCATACAGAATGTCCATAGTGGGGTTTATCTGAGGAGCCACATTACCACTAGAAGATGCGATCTGCTCAAGGTATTGTTGTCGCTGCTCATACAATGAAGGAATGTTTGACGCCTCACCGTGATATGTCCATGTAATGTAATCATTCATCATACCGTTCCTCGTCAAGTGCGTAAACATCTCATCCACTGTTAGCCTTCGCTTTTGCAACATACAACGCTTACACGGGCACCTGTGCAATTCCGTCTCATTACTGCTATTCTGTTTGGCAAACGCACAGAAATCTATTACCCCCTGAATGAACTTCGGATCACCTCTTGATAAGCCGATCCAACTCTTGTCCATGTTGCCTGTCATAACATAAACAGACAATATGCATAAGGTTAGCACACAACATTTATGACACAATCAGAACCTGTCCCAACACTTCTTCTCCTTATTCCTCCAGGTTGGGTCCTATCCCCTTCAGGCGAGCACGACTTTGTTGATCATTTTGCTATTCATGTGGTTTCCGCTACAGTTTTGGAAAATTTCGGCAGCATCTCCCTACAGTTCCTCAAGTGCACAAAATTCTAAACAATCTAATTTACACTCGAGGAACATTATAGAGAGACATTGTCGAAACTATATCCTAAAACTGAAACTAAAACCACATGAATAGCAAAATGATCAATAAAGTCGTGCTCGCCTAAAGTGTCCAAAAATGGGACAATTCGAGAATCAACAACTCATCTCGATCAACTAGATGAGTTGTTGATTCTCAAACGGGAGTTCTAAGTTGATAAACACCACAATTATATATAATATGAAACCATAAATTTACACACGGCACCACACTCCCTCACTAAGCCACTCGCGTATTTCAGAAACCCTAACTACCATAATCCACACACAACACAAACCAATTACATCATTAATTAATAATTTCAACATAATCTACCATAAAATTCTAATTTCACTAAATTTCACTAAAATTCAATTTCACTAAATTTCATGAAATTTCAAAATTTCACTAACATTCAATTTCACAAACTAACCTAATTACAATTATCACTAAAATCAACACTAACTTCATCATATATTCAAATACCCAACACTAAAAACAACACAAAACACAATATAAACCAAATCCAACTCAAGATTTCAAACACTAAATTCAACCAATCAAATCCAAATATTGTGATTATAATGAAAAGGACAGATTATACTAACCTACAAACCAATTGGAAGAGAAGACTCAAGCTTCTGAACCCCGAAATTGACGAAATCAGCAGTTCTGGAAATTTTTCGTAGCTGCTACAGTATTTTCCTGCGTTTTCTTCTTCTTCTTCTGTGTTCTGTCTAACCCAAGGTTCTTATAAAAGATTTTAAAACTTTAAGCAACGGACGTGTTCTTTGTCCGTCGCTTAAGATCCGATCTTAAGCGACCGCCATCAAATACGTCGCTTAAAGTCACTTATGCGACGGACTTGCAAATTTATCGTCGCATTAGATGTGCTTATGCGACGTACTGTGCATTTTATGCGGCGCAAAGTTTGTACGTCGCATTAGAGTACTTTAAGGGACGGACGTATTAAAAGTCTGTCGCTTAAGATGATATATGACGTAGTGCACCCCTCTGATTGTTCATCCAATGGTGCCTGGTGTTGTTCTCTTCGAACGTGGAAGCTGCTCTCAATTTCATACCATTGTTTAAACAAGTGCTCGATCCATTCAATATTATTAGTATTATGAGTCTGATAGCACATAAACCTCGGGCCTTTGTCGCTTTCTCCTTTCAGCTAGTCGGTTTCCATATGAAAACATTGCTTTCAAACCTTCACTTGGTGCATGTACTTCTATTCGAATCTTTGGAGCCTTGGAGGGTTATTTTTGTTTGCTCATTAGTCCATCCATTTGATTGTATTTTGCCTTGATATACCCTTCTTTGGATCTTGTTGATGTTCAAACAATGATACAATTAATATGCCGTTATCCAATTCAAGAGTTATACATTTTCGATTTACGAATATCCTTAAATTAAGCGAATGAAATATAATTTCTTAATGAACATATATAAAATTAACGAAATTAACAATTCTAGGCGCGTAGATGAAGTTTCAGACGTAGCATTTAAATTTCTATGTTTACGCAAAAGTAAATCAAGATTATTTCAAGATGAGCAATGCACATGCAAATAGTAAAAGATGTGGGGGTACAAATGCAAAAGTGGAGCCTTGTATTCTTTCTTCATCACCAAGGATATGAAACTTTCTCTAATGAGAAAGAACAATTAAAAAAAAACCACCCATAATTATATTTAAATTCCAATACAACCTCCAGAACAAAAAATATCTGGGTTCTTAAAGCTGTTGTTTACTGTTGTTTAGGGGTCCACCACCTTTCTTCTGTTTGAATCTGAAAAGAGGAAAAGAAAAAAAAAAAAAAAAAATTCTAAAACCCTATATAAGGAGGCCCCTGTGTAAAAGAAGGATCTCATAGCAAAACCTCACAGAGCAGCCTTCTCGATCTGTCTGTGTTTGAAGGCAAGAATACCTTGTTTTGTTCACCAGGAAGTTCCTTGCACTTTTTCAGACACAGCCTATTAACTTCTATCCTTCTCTATATTTAAACTGTCTTCAAGCACCAAAGTATTCATCAAACGTTCAGACTCATTTTTCTTGAGTAAACCTTAAAAGGTGAAAATGGGAGTTGGAGGAACTCTGGAGTACTTGTCTGATCTAATGGGAAGTGGTGGCCATAAACACAAGAAGAAGAAGCAATTACAGACTGTGGAGCTCAAAGTCAGAATGGACTGTGATGGTTGTGAGCTTAAGGTCAAGAAGGCCCTCTCTTCTATGAGTGGTAAGTAAACATTGCCTTCATTTTCATGTTCTTTGTTTTGTCATAACTGGCATGGCATTACTTTAGGCTGATCAAAATACTTGGTGTTTTTGCAGGAGTTAAATCTGTGGAGATCAACCGAAAGCAGCAGAAGGTGAGTGTTACAGGGTATGTAGAACCCAACAAGGTGCTGAAGAAGGCAAAGTCTACAGGGAAGAGGGCAGAAATATGGCCTTATGTTCCTTACAATCTAGTGGCTCAGCCCTACATCGCTCAAGCTTATGACAAGAAGGCACCTCCTGGTTATGTCAGGAAAGTGGAGAACACTGCAACTACTGGCACCATGACAAGAAATGAAGACCCCTACACAGCCATGTTCAGTGATGAAAACCCCAATGCCTGTTCTATCATGTAGTTTCACAGAATATAGCAAAAGATTTTCTGCCTTGCCTGCTCTGATTAGTCTCTTAGCTCCAAGCCTCTGTAATATTTAGAATGTAGGGTATTTTTTCCCCCCTAAGTTTGTAACTTCGTGTGGATTTCCTCATATATGAGAATGTGAGTTTTGATTTGTTGGGGGTGATGATCTCTAACACGACATATGAAACTTCTCTATTCCAATTAAAAAGAAGCAAACACCAGTTCAACAAGTTCTATACAGTATATTAGTAATCGGAAAAATCCTATTAGTATCATTTCATTAAGTTAACCCGAACACAACACAAAATTATGATTTGATAAAGACGTTAACCCAACTTTGCTTATGATTTCAAATTATGCAAATCATATGTTTGTGGTTTTGGAATTGGTGGGTGGTCAAAAAGTTGGAACACACAAATCCAAAATCAACCAAAATGAATGGATATTAAGTGGGGAGGTTTGAAATTTTATATACAAGGAGTTGTGTAAACAATGTACCAGTCACATTGTATATTATGTCTCAAATCAGCAACATTTCAAAAGCACAAAATAGTGTTTTGATTACTTGGTGAAACTAGTTGGGTTGGTATGAGGTACCTATCAGAACACTTTATCAGTTTATCTTGTGTTGTCCATGATGATCCTGTTACCTCTAGTGACTTTGGCTTCCACAGCTGTATCGTTCACTCTAAACAAGTTAGTGCAAGCTGGCTGGAACATACATATTTTAGGACTTAGGGGGGTAGCTATTGCCATTTCATATGCAAAACTAACATTCATGGCAAAGAAAGTGGTCCTGATTCAAATTGCAATACTTACTAAATATTACATTTACAATGTGTGACACTGAAAGATCTCTGTAGATTCTAAGTAACTAGAGTCTAGAGCTCAAATCACATTTGGCGCAAATGATATCTTGCATTCGAAATGGAATGACTTCACAAACACCAGAAAGTATTCAGTAGGACCGCCGTGCAGCGTGGATGGCATCGCCAACCAACGAGCTGCTAGGCGCTAGCAAGGAGTAGGCGAGGAGTATTTCCGATATTTTTCCGTCAATGGTCAGAGTCTAATCTATCCGGAAATGTAATGTGCCCACCAATTATGTGACACAAAGTGCTACTGAAGACTTCTCTAAGGAAACTAGCTTACATGTGCTTCACAGAACAAATGTCAGGTACAAACCAACTTCATAGCTTTCATGTGTAAAAAGTATACGGAGCCTAGTATTCGAAATAATTGGGGCCAAACCTAACGTTATTCAAATCCAGTTTGGTTCCAGAAAGAGGCAAGGAAATTGCCAAGGCAAAAGCAAATCCTTCTCTTTTAGTTACTCAACCAAACATGAACCAAGGAATCAGCTTTCTTTCCCTTTTAGCTTTTTTCACTTTTCTTTTCTGCATCCTTTCTCTGATCCAGAGGAAGCGTAAAGACGTTTTACTATGCATACCTAGAGTTCAGAAAGGAACATCTGCCCTCAAAGGCTCAAACCCACCTCATAATTTCAATTGAAAAAGACAGTAATTCACCTACAATCATGTGGATTTAAAACAATAAGCATCTTATTTACTCCCCAAAAAGAAACCATAAGCATCTTTAGTTTAATCACACCTTAAGTAATTGTAATTTGACAGTAAATGGAACCACAAAGTTCACATTTCAGAGTGTGGAAGGTAAGGTGGAAAGAAACAAAAACTACTGGCCTAAAGTATACATTTCCAAAAGTAATACAAACTAATTTGATTAGTTCCTTCTATAGAATAGGCACTTACAACAGTGAGGTACAAATTACTATTGGCTTTAGAGAACTGGAGAAAACCAAGTAACCAAATTCTAAAGAAACCTCAGTATTTATAATCTTATAGAAGTTTTCCAGGATATTGTATGTTCAGAGAAAATGAAAAACAAAATAAATTCAAATCTCGAACCAGAAGCAATGTCAGCTGAGTTACATTCAGGGGCTTGTTGCCCTTCACATAAAGCCGACCAGAACAATGTCAATTGAGATATTAGCTAAGCAGTGAGGTCCTCCAACTTTCACACAAAGCCCATTTAAAGCAATTTTAGAGACTTTCAAGAAAGCCAGGTCTCAGTAAGAAACGTACCTAACATAAAAGCAATCTCAGACATTTTTTTTAAAGGATTCCTTATTGCATCACAGCTCTCTTCTCCCACAGGCATGCATTTTGTGACACCTTTTGGGTGGTACTGATGGTGAGATATATTGGAGGATTGTGTCATAGGCCATATCTCAAACTAACCAACACCAGTAGTAACCCTAGGACCAAGAAGAATGTAGGAAGGCAGGACCATTAACATTTTTTTCTTTTTATGCATGATCCCACAGTACTACCCAGTTAATGCACCCAACTAAGATGAGGGTTTTGGTTTACAGCTAAACGCAACACATGAACTCTACCACTAAATCTTAATGAATGATATTGGAATAGAGGTAGCCTAACATATTCTGGTGCATGCGTTTTTTGAAGGTTTGCTGTGATGCCTTATCGAGAATTGAACCATCATCTGCCACCCTATCCTTAGAGACTGAGAATGGGAATTGATACTCTATGAGATAAAACAACTTAGGTACCCTACCTTTTATACTTAGCAGCCGGACACAAATCCCAGAAGATAAGTTCTTATTCATTTGTTATTTGGGGGTGAATAGTTTCATTAAATTATCATATAGTGTCCACAAAGGTAATGAATGCTATATACATACAATTATCTACAATTTACAATGAAATAGCTAAGAGTTGGGATGCTACCAGTTTCGGACATAGAATGCTGATGCTATCTTTCATCAAAGGGATGGATTTTTTATCTGCAAGCCAAGCGTGAAAAATGCTCTCATATATGAATGGTACTTGCATTCCTGTCTCAACTTGAGCTTTACGTCATGGAAAACCATGGGTTGCACTTAATAGGTAATGCTTTACTTCCCGAGTAGGTTTTTTGGTAGTGCTCTATTTCCCGAGTAAACGCCAACAAAATTAATATCGTAGTCAAGAACAGCATTTCCAGGTATATTGCAGTCACCTATAAGAGAAATATACATATATCAGTTTCTCAACACTCGACAGTTATCGTAATAATTGATGGTGCATGAGCTTATTTTCTCCTCACTCTCTAGGGAAAAATAAAAAAAATGCCCCATCATATGCAAGCCTGGCAATAATTCATTATATACCATCAAGTTTACCATCGGTGTAAGAATTGATTGAACTTGATCAGTTGATAAAAAGCTGATAGTATCAAGTTCATAACAATGACATATGATAAAATAAAAACTGATAGTATAATTGTAATTGTCATAATTAGTACTTATATACGTCTTTTATGGCCCTAGCACTAAGATGATTTGGTTGATGACAAGAGTTAAGATACCATGGCTCCCTGACCCGTAAACTAAATACAGGGATTTTCACAAATTTTAGAATGTCACCTGCAAAGCATCCAGCAGGTTCTGGCCCATATGCTAACTTGGAAGGAATGTGAAGCTTCCGTTTCCCCCCTGTGCAATATTTTGTTGGGTGAGAACTTGTTTAATCTTTTCTTTTTATGCAAATGAGAAGTAACAAATAAACAAATAAGCAGATAAAAAGCTTTAAGACCTTACCTACTTGCATCGGAGGCACACCTTCACCCCCAAAAATTCCTTGATCCAATCCCTTAATGACCTGGATTCCGTCAAATATGAGACACTTAAATAAGCTATAGGGTGATAAACATTGCTTTACTGAGATTTTGTATTAAGCACACTTTGATATCCTTGTAAAACCATTTCTCTGCATAGTTATGTACACAAGATGGAAGAAGCTGTCGTTAACCAAATTTAGAGGCTGACACCATGCTTCAAATAAGGAGAATAAAATCGCTTTCTTTGAGAATTAGTATTAATTCATATTTATAATAAGTTGGCCCTTATTTTGATGGGAGGCAAGATTCTAAAAAATCAATAAAGAAGCAAATGTCCTAAGGATTTGGTATTCTGAATGATATTCAAGGATGACAAGATATTCAAAAAAAAAAAAAAGAAAAAAAAAAGGGGGGATGACAAGCTACTACCCGAAACTAAGCTTTCCACCTAAACAACCCACAAAGAAGAGCAGAAAAATGTTTTGAGTAGAATACTAGGGATACTGCAGCAATGAAGACAGTAGAGTTTCTGCGAGAGTTGAAGTGTGCAATGTAGACATCAAGCAAAACAGAGAAGTTTCTAGAGATAAAAAAAAAATATGCCCTAGGATCTATTGAAAGAGGAAACCACCATATAAGATATTCCCTAGGATCTATTGAAAGAGGAAACCACCATTTGAGGAATCGATCACTCCATGATTAATAGCACATGCAGGAGTTTTGAATTTACTAAATTCCTCAATTATTGGTTTTATGATTCACAGGCCCATTAATTGTGGCTGGAGACTTGAAAACCTTAATTGTTGATGATGATGCTTAAACATATTGGAAGGTACTGAGCGAATAGAATCCAGTTTGTACCTTGAAATTGCAATACTGGGTTCGAGTTTAGTCAACACTGGAAGAATGATAACAGATGCAAGAAAGGGATTCGAATTCACAAGTTGTCTACACTCACTAATTCACTAGCGTAACATACTACAGAAACCTGTTGTGTATTTGTTGAATTTAGCTTTCAAAATGTAGTCCTTTATGCGGAATTCTCTTTACATTAGTTCTTCTTCTTGTCTCTCTTCTCTTTTCCATCTCTGTTTCTCTCTATTTCTTTATGTCTAATATCAATTGGTAACAAAGCAGTCTTTCATCTATCTCATTCTCTCAGGCTCCGCACTGTCATCTATTACTAAGTATGAACTCAATAGGAGATTCAAGGAATCTTGGGTAATAGAGCTAGATGGGTTTCGCTTTGCTTCTGCAAGAGGATCAATGGGAAAAGGAATTGAAATGGCTTAAAATCTCAAATAAAATAACTTAGGTCCTTTACCTTTGACCTATCCCAAATCCATAGCTTGCTTGAAAGACTACTTATTTTGCTAAAGAACTAGGTTGCCCATTGGCTGGGTATGATATATATTTACCACAATCTTCAAGCATTCATTTTTTTTTAGCCTTCAGAAGAAGTCTCTACGTAAGGAATACAAAAATGGATACTTGGTCAAGGTTAAAACAAATGAATATTAAATATAATGTCACAAAAATTCCTAAGTAGCAAGAAAAGAAAACAAGATGATGGAAGAAGAAGAACAGATAGCAGTGTTCATTGCATATTCATTTCCTGGAATTCTAACAGTGGTACAACCAAAACTCCAAAAAAATCAGTAGGATATGAACATTCCTTCCCAAGAAGTTAAAGTCTTTAAGTTTAATTGCTTTGAAACACAAGTTGAAGAAGTTAAATTACACAAACATTATTCCCCCTGTGAGTTTTCAGTTTATCTACCAAAATCCATTCTTCTGTTTAAAGAAAAGCATATATGCAACTTAATTAAGCAAAAGACAATTCAGAGACTCATCAGTTCACTAAAAGCACCTGTGTGATATAGTAGTTGATGTGATAAGAAGACAAAATATGCCAATAACTGTTCATTCTAGTTAAGATTTTCCCATGGCCTATACTCCATGATCCCACATTTGAAACCTTCATGCATGAATATTGTCAAATGGAAATAAAGAGAGACTAACAACTGGCAGTCCAGTAATAAAATTGACCAGTATCATTTTTTAAGGGCAACTTCATACCTTGCCAACACCAATACGCATAGTGAGAGGTCTACCACGTTTGTAACTGCTGTCAAAGACTGTCCCATCACCAAATCTTGCAGTGTAGTGAATCTACAAAGAGAAAAACAGGTAAGTGTGTAATGTACTTGTTGGCAAAACACTGCGGGAACTATATAACTGACTGAAGTGTTAGAGAGGCGGGGGTCAAAGGAATTATGGGAGAAGATTTTTCATTTGGACCTGTTTCTGGGACTCTAAATATTAGAGTTCATCAGAGTAGGGTTGTTTGTTAATCTATTGATCCTAATCCTTGGTAGTTGCAATGCCATTTCATATCACCAAGAATATCAAAATTGAAGGTATATGAATAAGAAAGGGTAGGTAAGTGATTCTAGGTTGAACTAAACACAACTTATTGAGTGTCTCTCAGAACAGCTAAGGGTCTCTAACCGTACCATACTTATAACACCAAGAAGATATCACTAGAAAACTGAATTGAACAAAGTAAAACAGTAGCAACACTATTAAGGTGTCATGAGCGCATATCAAAACCTACTGAATGAATGACATAACATTGTGAATAAGAAAATTCCAACATCTTTACAAGGAAGCTAAGACCCAAATCATGTCTACAATGTCATCATCAGAAGCAAAAACCCACTTCAAGCTGCTCCTCCTTCTACCCATTATTGTAAGGACCCAAAGTTTATAGCTTTCACAGATCAATCTCTCTATTTTCTCATACATAACAAGCTTCAAAATTTCTTGATTATTCATTCCAAACTGATCCTACATTCCTACTTCTACCTTCTAAATGCAGTTCGGATAAAATTCATAACATGCTATCAATTTCACCCTAGATTTTTCCATTAATTTTGTGACCCAAAGTTTATAGCTTTCACATATCAAATTTCTCATATATAACAAAGCTTCAAGATTTCTAGACTTCCATTAAAAACCAAACCCAGAAGACTTTTCCTTTTGAACTATAATTTAACCAAACAAAACATAATGAGTTGAAACCAAACAAAGATTGGAAACTCACATTGATGAGCTCACCACGTGGAGCCTGTACACCCGACCCGACAGACAAATCACAGAAACCAAGGCCAGAACGAGCAAAGTTCATCTCACACAGAGGCTCACCCACGGTGGCGTAGTACTCAACTCTCGTAGCATTAGCTTCCAAAGGTGACAATGCCACAACTGAAGCTGCTAAGAGCCCAATACCCACATTGAACACACTTCTTTTACTAACAACATGTGGTTGTTCGACTTGTTCCCAACTCACTTTGGCATTGTTTTCAGTTGATGAGGAACAAGAACATGAACAAGAATAAGAAGAAGAAGAAGAAGAAGAAGAAGAAGGGAATGAGGTTTTGGGAATGTGGGGGTGAAGCATTGGAGTAATGGTGAGAGCAGAGACTGTCATTGTTGGGTGTATAGCTAATGCTATCTGGAGCTTTGCGGGTTTGTATGGCTTTGCAAAAATGCGAACTTGCTTATGAATGGGTTGTGTGATTTACGGGGGAAAGAGGAGTGGTGGTTAGCATGCTGCCTGCTTGCATTGGGATAAGAGATGTTAAAGTTATTTTATTTCAATAATTTGCATATGAAAAAGAAAAAAAGAAAAAAAGAAAAAAGAAAAAATCAATGTATCTCTAGCAGAATTTTAGGATTGATACCCATAAGGGTCCAGCTCAGTTGGTAAGCAGATTGAGTTACTTAAGCAAGGTCGAAAGTTCGATCCTTGTGTATGTAAAAGGCCTTGCGGGGAGGTCCAACCCTCTACGGAGTGCTCGATAGGCCGAAGGGGGGTGTAGCTGCGTCTTTGGCGCGGCACTGGTGGACTTCGGGCTAACAGGCCATGTGCCTCCTTGTGGTCCCTCCCAGTACCCTCCTTTTAAAAAAAAAAAAAAAAAAATTTAGGATTGATAAGAAATTTAGTACATGACCATATGATGAGGTGGAATTGCATTTTCTTATTTTATAACATATATTATAGGGTAGATATAATATCAAATTACTCGTACGATTTTTGTACGCGTCCTATGCGTTTTTTAAAAGCTTGGTTTCTCAGTATTCCTTGTTTGACGGCTACCTCATGTTGACATTGGTCTTTAGTTGTGTTGACGTACTGTGGGTTATGTGGTTGCCGACAAACTGGTCATACATGTTTCTAGGTGACGAGGAGGCCGCTTAAGAGCATATTGTCACGTCCCGCCAATTCGCCAACAATAATGCCAGGCTGTGACAAGGGCGTCGCAGGCATTAGCGAAGCGAGCGTGTCACAACTCGCCGATTCCCTTGAGCATTGTGGGGACAAGCATGGCTCAAGGGCAGCCTTGGAGAATGCAAGGGCATTCTCAAGTGAACAAGAATGTCGTAGAGATCTCCGGAAGGATCCGGATGACTCTAGGCAACTTCGGTGCACTGCACAGGGCAGTGCAGGGCAGCGCAGGGCTGCACAGCATGATGAAGGCAGCAGACCGTTCAGGGACATTCCAGATGGATGCGGAGCATCAAGAATGTTCCGGAAGGATGCGGTGCATCAGGGACGATCCGGAAGGCTGCATGCCATCAGAGAAGATTCCGGAGAACTGCGGAGCATCGGGGAGGCTCAAGTGTAACCTCGATCATTCTAGAAGTCTCCGAGGGACATGTACATAGTCATAGGCAACTCTAGATATGCATAGAACAATCTAGATAGACATGTACGTAGATATGACTAGAAGTTTCCGAGGGGCTGCTGGGCTGCCTATATATAGGATGTCGCAGCCACATTGGCTTGGCACGGGGAAAACATCATTTTCAGGAATTTTAAGATTTCTTGTAAAATTTCTCAAAACTCAATACAACTTCATTTCTCTCATTCTCGAGCCTTTCTAACATCTTTGTGAGTGTGTTGGGTCAATTTCGCTGCGTTAGAGGTGAAGGCTGTTGATAGTAGCCGTAGAGAGGCTACAGCAGGCCCACATACCCGCAGCAAGTGCACCAGGGCCCGGCCCGAGGCCCAGGACCGAGCCACCAGCACCCGGCCTCGGGGTCCAGCCGTCTATCCGGCTGCCAGGGACCCTGGGACCGGGGGCGCCAGCCTGCCAAAGAGGACACCAGAACTGCCCTTTGAAGGGAACCAGTCCCACATCGAAGGGTGAGGCCAGCCCTCACCCCCAGCCACCTATATAAGGGCCCCAACTACCCTAATTAATGGGTAACTTATCTCTCTCACTGTTTACATACGTGCTCAAGTTATATATATTCCAACTATACTAACTTAGGCATCGGAGAGGAGAAGGCCGGCCCGCCCGATATTCCCCTTAGTAAGCAGTTTTGCAGGAGATCAAGTTGGATTCATCTGTATCTACCAGGCCCCCGGGTTTAGGCAGAAACAATTGGCGCCGTCTGTGGGAACTTTGAACAAAAAACCGTGTAAGCATCATCCATGGCCGAGAGTTCGGAAGCAAGGCAAGAGAGAGGTACCACCGAGGAGGGACGTGTTGCATTAGTGCAAACGCTCACCTCCACCCCGGCCGTCACGCGGGAGCCGCGTGGCGCCCAGGGCAACGGTCAGGGAGGAGGAGGCTGTGGTAGGCCGTCCGGCATGCCGGGACCGGGACACCACGACAGCTCGCGCGGGAAAGGCCCGGCAGAGGATGAAGACAGTCCAGTTAACCGGGGCTTCTCATTGACGTTCTCGGATGATATGAGCGACCGGTCTGAGAGCCCGCTCTGTGATAGTGACCGGGACACTACGTACAGCCCCGACCAGAGCGGTATGGCAGGAAAGATACGGGCAATGGCCGCGGAGGTCAATCGTCTAAGAGAAGAGGGCGACAGGGACAGAGCCAAGTCCAACGCCCGGTACGAAGAGATGGAATCAGTGAACGCTGCCCTGGTACCCGCCTTAGAGAGAGGACAACAGTGCAGCGACGCTATGGACAGGGCGCAAGCGGCACCCCCGCCAGTCCAACCTCAGCAGATCGAGGCAGGACAGTCGTCGGGCGGCCGGCCCCATGATGCCGAGCGAGCAAGGTCACCAGGCAGTGCAGGTCCGCCGAAGAGCGCGTCAATCTCCCGCCAGCTCCACACTTGAAGGCCCAAATGGAGGCCAACGAGAGAAGAGCCGCGCGGCCGGTGGAGGGCGCCCGGTTTAATGAGCGTATGGGCCCTTTCTCGCACCGGGTCATAGAGTCGGGACGATCTGGCAACCAAAAGTCCCTCAAGCTCACCTATTCAGGGTCCGGCTGCCTGTACCAGCATCTGGACAGTTTCCGATCCCAGACCTGCGCCAAGGGTTACTCTGATGCAGTATGCTGCAACATCTTCCAGGAAACTCTGTCTGGAGAGGCGCTCAGCTGGTTCTACGAGCTTCCGGCAAACTCGATCGAGTCTTTCGAACAGTTAGCCGACCGGTTTGTAGGCCGCTTCATCCTCTGGGTCGAAGGAGCTCGGACGTCGACCATCCTCTTCAACTGCATGCAGGCACCCGGAGAGGAACTGAGGACCTTCGTCAACCGATGGCAGACAGCCACTGCCGGGGTTCGAAACCTGGACAAGGGCATCGCCGAAATGGCGTTCAAACAAGGGCTCCAGCCGGGGAAATTTTCCTACGCCGTCCGGGTAGAACTCCCGCAGGGGTATGACGAGTTGATGGCAATGGCCATCCGGCATGCTCAGGCCGATCACGAGACATATGGGCACCACCTGCTGAAGAGGAAGCGAGATGAGCAGCGGGAAGACCATTCCCGGGAAGAGAACCCCCCGCCCAGCCGAGAGGACAAGCCCAGTCAGCGGATCGAGAACCGCGCCGCCCGGCCGAGCCGGCCCAATAGAAACTGGCCACAAAGGCAGCAGAGGCCTTATCCTGACAAGCCCCAGAACGAGCACAAGCCGGCGCCTTACCGCCAGGAACGTCCTCTGGCGATCATGCCAGCGCCACCGGCCGGTCAAGAAGTCTTCACCGCTCTCACCACTTCCTACGAGGACATTTTACTTGAGAACGGGAGCGTCATCCCCCCACCGCCCAAGAGAAGGTACCCGAAGGGAAAGCTTACAACGGCACAAACGGGCAAGTACTGCTCCTACCATGATGAGGCTACTCATCGGACGAGCCAGTGTTGTGCTCTCAAGACAACGGTGCAGGGTTTGATTAATAGCGGCCAGCTCCAGCGGTACGTAGGGGAAAGGAGAGCAGATCCCGACCGGGAGCAAGACCAGGCCTAGTAGGCTCGCCCAAGGCTCACCCAAGCCTCCGGTTAGTTTGGCGTACATCCGGTTCAACCGTTGTAACACCACAAGAAATGTATGCAAACTACTTTTGAGAAAATTTCACCGGCTCCGCCAGTTCAAATATATTCATAATCAAGCAAGTATACAAGCAGTAACCGTTCCGGAAAGATTACAAGGAGAAGAGCAAGGAAAATCCTAAGGAGCCACGACTCCGCCCTCAGCAGGCAATCCGCCAGCCTCTCCTGCGGTACCCTCGTCGTTGACCTCAGTTCGGCGTCGACTCTGGCTCGGGGAGACTTGGCACCGTTGGTAAAAGAATCCAAGTCCGAGCGAATCACTTCTTCCGGCTGCCCCTCCACCGCCTCCTGATGGATGTCCGACTGCTCATGGATATCTCCTTCAGCAGCAATCGGCATCAGGGAAGTGTCTAACCATCCCTTCCCCGCCCATTCCCTGGCCTTCTCCAGAAACTCCAGGAACTGATCGCTCTCGCGGTATTTGAGAACAACCCGCTCTTAGAGTTCCGGGTCGTCTTCCCCGGTCGCGGTAGCAGTGGCGGCGCGCAGAGCGGCAGCTCCCACTTGGAGCTCGTCCACCTTGGCTTCCAGCTCGGCCCTCTCCTTCTCCAGGCTCCGGTTCTGCTCCTCCAGCTTCTTGGCCCTCTCCTCCGATCTGGCCTTCTCCCGATCCGAGCAGGACTTCTCCACCTCCAGGCGCTGTCGGGCCTCCGATAAAGCAGTTATCGGTCTCTTCAGCTCCGACAGTTCCTCGCTCGCGTCCGGTTGGTACAGACTGTACAGCAGCTGCACAACAACAGAAACAGTTAATCGGGCAGTAAGACACACAACCTACAAGCAGTGTAGTGGCACCAGTTAGTGCTTACCCGGAGAACGGTTTCCTTGCATTTTGGGCGGTTCCCGCCCACCAGGGCTCCAGCAACCCCAGGTCTGTCCAGACCAAGGCCGGCCAAGTCCGCCGCCACTTGCCGGACGAGTGCACTGTCCGAGCTTCCCCTCGGTGCCTCCGCAAGCGCAGGACTACTCTGCCGGGCAGCAGCAGCAGCCTTCTCCCCGGCGGAGTTAGGTTGAGCATCGCTGGTTGCCCTGAACCGTTTGGCCAGGTTCTCCCGTGACGACCCACCGGTGAGCGTCACCAGTGCGGAGGAAGGAATGTCCCCGCCTTTCCGTTTCTCTCCCCGGCCTTCCGGAGAAGAAGATCGTGAGCTTACGCAGGCGACACGAGCCACGTGCGGCACAAACACCGGCCGGCTGGGGATCCTGCTCACACCACCGGGAACCCTCACTGGCCCCCCGGTAGTCTTGCCCTTTCCAGGCACCGCGTGGGGCGCAGAAGGATGGGTCTTCACCCGCCTCAGGATGTAGGCGCCGTCATCAACATCTATGGCCCTCGGCTCCGGATGAATCGTGAGCCGGCCGGACTCCTCGTCCACCGACGTCCGCGAGACGGTCTCGCCTTTCTCCTTCAGCTTGTTAAGGAGGTCTTCCCCGTCCATTGAGAGAGTGGTTTCGGGCTTGATGACCGCCCGGGAAGATGCACCTACAAGGAAAGTGAACAGTTAGCATTTTACCAAAACTAGCACAAGTATCACCTCTAAAGGGCCTGCTACGCACCGGGACCCCGCCCGAGTTGGCAGTATTCCAGCACTTCTCGCCGGATAAAGTTGAAGGAACTCCGTTCCAGATTGTCCCAACATCCGAATATGGTCGAGATCCTCTCATGCTCCAGATCGGCCATGCAATAGATTTGTGCATGGAATGATAATGGGGCGTTGAAATCCGCCATGCAATAGATTTATGCATGGGATCTGGACCCCGCGTTCTGCCATATCAGAGCGATCCGGAGAGCATGGGATCTCGACCGGGCGTTCTGCCATATCGAGACGAGTCCCCCAGGTGAACTTGTGTACTGGACCTCGACCGGACGTTCTGCCAAATCGGGACGAGGTGGAGTATGGGACCTCGACCGGGCGTTCTGCCATATCGAGACGAGTCCGGGAGAGTATGGGACCTCGACTGGGCGTTCTGCCATATCGAGACGAGTCCATATTGCTAGACTGCGGGGGGGGGGGGGGGGGGGTGGCCCCAGTGTTGCGGTCTGTTGAAGCACCGGTCAACACTTGCTAGTTCTTCTCAGCTTGTGTTGAAATAAGCGTTGAGGTAATGGGGTGGCGTTGAGGTGACAAGTCTCGCCGTTAAGCCCCATATTAATCGCAGTTCAGTGCGATGCAGGGTTTTTATCCTGCTGGACAAGAGTACATGTGTTAGATGTAAACTCACCCGGGTGTATAAATCCCATGCCGGTCGAATGTTCTCATAACCGGGGTCATGCCATGGGGCCGGGCGGATCTCGACCGGGCGTTCTGCCATATCGAGACGAGTCCCCCAGTGAGGTGCCATGGGGCCGGGTGGATCTCGTACCCGGAAAAATGCTCTCGAGCCGGTTGGATGATCATAACCGGTGAGATGGTCTCGAGTCGGTTGAATGTTACCTAACCGGTGAGATGCCATGCAGCCGGTTGAATGATACCTAACCGTGAACTGCCATGGTACCGGATGGATGGCTCATACCCAAAAAAATGCTCTCGAGGCGGTTGAAAAATCATAACCGGTGAGAGGGCTTCAAGCCGGTTGAAAGATCATAACAGGTGACTTGGTGAAGATGCCATGCAGCCGGTTGAATGATACCTAACCGTGAACTGCCATGGTACCGGATGAACGGCTCATACCCGGAACAATGCTCTCAAGGCGGTTGAAAAATCATAACCGGTGAGAGGGCTTCAAGCCGGTTGAAAAATCATAACCGGTGACTTGGTGAAGATGTCATGCAGCCGGTTGAATGATACCTAACCGTGAACTGCCATGGTACCGGATGAACGGCTCATACCCGGAACAATGCTCTCGAGGTGGTTGAAAAATCATAACCGGTGAGAGGGCTTCAAGCCGGTTGAAAAATCATAACCGGTGACTTGGTGAAGATGCCATGCTGCCGTGGAGCCTGGGGAAGTTGGGGGGGGGGGGGGGGGGGCTGACGTCTCGGTTCCTGCTCCTGACTCCCCTTACCTGTCGCCAGCGTGCGAGACAAGTGGTTGACATGTATTTAAGGAGGAAGTCCATCAGTCCCATCAGTTATGATGGCGTGGGCAGTTTACCAATGCTGGGACACGTGCCAGTAGGGAGCGGTCTCAGATGGAGGGCCTAGATTCGCAGGCGTTTAAGTTGCTCTGATTGCGTGTTTTGGGGGGATTTCAAACGCCTAGGGCACCGGTCCCCTCTATAAAAAGGCCTCCTCTGCTCTTCATTATGTTTTTGCTCCTTGCTTAGAGAGAACAAGAGAAAGTGAGAAATCCGGTGAAAGCTTTCAGCTCCTTGCTTCACGACATCCGTTGCCTCAAGCGCTCTTACTCTTTTTCTACCATTGCTCGCTGCTTTCGCAGGGTGGACTTTCCTCGGTTGAGCATACTAATCGGTAAGTTCTTGCTTTCTTTGCTCCGGTGTTATTCTTCTTTTTGCCTTTTGGTGTTTTGCGGCGGGGGGAGGGGTCTCTGTCGCCGACTGAGTTGTTTTAAGCGGAGCGTCTGCGGCAAACTTGGGGAGGGGCCGCAGAGGGCGCTGTTGAGCCTATTGCTAACCAGCGCTAGGGTTTTGTTTTTCTTCCCCTTAGGTTAAAATGTCTTCTTCAAGTTCTGACGGGGCTTCCGAATCGGCTGCCAGGCGTCCTATCGTGGATGATGAGGAGAGGCTGGAGGACTGGCTCGGTTCGGAATCTCCGGAGTCTGAAGCCGCTGACCGCTCCAGGAGCGGGGCTTCGTCTTCGTCTTCCGGGTCAGAATCCCCGGAGTCTGAAATACCGCACGGGGTGCGCCTTG
Source organism: Potentilla sterilis (assembly GCA_963682095.1). Lineage (NCBI taxonomy): Eukaryota > Viridiplantae > Streptophyta > Magnoliopsida > Rosales > Rosaceae > Potentilla > Potentilla sterilis. Next base: position 30,472,623 of record OY821764.1, read on the forward strand.
CCGGTGCTCCGCCCGTGAGCTACACCATCGGGAGAGGGAAAGGTGCCGTGGTGTGCGATGAGCCGGAGGGTAGCATGAACCCTGGAGAGATTGCTGCGTTCCGGGAAACGTGGAGTATCCCGGATGAGGTTTTGCTACGGCCATTGAATCCCGGAGAGTCAGCCTACAACCCGGAGGCGGGGTGGGTTGCTGTGCATTTGGACCAGTTTCGCCACGGGTTCTCGCTTCCGCTGCCAGACTTCGTGCAGTACATGCTCAGTGCGCTGCAGGTGTCTCCCGCGCAGCTTCCCGGGCTCCAGTGGAGGCGACTGCTGAGCCTCGGCTGCCTGTACAAGTTGTCCGGGATGAGTATGCCAACGGTAAACGAATTCCGGGCCTTGTATAGGCTATCATACTCGAAGAAGCGAGGGTCCCGCGGTTGTCTGTCCTTCAGCGCCCGGTGCTTTCAGCCAATCATCACTAATATGCCTTCTTGGGTGGATAACAACTGGAGAAAGAAGGTGGTGATGGCGGGCGGGAAGTGGCAGAAGAGGAGGAAGATGTACCGGGTTCCTAGCGCCTTCCAGCCCCCTGGTGATCAGTCGTTCGAGCTATCCGAGCTGGAGCAGGAGAGGATCACGACCATACTCGGATGCTGGGACGATCTGGAGCGGAGCTCTTACAACTTCATCCGGCGAGAAGTGTTGGAATATTGTTGTCTGGGGCGGGATCCCGGTGCGTAGCAAGTCATAGCGGTGACACTTTTGCTAGCTGAGTTTAAAATACTAACTGTTTGCTTGTCCTGCAGGTGCATCTTCCCGGGCGGTCATCAAGCCCGAAACCACTCTATCCATGGACGGCGAAGACCTTCTTGGGAAGCTGAAGGAGAAAGGCGAGGCCGTCTCGTGGACCTCGGTGGACGAGGAGTCCGAGCGGCTCACGGTTCATCCCGAACCGAGGGCCATGGATGTTGATGACGGCGCCTACATCCTGAGGCGCCTGAAGAGTCATCCCACTGCGCCCAAGGCGGTGCCCGATAAGGGCAAGACTACCGGGGGGCCACTGAAGATTCCCGGTGGAGTGAGCCGGATCCCCCACCGTCCGGGGTCAGCCCCCCTGGTCACCCGGGTCACCCGGGTAGGCGCACAATCTTCTTCTTCTCCGGACGGCCGGGGAGAGAAGCGGAGGGGCATGGATGTTCGTCCCTCCGAGCTGGTGACGCTGACCGGCGGGTCGTCCGGAGAGAGCCTGGCCAAACGGCTCAAGGTAACCAGCGGTGCATCGAGCTCCGCTGGGGAGAAGGCTGCCGTTGCCCGGCAGAATAGCCCCGCACCTGCAGAGGCACCGAGGGGAAGCCCGGACAGTGCATTCGTCCGGCAGCTGGCGGCGGACTTGGCTGGCCTTGGCCTGGACAGGCCTGGGGTCACTGGTGCCTTGGCGGGCGGGAACCGCCAGAAGTGCAAGGAGCCCGTCCTGCAGGTAAGGGTTGACTGGTGCTTCTACACCGCTCGTAACTTATTTCTTTTGCTGCTTGTTTAACTGTCTTTCTGTTATGCAGTTGCTGTACAGTCTGTACCAACCGGATCCAAGCGAGGAGCTGCCGGAGCTGAAGAGGCAGATAACCGCTCTGACGGAGGCCCGGGAGCGCCTGGAGGTAGAGAAGTCCCGGGTGGAGCGGGAGAAGGCCAGATTGGAGGAGAGGGCCAAGAAGCAGGAGGAGTAGGTCTGGAGCCTGGAGAAGGAGAAGGAGCGGGCCGAAGCTGAGAGGGTCGAGCTGGAGGCCAAAGTGGACGAGCTCCAGGTGGGAGCTGCCGCTTTGCGCGCCGCCACCGCCGCCGCTGCCGGGGAAGAGGACCCGGAACTGTACTAGCGGGTCGTTCTCAAATACCATGAGAGCGACCAGTTCCTTGAGTTCCTGGAGAAGGCCAGGGAATCAGGCATCTCAGATGTGTACACGGAATGGGCGGAGAAGGGGTGGCTGGACACTTCCCGGATGCCGAAGGCTGCTGACGAGGATATCTATGAGCAGTCGGATATCCATGAGCAGTCGGCGGAGGAGGGTGGACCCCAACCTGCTGAAGGCGCGGTTGCTTCATCTGGAGAGGCTAGCGGATTGCCCGCTGAGGGGGGAGGCGTGGCTCCTTAGGATTTTGCCCTTGCTCTTTTTTGTAAACTTGCCGGAACGGCTTCTACTTGTATTTTTTCTTCAAATATAAATATACTTGAACTTGCGGAGCCGGTGGAATTTTCTCAAAAGTAGTTTGCATATATATCTTGTGATGTTACAACGGTTGAACCGGTGGTGTGCCAAACTAACCGCTTGGAGGCTTGGCGAGTCTACCAGCCCTGGCCTTGCTCCCGGTCGGGATCTGCTCTTCTTTCCCCTATATACCGCTGGACCTGGCCGTTACTAATCAAACCCTCCACCGCTGTCTTGAGAGCACAGCACTGGCTCGTTCGATGAGTAGTCTCATCATGATAGGAGCAGTACTTACCCGTTTGCTCCGTGGTAAGTTACCCCTTCGGGTACTTTCTCCTGGGCGGCGGGGGAATGATGCTCCTGTTCTCAAGCAAAATGTCCTCGTATGAAGAGGTGAGAGCGGTGAAGACCTCTTGACCGGCCGGTTGTGCTGGCATGATTGCCAGGGTGCGTTCTTGCCGGTACGGCGCCGGCTTGTGCTCGCCCTGGGGCTTATCATAATAGGGCCTCTGCTGCCTTTGTCCCCAGTTTCTGTTGGGCCGGCTCGGTCTTACGGCTCGGTTCTCGGTCCGCTGGCTTGGCTTGTCTTCTTGGCTGGGCGGGGGGTGCTCCTCCCGGGGGTGGTCTTCCTACTGCTCGTCCCGCTTCCTCTTCAGTAGGTGATGCCCGTACGTCTCGTGATCAGCCTGAGCATGCCGGATGGCCATTGCCATTAACTCGTCGTACCCCTGCTGGAGTTCCACCCGCACGGCATAGGAAAATTTTCCTGGTCGGAGCCCTTGCTTAAACGCCATCTCGGCGATTCCTTTGTCAAGGTTCCGTACCCCGGCCGTTGCCGTCTGCCAACGGTTGACGAAAGTCCTGAGCTCCTCTCCGGGCGCTTGCATGCAGTTGAAGAGGATGGTCGATGTCCGGGCTCCCTCGACCCGGAGGATGAAGCGGCCTACAAACCGGTCGGCCAACTGTTCGAATGCCTCGATCGAGTTCGCCGAAAGCTCATAGAACCAGCTGAGCGCCTCTCCAGACAGAGTTTCCTGGAAGATGTTGCAGCATACTGCATCGGAGTAGCCCTTGGGGCACGTCTGGGACTGGAAACTGTCCAGGTGCTGGTACGGGCAGCCGGACCCTGAATAGGTGAGCTTGAGGGATTTCTGGTTACCAGACCTCCCCGACTCCATAACCCGGTGCGAGAAAGGGCCCATACGCTCATGGAATCGCCGCCTTCCATCGGCCGTGCCGCTCTTCTCTCGTTGGCCTCCATTTGGGCCTTCAAATCCGACACAGTGTTGGCCAGTATTTACAATGCCCGTGCTGTCGGGGTCTCTACTTCATTCTCGAATGAGGTGTGTAGCTGGCGGGGCGTCGGTGTGCTCTTCGGCGGACCTGCGCCGGCCGGTGACTTCGCTCGCTCGGGATCACGGGGCCGACCGCCCGATGACTGCCCTGCCTCAAACTGTTGAGATCGGACTGGCGGGGGTGCTACTTGTGCCCTGACCATAGCGTCGTTGCGCTGCTGTCCTCTCTCAAGAGCGGCTACCAGGGCAGCATTCACTGCCTCCATTTCTTCATACCGGGCGTTGGACTTGGCTCTATCCCGGTCGCCCTCCTCACGTAGACGACTGACCTCTGCGGCCATTGCCCGCGCCATACTGCTCTGGTCGGGGCTGTACGTGGTGTCCCGGTCACTGTTACAGCGCGGGCTCTCCAGCGCGGGCTCTCCTCTCGGTCACTCGAATCATCCGAGAACGTCAGAGAAAAGCCCCGGTGTGTTGGCTGGTTGTCTTCCGCCGGTCCTTTCCCGCGCGAGCTGTCGTGGTATAGCCCCGGCGTACCGGACGGCCTCCCACAGCTCCCGCCATCCTGGTTGTCCTGGTCGCCACGCGGTTCCAGCACAACGACCGGGGTGGAGATAAGCGTTTGCACTGCTGCAACATGCTGCTCCTCGGTGGCACTCCTTTCCCATCTTGCTTCCGAATTCTCTGCCATTGGTAATGCTTACACGGTTTTTTGTCCAAGTTTCCCACAGACGGGGCCAATTGTTTCTGTACAAACCCTGGGGCCTGGTAGAGACAGATGAATCCTCGTATGATCTCCTGCAAACCTGCTTACTAAGGGGAATACCGGGCGGGCCGGTCTTCTCCTCTCCGATGCCTAAGTTAGTATAGTTGGAATAGATATAACTTGAGCACGTATATAAGCGGTAGGAGAGATCAGTTACCTATTAATGAGGGTAGTTGAGGCCCTTATATAGGTGGCCGGTCGTAAGGTCTGGCCCCACCCTTCGATGTGGGACTGGTTCCCTTCTGTTTGCATACCAAAGGGCAGCTCTGGTGACCTCTTTGGCAGGCAGGTGCCCCCGGTCCCCGGGCCCCTGGTAGCAGGATAGACTGCTGAACCCCGAGTCCGGGTGCTGGTGATCCGGTCCCGGGCCTCTGACCGGCCCCTGGTGCACTAGCTGCGGGTCTGTGAGCCTGCTGTAGCCCCTCTGTGGCTACTGTCAACAGGAACCATATAACAACTAGCATAGTCGCTCCCACTCTCAATGAACATTGGATGTCCAATCCGCTTCTCCTCTTCTATCCCACCAAGCAATGAGGATCGAACTTTAAGAATAATGCACTGGCCACCATGGCAACTGCCAATAATGAACTATGTCGGAGATTCACTTTCCGGGTTCTCCCACATCCATTGGTTTATGGATAACAACAGTATAGTAGCTACAAAGTGAGCATCCACACTAACATTGTTGACTGCTACTTTCACAACTTCTAGAAACTTCAGGATAATATTTGTTGTACCTACTGCTGTAGTGGCCATTCCTTCACCAATGTCGTAAAGCTTCTCGTGATCATCAGACATTGTTTCTGCACAAACCCTGGGGCCTGGTAGATACAGACGAATCCTTGTGTGATCTCCTGCAAACCTTCTTACTAAGGGGAATACCGGGTGGGCCGGTCTTCTCCTCTCCGATGCCTAAGTTAGTATAGTTGGAATAGATATAACTTGAGCACGTATGTAAGCGGTGAGAGAGATTAGTTACCTATTAATGAGGGTAGTTGAGGCCCTTATATAGGTGGGTGGGAGTGAAGTCTGGCCTCACCCTTCGATGTGGGACTGGCTTCCTTCTGTTTGCACATCAAAGGGCAACTCTGGTGACCTCTTTGGCAGGAAGGCGCTCCCTATCCCCGGGTCCCTGGTAGCAGGATGGACTGCTGGACCCCGAGGCCGGGTGCTGGTGGTCTGGTCCCGGGCCTCGGGCCGGGCCCTGGTACAGTAGCTGCGGGTCTGTGGGCCTGCTGGAGCCCCTCTGCGGCTACTGTCAACAGACATCACAAGACGAAGATGTGGGGAATCAGGGGGAGTAGTAACTACTCTGGTATCACTCAACAAATGCACACTATAGACAGTAATTACTGCCATTGATGTAGTCCCTGTAAGCAAGTCTCCCATTGTACTTGCGAAATTGAACAAGTATTTCCACTGCTTAAGATTCAAGACGTTGAATCACGAATGAGATAAAGCTCTACAAACTTTGGGGGAAGATGTAAAGAGAGAGGTGCGGCCGTGTAGTACTGTGGAGGAGGAGGCAACATAGTTATATGAGTGGAGACCATATGAAGTGAGCTTGTACTAGATGTTTTGTATTTCTCTATTGTTGTGATATTTACTGTGGGGTATGGAGACGTAGTTCTAAATAAACCACTAGGGAAAATATGTACTGCAACATATGCCTTATATTGGCAAATTTATGGGTTTGGAGAGTTTGATTGGGCGCGCAGTAAGCGTGTGTGAAAAGAAATTGAATGGGTTGAGGAGAAGACTAGATATCATATTAAGTTGGTAGTATCATTATTTTTAGTGATGGTTATTGTATGAATAAGGTTGGTTACTGTTGCTTTAATAGAAATGTTATCGTGGGTGGATACTTACAATTTTGTGTTGATTTCCTCTACCCTTGTGAGATATGATGATATTTCTTTTATAGCTGGTATTAGAAAGGGTTTTGCAATTGTATAGTTTTTAAAAAAAAAAAAAAAAAAAAAAAAAAAAAAACTATATAGGTATCACAGTGTGGGGTGATTCTTAAGAGAGTTTTCATATATATAAGTGTGAATCTTATAGATGGAAGGAAAGTGGTCACAAAGAAATGAGAACCCTCCATACGCGTGTACGTAGGAGAATTGTTGTGGCATTATCCTTCTTAGGGTCTCAAGCTACTCTATTTTGGATCATGAATGATTTGTTTAATACTAGTTGGGATACTTTTTTTGTTTTTTTAGATCAAATGCATAACAAATTGATAATATGAGAGGATTAATGACCCTCAATCAGCTAGTAGAGTTGATAAGGAATGGTAGAAAGTAAAAAGTACATTGTTTTCATTATATTTTTCTACATCCGGTTCGAGACCTAACCAATCGATTCAACCGAGAATAGCAGTTCATAACTATATTCAGGGTATAAATGTTTGGAGCTACTTCACATTCGACCATCCTTCTATTCAAAGAAATGCAAGCCTCATAATGTTTCTGCTGAGCCTATACTTACCCGGAAGATAGGGCTTACGAGCCATTTCTTCCGACAGGTCCAAGTAATCCTCAACAGTGCGGAGATGGGTTTCTCCCGAAAATAATGAAGCTATAAAAATCCTAACACTAGGAGGACGAGCCTCACCATCTTCATCTTCAACGACTCTCAGATCGCTATTGTCTCCGCCTTTGCGGTTTCACCCGAAAATAATGAAGCTGTAAAGATGGGATACACTTTACTTGATCCATATGTTAACCGAGGACCACTATGAAAATATCTACCGTGATTTTAGTAGTGATGGTTTGAGTGTGGCAGAATTTAGAACAACAAATGGTAGAAAAACGTACCATATTACAGTGGACGTCGAACATATCTTCAGAGGTTTGAAGAATATATGAAGGTTAAAAAGGAAAGTATCATACATTGTTTGGGTTCTATGATATTGATGCGTGACAAAAAGGTTTAGTTGACTAGGACTAATATGAGTTTATATCACTTATATCATTTTATACTAAATACAATTTATAATTAGATGTCAATTAGGTTACTGACGTTGATTGAAAAGGAGGTGTCTTGGAGAGATTCGTGGACGCATATAAAAGAGACGTTGCAGCCACATTCAAGTTTGCCTTTGTACGCACAATTTTGAGTGAGAAAAATAATTCCGCTGCAATACAAAATTGAGATGTCGAAGTTCACTTATTCCTTGTTAAAATGAACTTCTTCAGTGATAGATAATCACACTCTCAAGGCCAATAGAGTTGTTTTGAAGAGATTCAAGGACGCAGCTAGCTAGTTCCTTGAAGATTGAAGTGAAGATCGAAGAATTAGATAGAGATTAATTTGTGATAGTGTTGGATTTACGAGTGTGCTTTAAACATTATACAAATTCATTTAGTAAAGTCGAGTTTCTGGGCTTGTGCCCCGCTGTGCTTTTGCCTCTCATTTGAGGTTTACACAGCGTAAAAAGATTGCGCGTTCTTTATTGTCGTTGCCAGTACACCCAAAATTGAAACAACACTTCAATCTGTATTGCACGTTTCAAGACTTTCACAGTGGGAGGCACATGAGAAGATCTACCAAACAGCTACATGAGAAATTGAGTCATTTGATTGACCTAAATTGGCAAAACAATCAGCTCAGAATTTTGCTTCCCGCCAAACATGCTTAAAAGAGACAGCTTACAACTACTGAGCAAGATGGTGAATGTTTTCGACAACAGATTTGATACTCCAAGGACAAGCAATGCGGCTGAGCATAACATTAATAAGGATTTTGAGTCTCCCTCAATGAAGAGAGGTTGAGAAGAGATGATAAATGATAACATGTCTATGTTTTTCGAAGATATCCCTAATTTATTATAGTCAAATATCTCTTAATTATCTTAGTTTTGTTTATAGGTGTCATAGAATCACTTAAGAATGAAACAAGTTTAAAGGCGTACAAAAGCAGAAAAGACGGAAAAATCAAGGAAATCCTAAATGAAAAATGAATCCTGACTTGATTACGAATCCTATTCATATTAGGAGACCTATGGAAGGTTCTAAAGCATCAGTGAAATAAAAGTCTTAATCGGATTTGCAACCCACAACTACAACTTTTAACTTAACATATTTAGGGAGTCAGATCCTCTCCTAACTTGGTCAAACCTAACTTTTGCCTAACCCACTATATTACCCGTTCGATCTGATCAATAGATGAGATCAAAAGCAACTAATTTCAGTTGTGTGGAACTATGGCCCTCCCCAAGCTTGGTTCTCTCTTGGGGATCGTGATCAGCCTTATTGCACATATCCACATGCAAATCTACACCACCACCCTCCGCCGGAGCAGCCACCATTGACGGAGAAGAACGATGAAACAAATCTTGACCCGGGGCCAGAGACTGACTAATCTCAGAAGAACCAATAGAGGACTTGAGAAATATAACAGAAACATGCTTGCCGTCAACAACCCGTGAACAATAAGATACGTCGTCGAGCGGAGGAAAATCAAATCCAGATGGAGAAAAGGCTGGGTTTTTTGGGAGGGGGTTTTGTGGGTTTGGAATTGGATTTTTGACTGTTGGTGAAGGGGCTGGAAGGCAATTGGGAATTGGGAATTTTGGAGACGATGGGTTTGGTCTTAACCGAATACGGGAAGGCTTTACTTGAAGACAAATGGGGGAGGGCCATGAGTGAAGACAAGCTTAGGACTTCACAGAGGGGAGTCGGGAGGAAGGCTGGGGGAGGGCCACAGTTCCACACAACTGAAATTAGTTGCTTTTGATCTCATCCATTGATCAGATCGAACGGGTAATATAGTGGGTTAGGCAAAAGTTAGGCTTGACCAAGTTAGGAGAGGATCTGAGTCCCATATTTAGCACTACAATAACCATATATTTGAGTCAAAATATCCATTTTGACTAACACTGGCCATTTACTCGTTTAGAAAAACCATGTGAGTTATTGGATTTAGCCTTTTTGGTAAATAAAAACAGAACATCTATCTCATCATCTTCTTCTTCACACTACCTTCGTCAGACCGGCTTCTTAAGCTTTCAGATTTCTCTATAGTAACCTAAATCTCATTACCGCTCAAAACCCTTAATACAACAGCTTCGTCCAAATATCAGATTTTTTTTTTTAAGCCCTCGTATGTAAATATTTTTCCCTCCGTCAGAACACCACCCCATCCCCGTTCTGGAATCTTGGGTTGTAAGCTATATGCAACATTTAACTTCACGTAGACTTATTAGAAAATAATTAGAATATATAATGTTATTTTCACTATATATAATTTGATGTCACGTAGAAATCACATGCAATTGCAGAGTAATAACATGACATGATAATTAACTTTGCATGTCACACTACGTGCATTATATATAGAATTTCCCTCTTATTAGAGCCTCTATATATGACATTTCCACACCTAGCTTAGGTCTAGACTCTGGTCCAATACTTTTCGGCTCTCGCTAAACACCTTCCATATTCACAAATCACAACTCATACAATACAGCTCTTGGGTATGAGTATGACATATAACATATCAAATTATATATATATCACCACAGCGAAGGACAGTTAATTACCAACCTAGCTAAGGCAAAACCATCCACAAGCACGACTGTGGAGTTTCTTCCGGGGAGGTTTCCTACGGTAAGTGATGCACTACAATAGATATGCTAGATGTTCATTCACAGTACGTACGTACGTAGTTTCACAGTGTCACTATTTGGTTGATTTCGACCTCAATAGTCGATCTTTGATTTGAATATATGTAAAGCTTGTGTAACTTGTTGACGACAATCATTAATAGCTCAAAACTAATTAATAAATGCACCACAGATACAATCACAAAGAGAAACAGATTACCAACGCTCAAGAACAACAAGGCTGTCCTAACCTATACTATGGAGTATTTTCACAGAAGAATAAGTGATGAGCAACATGGTTACTACTCCTTAATTGGAATGCAATAGCTAGTTATCTAATCAATAACTGAATCACTCATGTAGTCAAGTCCTTGGATCGAATCCATGAAAATGCGAGTTAAGCATTATACTGAACCTCAAGTTCTCCAAACCTAAGCCGGCCATTTGAATTGCTTCACGCAAGGGAATTCAATGACGTAATCACCAAACCAGTGGTCTAGCCATAACGGGATAACCCGTACCCCGAACCACTATAATCTATTCTCCATTGTCATTCCTCACAACAGACTATCGATCCTCCAAGAATTCTTTCCACCATCTCCATCAGTATAATGCTCCGTCAATCTCACAAGAGTGAGGTACACACGCTCCGTCAATCACCTAATCGTCATTATCAAAAACTTAGCACCTAATTTAAAGAAAAATGGATAACAAGTCGAACCGGGCACCTAAACCTTAATCTGGAGATTTGCCAACTCAAGATAATTCTCTTTCCGAGCCTCTCAAGGTCTCCGGAATATCTTATCAACCCTAGGATAGGACACCAAGCACCAATTTCCCATTCAAGTTCCCAAAACATCGAAAATCACATATGACGGACTCACAAAACTTAGCATGCTCATACGGTAATCAAATTCTTCAACTTATATATCCACACGCTCGTAGTGACGAGCACATAACTTACAGAGCATACGAATGCTCCAAAGACTGTCGGACGCGCCACCACACACGCCGCCCTAAGCGGCTGCACGTGGGCCCCATGCTCCGCCACCCACACTTACGAATCTACACCAACTATGACATCTAACTTGAGGATCAGAGCAAGGGGAGCATCACCATACCTGAAACTCGTCCCAATCGGTCGGAACGCGATCGTGAGGGCCGCTGCAAGGTCACAGCCCAATACAGAAGCCTTCCCTTCAAACCGAGCTGCAAGACGCACTCCAACGGGTCCAGAGGAAGGAAGTCGACCTGCGGATGCAAGCCTTGAACGTCGGTCTTGCCAGAAAAGCCTGCTGCACCAACGTTGACGTCGACAGTGGCTTCCGAGCTTCGCTGCATGAGCACGGTGGTAGGCTCGGGGGGTCATGTATCGAATGGAGAAGGAGGTCGAGCCGAACGTTTTGATGGGTGGCACGAAGACTGGCGTCACCAGACGGCAGAGAACGGAGCAAGAAACAAAACCGGGTCGCTGCTGAGTCGCCGTCGCCTGCTGCGAGCTTCAATTTGCGCAGACCGGCGCGATTTTCTGCAAGTCACCACCATAGGGAGCCCCGCACGAAAGTGGCGAACAAAATACGACCGGTGTCGGCGCCTGGGACCGCTAGAGCTCGCCGGAACATCCGGGTCGGGTCGATCAAGTATTTTTGGTTCTGAAGGGGCACTGCGCGGGAGAGAAAAAGAAAGGAAAGAGAGTGGGGTTGCACAATAATGAAACCTTAGAGGAAAATTTCCGTTCACCATAACTTAAAATTCTCGAAGCACGAAAACTTCTGTTGACCATAACTTCTGCATACGACCTCCAAATCACGTATGCCACATGTCTACGAATTCGTCTCGCCGAGTATTACAACTTTAATGAAGAAAGTTTCTCGAGAAATCAAAAGAATGAAAAGTCAACTCCTTCACCCCTTTTATAAAAACACTTTTGAGTAACAATTCCTCTAAACATTTATTGCCCCAATCTCAAACCGTTATATTTCACTCATTTCCAACTTAAAAATTTCAAAATAAATATTTGAAATTAATAAGGAATTTTCGGGGTATTACAAGTAGTTTATTATTTACATCATATGCCACTTTGTCAATTTACCAGTAAGTTGAGCTTGATATAAAGTCTCTATTTAGAACCAATGTAAGGCAAGTCATGCAATGCCCAATAACAAACAAGGAATGACACACAAACTAAGCACCCTCATTAGGAGCCCATTCGAGAGTCAAGCTACCTCATGCTCATACATGTCGTCCCTCATGGACACTGTTGAGGTAATAAAAAAAAAAGGAGGATAATGTGTTTCTGTCTGAATCCGTAGACTCACAGAGACCGGTAAACCTTGATGTGATTCATTCCTGTAAATCCTGCTAACTAAGGGAATACCGGGCGGACCGGTCTATTCTGCTCCGATGCTTAAGTCAGTATAGTTGAGATAAACTGATAACTTAAGCGGGAATAAGTAGTTGAAGTATTGATTACCTATTAATGAGGATAGTTGAGGCTCATATATAGGCTGCCGGGTATGAGGGCTAGTCTCATCAATATTGCTGGGCTGTTTCGGCCCCTGTTTGGGAAACTGCCATCCCTGGTTCCCGAGCCCCGGTCACAAATAAGACTTGCCCGGGCGTGGGTCAAAGTGTCCATGCTTCGCTCCCGGACCTTGGGATGGGTCTAGGAACCCTGGCCAGCGGGTCTGGGTAGCCTCTCTATGGCTACTGTCAACAAGTCCCCAAAGTTCTCGGTCAAGTGCCATCTTGAATGAGGACTTAAATCTGTCTTGTTTTACAGGCCCGCAGACCCGCTGGGATACGTACCCAAAGGTAACCTAGCCCCCCAAGTCCGCGTTTAAGATTGGGTTTGGTCGGACGTTCGAATAAACCTGTTATGATGATGCATAATTTGATGAGTGCATGGTTATGATGTTCATGCTAACAGTTGTATACATGTATAAGATGTAGTGCATGAGATGATGATAATGTGGCGTTGAAATCCGCCATGCCATGCTATGTCCCGGGAAAACCGGGTGAGTATAGCGCACGGGATGAACGAGTCCCCCAAGTTAGAACAGTAGCCGCAATGGTCAGTGGGTGCCTTAAACAGTTGTTTGATAGGTGACTGGGTACCAGCGGGAAACATGTCCTGTGTTAGAGGATTTCCCGGTGGGGTGGCATGGCCTAAAGTACGCCTTGTCCGCCGTCCCCACGTGTTTCACTGCCATTGTTCCTGCAGGCGTGTAGTATGTGCAGGGTTATTAGCCTGCAGGAAGAGTTGTCTTGTATGAGAGGATCAAATCTCCCAGTGGGGTGAAGTGGCCTTGTGTTAGTATTGGTTAGCATCCCCGATCGTTTCTCAGCCTTGGTTCTTACATGCATGAGGTATGTGCAGAGTTTTTAGCCTGCTAGAAGATTCGTCATGTATGAGAGGATCAAATCTCCCGGGTTTATAAAGCCCGGTGGTACCTGGAGCCCGTAGGTCGTACAAGGTTGTCCATAGGAATGTCTCGGTTAGCACAACCGGTTATTCCGTAGGAGTGAGCGATAAGCAAGTGCAGACCTGGTCGGTGGAATTCCGCAGCCAATAGTTCAAGCTAGATGTACCGGCGAATAGGATAGCCTTTAGTTGGAGCATGCTCTATATCGTCGGATGCCGTAGTGTTTAGGTGGAACAGGTATTACAGTTGGAATATCGTAGGCTGTACATCATATTCCTGCAGGGTTCTTAGCCGGCGGGAAGAAGTCTCCTGTATTAGAGGAAGAGTTCTTCCGGTGGGATACCCAGCCGTTGTTTCCTGGCTTTAGTTAACCGCCCGGCGGTGAGATAAAACATGCGCAGGGTTTTAAGCCTGCTGGAAGATTCGTCTTGTATGAGAGGATCAAATCTCCCGGTTTTAGCCGTTGCCGTTGGCCGTAAACGTGGAATAAGCGCAACATGTGGAGTGCCCCGTACCGTAGGGATATATGTTGGGATACCTCGAACTGTTGGAATATAAGTTAGAATGCCCGTACCGTTGGAATATTTCAGCCTTAGGTTGGAATAGGCTTTGGGCGGGGCAGTTCGATTTTATCCCCTACTCTTTCAACTACCCTCTGCATGCGAGGCAAGTGTCTGATATGCATTGAAGGGGGTATTCCATCAGTCCCATAAGTTATGATGGCCTGGGAAGTTACCAGTACTGGGACACGTGCCGTTAGGGGACGGTCAGGGATGGATGGCCCGGATCCGCGGGCGTTTTACATGCCCTACTAAGTAGTTTTGGGGGGGGGGGGGGGGGGGGGGGGGGGGGGGGTGATGAGTCGCGTGAGCGAGCATCAAGCAATAATAACCCTACAATCGTTAGTAGTATAGACATAAGTAGGGATCGTTCTAAGCCGGGGATTAAGGGTACCTGAAATATGAGATTGTTAGACAAATATATACATATATACATAATTACACGTCACATGGGGGATGAGTTGGGATCGGCAGCCATAGGGCTGCCCTAGACTAAGACACAAAAATAAAAGTTGCTGAAAATAAATCCTAAGTCTAATATTTACAAGTTTTGGTCGACACATTTCACACAAAGCACTCCACACTCAACTCATTTAACACATAAGATTCACACAAAAGAAGGTAAGGAACAAGTATTTAGCATGCATTGGACTTAAACAAGTTTCGACCTACAACTAGAACGTTTCCGATCTTACCTAGTTGAAAGACTCTCTAATATTTTAAGATCAAGCTATTCGCAAAGTGATCCTAAAAGTTATGCTACCTTATACAAGTCATAGCATTGAAGCACAAAAGTCTATAATCGAAAACATGTAAACAAGCAAGGTTGTCAATCATCTCATTTAACATGGAAGTTTTAGCTAAGGTTATACCCTAGGTGAGCACAATAGAATCAAAGCAACATACGTTTCATCTTTATTCATTCTACTCGGGTTAGATGAAACCTAACATCTAGATTTACTTGTTTGCCAAACAACACTAATGAGTCGGTTTTTAAGTCACGCCCTTAGATTACTAACCGATTTAAATCCTCAACATGCATCAATACCGCTGTCCTAATTATCTAAGTGTGTTCATCTTACATGTTTTATATTACAAAATTAACATGCAAATTCATTGTTGCCGAAATTTAAACCTAAGTCTAAACATCGAATCAAACAATTCATCAACATACAATTCATAAAACCAATCTCCAATTTGAATCATACATAGACATATAATCCAAAACCGAAAATACAAAAGAGTTTCATGGACAAAACAATTCATAACTACATAAACAAAAGCTAAACCGAAAGAGGGGAGTGGATCACACTTTAGAAACCTTGGAGAGCTTCGTCTTGGTGTGGATCTGGCGATGTATGGAGGTGGAATGGAGGCTGCATGGCTGAGGTTGCAGTCGGCAGTAGGTATTTTCCAAGTTCGGCAGAAACTTGGTTGGTGGTGGAGGTGGTTTTCGGCTAGGGTTTGTGTAGGATTTTTGGGGAGAATTTGGTAGAGCTTTGGCTTTGTGTTTTGGCTTGAGATGTGACAACTTTTTCTGAATATGAGATGGCTATATATAGAGGAAAAGGGAGAGAGGCTGCCGGCAGTCCTTATGCAAAAAGATTTCAGAAAACCTAATGGGATTAGGTTTTGCAACTTTCCTTTCATAGTACAATTAGGTTTTCTTTTTCTGAATTTTTCTTCAAGGCTTGGGCTTCACATCTTCATGGACTTCTTGTATGATCTTGGACTTCATTTGACATGTCTTGGTCCATCGAAAAATCCCCCAATTGCCAGCAGCAACATTAAGCACACAATCTGCCTCTATTCGGCAGCTTCTCCTAGTGTGACTAGGAGAACTTCTTTCTTGTATTTTTCTTCAATGCCATGGCCAGGTGTCTTCCTCTAACCTTCTTTAAGCTTGAACCATCTTCACATATGCGTTTGTGCACCATTTGGTCCATCAAAAACAGAAAACACGAAAAAGGGGCAGTAGGTTCCTGGAATCGGCAGATTTGACCTTGTTGCAGTAATTCCGGCATATCTCCACGCTCGGAACTCCGATTGATGCGATTCCAAGTCTCAGATAAACTAGACGCATATGGCCATCTCCCCATAAAACAGTTTGATCAAATTCCTTGTGAGTCGACGGGAATGATTTTTCGAAGTTGGGACACAGTCCCAGGAAAATCCTGGAAGCCCCTGGATTGGAATGTTCGGACTGCCGTTTTGCAGCCAACTTTTGGGTGGCTTCCCGAACTCCGATTGATCTGAAATTTTAACACAACATTCCTCAGTATCTGAATATTAAGTACACCAAATTTCATATAATTCGGACAAGGATAGATCACAGTTTCATTCATCTCAAAATCACGAAAAAGACATATTTTGCATTATTTTCCAGATTTCTCAAACTTAGTCATTTTTCGGATCATTAAGCTCATATTTCCAAATCTCCACGAAAACAACACTAAACTAAATTACGACTCTATCTTAGATAAATAAGGGTTAAACAAAGTATAAATGAGGGCATAAGCATATAATATCGTCGCACATTGTGCTCCTATCAGGGTGGGGAGCTCAAGGGGTGCTCAGGATGCTGGACCTGTATATAAACCCTGCCGCTTCGTGCATTTTTACTTTTGGCTGAGAACTGTTCCCCTGTTTAGCCTGCTCAACACAATTGCTCGGTGTTTTCCAGCTGTTGAGTTTCCGTCGTCGTGCATACCAATTGATGTGAGCCGCGAGGCTCACACAAATAATAACCCTACAATCGTTAGTAGTATAGAATAAGTAGGGATCGTTCTAAGCCGTGGATTAAGGGTACCTGAAACATGAGAATGTTAGACAACAAATATACAAACATATATGCACACAATTGCCACACTTATATACATATAAACAAAATTCGAACTTGGGGTATAATGGCTACCCTAAGCTAGGTACGAAATAAAAAACAAACATGAATTTAAACTCTAAGCTACTATGTACAAGTTGATCATCATCTTTCACGCAACAGATAGCACAAAAACACACAAAAATACATAAGAAATCATGCAAAAATCGGCAGCAATAGTTTAAGTTTCTTAGACTCTATTCAATTCCGATTTCAATTAGGCCTCAACGGTTATCTAATCGTTACTAGACTTCTCAAATATTTAGAAAACACGCAACGTCGAATCCTAAAAATTATACTAATCATGTTTGAAAACACTCAACGTCGAAGACAAACACAAAGAGTAATTAAGCACGAAAGTCTTTTAAATCGGAAACATGACTTTAGGTATGGCGTCACTCATCCTATTAACATGCAAGTTTCTATGAATTATGGTAACCCTTTTTAAACAACCTAGAATTAAGTTTGCTCAACGCCTAACTCGATCCTATGTTATTTATGGTGAATGAAATCACAACCTACATAAGTGTCATGGCCATGGCATCATGTAAACATTGATTTTTGTGCACGAATTCATGAAACTAATTGAATAAAAACTAAAAATACATGAACATGCTTATGCCCTAATCTAATGCACGAATTCAAGCATGTAATTGTTTGTAAAATTCATCACATAAATCACAATAAAAATCGCAACTCATATTCATTATACAGCACCAAACGAAAACAAAGTATTTTTATAACAACTATTGTGACTAAACCAAAAATAAAGATACAAGCCATAGGGATGGATCACACTTTAGAAACCTTAGAGAGCTTCGTCTTGGTGTGGTGGATTATGCTAGGCAGAGGTAGAAGGTAAGGTAAGGATCAGAAATTTGATGGAAGGTGGTGGTATTGGGAAGGCTTGTGTGTTTGCTTTTGGCTTAGAACTTTGGAGAACCTTTGGTAGAGTTTTAAGGCTAGTGCTTTGCAAAAGATGAGATCCCTTTCTGAATGGAATTTGTTGGCTATATATAGAGTAGAGTCTAGGGTTTTTCCGGCCACACAAGGAATGACAATTCCTTGTCCTAGATGGTTTAGGTTTCTTTGTTGGCAAAGTAATGCTTCTCTTGGGCTTCTTCTTCTGATCTTGGACTTCAATCGGCTGCATTGGGTTGGCATGAACATGTCCAACAAGTCTTTAGGTCCATTATATCCGATCCATGCTTCCAAAAATCCAAAGGAGAGTTCTCCTGAAGCAACCGGGAAACTATTGGTTTTCCCGACAGAATGACCTTGCTTCAGTAAATCTGGCATAACTCCCTCCTCAGTGCTCCGATTGATGTGATTCCAAGTCCTAAAGAAACTAGACTCGTAGATATTTCCAACGGCATATGAAGCGTCATCTGGTTCCAAGTGCTGTGTCATACAGAAATTCCGGAAGTCAGGACACCGTCCCAGGAAAATCCTGGTAGTCCCTGGTGATCTTTGTTCAAAATGCCAAGTTGCAGCCATCTTTTGGGTGACTTCCCGAACTCCGATTGATCTGAAATTTTGACAAAATACAGTTTAGCGTGCCAACTATATGCTACCAAATTTCATCAAATTTGGAAAAGTATAGGTCAGTTTAGTACGAGCCTCAAAATCACGAAAACGACATATTTTACTTTATTTCCAGATCTCTATACTTAGTCATTTTTCTGATTATTAAGCACATTTTTCCAAAACTCAACCGAAATGACACTAAACTAAATTATGACTCTATCTTAAATAAATAAGGGTTAAACAAAGCATAAATGAGGGCATAAGCATATTAATATCGTCGCACATTGTGCTCTTATCACCAATCGGTGAGTTCTGCCCTTGTGATTCTGAAACTTCCTTTTGTCTTATTCGTGGGTTGACCCGATTGGCACCATTAACACCTGGTTGTATCTTGGTTTGCCCTTTGGATGGGACCCCGCTGGTACCGAATCTCAGCGAGATCTGGGAATTTTTCGGCTGATAAGCCCAGTGGTCTCTGTGGGGCTGTGCTGAGGCATTACATGCTTCGTGCTGCCCCGCGACCGTTGTTTAGGTTGTATTGCTGACCGGCCATAGGGTTTTTTTTTTTCTTTCCCCTAGGTTACATGGATCCTAGGAGCTCTAGTGAAACCTCTGAATCGGCCGCCAGGTGACCGGTGATGGACGACCAGGAAAGGATAGAGGACTGGCTTGCCTCCTCGTCCTCGGAGCCAGATGCCATCGCCCGTTCGACTGGTGAGGCGTCATCGTCTGGGTCTCTAGGACAGGAGGATGCTTCCTATGGAGTGTTCGTGGGCACTACCCACCCAGCAGGTGCCCCGCGCTACACACTTGTGGATGGGAATAAAACCATAGGCTGTGCTAAGCCTGAGGGCTCTTTAAGTCCCGGGGAGATTGCAACTTTTCGGGCAAGGTGGAGTATTCCCGGAGAGGTAGATCTCCGGCCTCTGTATGCCGGAGAGTCAGCCTGCAACCCGGAGGAAGACTGGGTTGCTATTCACGAGGACCAATTCCGGCATGGGTTCTCTCTCCCGCTGCTAAACTTTGTGCAGTACGTGCTTAGTGCCATTAAGATATCTCCCGGAACCAGTGGAGGCAACTACTGAGTTTAGGCTGTCTGTATTGGCTGTGTGATATGAGCTTCCCTACGGTGCACGAGTTTCGGGCCCTGTATAGACTCACGTACTCGAAAAAGTGTAAAGCTCGAGGGTGTGTGAGTTTTTTCGCCCGGGACTATAAGCCGGTGATAACCGGCCTACCCTCCTGGCTCAATAATAATTGGAGGAAGAATGTGGTGATGGCGGGGGGAATTGGCAGAAGAGGAGTAGGACTTACCGCGTTCCCGGGGCCTTTCAGCCGATCGACGATCAGTCGTACGAGCTGTCTGACCTGGAGAGGGATAGAATCGCCCGGGTATTTGGGTGCTGGTCCGACCTATAGCGGAGTTCCTACAACTTCATCCAGTGGGAGGTGTTGGAACTGTGTAGCCTGGGGGGGAATCTCAGTGGGTGGTGGGATGTAGATTGATTGTGGCTGTTCCCGTTGAGTAAGTTGGTGTTTTGTCTAACCCCTTTGTTTGATGTTCTGCAGGTGTATCTTCTCGGACGGCCATAAACCCCACGAAACGCTGTCCATGGACAATCAGGATCTTGTCTCCAAACTGAAGGACAAAGAAGACGCTGCAGCGCGGGCCATGGTTAACCGAGAAACCCGGGGTCATGGATGTTGCAGACGAGGATTACGCCTTAAAATGCATAAAGACTCCTGCTACGGGATGCCTGGTGGCGTCTGGATTGGGGAAGACTCCTGGTGGGCCGTCCAAGCCCCCGGGTGGTGCTGTAAAGATTCCCCGGCGACTGGGATTGGTGCCGATGGTCACCAGGTCCCCTTTGTCTGCCGCTCGATCTTCTTCCTTATAGGTTGATCTGGGTGAAAAGAGGAGGAGGGTTCGGGAGCTGCCGGCCTCCGCGCTTGTTACTTTTACCGGCCGGTCGGTTGGTGAGAGTTTGGCCAAGCGGCTAAAGCAGACGAGTGGTGGCACCACTACAGCCCAAGGCAAGGTTCCTGCGGCCTCTAGCTCTTCCGCTCCGGGCACAGGCGCGTTGGTGGTGGAGAAGACTCCAGTTGCGGAGCTGGGACCGGAGCACGGCTGCCCGGACGAGCTGTTCGTCCGGTGCCTGCTCATGGATATGAGGGGCATGGAGCTGGACAAGACTGGGGCTTCGGGAGGCCGGCCGGAAGAGCACCGGCGGAAAAGCAAGGAGATGGCCATCCAGGTAAGGATAGTTTACCACTGGTATTCGTCCAACATTATTTTTTGCTTCGTTACTTTCTAACCGGTGCCTGTCAAACTGCAGCTGCTATACAACTTGTATCACTCAGATGCAAGTGAGGAGTTGCCAGAGCTGAAGAAGCAGGTGGCGGCGTTGACAAGCACCCGGGACCTTTTGGAGGTGGAGAAATCCAAGCTCCAACAGGAGAAGGCCCGGTTGGAGGAGAGGGCCAGGAAGCAAGTGGCCAAGCTGGAAGCCCAAGTCGAGGTTCTTGAAGAGGAGAAGAAGGGCCTGGAGGAGGAGAGAGCCGAGCTGGAGACCAAGGTCGAGGAGCTCTAGCGGTAGGTGGCGATGGCCTCCGCTTCTGCCGACGGGACGGTCGATGAGAATGACCCGGAGCTGTACCAGCGGGCTGTTAAGAAGTATGAGCAAAGTGATGAGCTTCTTGATCTGCTGGAATGGGCCCGGGAGACGGGGTTAGCCCATGCCTTTGAGGACTGGAAGGCTAAGGGCTATCTCGATGTCTCAAAACTACCGCGCCGCACGCGGATGCGGAAAAGGACCCGGAGGGAGAAAGCGATCCGGCCGGTAAGGACACAGCGGGTGGAACGGTTGCTGAAGGAGCTCCTGCTGAAGAGGGGGAGCAGGCGCGAAAGTGCCTTAGCAGACTCCATACTTCGTACACTCCCCCCCCCCTCTTTGTTTTTGTTTTTTTTTCCCACCGGGTTGCTTGCCGGTGGCATAGTCCCCTGTAAACGTTGCCTTGAGTTTTAATGAAGGGACATTTTGCCTGAGCCTGTGTTATGCCTTTTTCAATTTGCTCTTGACTTGGCTATCAATGATTTTCCCTTTGTATTTACTTGGAAACAAAGTTGGAATAGACGACTCCTGAAATTACACCGGTCGAACCGGTTGGAATGCCTAGCGAATTGTGTTGGAAAAATTAGCATTTTATTCTCGGGCTGATAAGTTGTTGGACCGCTGAGCTTCTCTACGGGTTTGAACTGGGGGAGGCGCCGGGTTTGAGCGGGCGGTTAAAATTTCGACCGGTCATATGAGCCTTGGTGTCACATGATAGAAGTCCCGGTCCCGCGCAGTCCCTACATGTCGGTTTCTCCTTGATACCGCTGCAAGTCGCTGCGGCGGACTAGTCCCTCTATCGCTGTTTTCAAGGCAAGGCAGTCGTTTGTCTGGTGTGGCTTCATCGTGGTAGGAGCAATATTTATCGGTCTGCTCCTTGGTCAAGTTTCCCTTTGGGTGCTTTCTCTTTGGCGGTGGAGGGATGTTGTTCCCGTTCTCATACATGATATCCTCGTAAGAAGAGGTTAAGGTGGAGAATACCTCTTCTCGTCCTGCTGGCATGATTGTCAGGGGGCGGGTTTGCTGGTAGGACGAGGGCTTCCCACCTCGTTGGGGGGTGTCAAAATTGTCTCTCCGGCGTTGCTGGTTCCACCAACTCCTAGGCTTTTTGTCAGATGAAGCTCCTCGGTCTTGGCCCTGCTGCCAGTTTCTGACTTTGTTCCTGCCGGGCAGGCACCGGCTCCTCCTACCTTTTCTTATGCTGGCGACTCCCATAAGTTTCGTGATCCGTCTGGACGTGCCTGATAGCCATTGCCATCAATTCATCGTAACCCTGCAGGATCTCCACCGGCACAGCGTATGAGAACTTTTCAGGCCGGAGACCTTGCTTGAAAGCCAATTCGGTAATCCCCTTGTCCAGGTTCCTTACCCCGACAGTGGCCGTTTGCCAACGGTTAACGAAAGCTTTCAGCTCTTCGCCGTCTGTTTGCTTACAATTAAAGAGAAATGTCGAGGTCCGGGCCCTTTCGACCCTTAATATGAATCGGCCAACTGCTCGAATGCCTCTATAGAGTTCACCGGTAACTTGTAAAACCAGCTGAGTGCCTCCCCGGACAGGGTCTCTTGGAATATGTTACAGCAGACGGCGTCAGAGTAACCCTTAGCACACGTTTGGGATAAGAAGTTGTCCAAGTGCTGGTATGGACAACCGACCCCAGAGTATATCAGCTTTAGTGACTTTTGGGTGCCCGATCTTCCGGATTCCACAACCCGGAGTGAGAAGGGCCCGGCTCGCCCATTGAACCGCGTACTCTCCGGCGGTCTCGCAGCCTTCCTCTCGTTGGCCTCCATCTGGGTCTTCATATTTGACACCGAGTCAGATAGTATTTGGAATGCCCGTGCGGTCGGGCTTATGGTATCATCCTCTAATGAACCGCTTGCTCTCCGGTGGTGCTGTGTCTGTCGGGAACTCCTCTCCCACCACGCCGGTGTCCCTCTCTCCCCCTGATGACTGTCCCACCTCCTGGTGTGGGGACTCTTTTGGCGGCGGCGCGAATGCTTTTGTCAGAGCCGCATTGCACTACTGTCCTCTTTCCAAGGCAGCCACCAGTGCGACATTCACCGCTTCCATGTCTTAATACCGGGTATTGGCTTATGCCTTATTCCGGTCGCTCTCTGCTCGCAAGCGGTTGACTTCCGCTCTCATCTCTTCTATCTCTCCCGCCATATCGTACTGGCTGGGACTGGAAACATCGTCCTAGTTGTTGCTACCGGCCAGCCTATCTACCTCTTTGCTCAGGGCACCGGGGGAAGCTGGTGCGAGTTCCAGGCCCAAGATTTGGTGGGCTTCCTCCGGGCCCTTCCCGCGCGCATCTCCGTCGTATTCACCGACCGTACCGCCCGGATCATGGTTGGTGGCAGCGTTCTGACTGCAGCCACCAGCGGGCTGCTCCTACCCCGCCCCCTGGATTTTGACAAGCACCGGCCCCAGAACCCACCGGTCCTCCTCTGGATTTCTTTCCCTCCTTTCTCCTGTACTTCCAGACATACTTGCCATGTAACCCTTTTTTTTTGCGATCCGTAGGTTGATCGATTCCCTTCCCGCTGGTAGGACAACACAAATTTTTGGACTCTTCCCACAGACGGCGCCAAATGTTTCTGTCTAAATCCGTAGACTCACAGCGACCGGTGGACCTTAATGTGATTCCTTCCTGCAAATCCTGCTAACTAAGGGAATACCGGGCTGGCCGGTCTATTCCGCTCCGATGCTTAAGTCAGTATAGTTGGGATAAACTGATAACTTAAGCGGGAATGAGTAGTTGGAGTATTGATTACCTATTAATGAGGGTAGTTGGGGCTCATATATAGGCTGCCGGGTATGAGGGCTGGCCTCACCCTTCGATGTGGGACCGACGCCCTTCTGCACATACTGCTGAGCTGTTTCGGCCCCTGTTTGGGGAGCTGCCATCCCCAGTTCCCGGGCTCCGGTCACAAGTAAGACCTGTCCGGACGTGGGTTCAGGTGTACATGCTTCGCTCCCGGGCCTTGGGCTGGGTCTAGGAGCCCTGGCAGCGGGTCTGGGGGCCTGGGTAGCCTCTCTATGGCTACTGTCAACATAATGAAAATACAAAAGCAAAAGCAAAGAAAAAAGAAGAAGCGAAATATGTGAAAGAGTCCACACCGTAGCCACTCAAGCCTATTAAGTAATTGAGTTTGATTATGATTCATATATAAAGATTACAACTTTCTTCCCGTATCACAAGTGGTATCAAATACAGGAGTTACCGTGGGACTCAATCACATCATCAGATCACTATATAAGAGACCATATGCCTTGCAAAATGGGGGGACGACATAAGAAGAACCACACAAAAGCAAGGAGAGAAGAAGAGAGCAACGAAGAAGAGGAGGAAGCTTAGAAGACCTCAAGACGAAGAAGGCAACGAAGCAAGAAATGAGCTTAGAAGAAGCTTAGAAGACTTCAAGGTTCAGACCTCCCTTCATCAATCTCAACTGTATCTTCTCTTTTCTTGCAGGTCTCCCTCACATGCCGGAGTAACCTCCCCTGGAGTTTCGTCCCGATGCTAAATTCTGGGCAGCGTCCCGATGAAGATGTTCCGGGCAGCGTCCCGATGACTATTCCGGGCAGCGTTCCGGGCAGCGTCCCGATGAACATGACAGGCAGCGTCCTGATAATCAAGCCGGAACTACATCTTTGGTGCCCATGTCGAAACTCTGTCTCCACAAACCTTGTTATAAAGTCGAAGCTCTGAAGCTATCACCGCTCAAGGCTTCACCAAATCTGCAATCCCATGACAACAGAACTATCCTCGTTCTGTTCTACACTACAAAAAGCCATGACCAAAACAGCAAATTAAACACCTTGCTCCAAAATCTAATGCTTCCTTCCCAAATGCACTAACTTACAAAAAGATAATCGTTGCAAAGAAGCTAAAAAGATAAACAGAGGCTCTGTAATCAACCGTGTGATACTTGTTTCGTACCTACACAGAAGCTTTATCAAACTTAAAGTTGACAGAGCAAAATTACTAATCTATGCTATTGATGAAGATGGAGAGATATATATGCTTGGTGTCAAAACTAAAGCTGTGAAGAAATGGCTCCATGGAAAAGCAAAAAGCTGGGCGTTGGTGTTCTAAACAAATATGAAAGTTTCAATCAAGTTCAAAGCCAATTAAAGCTTTTGGCGGACTGGCGGTGGTGCTACAGACTATATGTAGACTTATGCATGAGCCAAATTAATCATGACTTGTTGTCAAAAGGTCATGGACGATCAAAATTCAACGTCGCAAGAAATTATTGGAAGCCCAGAGTCACCAACAGAGAAGACCAAAGCGAAGACTTCAATTTTTCTGTACACAAAGTCAAAACTCAAATGAAGACTGTCTTCACCTAACCTTCCTCACAAAGAAGCGATAAAGCCTATTGCAAGCTTCAATGCGTGTTACTCGGCGCTACGGGTGTCCAAATAAAAAATACTCAAATACTCGTAAAAAAAATAACGCCGGACCTGAAAAAGAAAATGATAAATGTGTCCAAATATAATGACACCAAAATCTACATTTGGTATAAAAAAAAAAAAAAAATCAAATACCCAAGTATGAACTACGGTCGGTTTGATCCCTCAAAAGGGGTACGTAGGCAATCTAGCGACCCACTAGATGCAACCACATATTTCAAATCGAATCCCTGACTCCGCCAGACAAATTCGACCAATCCAAATCCCTGGCTCAACCAATCAAATTCACTCAAGCACAAGAAAAAAAAAATCATTCCCAAAATGCTCGAAAGCAAACCCGAGGGCTTTAAACCTTCACAAATGTTTCAAACACAAATTCCAAGTAAATGGGTCATTTACCCATTTAAATCTCAAATGCCTGGAACTACATGTGGTTTGATCCCGCAAAGGGTATGTACGCAATGCAGAACCAAATATATCTAGATGCAACCGCGTCCTAAACACAAAATCGAATCCCTGGTTCTCTTACACCAAATTCGTCCAAACACTACTCACATTCCAAAATCAAAGCCCTCCATTGAGTCATTCACTCATTGGAACTCTTGAACTACGAGTGACTTGATCCATTCCAGGGTACGTAGATAACCCACCATAAATTCCGGCTGCAGCCGCAAAAACAAACAAACTAACATTTGTTTCTTTATAAGTGGAATCAAAGGGTTTTCCCTTGTACCAAGGGGATTGTAATTAAGAGACACATTCTGTCTTGAATGACTCAAATTCGAAATAATTAAAACTCCATTCGATTAATGAATATGAGTGAGATTACGTTGGGTGAAATTTTACACTTCATACAATTTAAATTTTCGCCCAACATACCTAGCCCATTTGAGAGTCAAGTCAGGCGATGCCCATCCATGCCAAACATGCTCTCTTCTCTAGGTACATGATCCCTCATGGACACCTCTCGATAACTATATGCTCACGCGATCCAAGCACACTCTAAAACACGCCCAGCAAAGTTGAGCACACGAATTCTCAAGGGCATACATTAGTCTGTCTACACAATATGCCACGGCTAATTAATAACGTGGACCGAAGACACTAGGCCAAATGGAACTTAATGATGGTTGTGGTGTGGAAGGATACATGATTTTACGAGGTTTATGAAGGTCAAATGTCAAGTGTCCAAGGCGTCTTGGGAGTTGAGGACCGAACTTGAATTTTCGTTTAGAGAGCATCTAGCTAGTGTCACAGTTCACCTCAAACCAAAACCTATGCCTCCACAATTTTCACCTTATAAGCTTAAGGCAAACCCCATGCCAGGTTTGTTCTAAACTTCTAACCAAGTATAGCTTGGTCTTTATATAGTTCTTCCATTGTCATAGTCAATTACTTATAAGTTAAAACTTGTGTTAAAATAGATTACATTAAACTGTTGATTATTTTTGGAAAATAAATACATATTTGAAAACAAACACTACTAGCTTTTGGGGCAAAGGGCACGGAATCATTGCGCACGAACTAATTCTCTGTGGCCTTGTAAGACAATTAGGACGGATACAATTATTTTGTGGCAAATTAAGATATGGGCACAGAATCTGTTCTAATTTAAAATATAGGCACGGATCTAATTCATCATCCGTCTCAATTAGTGATATAGGCATGAAAAAATTCAAAAGCAGTCCCCAAACCACCACAAATTGGGCACGAACAGAAAGGAATAATATTTGTTAAATAGTTGTTAGTTGTAGTCCGTGCCAAAACGGTGAGAAATAGGGCACAAGGACATTGAATCACAACTTAAATATAAAAGGAAAAAAAGAAGAGAAAACTCTACCCTGAGTCTCTGTCCTTACCCTTTCTACCTTCTGCCGCACTCCCTTCTCTCTCCCTCTTTCACCCACCACTCTCTTCTCAGCCGAGCCTTTCTAGTCTCTCAATGTCGTCTCTCTCTCCCTAATCTCTCCAGACAAATCTCTCTCACCTGATCTCCTCAACGTCTCCAGAGAGATTTGGTGTGGAGCTCACTCACGCTTTCGGGAAAGGCTTTGAAATCGGTCGGGTTCGTTGGCCACAGATCTGGAATTAAGGTAATTGTTAATTTTTAATTTTTTTGAATTTAGAGATCCATTTACATAAATTCGATTCAATTTTGTCAAGAAGAATTCGGTATCTGATTGAATCAAGCGATTACTTTGAAAATTGGTAAATGAACTGTAGAGGTTGAGCTCCACACCTAATCTATAAAACTTTGCAAGTAGTTACAAGTAATTGCAAGTATAATTTCATGATTAATGTAGGAGTTACAAGTATAATTTCATGATTAATTGCAATGAACCACCCAACTTTGCAAGCTCTTTTCTTCATTGTTGCTTGAAGTAAACCAACTTTTACCATACATGTGTTGAGATTCAAATCTGTACTATCTTGTCAGGATTGTAATTGATAATGAAGCCTGCAAGAATGCTACGGTGATAAGGAATGGTTCCCTCTCTATCCTTATGTTGTCTGCTTTGGCTTATTGAGTTACTTATGCTTAGTTGAGTTTCTGTTTTTCCTTATCTAATTCAGAAGATAGAATTTTATTTTTTATTGGGATAATATAGCACAAGGAAATGATTTTGGCTTAAAATAGGATTCTCAATTTTCAAATTGTATAAGTTCATTCTCGAAAAAAAAAAAGATAGCTGCTATTCGTAGCTAGAGATATTAGAGAGGTCAGAAGTATAGCTAATTCATCATTTATCCTTTTTCTTTGGAACAACAAATGCATAGGTTGTTGTCCGATCCTTAGCTCCTGTAAGTTACCTCAATTCATGGATGTATATAGCTTATGTATCTTCAATTAAAAATCAGCTCTTTTTAGTGCTGTTAGATGAAAATTTACTGTCTATAGTGCTTGGTCAATCTGTTGTATTTGTTCCATATGGACTCTTCAGCAGAAGAAGGTAGGTATTTAATTGCTCTTTATATATGGATCTTTTTTAAACAAAAGTGGCTGGATTCTTCTAAATGATCAGCTAATTCCTTGTAGTTAAATGTTAAATTTTTGTGTTTGTTACAAATGGAGGCATAGTACTCAATTGCAGCAAGGTGGTGTACTCCCCTCATATTAGAGTAACTAATGTTCTGCTGTGTTTTATCATTGCATTGTTTGTAATTAATAGTTTCCAATTCCTAAATTTCCAGGGATTTAGGCTTCTTTAATTCAATGCCTGGGCTTTAAAATTGAATAGTTGAATCAGGCATAGTGAACTGTAGGGTTTTAGATTGTTTTGCAATTTTTAACTGTTTTGTAATGATTCTGTTGCTGATTTGTTTGTTGCTGCAGACTAGATATGTGATGAAGTACCGGCATTGCGACGGGAAGTTGGTTCTCAAAGTCACCGATAACAAGGAGGTACTGGTTTTATCTGTCCTGCGTTTTAGTGAGTTTTTAATGTGTGCATTGGACTGTTGATTTAGCTTTCTGGATTATACAGAATTTAGACTATGTTATTGAGATTGAACTTGCAAGGTGTGAAGCTTTATCTGATATTAGCGTGAAATTTTATTTCGATAGAGCTAGTTTCGGCTTTGACTTTTGAGGCTCATGATCTCATCAGTCTACAACTAGTCCTTGGTTAGGTACTTATGTAGAGTTTGTAATGTTTAACTATAGGAAGACAAGTAAAAGAATTCTGCTTTCCGAAGGATGTGATTGGCATTATACTTTTGGACGAACACTGTGCTTGTACTTAACTTGCTGTGTATATTAAAAATCCTGTAATTGTCATGTTTAATGTACCACTGGGAACATTAGGGTTTGAGTTAAATCACTTTCAGGGGTTCTTATTGAGGAATTGATGCCAAGTTTATCATGAAAAATAAAATTCTGCAAACTGTACTGAAATTTAATACAGTATTATTGTGTTTTGTGTGCTTCTGGAATAATCATATTGCTTATATGAAGATTGCAGACTATTTAACTCCCAATATATCATTTACATTTGTGAAGTACTTATATGACATGCTCTTGTGCACACTGAAATTGGGATTTAATGCATACAAAGTGTTATGATCACTGAATGCTTGAGATGTTCTTTTGTGAATTCAAATTTCTAGATACAAGAAAACCATTGTGTATGATTTACTCATGTGGTTGGTTCTGTTTTTATATGCAGTGTCTGAAATTTAAGACAGATCAGGCTCAGGATGCTAAGAAGATGGAGAAGCTGAACAACATATTCTTCACCTTGATGGCCAGGGGTCCTGAAGGTATTATTCTGTTATCTTATTGAAGTCTGACATATATGTGAATTATTTTGGCTGCCTGATAGTAGCTAAGCTTTGTGCGGTGTCTTAATAATTGTATCCTTTTCTTACTATAATTTGTCAATTTTATGTAATGCAGGTTTTGTATAATCAGCAAAAATGTTTTGTTGTTCTAAGAGAGCCGAAGTACCATGGAGCAGGTTAGAGTAAGGGAACAAGTAACTTTTTAAGTGGTTAGATTCAAGTATTGAAGCTCAATTAGATTTGAAGTTTAGTGTTTAGTTGTTTGGAGATAGAATGTAATAGTGGGTTTTGGATTTTGTTGAATATTTGAACTTTTAAGTTTTCAATAGAAAATATATAATGAGGTTGTGTGATTGATATTCTGTTGTATGATATACTCAGATGAGAAATACAATTTGATTATGCAAATACCAAAAGTGGGTTTGATCTTTTATCCAATACCAGAATCTGAAGCCAAGCCATAAGCCGAGCTGCATGTGCTAGGCTAATATTGTTTTTTTTTTTTTGAAATATTGAACATTTGCCACGGACATATAGGAAACTGTGGCAAATATAAAGCAATAAAAAATACATAAAAGTAGACAAGAGAACAGTACATGTCAGGGCAGCGCGTGAAGGTCTTCTGAAGGGTGGTGTCAAAATGGACACGAACAGTTTTAACAGTGTCCAAGTAGTAAAAACCCCAAATGGAGACTGTACAATTAGGGCTGGACAGATTTTTCGTGCCCAAGCACTATTAGGGACAGTATTCGTGCCTAATACTATCAATGGCCACGGAATACGGTCTGTGCCCTTAGACCTAATAGTTAGTAGTGAAAAAATTGACAAGATCACCAAATGATAACAATATAGAGAAACTCAGCGATGGTAAAAGCTAGAATTCTTATTATACGGATCTGATTTCCAAAAGTCAACCGATTCCCTCGTGAATTTGATCCAACTGCATTTCACATTTTACAAACTCCATAAATTTAGATCTCCATTTCTCTCAAAACTCTCACTCACACCATACCTCCTTCCTCCGGCTTCTCTTAGTTTCTATATATGAAAGTTATTAGGACAAATTATGGCAATTAGCTATGGAGCCATTTTCTGGTTAATAATATTTTGCGGCATGTTCTTATTCCCCAATAACCGGTCTCGCTACATGGTCCAGCGCCCAAAGTTCTGGGTGGATTCAGCTGCCATATCTCAACTCAAAGTCACTGGCAACTATGAGATAACAGCAACGTGGTACCTCACTCTCTTGGCCTTAAACCCTAACCAGAAGCTCGGAATTCACTACGACAATCTTGAGGCCATGCTTTTTTACGGCGATAAGAGGAAGAGTCACAAGAACATGCTCGCTTGGAAGAGGGTGTCTCCTCCATTTTTCCTAAGCACGAGGGACCTGACCACTCTCAGATTCGAACTTTCAACCGAGAAAGCCTACGTTGGCGAAGACGTGGCCAAAGAAATGATTTTGGCTGGAGAGTCATCGGCGAGATTCGGACTCAGCCTCTTGGTTTGGTATAGGCATGACATTGACGTTTTTGATCTGAATCAGATTGAGTTCTTGCGGATCTTTTGCGACCCGATCGAGTTTGGGATTCACCCAAATGCTCGGATGGCGAATTTGACCGCTCATCCCATGGCATGCGAGATTGATTTTTCACCTGATCATATTAAATATTGGCTACTTTTAAAGTAGAACTATGAGGTCCGGAGCTTGATAATGCATGCACTATTTAGTTGTATTCTTTTAAGGATCTGCAATAAACCAAAGAAACAAGCTTGTTAGGGTCCCTTTTTTTTTTTTTTTTTGTCAACATGCATTAGTTCATTCTTGGAGCCAGAAGGATACAATAGAGAAGAAAAAAACTAACAAAAGAAAATATTATTACAAACCAAGATACAGTTGAAGCAAAATATGTTGCAAGGAGGGAGGCTCGCACGCAAAGCGAAATCGGTCGTTGGTTGTTAGAGCATATGCACCAATGTGGTTATATGCTGACCGGCCAATTGACTGAAAACTGAATTTAGAGGAATGCAACAATTAATTATTGGTCATACGGACCTAGGTAGCACGGACACGCTCTACAGGTCGTGTGTCCGACACGAATCGGACACAGACACGCCAAAATTCGCCTCAATGCACGTGGACACGCGAACTGAGATTTCGACACAGATTAGACACGCGTCCACGGGCAACTGCTGCTGATACCCTTCATTACTTTAGGATACCTCTGATCACAGTTACAATCCATTACTGTCGACCAAGACGCTGTTGAGAGTTGAATTCAATTGGAGAGAACCCTAACTGAACAGAAGAAGAGGAAAATTGAAGGTCCACCGGAACGCCTTCGCTATCTTCAAGGGTCTTCCATTCCTGGAAAACTACCCATCAAGCTGCCGTAGCCAAATAGTGTCTGATGGGTTTGTGGTTATCGAGGTCGAGCTCTGGTGAAAAAGCCGACGGTGATGGAGGGTAGATTCCCAGTTGTAGTCTGAGGTGGTGGAGGGTTGTGGTGGTGAAGTGGTGATCGGTGATGTAGATGGGTTGAGATTGGAATTCGAAGGTGGAGGAGAGTGAATTTGGTGGGACTAGATTTTTGTGTGTGAATGGGGAAATGGGAAGGATGAGAAGCGGCGGTTGTGGCAATGTTGGGAGAACAAATTTTTATTTATTTTTAGGTTAGAGAGATGCAGGTGGAAATTACTGAATTATCCTTTAACAAATGGATAATAACGGAAGATTTAACGACGCTAGTTTTTTGTTATATATATATATATATAATATTAATTAATTAACGTGTCCATCGCGTGTCCGTGTCGGAACAAAAATTGATTTTGACGTGTCCACGTATCGAATCGTATCCGTATTGGACACTCGAACTCGTGTCCGTGCTGCTTAGGTCATACCAATTGATGGGACCCGCCAGTCATACCAATTAAGTGACTAAAAATTGGTCTGTCGATTAGTATGACCATTTCAGTGAGCTCCACAATATTCTCCAAGGTTGTTTGATTACAACCCTTGGATCTTTACAATGTTCAAATCTCAAGTGCAAATAGTTGATTGGTAGTCATATTGTCTTTTACTGGTGTATTGTGTAAGACGGAGGTAGTTGCCAACTGTTTCTGTCTGAATCTGGAGACTCACAAAGACCGATGGATCTTGGTGTAATTCATTCCTGCAAATCCTGCTAACTAAGGAAATACTGGGCTGACCGGTCTATTCCGCTCTGATGCTTAAGTCAGTATAGTTGGGATAAGATGATGACTTAAGCAGTCATGAGTAGTTGAAGTCTTGATTACCTATTAATGAGAGTAGCTGGGGCTCATATATAGGCGGCCGAGTGTGAGGACTGGCCTCGCCCTTCGATGTGGGACTGGCCCCCTTCTGCATATGTTGTGGGGTTGCTCTGATCCCCTGTTTAGCGGGCTGGCGCCCCTGGTCCCCGAGCCCTAGTCACAAGTAAAACCTGTTGGGCGGCGGGTCTGGACGTCCGTGATTCCCCAGTCAAGTGTCAACAAGTCCGGTTCCGGGAGTCCTGGTAGCAGGTCTGGTGGCCTGGGTAGCCTCTCTCTGGCTACTGTCAACAAGTCCCCCAAGTTCCCGGTCAAGTGTAATCTTGAATGAGGACTTAAATTTGTCTTGCCTTACAGGCCCGCGGACCCGTTGGGATATGAACCCACCAGTGTCCTAGTCCCCTAAGTCCGCGTTTAAGATTGTACTTGGCCGGGCGTTCGAATAAACCTGTTGTGATGGCGTACAATGGTATGAGTGCATGTTTATGTTGTATATGCAGACAGTTGTACATGGGTATAAGATGTGGTGTATGTGATGATGATGAAGTGGCATTGAAATCCGCAGTATCATGCTATGTCCCGGGAAACCGGGTGAGTATAGTGCATGGGATGATGATAATGTGGCATTGAAATCCACCATGCCATGCTATGCCCTGGGAAACCGGGTGAGTATGGTGTATAGGTGGGACGAGTCTCCCAAGTTCCTCAAGTTTAGAGCAGCGCTCGCTGAGGTCATCGGGTGTCTTAGATGGAGTGCTTTGATGTTTGGTAACTTGGTACCAGCGAAAAAAGTGTCATGTGTTAGAAGAGTTCCCGGTGGGGTGGCTGGCCATGTGTTGTCATTGGCCGCCGTTACCAAATCTTTCACAGCCTTTGTTCTAGTGGGCGTGAAGTATATGCAGGGTTTTTAACCTGCTGAAAAATTTGTCCTGTATGAGAGGAACGAATCTCCCGGGTTTATGAAGCCCGTTGGTGTTTCTAGCCATGAATTGGTACTGGCCTGTCCGTTGAGATAGCCCGGTTGGTGCAACCGGATATACCGTAGGGATCTTCGAGTGACAACTCGGTATTGGTTGATCCGACGGGATACCGTAGCCATTTGTTCGTTCTGGCTCAACCGTGGAATACCTTAGCCTTTAGTGGAACAGGCCCTACCGTGGGTATGTACTTTACCCGGTGGAATATCTTTTACCCGGTGGAATGCCTCAGCCTTGGTGATAGGAGCAGAATGTGCGACGATATTAATGTGTTTACGCCCTCGTTTATGCTTCGTTTATCCCTTATTTATTTAAGATAGAGTCATAATATAGTTTAGTGTCGATTTGATAGAGTTTTGATAAATATGCTTTATAATCCGAAAAATGACTAAGTTTAAGAATTCTGGAAAATAGTGCAAAATGTGTCTTTTTTTTTTATTCTGAGATGAATGGAATTGTGACCTATCATTTTCCAAATTTGATGAAATTTGGTATGCATTTTATTGGCTTGCTAAACGGTGTTTTATCAAAAATACAGATCAATTGGAGTTCGGGAAGTCACCCAAAAGAGGGCTGCAAATCAGCAGTTCGAGCAAACCAATCTAGTGACTTCCAGGATTTTTCCTGGGACTGTGTCCCAACATCAAAAATTCATTCCGGACGTTTCACAAGGAAATTGATCAAGCTCTTTTATATGAAGGAAGTTCTACGTGTCTAGTTTTTCGGAGACTTGGAATCGCATCAATCGGAGCTCCGAGGAGGGATTTATGCCGGATTTACTGAAGCAAGGTCATTCCAGCCGATTCCACCAAGTTTCTGCCTCTTTTCCTTTGTTTCTGTTTTCGATGGACATTTTAGAGTACAATTGCATACTTGAAGATTTTCCAAACTTATTGAAGGATAGAGGAAGATATTGAGCCAAGACAATGGAGGAAAACACGAAGAAAAGAAGATTTCCTAGCCGAACTAGGATTGCTTGCCGATCGGCAAGCAGCTTGATGCCGGTTGTGTTCTTGGCGGGTTTTTGGTATTTTTCCATGGACCAAGTTCACCAAATGGAGTTGTCAAGTCCACATTTGAAGTCCATGAAGATATAAAGCCCATGCTATGAAGAAAATTCAGAAAAAAAGAAGTCCAAGAATGCAATAATTATTCAACAAGGAAACATAAGCCAACTAGGAAAAGGAATTCTCCTTTCCTTGTTGAGGCCGGCAACCCTAGCATTGTTCCTCTATATATAGCCAAATTTTATTCAGAAAAACTTGTCACATCTCAAGTCAAAACACAAGTCTAAACTCTACCAAATTTTATACCTTAAGTCTTAGAAAGAAAAGCTAGCCGAACCACCATCACCACCATCCAGAAATTCCTTGCCGATTCACCTTCACCTTCAACAGATCAAGACCATTCCGAGCCTTCATCTTTCATCACCGAGATCCACACGAGATGCTGCCCCAAGGTGTCTAAATGAGTGATCTACTCCCTTCGGCTTGTAATTCTTTTATTTTTCAATACTATGTCTATGTAGTTTGGATATTCTTTTGGTATTTGTTTTTATGTCTATGTAAAGACAATTTTTTTATTTGGTTTTGCATGTTTAAAGATGTTTATGATTTCAATTCTTGGTGTCTTGCTAACTGGAAGGTATTGATTTCATAGTTTTATGAAAGATAAACATGTAAGCACAATTTGTAAATATGTAACCGGTTAGGTCTTAGGGATGCATGCTTGACTTGATTCTTGATTTCTTCTTGATTAGTTGTTTGAATTCGTGTGCAACCGAAGGAGATGTTTATGTGCAATCGTAGGTCATGGTTGTTGTCTAGATGTTGAATTCACTTGCCGTAATAACATAGGTCAAGTTAGAATGCTAAGTCGATTTGGTTTATGTTGTTACCTAGGGTTAGAGTAATTCCTACAACTTGCTTGTCTAATATGAAGAGTGACGCCTTGCATGTTAACTTGTTTCCGACTAAGAGATTTCGTGCCTTATATGCTAATTGGTTAATTTCTACGCTAAGTGTCTTTAATCGGTTAGCTAAAGATTAGAGTTATGCGCTAAGCTAATTCTAAGTATTTTCGTGAAATCTAAAATCGACTAGATAAACCGCTAAGGAGTTTAGTTAGGTTGGAATTAAGACGAGTCTTGAATATTTCTATGCATGTTTCCATGAGTCCTTACTTGTTACTTGTTTCGATTTGTGATAGTTTTTGATGAGTGCTTTGCGTGAGAGATGTCGACCAAACTTGTACATCGTAACTTTAGGATTTATTTTCCAGCTTTTTCTCTAAAAATTTCGTACCCTAGTAGTATAGGGCAGCGTGCTGCCGACGCCATGTCCTCCCCCAATTTGTGACGATTTTGATGTATACTTGTGAATATATTTGTCTAACAATTTCATGTTTTAGGTACCCTTAATCCCCGGCTTAGAACGATCCCTACTTATGTCTATACTACTAACGATTGTAGGGTTATTATTGCTTGATGCTCGCTTAGGCGACTCATCAATTTTTGGCGCCGTTGCCGGGGATTATAAAAGCTTGATTTAAGTGATTGTTATGTATATAACGTTGCTGTAAATTTTTGTTGTAAAATTGTGAAGTTTGTAATTTTTGGTTTTATTTGGGATTTGTAAAGTAGAAATATGCTTCGGCATGTAGGGTTTAATTTCGAAAGTTGCATGATGTATAAATAATGTATGTGTGTAATAACTTAGTTTAATTTCTAGGAAGTTGATAGTGTTATCTATGTTTGAGTTTATTGTAGTTTCTAAAGTATAAAATGTAGGGAGAAGCCGCTTTTGTTGGTCTTAACTTTAACCCTTCATACGAATGATGTCATGTTAGATCCGTCTTTTATGTAGACTGGGAAACGTGGGATACGTCCCCTCCCCCCCCAACGCGTACGAGCGATAACTTGGCAGACCCATTTTTATGAGGTTGAGGGCGGCTTTGATCAACACTTGTAGACCGCTAGTGATTCGAGTTTGTCCTACAAAGTATGAGGCAAGTTAGTTTCATTGATATGGTTCTCAGGTTTGTTTAACTGGATCTCAAGGCCCACAGACTGATGTTCATTCTCGGTGAGTGAGTCGATAGGGAGTTCGCTCCCCGTGGTGACCAACAACGAGTCCTGCCTGGTTCCTGTAGGGGTTCGCCCTCCATGAATCTTAACGACACCGCCTCTGAAAAGTAGAACACGCTCGAACTAGTCAATAGCTTGGGCCGAAACATCACCTCACTTTAGACACTAGAAGATAACTTGACATATGTGATCTATTTTCTTCAAAAACAAAACAATTTGTGTGGTTCGAACTCTTGAGGTATATCAGATAAAGCATGATACTACCGGGGGCTGCATCAGTCCATTGCACCGTTATCTCCTCTGCTCCACATACCTTGAGAGCTAGAACAAATCTTAAAAGAGATTAGACTTCGAGATTACATGTACACAAAACGTTTCAATTTTCTCTTTGCCGATTGTATCTCTTCTTTGCTGATTCCTTGAAAATGTGGGTCATTGATTGAAATTTGTTTTGTAATTGCCAATGCCATGGCTTGTAATAATGTATATTCTTGTTTTTTATTTCTTTACGAAGTTCTAACTTGTTTAAACGTTGCAAATTTCAAAAAAGTGCATGTCCGAATCTAGTATTTGGGCACAAGATCAAAGAGGTCGATTGCAACGTTTGAACCAAGAGCTCGCCATCGCATTGTTTGTACCGTTACCCCCATCCGTACCAAGCAGTCCAACATCACCTTCTTCTTCACCAACTTCACCAACACCATCATCGACTCCACCAAGCTCGGCACCCCCTTTGCCGAGCTCTCCATCCGTCGTTTCGTCGTCGTGTGATCTTCAAGGTCCCGAGTTTGAGTCTTTTGCCGAGCCACTTGTTGAAGAAGTAAGAATGACTTCGATTAGAGCACAGAATGGTCATGTCACCGGAGGAGGAGGAGCTCCATCTAATATTACTTACCCTGAAACGACCCGAACCTTAAATACCCCTTTAAAAAGTTGACTTGGCGATCCGTTGTTATTTTTGAAAAGTTTTCTTCATGAAAGTTGTAGAGCACGACGGTACGAGTTCGTAGACACGCGGCACGCGTGAAACGGACGTCGTAGGAAAAAGTTATGACGTAAAATCGGGGAGAGATTTCGGAAATTTCCAGAAACGAGGAGATAATTCCGGAAACGGGAATATTCTAAGTTTAGGAGGGAATATTCCTTTTTTTTTTCTTTTCTCTTTTTCTTTCTCTCCCCCTCTTTTCTTTTGGGCCCCCCCCGATCGGGCTCGTGCCCGAGCTCTCTCTCCCTAGGCGTTGACTTGTGGTCTTCCGCCGTCCGGCCGCCGATCGGCGCACCACCGGTGCCGATCGGTTCGGCTTCTCCTCCTCTCTCTTCCCATGGCGACGGCGTGGCGCGTAGCGCCGCCGTTCGTGCGTTTTGGGCCGCGATCAGGGGGAATCGGAGAGGCCGGAATTCGCACTTCCGGCCACCGATCGGCTTAATCCCGGGGAGGAAAAGAGAGAACTCGTCCCTCTCGGCAATTCCATGGAAAGGATTAGTCCGATTTGACCTCGGTAAGTCGAAATTCGATTTTGAATTTCTAGGGTTTAGAACCCGATTTGGGATTTTATGAAATTGATGATTTTTGTTGTTGTTTGTTGTAATTAAAGGTTAGATTCGGTTCTAGGATAATGTTTAGAGGTGAAATTGTATGGTTTGTGGTTGGATTGTTGGATTTTTGGTGATTTGTGGATTTGGGGGTTTCGGGCCGCCGTATCGGCCGCCATACGCGGCGGATGCGTAGGTTTTTGGCGACGGAGAGGCCGGGGATGAGTTCCCGGGGCTGTGTTGATGCTCGGGTGAAGTTTTGGGCCGGATTGGAGGTGTTTGGGCCTCCGGCGGCGGAGCTGCGGCGGCGGCGCTGCTGCTGCCCGTGGCGAGGGTAAATTGGTAAATTAGTAAGGTAAAAAGGTAAATTGGTAAATGGTAAATTGGTAAAACGGTAAACAGTAAAACAGTAATTCAGTAATTAGTAATTAGTAAACAGTAAACAGTAAAAAGGTAAATAGTAATAGTAAAAAGGTAAAAAGTAAAGTGAATAGTACCGTTGACCGTTGACTGTGTTGACTTTGACCGGCGTTGACCGGCGCTGACCGGCGCCCGGATTTGACCGATTTCAGAACTGCGGCGATTCGGTCGAACTTTGTTCCCAGTGGGTGGGTGTTGGCGGTTTGGGAGCAAAGAAACATTTTATTTGGTTTTTGGGGTATTTTAGGACCTGTTTCGAATTTTCCGAGGGAATTTTCGGGACGGGTCCTCTCAAATGGTATCAGAGCCTGGTTCAACTCTCGGACCATGATTCTGATTGGTATATTAAGGTTGGAGCGGGAATACGATAATTGGGTATAAATTCTTGAGTATGAAATAGGATCGTACTTTTGATTAATTTAAAAACTTGATACTATTCTAAATTATATTCGGTTGAAATCGATCTTCCGCTATGATTGCATATGGTAATCGACATGATGACCATGATGATTATATTCATTCGTTTAATTTTTAATAAGCTTATATTCTCAATCTGTAAATGTTTTTCCTTTTATCCTTTTGGATTTGTCTTAAAGAAAGTCTCAGTAAATGTGCTGTTGTTAAAATTGTGTATCACCTATGCATCCATGACTACATTCTGTTTTTATTTATGGTATCTACTAATGAGGTAGTTTATTTACCCTGAGATTTAATTTCTTATAATAAAATACGGTGATGTGTGGTAATTCATTATGAATTGTTATTATCTCATACAAAATTATATGCATGAATATTTTGAGTATATGAGAGTTATATATATATATATATTTTTTGGGTAATTATTTTGAAAAGGTTTTGAGATTATCGAAAAGCAAGAATGTTATTTAAACGGATATTTCATTTCTACTGGTTTGTTTTAAATGCTTTTAAAGTAAACTAAGTAACCTGAGACTTTTCGAAAAGTGTTTTGAGAATGTTTTGATTATCGAAGAGCAACAATGAGATTTTCATGTGGTTTTATAAATTCGAAATATTTTTGGATATTTAATCGGTAGACCGGAATGAGATTTCGGGGATTTTGTTGAGTTTATTTATTTGGAATTTCTCGACATGCCGATGGTGATTACTTCTTTCGATATGATTTTGAGATTTACGTATTTCTGATTTGACGGCATAGCGATTGCCGGGTATATTTGATTTGACGGCATAGTGATTGCCGGGTGTTTGTGATTTGACGGCATGATGATTGCCGAGTATTTGTGATTTGACGGCATGGAGATTGCCGAGTAATTGTGATTTGACGGCATGGTGATTTGCCGGGTATTTTTGGATTTTCGGCATGTCGATTTAACAGGGAAATGTATTTCGAGATTTGTTTTTCACCACACGATGGTCCACGTGATTATGATATTGATATGGATGCTAGCTAGCAGTGCCTCATCCCACGCGAGGTGACGACTTGACCATATAGGTCAGATTCACGCTCGGTGGTCGACGTAGGGTTGTGTATATTGAGGCGGTGACGTGTCTAGGTAGTAGACTTAGACACGGGGGGAGCCATTAGGGTTCTCGGACCGGAGTCTGATCAGCTCCAGTGGTGGGTAGACATTTCCCTGTTGCATGGCCAACGGGGTTTGGTCATGAGGATGTTTTCACTGTGATGGCGGGAATATTTCCTCAATGAGGCTTTCAGTTTTATTAAATTCCCGCATCAGTTGATTGAGCTTTTATATTATGATATGACTTGATTGAGATTTTGTACGATTATATGATGTGGCTTCGGGAATATTTCAGTTATGAGATTTTCAGCTTTTGATAGATTCCCGAAGCAGTGGAGAAAGATTTCCTCTACGAGGCTTTCGGTTTTTAATAGATTCCCGAACCAGCGAGTTTGAGATTTTTCTATGACCAATGAGAATGGTCAAGAGATTTTATGATTTGATTTCAAAGAAATATGATTTTGAGTATATATTTGATTTCAACGTATATGATTTTGAGCATAAAGTTCAAACAAAGAAATATTTGTTTATTTGAATTATCAGCGAGGCTGATGTGTTTTAAATGAGATTTTCATAAAACGTACCCATGTTTTATATATAAATATGCATGTATTGTGGTTTTCAAAGTTGAAAAACAAAATTTTATGCTTGAAACCGTGAATGTTTATAGTTTAATAATTTCTTGAACCCGTGAAATTATTTGAGAATAGAATAATGGGGTTAGCCGGTAATAGTTATTTGGATCGTTTATTTGAGTATCGATCTTATCTTTAATTGATTATTTGTTTTAGTTCTGAAATTGATTTAATCTATTATTTTAGAAATTGTGGAATTTGTATTTTTGGTATGTGTTGATCGGTGATGAGGATGTACTGGGGAACGGGTAACTCCAGGTAGTAATAAACTGTTATAAGAAGTGTTTTATCGAATCTTATGCAGGTAGGGCTGTCAAAAAATTTAAGGGGAGATTATGTCAAAAGTTTAGACATAGTATCTCATTAAGATGGAGCCCATGAGATCATTAAGAATTTGTATTCGGCTTAGTAACCTGAAACTGGTAAACATTTGTTAATTTGATTGTGTCTTTGTAATTAGAAATGTTGAGTTGTTTAAATTTTTCAACGTCGGCAAGTTGTGTGCCAGTTTAGAAAGAGGCAATGAGATAATTGTACCCTACTTGTGAGTTTAGTGGCTTTGAAAATTTCGTGGACGAAATTTCTTTAAGGGGGGTAGATTGAAACGACCCGAACCTTAAATACCCCTTTAAAAAGTTGACTTGGCGATCCGTTGTTATTTTTGAAAAGTTTTCTGCATGAAAGTTGTAGAGCACGACGGTACGAGTTCGTAGACACGCGGCACGCGTGAAACGGACGTCGTAGGAAAAAGTTATGACGTAAAATCGGGGAGAGATTTCGGAAATTTCCAGAAACGAGGAGATAATTCCGGAAACGGGAATATTCTAAGTTTAGGAGGGAATATTCCTCTTTTTTTTTTCTTTTCTCTTTTTCTTTCTCTCCCCCTCTTTTCTTTTGGGCCCCCCCCCCGATCGGGCTCGTGCCCGAGCTCTCTCTCCCTAGGCGTTGACTTGTGGTCTTCCGCCGTCCGGCCGCCGATCGGCGCACCACCGGTGCCGATCGGTTCGGCTTCTCCTCCTCTCTCTTCCCATGGCGACGGCGTGGCGCGTAGCGCCGCCGTTCGTGCGTTTTGGGCCGCGATCAGGGGGAATCGGAGAGGCCGGAATTCGCACTTCCGGCCACCGATCGGCTTAATCCCGGGGAGGAAAAGAGAGAACTCGTCCCTCTCGGCAATTCCATGGAAAGGATTAGTCCGATTTGACCTCGGTAAGTCGAAATTCGATTTTGAATTTCTAGGGTTTAGAACCCGATTTGGGATTTTATGAAATTGATGATTTTTGTTGTTGTTTGTTGTAATTAAAGGTTAGATTCGGTTCTAGGATAATGTTTAGAGGTGAAATTGTATGGTTTGTGGTTGGATTGTTGGATTTTTGGTGATTTGTGGATTTGGGGGTTTCGGGCCGCCGTATCGGCCGCCATACGCGGCGGATGCGTAGGTTTTTGGCGACGGAGAGGCCGGGGATGAGTTCCCGGGGCTGTGTTGATGCTCGGGTGAAGTTTTGGGCCGGATTGGAGGTGTTTGGGCCTCCGGCGGCGGCGGTGGCGGCGGCGCTGCTGCTGCCGGTGGCGAGGGTAAATTGGTAATTTAGTAAGGTAAAAAGGTAAATTGGTAAATGGTAAATTGGTAAAACGGTAAACAGTAAAACGGTAATTCAGTAATTAGTAAACAGTAAACAGTAAAAAGGTAAATAGTAATAGTAAAAAGGTAAAAAGTAAAGTGAATAGTACCGTTGACCGTTGACTGTGTTGACTTTGACCGGCGTTGACCGGCGCCCGGATTTGACCGATTTCAGAACTGCGGCGATTCGGTCGAACTTTGTTCCCAGTGGGTGGGTGTTGGCGGTTTGGGAGCAAAGAAACATTTTATTTGGTTTTTGGGGTATTTTAGGACCTGTTTCGAATTTTCCGAGGGAATTTTCGGGACGGGTCCTCTCATACCCTCCCTTGGAAACCGATAAGACCGGTGAGATTGAATTGAGGAGTGGATTCCTCCACAAGTTGAAATCTTTTTATGGAATGCCAAGTGAGGATCCCAACA
The DNA here is from genome assembly GCA_963682095.1 of Potentilla sterilis. Taxonomy (NCBI): domain Eukaryota; kingdom Viridiplantae; phylum Streptophyta; class Magnoliopsida; order Rosales; family Rosaceae; genus Potentilla; species Potentilla sterilis. Next base: position 30,515,649 of record OY821764.1, read on the forward strand.
AACATCTACAATGGTTTAACTTCACTACGGACTCTATGTGTCCGAGAGGGCCCGATTTGAAACACTTCAAAATGAAGACTTTTCCGTTCTCATTGGAAGATCAAGCGAATGAGTGGTTGTTTGAGGTGCCTAGTGGTCGCATTGTTTCGTGGAATTCTATGATGGATGAATTTTTACTCAAGTACTTTCCCGCTTCACGTATCACGGATTTGAGGAAGCAAATTACTAGTGTGAAGCAAGCCGGAGATGAGACTTTCTTCGACTATTACAAGAGGTTCAAATCTCTCGTCTCTTTGTGCCCATCTCATGGCATAATGATAGGAGCACAATGTGCGACAATATTAATATGTATTTGTCCTCGTTTATGCTTTGTTTAACCCTTATTTGTCTAAGATTGAGTCATAATATAGTTTAGTGTCATTTTGGTTGAGTTTTGATAAAACATGCTGTAGAATCCGAAAAATGACTAAGTTTATAGAATTCTGGAAAATAGTGAAAAATATGTCTTTTTCGTGATTCTGAGATGAATAGATTTGTGACTTATCATTTTCCAAATTTGCTGAAATTTGGTATGCATTTTGTTGGCTTGATAAAGAGTTTTGTGTCAAAAATACAGATCAATCGGAGCACTGAGGAAAAAGTTATATTCGGTTAAAGTCACAATGGTCAGATCTGCTGAGAAGAAGGAAGAAAATCAGCTTCGCTTATGCTCGCCAGATCTCGCTCGCCAAGTCCTTTTTTGCTCGCTAGAGTTTGCTCGCCAAGCCCTTGTTTGTTCGCCAAACAACCTTGCTCGCCAGAAGATCAGCCGCCAACACTAGCTCGCCAGCTTGCACATATCCGCTCGCCAATCATCCGCGCATGACAACATGCATGTTCGCGTTACTCGCCAGAAGCCTCGCTCGCCAGCGCCAGACTCGCCACCCATATTAGCCTCGCCAGTACCCGATACTAGAAAAGTCTGTACTCCCGGGCAGAGAGGAATTTCCGGTAATGTCTTCAAGCGGCTGCAGGCGTGCCAAATCATTCCAAAGAGCTTTGCAACATCCAAGAATAAATCATAAGCCGGCCAAGTAAGAGTTTCTTTGGTCAATTAGGAGAGAAAAGCCTATTCCAACTCGGATTGGGAAACCTTATTTATTGAAGATTTCTATCCCGTTTTGAGCAAGGAAAACTCTCCCAAATCAGCCTTTCCCTTCTCCTATAAATAGAGGCTGGCACCATGAAGAAAAGTGTCACATCTAAAGCCAAAACACAAAGCCAAAGCTCTACCAAATTCTCCCCAAAGATCCTACATAAACCCTAGCCGAAATCACCTCCACCTTCACCCAAGTTTCTGCCGAAACTTGGAACCTTTGTCTGCCGACACAGCCCTTTGCCGAGCAGCCTCCATACATCATCCACACGAGTCGCAGTCATCAAGGTGTCTACAAAAGTGTGATCCACTCCCTTCTCTCGGTTTAGTAAAGTTTATGTAGTTATGTTTAGTTTTGTCTATAAAACTTATATGTATTTTTGGTTTTGGATTATATGTCTATGTATGAACCGAATTGGAGATTGGTTTTATAATTTGTATGTTAATGATTTGTTGAATTCGATGCTTAGATTTAGGTTTAAGTTTCGGCAACAATGAATTTGCATGTTAATTTGTAATATAAAAATTGAAAGATGAGTACACTTAGATAATTAGGACAGTGGTATTGATGGATGTTGAGAATTTAAACCGGTTAGAACTAAGGTGAGGACTTATAATCGATACTTAATTAGTGTTGTCTTTGAACATGATCTAGGTATTAGGTTTAATTTGTTTGAGTTATAATGAACTAAGTAGACGTATGATCACTTTGATTTGTTGTGCTCACCTAGAGTGGTTAACCTTAGGACTTGCATGTTAAATAAGAAGATTGACGACCTTACTTGTTTGCTTGTCTTCGACTATAGACTTTTGTGCTTCAATGTTACGAGTTGTATAACGGTAGCATAACCTTTAGGATCACCTCACGAAAGCTCGATCTTAAAACATTAGAAAGTCTCTCAACTAGGTAAAAATCAGAAATGTTCTAGTTGTAGGCGCTAAATACTTGTTCCTTACTTTCTTGTGTGCGAATCTTATTTGTTAAAGAGTTGAGTGTGGAGTACTTTGTGTGAAAGATGTCGACCAAACTTGTAAATAGTAATTTAGGATTTATTTTTCAGCAATTTATTTTCGTGTCTAGGAATTTAGAGGCAGCTTTACTGCCGAGCCTTTTATCCCCCATAATTTCGTGTGAATATTTATATATGTATATAAGTGTGACAATTGTGTGCATATGTGTTTGTGAATATTTTGTGTTAACAATCTCATATTTCAGGTACCCTTAATCCCTGGCTTAGAACGATCCCTACTTATGTCTATACTACTAACGATTGTAGGGTTATTATTGCTTGATGCTCGCTTCGGCGACCCGTCACATAAGTGAGGGACTTTTATTGCAATATTTCTATGAGGGATTGCGTGTTATGGAGAGGGAGTTTCCAGATTCGGCCGCGGGAGGTAGTTTCTTGGAGTTAGATGCTACACCGGCAAGGAATTTGTTGGAAGTTCTTGCCTTGAATAACCAACAATTTGGCATGGCACGAAACAATGTGCCACGGAATGAGAAGGTTCATGAGACGTCTTCGAGCTCAAAGCTGGAAGAGAAAGTTGACAAGCTTGCCAACTTGGTGAGTAATTTGATGTAGAAGCGTGCTATAGTATGTGGTATTTGCACCGAGGGCCATGAGACCGAGCAATGTCCTCAATTTGGATCAAGCGAGGGAGTCGAGAAGTGCAATGCTATTGGTTTTGGAGGAGGTCAAAGGTTTGGGAATTTTAATCCGAGGTTCAACGATCATCCAAACTTTCGATGGGCAAATAATGACAATGTGCTTAGGGCACCTATGCAACCAAACCAAGTTGGAGCCACACCCTATGCACCAAGGGCACCGTTTGTGCCTCGGCCACAATACCAACCGAACCAAGGGCAATATAATGCCATGCCGAGCCAACCTCAAGGAGGAGCGAGTAATCCAAATTATGATGCTTTGATCCAATCTCTCTCAAGTGCTACTCAAGCGTTGCTCGCGAGGCAACAAAATCAACTAAAGGATATTGGTGAGCTCAAGACTCAAATGGGGCAAGTGGTGGATTTCATGAGAAGATTCAATTAACAAGGGAAGTTACCTATCAATACAATTCCCAATCCGAGGAACGAGCACGCAAAGATTATTCAAACTCGAAGTGGGAGAGAGTTGTTACCTCCGAGGAGCCCTAAGAAGAAAACTATTTCGCTCGATGTGATCGAGGAGGAGGAAGTTGCTGCCGGACCTGTCATTGCCGGCAGCAATAATGACAACACAAAGGCAGCCGAGCCAAGTGGAGCTACTGCCGAAGCTGCAGCTGAGAGTGGAGTTGCCGAGAGGAGTGCCGCCGCCGGCAGAGATACCGAGAAGACAAGGGCTGCGGCCAATGCAAGGAAAAACGACCTTGAGCGTGATCCCGCAACATCGAAGAATGAGTTATTGACGAGCCAAGTGAGTAAGGGAGGGGTACCACACTCAAACATTCCATTCCCTTCTCGCTTTGCTAGATCGAAGAAGGATAAGTCTGATGAGGAGGTGTTGGATATTTTCCGGAAAGTGCAAGTCAACATCCCTTTGTTGGAATGCATTAAGCAAGTGCCAAAGTATGCTAAGTTTCTTAAGGAGCTATGCACGGCGAGGAGGCATACGAGGGAGACTCGTGTGGTGACTATGAGCGAAACGGTGTACGCCGTTATTCAAAGGAAGTTGCCACAAAAGATGAAGGATCCGGGAAGTTTCAATGTGCCTTGTGTGATTGGAAATACTCGATTCGAGGATGTGATGTTAGACTTGGGAGCATCGATCAATGTCATGCCGCTCAATATGTATCAAACGTTGAATATAGGGCCTCTCAAAAAGGACAATGTCATTATACAACTTGCGGATCGCTCAAGCAAATATCCAGAGGGCTATGTTGAAGATGTGCTTGTGCAAGTGAACCAACTCATATTTCCGGCGGATTTCTATGTTGTAGAGATGGATGACTCACCGGTTAATAGCACTCAATTGCTACTTGGCCGACCATTCATGAGGACGGCACGCACCAAGGAGGCTCAACGCCGACTTCACCCACCAATGATGAAGGTAGTGAAAGATGAAATCATCAAGTTGCTTGATTGTGAGGTGATTTACCCAATTTCGGATAGTAAGTGGATATCTCCCGTACAAGTAGTTCCAAAGAAGAGTGGTGTAACGGTTGTCAAGAATGAGAGGAATGAGCTTGTGCCACAAAGACTTGTAACCGGTCATCGGATGTGCATAGACTATAGGAAGCTCAATGCAACAACGAGAAAGGATCACATGTCTTTGCCGTTTATGGATCAAATGCTAGAGAGGTTAGCCGACCATGCTTTTTATTGCTTTCTTGATGGATATAGTGGATACAATCAAATCATGATAAACCCGGATGATCAAGAGAAGACCACTTTTACTTGTCCATTTGACACCTTTGCTTATCGACGAATGCCATTCGGCCTATGCAACGCACCCGGAACTTTTCAACGATGTATGCATGCTATCTTCTCGGATTTTATTGAAGACATTATCGAAGTTTTTATGGATGACTTTAGTGTTTATGGAAGCAACTTCGATACTTGTTTGGGGAACTTGGAGAAGATACTTGAGCGGTGTGTAGAGACTAATCTTGTGCTCAATTGGGAGAAGTGTCACTTCATGGTCACGCAAGGTATTGTATTGAGACATATAATTTCGGCAAGAGGATTAGAAGTAGACAAAGCCAAAGTGGAGCTTATCCAAGCCTTGCCGAGCCCTAAGAGTGTGCGAGACGTGAGGAGTTTTCTTGGCCATGCCGGGTTTTATCGAAGATTTATCAAAGACTTCTCTTCAATTGCAAAGTCATTGAGCAATTTGTTACAAAAGGACGTGACGTTCGAGTGGACGAAAGCTTGTGAGGAAGCCTTTTGCCGATTGAAGGAGGCATTATGCACGGCGCCGGTTTTGTCTTCCCCAAATTGGGAGGAGCCGTTTGATCTCATGTGTGATGCAAGTGATTATGCGCTTGGAGCGGTGCTTGGTCAACGATTAGAGAAGAAGCCGTGTGCCATTTACTATGCCTCAAGAACTCTCAATGATGCTTAACTGAACTACACCACCACGGAGAAAGAACCCTTAGCAGTAATTTTTGCTTTGAAAAAGTTTCGATCATATCTTTTGAATTCCAAAGTCATTGTTTATAGTGATCATGCCGCTTTGAGATACCTTATGACAAAGAAGGATGCTAAGCCGAGGCTTATTCGATGGATTCTTTTGCTTCAAGAGTTCGATATTGAAATCAAAGACAAGAAGAGAGTGGAGAATGTTGTAGCCGACCATTTAAGTCGACTTATCCTAGAGGAGGATCGACTGCCCCTTTGTGAGAATATTTCGGATGAGCAACTCTTTCGACTTGAAGCACATGAGCCTTGGTATGCCGACTTGGCCAATTACTTAGCCACTCGGCAACTTCCTAACACCATGCCAAAATAAGCAAGACTTCGGATTATCAAGCAAGCTCGTCATTATCTTTGGGATGAGCCATACTTATGGAAGCAATGTAGTGATCAAGTGCTTCGAAGATGTGTTGCCGAGCATGAGCATCAATCAATTCTAAAGCTTTGTCATAGTGAGGCTTGTGAAGGGCATTTTGGAGCAAAGAAGACCGCTTTAAATGTACTTGAATGTGGATTCTTTTGGCCTACAGTTTTTAAGGATGCTTACATGTTTTGTAAGTCATGTGATCGATGCCAAAGAATGGGGAATATCGGTCCACGAGATCAAATGCCATTACATCCCATCACTTCTATTGAGATTCATAATCTTTGGCGTATTGACTTTATGGGACCGTTTCCTTCAAGTCAGGGCTTTCTCAACATCTTACTCGCGGTTGATTATGTGTCGAAGTGGATCGAAGCCAAGGCTACACGCATCAACGATGCCAAAGTGGTTGTCGAATTTCTCAAGACTAACATCTTCTCACGTTTTGGAGTTCCAAGAGTCTTGATTAGTGATGGAGGATCCCACTTTTGCAACCGCACCATTGAAGCCTTATTGAAGAAATATGGGGTCGCACACAAGGTATACACACCTTATCATCCCCAAACAAGTGACATGGCCGAGGTAAGTAATCGAGAGATCAAGCAAATACTTGAGAAAACCGTTGGACCTTCAAGGAAGGATTGGAGTGATCGTCTCGATGATGTTTTATGGGCTTATAGGACTGCGTATAAGACTCCGATAGGTATGTCACCTTTTCAGTTAACATATGGCAAAGCATGTCACTTACCGGTAGAGCTTGAGCACAAAGCATGGTGGGCCGTTAAAGCATTCAACATGAACATTGATGAGGCCGGTTTTCATAGGAAGCTTCAACTCAATGAACTTGAAGAAATACGCAATGAAGCCTATGATGCCGCTTGGATCTATAAGGAAAAGACTCATGCCTACCATGATAAGATGATCCGAGGGAAGAAGTTTGAAGTTGTTCAAAAAGTTCTCTTATTCCATTCCCGACTCAAACTTTTTCCGGATAAGTTACGTTCTCGATGGCTTGGTCCATTTATTGTTACTCAAGTATTTACTCATGGAGCCATTGAGATTTGTAATAAGGCTACGGGGAACACCTTCAAAGTGAATGGACACCGCCTTAAGCCATACTACTCTTCATTTTGCGAGCACACGGAGGAGGAAACAACCTTACGAGACACCACAAAGGCAGCCGAGCTGCTGCCTCACGCCGAGCTGCTGCCACCTTCCGAGTTGAGTTAAAAAAACTACTGCCGGCAACATGATTGCCGAGAGAGAGAGAGAGAGGGGAGCTACGGCCCTAATGCCGCCAAACATCAATTTTGCCGACGGCCGTCCTTGCCAAGAGCAATGAATTTGAGTCATGATGAACACATCAAAGATACATTAATGGTGACAAGTCTAAGCAATGGACTATAAATACAAAGCGCTAATTGGGAGGCAACCCAATTCGATCAAAAAAAAGTGAAGGAGCCATCACCGAGAGTTTGAAATTTCCTAACCCTTCTCTTTTTCTTTGATTTGTGATGATATGTTGAAACGTGTTAGCCTATTACATGTTTAGGAAATTCGTTGACACAAATTTTGTGCTTAGATTGAGGGCAATGTAATTTTCTAAGTATGGGGTGGGATAACGTATTCCGTTTATGTTTTCGTGTGCTTAGTTTAGAAAAAGAAAATTCAGAAAATCGTAATACAAAAATAGAATGTTTAATTTGTTTGTTTCGAGTCTTAGGATGCCCCTAATATGTCAATGATGTTTTTCTCCTCTTTGCATACATAGATGGTGGTTGTGCATACTATTAAAATTGTGAGTTTCATGGATTATGTGCATTGGTAGGAGCATGTAGGACTTGTTGATTAAATAAGCACGCATGTTTTAGCTAGTTTATTTCCTAAATAACCTATGTGAGCTATAGAGCCAAATTGCTTTCTTCTTGAGTGATAAAAGATAAAAATTTGATAGATTCATAGGAAGCATGAAACCTCATAATTCTTTGATTATTCGATGACTATATGCAATAGCTTTTTCATGGACTCTAGTATTACTAGAACTTACTCTTGTTGATTTTCAAAACGATTTTAATCATAAAATACCTTGATTTTGAAAGTGATTGAAAAAGATCTTTTAGATTTACTACCATTGCCAAATAAAGCATGTGCCTATTGGTGCCCGTCTTGAGACACCTTAGTAAACCCCTTTGATCCAACATTTAGCCTTTTCTTTCATCACCCTTAAACACTTTCCATGAGCTTAGTATAGTGATGTCTTTACCTTATGCGTCGGCAAAGCTTGATTTTTGAAGGAGCTTTCGCGTGAAATGATGAAGAAGAACAAGCGTGGGGTAAACTTAGCCATTAATGTGTTTGAAAAATATATGTGTGCCGTGCCTTAGAAAACAAAAGAGAAAGAAAAGTATTGCTCGGACCAAAAGAAAAATAAAGAAAAAAGAGCCGAGAGCAAGAAAAGAAAAGAAAAATGTAGAGCATGGTTTTGAAAAATTTAGCATGGCTTGAGTCTTGAAAATTTTGTTGTAATGTTTTTGAAAAGAAAAGAATGAAGTATGGGTCCAACAAGAAGCAATCCGACCCTTGATGAGAAGACATGAGGAGATTTGAGCTTTACCCAAGGCCACGGTGACGTTTTGAGCCTCCTTATCCAAAATATCGAATATCTCTTAGCCTAGCCCCATTACATTCCATTTATTGATCTTTTCATGATTCTTAAGATGGTTAAACTTGATTTGTGGAGATTATCTCAAGAGTAAGCATATGGTTTTGGTTCATTGGTGCATATAGTTATCATATGAGGTTTTTCCTTCAAATTTTATTCACAAAGTGCTTTCGTTTCTTGATATATGCAAGTTACTCTTCGCAATTCATTATATTTCCCTTGCATATACTATTGAGTGAATAACCATGCTTCGAGAGAAAAGACGAGAGTATGCCTTGTGAGGTGGAGTGAATTAGCTTTACATGTTTACATGCTTACGTTTTTGTTCTTATATGTTCTTATTGATGTCGCATGTTCATGAAGCTTGGAATTTTCGTGCTTAGCATTCTCATGCTTTAACTTGAAAGCTATGTGTACATACGAGCCTGAGACAAATTGTTAGGGGCAATAGTTTTTTTAGAGTCTAATTTTTATTTAGTTTGCTAAGGGACTAGCAAAGGATAAGTGTGGGGTAGTTGATAGGAGCAGAATGTGCGACGATTTTAATGTGTTTATGCCCTCGTTTATGCTTCGTTTATCCCTTATTTATTTAAGATAGAGTCATAATATAGTTTAGTGTCGATTTGATAGAGTTTTGATAAAATATGCTTTATAATCCGAAAAATGACTAAGTTTAAGAATTCTGGAAAATAGTGCAAAATGTGTCTTTTTCGTGATTCTGAGATGAATGGAATTGTGACCTATCCTTTTCCAAATTTGATGAAATTTGGTATGCATTTTATTGGCTTGCTAAAGGGTGTTTTTTCAAAAATACAGATCAATCGGAGTACGGGAAGTCACCCAAAAGAGGGCTGCAAATCAGCAGTTCGAGCAAACCAATTCAGTGACTTCCAGGATTTTTCCTGGGACTGTGTCCCAGCATCAAAAATTCATTCCGGATGTTTCATAAGGAAATTGATCAAGCCCTTTTATATGAAGGAAGCTCTACGTGTCTAGTTTTTCAGAGACTTTGAATCGCATCAATCGGAGCTCTGAGGAGGGAGTGATGCCTGATTTACTGAAGCAAGGTCATTCCAGCCGATTCCACCAAGTTTCTGCCTCTTTTCCTTTGTTTCTGTTTTCGATGGACATTTTGGCGTACAATTGCATACTTGAAGATTGTTCAAGCTTATTGAAGGATAGAGGAAGACATTGAGCCAAGGCAATGGAGGAAAACATGAAGAAAAGAAGATTTCCTAGCCGAACTAGGATTGCTTGCCGATCGACAAGCAGCTTGATGCCGGTTGTGTTCTTGGCGGGTTTTTGGTATTTTTCCATGGACCAAGTTCACCAAATGGAGTTGTCAAATCCACATTTGAAGTCCATGAAGATATGAAGCCCATGCTATGAAGAAAAATTCAGAAAAAAAGAAGTCCAAGAATGCAATAATTATTCAACAAGGAAACATAAGCCAACTAGGAAAAGGAATTCTCCTTTCCTTGTTGAGGCCGGCAACCCTAGCATTGTTCCTCTATATATAGCCAACTTTTATACAGAAAAACTTATAAGAAAAGAAGATTGTCCAAGCTTATTGAAGGATAGAGGAAGACATTAAGCCAAGGCTTTGGAGGAAAAAACATGAAGAAAAGAAGATTTCCTAGTCAAGCTAGGATTGCTTGCCGATCGGCAATGCTGCTGCCGGTTGTGTTCTAGGCGGGCTTCGGGTATTTTTCCACGGACCAAGTTCACCACATGGGGTTTTTAAGTCCACATATGAAGTACATGAAGATGTGAAGCCCATGCTATGAAGAAAATTCAGAAAAAGAAGTCCAAGAATGCAATAATTATTCAACAAGGAAACATAAGCCAACTAGGAAAAGGAAAACCTACCCTTCCTTGTTGAGGCCGGCAACCCTAGTTTTTCCTCTATATATATAGCCAACTTTTATACAGAAAAACTTATCACATCTCAAGCCAAAACACAAGTCTAAACTCTACCAAATTTTCTACCTTAAGTCTTAGAAAGAAAAGCTAGCCGAACCACCATTACCACCATCCAGAAAATCCTTGCCGATTCACCTTCACCTTCAACCGATCAAGACCATTCCGAGCCTTCATCTTTCATCACCGAGATCCACACAAGCTGCTGCCCCAAGGTGTCTAAATGTGTGATCTACTCCCTTCGGCTTGTAATTCTTTTATTTGTCAATACTATGTCTATGTAGTTTGGATATTCTTTTGGTATTTGTTTTTATGTCTATGTAAAGACAATTTGTTTATTTGGTTTTGCATGTTTAAAGATGTTTATGATTTCAATTCTTGGTGTCTTGCTAACTCTAAGGTATTGATTTCATGGTTTTATGAAAGATAAACATGTATGCACAATTTGTAAATATGTAACCGGTTAGGTCTTAGGGATGCATGCTTGACTTGGTTCTTGATTTCTTCTTGATTAGTTGTTTGAATTCGTGTGGAACCGAAGGAGATGTTTAGGTGCAATCGTAGGCCATGGTTGTTGTCTAGATGTTGAATTCACTTGCCGTAGTAACATAGGTCAAGTTAGAACGCTAAGTCGATTTGGTTTATGTTGTTACCTAGGGTTAGAGTAATTCCTACAACTTGCTTGTCTAATATGAAGAGTTACGCCTTGCATGTTAACTTGTTTCTGACTAAGAGATTTCGTGCCTTATATGCTAATTATTGGTTAATTTCTACGCTAAGTGTCTTTAATCGGTTAGCTAAAGATTAGGGTTATGTGCTAAGCTAATTCTAAGTATTTTCGTAAAATCTAAAATCGACTAGATAAACCGCTTGATGAGTTGCCGAAGCGAGCATCAAGCAATAATAACCCTACAATCGTTAGTAGTATAGACATAAGTAGGGATCGTTCTAAGCCGGGGATTAAGGGTACCTGAAATATTAGAATGTTAGAACAAATATTCACAAACACATATGCACACAATTGTCACACTTATATACATATATACAAATTCACACGAAATCAAGGGGGATTGAGATGAGGTTCGACATCAAGGGCTGCCCTAAAGCTTGGCAAGAAAATAAACTCTAAATTACTATTTACAAGTTTGGTCGACATCTTTCACACAAAGCACTCCACACTCAACGTACTCTTTAACAAGTAAGACTCACACAAAAGACGGTAAGGGACAAGTATCAGCATGTTTAAATTCAATCTTAGTTCCGACTACAACTTAGTTGTAAGACTTCTCAAGTTCTTAAGATCGACCTTTTGAGTATGGACCCTAGAATATATGTTAATCCTTTTGAGACTTAACAATTAATCGCAATAGTCTAAATCGTAGACATGAAAAACAAGCAAGGTTGTCAATCATCTTATTTAACATGCAAGAAATCTAAAGTCTTATACCTAGGTGAGCAAAACAAATCAAAGCAACCTTTTGAGTATTTAGCCATATTTGTTATTACTCGTGTTTGATGAAACCTAACACCTAGATTTACATGTTTTAAACAACAAATGCTTAAACACAACTAATGTCTTTGTTTTTAAGTCCCACTCCTTAGATTTCTAACTAATTTCGAACCTAAACATGCATCTATACCACTGCCCTAATTATCTAAGTGTATAAACCTTACAAGTTTTATATTACAAATTAGCATGCAAAATCATTGTTGCCGAAACTTAAACCTAAATCTAAGCATCGAATTCAACAAATCATTAACATACAAATTATAAAACCAATCTCCAATTTAGTTCATACATAGACATATAATCCAAAACCAAAAATACATGCAAGTTTCATAGACAAAACTAAACATATATAACTACATAAACTTTACTAAACCGAGAGAAGGGAGTGGATCACACTTTTGTAGACACCTTGATGACTTCAACTCGTGTGGATCCAGCAAAAGATGGAGGCTGTATGGAGGCTGCTCGGCAAAGGGCTGTGTCGGCAGACAAAGGTTCCGAGTTTCGGCAGAAACTTGGGTGAAGGTGGAGGTGATTTCGGCTAGGGTTTATGTAGGACTTTTGGGGAGAATTTGGTAGAGCTTTGGCTTTGTGTTTTAGAAAAAGATGTGACGTGTTTTTCTGTAGGAAAACATGGCTTTATATAGAGGCAAATTCGGCAGAAACCCTAGGTAGAAAACCTAGTCCAAATCGGCAAAGGTAATCCTTGTGCAACAAGGTTTTGGTTCCTTCCTTTCTTGGTTCTTCTAGGAAACTTCTTTTGCTGATTTTCTTCCTTGGATTGGGCTGCAATACTTCAAGGACATCACTTGTGAACTCAGCAACTCTTTATGATGAACTTTATGCTCAAACCGGCAGAATGCTTGGTTTTCTCGGCTGGGCAGTGACCTTGCTCCAGTAATTCTGACATAACTCTCTCCTCAGAGCTCCGATTGGTGCGATTCCAAGTCTCAGATAAACTAGACACATTGCGCTTCTTCCATATAAAAGGTCTTGATCAAATTCCTTGTGAAAAGTCAGGAATAATTTTTTGAAGTTGGGACACAGTCCCAGGAAAAATCCTGGAAGTCCCTGGATTGTTTTGCTCGAACTGCCGTTTTGCAGCCATCTTTTGGGTGACTTCCCAAACTCCAATTGATCTGAATTTTTAACAAAAAACCCTTTAGCAAGCCAATAATATGCATACCAAATTTCAGAAAATTTGAAAAAGGATAAGTCACAGTTACATTCATCTCAAAATCACAAAAAAGACACATTTTGCACTATTTTCCAGAATTCTTAAACTTAGTCATTTTTCGGATTCTAAAGCATATAATTCCAAAACTCTACAAAAACGACACTAAATTTAATTATGACTCTATCTTAGATAAATAAGGGTTAAACAAAGCATAAACGAGGGCGTAAACATATTAATATCGTCGCACATTGTGCTCCTATCACCGCTAAGGAGTTTAGTTAGGTTGGAATTAAGACGAGTCTTGAATATTTATATGCATGTTTCCATGAGTCCTTTCTTGTTACTTGTTTCGATTTGTGGTAGTTTTTGATGAGTGCTTTGCGTGAGAGATGTCGACCAAACTTGTACATAGTAGCTTTAGGATTTATTTTCAAGCTTTTTCTCTAAAAATTTCGTACCCTAGTAGTATAGGGCAGCTTGCTGCCGACGCCATGTTCTCCCAATTTTTGATGATTTTGATGTATACTTGTGAATATATTTGTCTAACAATTTCATGTTTCAGGTACCCTTAATCCCCGGCTTAGAACGATCCCTACTTATGTTTATACTACTAACGATTGTAGGGTTATTATTGCTTGATGCTCGCTTAGGCGACTCATCACTTGGTAATGGCTTACCCGGTGGAATGCCTCAGCCTTGGTTAGGTTTGGATCTTGGGAAGGTGGGGGGGGGTTGGACGCCTCGATTTTATCACCCTACTCCTTCAACTACCCTCTACATGCGAGGCAGGTGGCTGACATGCATTTAAGGAAGTAGCCCATCAATCCCATCTGTTATGATGCCCCGGGAAGTTACCGATAATGGGGCACGTGTCGCTAGGAGACGGACAGAGATGGACGGTCCGGATCCGCGGTCGTTTGACATGCCCTAAGTAGGCTTTTGGGGGGGAAACGATAGGGACCATTTAGGGTGTCGGACCTGTATATAGACCCCTTTCTTCTCGTGCACTTTTACTTTTGGCTGAGAATCAGAGAGAAAACGTTGAAGAGAAATAGGAAGAAGGAGACTCTTGCTCTAATTATTCCTTAGTTGTGCTTACTCACATACAATTGCCCGGTGTTTTCCCGTGACCGACTTTATGTGGTCGTGCATATTAATCGGTAAGTTCTGGCCTTCTCACTCTTGAATTAACACATTTTTGTGGGTCGGTCCGATTGGGCCCTTGTTTTGTGTTGGTTTAATTTTGTTGGGGGGATGTCGCTTGTACCGATTTTTAGCCGTTGGAACTGGGAATCTTCGGCTGATTTGCCTAGTGCCCGTAATGGGGCTGTGCTAAGACACTGTATGCTCCGTGCGGCCGTCATTTTAGGTTGTGTTGCTGACCGACCGCAGGGTTTGATTTTCTTCTCCTAGGTCACATGGATTCCAGGAGTTCCAGCAAGACCTTCGAACCGGTCCCTAGGCGACCGATAACAGACGACGACGAGAGGATGGAAGACTCCTCATCCTCCGAGAGGGATGACATTGCCCGTTCGTCCGGTGAGGTATCATCGTCTGGGTCTCTAGGGCCGGAGGATGAAATTGCTTGTGGTTTACCGGTGGGCGCACTGGGTGGGCCCAGCCCGCTTTTCACAATTGTGGACGGGGATGACACCTTAGTCTGTGACAAGCCCGAGCACTCCTTAGATGTTGCGGAGATTGAGGCCTTTCGGGCAAAGTGGAAGATTCCCGATGAGGTGAAGCTCCGGGCTCTGAATCCCGGTGAGTCGGCTTGCAACCCGGAGAAGGGTTAGGTTGCCGTACATGAGGACCAGTTCCGCCATGGGTTCTCCCTCCCGCTGCCTAACTTTGTACAGTACCTGCTCAGCGCGCTTAGGATATCACCGGCGTAAAAACCTGATAATCAGTGGAGGCAACTGCTGAGCTTAGGCTGCCTTTATTACTTCTGTGATATGAGCTATCCTACGGTGCACGACTTTCGAGCTCTCTTCAGACTGACGTACTCAAATAAGAGGAAATCACTGGGGCGCGTTACATTTGCGGCCCGGGATTATAAGCCGATTATAACCCACATGCCTTCATAGCTTGCTAAGGACTGGAGGAAGAAGGTGGTGATGGGGGGTGGGGGAAATGGCAAAAGAGGAGCCGAAAGTTCCATATACCCAGCGCGTTCTAACCTATCGGAGACCAATCGTACGAGCTGTCCAACTAAGAGAGGGATAGAATTGCCCGTATTTTGCATGTTGGTCCGATCTGGAACGGAGTTCTTACAAATTCATCTGCTTGGAGGTGTTGGAGAGATGCGAACTGGGAGGCATCCCTGTGGGTATTAGGGAGTGTTTTTGTTGTGCCCACTCCGCTGGCGAGTTTGGTACTTTGTTTCTAACTCCTTTGTTGGCTTTCTGCATGTGTACCTTCCCAAACGGTCATTCAGTCCCACCACACCTTAACCATGGACAACCAAGAGCTCGTCTCCCGATTGAGCGAGAAGGGAGAAACTGCAGCGCGGACCATCGTGAACCGGGAAACCGGTGAAGCTACCGAGCACGAAGAAGTCATGGCTCTGGAGGTCCTAGATGAGATGTACGTTTCAAAACAGGTGAAGATTCCTACTGCGGTAGGTCCGGCGACCTCTGGAGCGCCCGAGACTCCTGCTAGACAGCAGAAGGTTCCGGGCGGCGCAGGAAAGTTCCCCCGGAGGTTGGGACCTGTGCCGATCGTCACCAAGAATTCCTCTCTCGCTGGCCAGTTTTTTTCCGTCCGTGCTGACTTGGGTGAGAAGAGAAGGAGGATCAGGGAGGCGGTCCCGGCCTCTGCCCTTGTTACCTTTTCCAGTGAGCACACTGGGGAGAATTTGACCAAAAGGCTGAAGCTAACCAACAGTTCTTTGGCCGCTGCTAAAGGTACGTAAAACCCCTGCGGTATCCTGCTTTCCCAATCTGGGTTCAAGCATACCGGTGGTCGAGAAGACTCCTATCAGGGAGTTGGTCACTGAGTATGGGTGCACGGATGACTGTTCATCCGGAGCCTGCTCAGGGACATGAAGGGCATAGAGTTGGACAAGATCCGAACTCTGGAGGGCCGGTCAGAGGAGTACCGTCAAAAGGCCCGGGAGGTGGCCATCCGGGTGAGAGCAGCTTTGACACTTAGTTCTGTCCTGTTTTGCGCCTTTTTGTTTTTTTTTGTTTTTTGTTTTTTGTTTTTTTTTTTTCAAAATTTATGACTTTCTCCTGAGTAGTCTCTCCCGTTGTTTTCTTACCGATGCATGCCGACTTACAGATCTTTTATCTGATAGATGCAAGTGGAGAGCTACCCGAGGTGAAGAAGCAGGTGGCAATTCTAACGAGCGCCCGGGACTCCTTCGAGATGGAGATGTCCAAGCTCCAGCGGGAGAAGGCCCTGCTGAAGGAGAGGGCCAGGAAGCAGGTCGCCAAACTCGAGGACCAGGTCAGGACTCTCGAGGAGGAAAAGAAGGGCCTGAAGGACGAGTGGCCGATCTGGAAGCTATGGTGGAGGAGCTCCAGCATCAAGCAGTGGTGGCCGCTACCTCTGTCCGCGGGGCGGTTGATGAGGATGAGCCGGAGTTGTACCAGCGATTTGTTGAGAAGTACCATCAAAGTAGTGAGCTTCTTGCACTCCTGGAACAAGCTAGAGAAGCGGGGATCACAGATGTCTTCGACGAATGGAAGGAGAAAGGTTATCTTTATACCTCAAAGAAGCCGCTGCCGTAGGCTGACACAGGAGAAGGTCATCCGGGAGAGGACAAAGATTCGCACCAGGTCGGATCGACCGGGGAAGAGGCGGCGGTGGAAGCTGCGGAGGAGACTGCTGCAGAGGGGGTTGCTGCAGAGGAAGGGGAGCAGGCCACAGCTCCTTAGTTTAAACTTCACGTGTAAATTGTTCCTTTGTTTTGTTTTTTATTTGTTGTTTTTTTTTTTTTGTGAAATACTTGTCGGTGGACGAACCCGCTTTACACAATATTTTTCTATTATTGAAACGAACTTTTTGCCTATTTTGACTTGTTCTCTATTTGATTACCAGTGGTTTGCCTTTGAACTTACTTGAAAACAAAATTGGAATATATGACTTCTGATATTACACCGGTTGAACCGTTGGAATGCATGCCTAACTAATTCTGTTGGAAAAATTAGCCCTTCACTCTTGGGCTGAAATGTTGTAGTGCCGCTGGACTCGTCACCGGAACCTGAACTGGGGAGGACACTGGGCTTGAGCGGGCGGTTAAGATTTCACCGGGTCATACGAGCCTTGGTGCAGGATACGAGAGAAGCTATGTGACCGGCACTCGACATAGAAGGTTCCGGAGTTACAATGAGTGCGAAGTATCTGGGCGCGCTTTCCAGGCCTAATTTCGTGCAGTCTCTATCTGTCGGACTCTCCTTGATATCACTGTAACTGACCGCTACGAATTAATCCCTCCACCGCTGTTTTTAGGGCAATGCAATCGTTTATCCGGTGGGTGGCCTCGTCGTGGTAAGAACAGTATTTACCGGTCTGCGCCTTGATCAGGTTCCCCTTTGGGTGCTTCCTCTTTGGTGGCGGGGGGATTGTATTCTCATTCTCATACAGGATATCTTCGTAGGAACAGGTTAAGGTGGTGAAGACTTCTTGTCGCCATGCTGGCATAATCGCTAAGGGGCGCTCTTGTGCTAGTTGGTAGGGTGCGGGTCTTCGCCCTCCCTGGGAGTTTTCAAAATTGACCTTCCGGCACTGTTGGTTCCCCTAATTCCTAGCTTTTTTATTAAACGAGGCTCCTTGGTCTTGGCCCCGCTGCCAATCCCTGTTTTCGTGCCGTTTGGGCTCCGGCTCCTCCTGCTTTCTTTTCTGCTGGCGGTTCCCATAAGTTTCCTGATCCGTCTGGGCGTGTCTGATCGCCTTTGCCATCAGCTCAGCGTAACCCTGCGGGATCTCTACCCACACAGCATATGAAAACTTTCCGGGCCGGAGACCCTGTTTGAAAGTCATTTTCGCGATTCCCTTGTCCAGATTCCTGACTCTAGCGGTGGCTGTTTGCCAGCAGTTAACGAATGCTCTCAACTCTTCATTGTCTGCCTGCCTGCAGTTGAAGAGAACTGTCGAAGTCCGGGTTCCTTCGACCCTCAAGATGAACTGGCCAACAAACCTATCGGCCAGCTGCTCGAATGCCTCTATGGAGTTTGCCGGTAGCTTGTAAAACCAGCTGAGTGCCTCTCCGGATAGGGTTTCTTGGAATATGTTATAGCACACCATGTCAGAGTAACCCTTGGCACACGTTTGGGACCGGAATCTGTCCAGATGTTGGTATGGACAACCAGCCCAGGAGTATGTCAACTTCAGTGACTTTTGGGTACCTGACTTTCCGGATTCCAATACCAGATGGGAGAAAGGTCTGGGCCGCTCATTGAACCGCGCACTTTCATGCGGTCTCACAACCCTCTGCTCGTTGGCCTCCATCTGGGCCTTCATATCTGACACTGAGTCATATAGTATTTGGAATGCCCGCGCGGTTGGGCTTATGGCTTCATCCTCGAACGAAACGATTGCCTGCTGAAGAATCGGGGCGCTCTTCGGTAGCGCCATATCACCTGAGGACCCTGCTCCCGTCAAGCCAATGCCTTTTCCTCCTGACGATTGCCCCACTTCCAGGAGCGGGAATGTTTTTGGTGGTTGTGTAAATGCCTTTGTCAGAGCGGCATTTGATAGGAGCACAATGTGCGACGATATTATATGCTTATGCCCTCGTTTATGCTTTGTTTAACCCTTATTTGTCTAAGATTGAGTCATAATGTAGTTAGTGTCAATTTTGGTAGAGTTTTGTGAAAAATGGTTAAGAATCCGAAAAATGACTAAGTCTGAGAAATCTGGAAAATAATGCAAAATATGTCTTTTTCGTGATTTTGAGATGAATGAAACTATGATCTATCCTTGTCCAAATTCTATGAAATTTGGCGTGCTTAATATTCCTATGCTGAGGAATGTTGTGTTAAAATTTCAGATCAATCGGAGTTCGGGAAGTCACCCAAAAGTTGGCTGCAAAACGGCAGTCCGAGCATTCCAATCCAGGGACTTCCAGGATTTTCCTGGGACTGTGTCCCAACTTCGATAAATCATTCCCGTCGACTCACAAGGATTTTTATCAAACTGTTTTATGGGGAGATGGCCATATGTGTCTAGTTTATCTGAGACTTGGAATCGCATCAATCGGAGCTCCGAGCGTGGAGATATGCCGGAATTACTGCAACAAGGTCAAATCTGCCGATTCCAGGAACCTACTGCCCCCTTTTTGTGTTTTCTGTTTTTGATGGACCAAATGGTGTACAAATGCATATGTGAAGATGGTCCAAGCTTTATGAAGGGAAGAGGAAGACACTAGGCCATGGCATTGAAGAAAAACTTGAAGAAAGACGTTCTCCTAGTCACACTAGGAGAAGCTGCCGAATAGAGGCAGATTGTATGCCTTTGTGTGCTGCCGGCATTTGGGGTATTTTTCGATGGACCAAGACATGTCAAATGAAGTCCAAGATCATACAAGAAGTCCATGAAGATGTGAAGCCCAAGCCTTGAAGAAAAAATTCAGAAAAGAAAACCTAATTGGATTAAGAAAGGAAGGTTGCAAAACCTTATTGAACTAGGTTTTCTGAATTCCTTTTGGCTTAAGGGACTGCCGGCAGCCTCTCTCCCTATCCTCTATATATACCCCCACTTTTCATTCTGAAAAATCATCTCATCTCAAGCTAAACAAAAGGCCGAAACTCTACCAAAAATTCCCCAAACTTCCTAGACAAAAACCTAAACCCGAAACCACCATCCACCACCAACCAAGTTTCTGCCGAAACTTGGAAAATTCCCTGCCGAGCCTCCTTAGCCGTGCAGCCTCATCCCTTCACCTACACAGCACCGGATCCACACCAAAAGAAGCTCTCAAGGTGTCTCAAAGTGTGATCCACTCCCTTCTTCGGTTTAGTACTTTTTGTCTAGTTATGTTTGATTTTGTCTATGAAACATTCATGTATGTTTGGTGTTGGTTTATATGTCCATGTGTAAACCGATTTTGGTTTTATAAATTATATGTTAAAGACTTGTTTAAATCGATGCTTAGATTTATGTTTAGGTTTCGACAAGAACAATGATTTTGCATGCTAATTTGTAATATGTAACTTGTAAATTTGTATGTTAGATAATTAGGACAGTGGTATAGATGCATGTTTTAGGTTCAAAATTGGTTAGAAATCTAAGGAGTGGGACTTAAAAACCGAAACATTAGTATTGGCTTGTAGCATGTAAATCTAGATGTTAGGTTTCATCAAACCCGAGTAATAACAAATATGGCTAGATACTCAAAAGGTTGCTTTGATTTGTTTTGCTCACCTAGGGTATAATACTTTGGATTTCTTACATGTTAAAATAAGATGATTGACAACCTTGCTTGTTTTGCATGTCTCCAATTTAGATCATTGCGCACAATTGTTAAATCTCAAAAGGATTAACATAACTTTAGGGCCCATAACCAAAAGTTCGGTCTTAAAACTTGAGAGATCTTACAACTAAGTTGTAGTTGGAACTAATTTTGAACTTGAGCATGTTGATACTTGTTCCTTACTTTCTTGCATGTGAATTTATTCGTTAAAGAGTCTATGTGCTAAATGTTTTGCGAAAGATGATGATCACCTGTACATATTAGACCTAGGATTTATTTTGACGTTTTTGAATTGCCGTACCTAGTGATAGGGCAGCATTGCTGCCGAATCATCCATATCCCCCCAATATGTGACGTTTTTGATGTAAATATGTCTGTGTCTAACAATTTCATATCTCAGGTACCCTTAATCCCCGGCTAGAACGATCCCTACTTATGTCTATACTACTAACGATTGCAGGGTTTATTATTGCGTGCGAGCTTCGGTTCACATCAGCATTGCGCTACTGTCCTCTTTCCAAGGCAGCCACCAGCGCGGCATTCACCGTTTCCATTTCTTGATACCGGGTGTTTGCTTATGCTCTGTCCCGGTCGCTTTCCGGTCGCTCTCTGCTCGCAAGCGGTTGACTTCCGCTCTCATCTGTTCCACTTCTCCCGCCATATCAAACTGGTCGGGTCTGGAAACAACGTCCTGGCCGCTGTCGCTGGCCAGTCTATCCTTCCCTCTGCTCGGGTCAACGGGGGAAGTAGGTGCGGGTACCAGGTTTAAGATTTGGTGGGTTCCTTCCGGGCTCCGTACACCGGCTTCTAATCTTGATCCTCCTACCATACTATATAGACGTGACTTTTATGTAAATCTTCCCACAGATGGCGCCAATTGTTTCTGTCTGAATCATGAGACTCACAGAGACCGATGGATCTTGGTGTAATTCCTTCCTACAAATCCTGCTAACTAAGGAAATACCGGGTTGTCTGGTCTGTTCCGCTCCGATGCTTAAGTCAGTATAGTAGGGATAAGCTGATGACTTAAGCGGTAATGAGTAGTTGAAGTCTTGATTACCTATTAATGAGGGTAGCTGTGGCTCATATATAGGCGGCCGGGTGTGAGGACTGGCCTCACCCTTCGTTGTGGGACTGGCCCCCTTCTGCATATGTTGTGGGGTTGCTCTGATCCCCTGTTTAGCGAGCTGGCGCCCCTGGTCCCCGGGCCCTAGTCACAAGTAAGACATGCTGGATTGCGGGTCCGTAAGTCCGTGATTCGGCCCCGGGAGTCCTGGTAGCGGGTCTGGGTACCTGGGTATCCTCTCTCTGACTACTATCAACACCATTATTAGAGGAATAGTAGATTAGTACTACCAACTTGGTTGGTGATGAGGGGTCTTTTGACGAGTCGCCTAAGCGAGCATCAAGCAATAATAACCCTACAATCGTTAGTAGTATAGACATAAGTAGGGATCGTTCTAGCCGGGGATTAAGGGTACCTGAAATATGAGATTGTCAAAAATATTCACAAACACATATGCACACAATTGTCACACTTATATACATATATACATATTTACACACGAATTTATGGGGGATAAAAGGCTCGGCAGCAAAGGTGCCTCTAAATTCCTAGACATGAATTTAAGATATGAAATTAAATCCTAAAGCTACTATATACAAGGTCGATCGACATCTTTCACACAAAGCACTCCATACTCAACTCTTTAACAAATAAGATTCGCACACAAGAAAGTAAGGAACAAGTATTTAGCATGCTTTGGACTTAAACAAGTTTCAACCTACAACTAGAACGTTTCCGATTTTTACCTAGTTGAGAGACTTTCTAATGTTTTAAGATCGAGCTTTCGCGAGGTGATCCTAAAAGTTATGCTACCGTTATACAACTCGTAACATTGAAGCACACAAGTCTATAGTCGAAGACAAGCAAACAAGTAAGGTCGTCAATCTTCTTATTTAACATGCAAGTCCTAAGGTTAACCACTCTAGGTGAGCACAACAAATCAAAGTGATCATACGTCTACTTAGTTCATTATAACTCAAGCAAATTAAACCTAATACCTAGATCATGTTCAAAGACAACACTAAGTACCGATTATAAGCCCTCACCTTAGTTCTAATCGGTTTAAATTCTCAACATGCATCAATACCACTGTCCTAATTATCTAAATGTACTCATCTTACA
Source organism: Potentilla sterilis (assembly GCA_963682095.1). Taxonomy (NCBI): domain Eukaryota; kingdom Viridiplantae; phylum Streptophyta; class Magnoliopsida; order Rosales; family Rosaceae; genus Potentilla; species Potentilla sterilis. The sequence goes on from OY821764.1 coordinate 30,538,154, forward strand.
AGTTCTATATTACAAATTAACATGCAAATTCATTGTTGCCGAAACTTAAACCTAAATCTAAGCATCGAATTCAACAAATCATTAACATACAAATTATAAAACCAATCTCCAATTCGGTTCATACATAGACATATAATCCAAAACCAAAAAAATACATGCAAGTTTCATAGACAAAACTAAACATAACTACATAAAATTTACTAAACCGAGAGAAGGGAGTGGATCACACTTTTGTAGACACATTGATGACTTCGACTCGTGTGGATCCGGCGGAAGATGGATGATGTATGGAGGCTGCTCGGCAAAGAGCTGGCTCGGCAGGATCTTTTCCAAGTTTCGGCAGAAACTTGGTTGGTGGTGGATGGTGGTTTTTGGCTAGGGTTTATGTAGGATCTTTGGGAAGAATTTGGTAGAGCTTTGGTTTTGTGTTTTGGCTTGAGATGTGACAAGTTTTTCTGTAGGAAAACATGGCTTTATATAGAGGCAAATTCGGCAGAAACCCTAGGTAGAAAACCTAGTCCAAATCGGCAAAGTCAATCCTCGTGCAACAAGCTAGGTTTTGGTTCCTTCCTTTCTTGGTTCTTCTAGGAAACTTCATTTGCTGATTTTCTTCCTTGGATTGGGCTGCAATACTTCATGGACATCACTTGTGAACTCAGAAACTCTTCATGATGAAATTTGGTCCATGGTTATACCCCAATCGGCCTCAATGCTCAAACCGGCAGAATGCTTGGTTTTCTCGGTTGGGCAGTGACCTTGCTCCAGTAATTCTGGCATAACTCCCTTCTTGGAGCTCCAATTGATACGATTCCAAGTCTCAGATAAACTAGACACATAGAGCTTACTCCATCTAAAAGGACTTTATCAAATTCCTTGTGAAACATCGGGAATGAACTTTTGAAGTTGGGACACTGTCCCAAGAAAATTCCTGGAAGTCCCTGGATTTGTTGCTCGGACTGCCGTTTTGCAGCCATCTTTTGGGTGACTTCCCGAACTCCGATTGATCTGAATTTTTAACACAAAACCCTTTAGCAAGCCAATAATATGCATACCAAATTTCAGAAAATTTGGAAAAGGATAAGTCACAGTTCCATTCATCTCAGGATCACAAAAAAGACACATTTTGCACTATTTTCCAGAATTCTTAACCTTAGTCATTTTTCGGATTCTAAAGCATATAATTCCAAAACTTTATCAATTCGACACTAAATTAAATTATGACTCAATCTTAGACAAATAAGGGTTAAACAAAACATAAACGAGGGCAAATACATATTAATATCGTCGCACATTGTGCTCCTATCATCTTTTTGATTATGCAATAACTCGGCCGAATTCCGCTCAAAAATGAAAGAAATTCGTGTGTCATTTAAACTGCATGAAAATCAAAAGAGTTTGGCAGCATAAGGTATGGCGTGGGAGCTAGAAACGCACTGCGGTGAGAGAATTTGGGGGTTTTTCTAGGTAAGAGATTTCTGGAACAGATTGAAGATTGAAGGTGGCTTTTGAGGAAAGATGGCTGGGAACATGAATTGATGCTTGAAGGCATGAAAGCTTGAATACGCAGGGAATTAAAGGTTTGAAGTGATAAGAGGTTGTTTCTGTGTGTTTTTCTGGGATTTTGTCTCTCCCCCTAACATTTGCAAACTCTGGTTTTTATATAACATTGGAGGGTACTGGTTTCTGGGTTAAAACATTTTTTCCCCAATTGGTACTGGAATTCTGCCATTAAATCGGAAAAAGAAGCTTGCTTTGAGAGGTGGGATTTTGGAAAAGAGAGGATTGATGCGATGGCCTCTGATTGCTGCAATGGCAGCCCACCCAATATCATGAAATCTGGAAAAAGATATTGGAAAGAGATTTCGAACTGTGGTCTCATGGTTTAAGGGAGAAGGAGGATTCTCTTGGCTGGTCACAAATGCTTCTGTTAGCAGATTGAGGCGATGATCTGGAGAGAACCTGAATTGGACTGTGTATTTAACAGCTGCGGGGGAAGAAGATATTTGATGTAGGGAAAAAGGGAAAAATAGGTGCGGCCGAGACGAGAAGAATAAGAAGAGTGAAGTTAAGGCTATTGTAATATGGGGTTTGAGGTTTAAATCAAGGAGTAAAATATCGGATATTGAGGAAATATCGGTGTTTCAAAATACGGATATTTCGACGGAAATATCGATAAAATATCGATCCATTAGAAATTTTGACAAAAACGACGGAAACTATAAGAAATACGTGGAAATTTGTATTGAAACTTTCTAAGGTTGTTTTATGCTATGGTATCGATCATATGTGAGAAGAAAATATTAATAAACTCAAATACATATCAATTTATTGAAATGTTATATGAATTACTATGTGAATAGAGCTGATATTTATTGAAATATGATTTAATATATATAATTTATGCTTGAAATCTAAAATGAGGGTAGACTATCACACTCTTTAACATTATTTGTACATAATATTTCACAAAAGCAACTACATGAAGTTTTTTTAAAACCATACATAAATTGATATTATATAGTCGTTGACTCGTTGCCACTAGCCATTATATAGTCGTTGAATCGCTACATAAAAAAAAAAAAAAAATAGCTTATTAGAACATCATAGAAAAATCATGTCAATAAAATTGTAATTACATACATTATCATGTAAAATGATTACACATTACTATTTTAATTATATGTTACAAAAATATACATTATAGTAAAAATATATAGTGTAAGACACATTACTATTAAGCATGCATGAGTAAGAAACTTATTAGGAAATCAAAACATAAGTATGATAAAATTTAATTTTTGAAGGTAAGTTAGAAATTAAAATTAAGTGTTGAAAATTATGTGATTTAAATTGTTGAAAATTAGTTTTTGAAGGTAAGATAAAAAAATTTTGGAAAATATCGGAAAATATCAGAAATTTCGGGAAAATATTGGAAATATCGGCGAAATATCATAAATATCAGAAAATATCGGGAAATTTCGACGAGAAACTGAAAGAATTTAATCGAAATATCGATTCAACGGAAAAACGAAAATATCGGCGAAATATCGCCGATAATATCGATTTTTAATTCCTTGGTTTAAATAGAAAAGAAGGGCTGACCCAACCCAAAATTCTCAAATTCACCATTTCACCGTCGATCTAAGTCATTGGGATTGGATTTCGAGCCCAAGACGGAAATCACCGATAACGTTAAATCGACGAATGAGCATGTGCATTTCTGTGACCTTCCACACCACACCCACAAATGCAAGCCCCAAAAAATGTGTAGATGTGGCTTGAGTCCACATCTAGGGTGTGTTTGCTTGGCGTGTTTATAGTCGAGTAATGAACATAAAATCCTTATAAAACCATAGGATTTTACATAATTATGTGACTATGCATGGTCTTTATCGCGTGACAGCATAGTAACTAATTGCATGATTTTTCGGGTATCAACAGTTGGTTAATAGGCAATTGGTCTTAGCTCATGGGTGCATTTTCTCTATCATCAACAACGGACATTTTGTAGAATAAATTCAAATGTTAAGCCATAATGAAATTAACTTATTCAATTTACTGCATTTGTGAGGGTTCTTTTTGAATTAAACGATGACTAGGCCAAAATCAACCCAAATCATGATTAATGAGAAGAATTTTGCGTGATTCAAATTGCATGGATATCAAGAGAAGGTTGACAGCGTGAGAGTGGCGTGGGAGCTGAAAATGCACTGCGGTGAAAGAGAATTAGGATTTTTATGAGTTCTGGATTTCTGGAACAAATTGAAGGTTGAAGGTGTTTATTTGGAGGATGGTCATAAAAATGAATTGATGCTTGAAGGCATGAAAACTTGAAGGCGCGGGGAATTGAAGACTATTTTTGGGTTTTGCTCGGTGAAGCTTGATGACCCATTCCCATTCTAAACTCCTCCTTTTATATATATGCTCAAATTTGGGAGTGTTTAAGTGATTGAAAGCATCAAAGTTTCTGGGTAAAACACTATCTCTATTCATACTTAAATTCATACCCCGCAATCAGGAAAATGAAGGCTTTTTTAGGTGATTCTTATCGGAAAAGGAGAATTGCGGCAATAGGTGCTAATTGTTGCAGTGACAGCAAACATCATGGCATAAATTTTGAGACCAGTGTAAAAGAGAGATTGGGAATTGTGATCTCATAGTTTGAGAGAGAAGGTTAAACCTATTAACTGGTTTGAAGGCTTCTCTTGGTGAGATGAGATGGTGATTACCAGGGATAACACTTCAGTTTGTGTTTGGGTGTTACGGGGAAGGAGCAGTTTGAGTACTTAGTGGCTGCAGGGAAGAAGAAACGAGTCCCTGGTTGGTGCGGGGAAGAACAAATCAAAGAGCTGACATTGGGTTTAAGCGAATTTGGGCTGAGTTTTACAAAGAAAGAAAAGGGATGGCCTAATCCCAAATTCTCAAGTTCACCATTTCACCGATCTAAGTTATTGGGCTTGAATTTCGGGCCCAAGACCGAAATCACCGACGACATTAAATAGACAAATGAGCATGTGCGTTTCCGTAACTTTCCACACCACACCGACATCTGCAAGAATGTGGCTTGGGGTCCACATTTAGAGTATGCTCGCATGATGCGTTGAAGCTGTGAGATGAGCATGAGAATAAAATTCTATAAAACTATAGAAATTTATGCAAATAACGTGTTTATACTAGTTTACGACATATTAATCAGTCGGATGAATTTTCTGGTATCAACAACTTTATGTGAAATACCATTTATCATAAGGTATAGGTATGCCATAAAAATTGACATCCATGACTCCATGAGCGTGCAAATTAAGTAGAACATCTTCACCTTTGGCTGGGTCCCTAAGATATACGTAGTTACGTATCACTTCATCAAGGATTCTCATCCAACAATAGCTCCCATCTAAATGCCAAGTGTATTATCTCGCTTGCATGCCATAGGTTGAGCAGTCAGATTCCTAATCCGATCAGTCGGGATAAACCCGAACTCGACCGGCCAGATCACATAAGATCTGCAAGAAGTCGGGACTACTATGTATTGTTAGTGGTGTAATGTCATGCATATACCAAACGAACAGGTTGAGCCCGAACCTCACTAACGACTCACCCTTCAGCCATATCTTCCCTAATTCTGTTTGTTACTTCTCTGCCAACATACGCATTAATAGTAGCCAGCTTGAATCTTAGGCTAGTCACTTCTGATAGGAGCACAATGTGCGACGATATTATATGCTTTTGCCCTCGTTTATGCTCTGTTTAACCCTTATTTTTTCTAAGATAGAGTCATAATTTAGTTTAGTGTCGATTTGGTAGAGTTTTATCAATTTTGCGTTAGAATCCGAAAAATGACTAAGTTTGAGAAATCTGGAAAATAATGCAAAATATGTCTTTTTCGTGATTTTGAGATGAGCAAACGTGCGATCTATCCTTGTCCGAATTCTATGAAATTTGGTGTGCTTAATATTCATATGCTGAGGAATGTTGTGTTAAAATTTCAGATCAATCGGAGTTCGGAAGTCACCCAAAAGTTGGCTGCAAAACGGCAGTCCGAACATTTCAATCCAGGGGCTTCCAGGATTTTCCTGGGACTTTGATCCAACTTCGAAAAATCATTCCCGTCGACTCACAAGGATTTTGATCGAACTGTTTTATGGGGAGATGGCTATATGTGTCTAGTTTATCTGAGACTTGGAATCGCATCAATCGGAGCTCCACGGGTGGAGATATGCCGGAATTACTGCAACAAGGTCAAATCTGCCGATTCCAGGAACCTACTGCCCCTTTTTGTGTTTTCTGTTTTTAATGGACCAAATGGTGCACAAATGCATTTATGAAGATGGTTCAAGCTTTATGAAGGGAAGAGGAAGACACTAGGCCATGGCATTGAAGAAAAATATGAAGAAAGAAGTTCTCCTAGTCAAACTAGGAGAAGCTGCCGATTGGGACAGATTCATGCCAAAGTGTTGCTGCCGGCAATTGGGGTATTTTCGATGGACCAAGACATATCAAATGAAGTCCAAGATCATACAAGAAGTCCATGAAGATGTGAAGCCCAAGCCTTGAAGAAAATTTCAGAAAAGGAAAACCTAATTGAACCATTAAAGGAAGGTTTCAAAACCTTATTCTAATAGGTTTTGTGAATCCCTTTTGCATCTAGGGTTTTGCCGGCAGCCTCCTATATATATACCCTCACTTTTTTATTCTAAAATCCATCTCATCTCAAGTTTAAACATAAGGCCTAAACTCTACCAAAATTCCCCAAAGATCCTAGACAAAAACCTAAACCGAAAACCACCTTCACCTCACCTCAACCAAGTTTCTGCTTTTGCCGATTCTTGGAATTTTTCCACCATAACCTACTGCCGTCATATCCCTGCCGTGCAGCCTCACCCCATCCTCCACACATCGCCGGATCCACACCAAGTGAAGCTCTCAAGGTGTCTCAAAGTGTGATCCACTCCCTTCTTCGGTTTAGTAATCTTTGTTTAGTTATGTTTGGTTTTGTCTATGAAACACTCATGTATGTTTGGTGTTGGTTTATATGTCTATGTGTGAACCGGTTTTGGTTTTATGAATTGTATGTTAAAGATTTGTTTGAATCGATGCTTAGATTTAAGTTTAGGTTTCGACAAAAACAATGATGTTGCGTGCTAATTTGTAATATGTAACTTGTGAATTTCGTATGTATGATAATTAGGGCAGTAGGTATTTGATGCATGATTTAGACTTAAAATCGATTAGTAATCTAAGGTTAGAGCACAAAAATCGACACACTAGTTTTGTTTAAGCATTTGTTGTTTGCATGTAATTCTAAGTGCTAGATTTCATATGATTGAGTAATATGATTAAGTTATACGAGTTGAGTTTTCTTGATTGTGTTGCTCCCCTAGATCTAAAGAACCTTAGAACTTGCAAGTTAAATAAGAAGATTGACGACCTTACTTGTTTGCTTGTTTTCGATTTGGACTCTTGTGCTTAAATGTTAAAACGTTTAAAACCGGATTAGCATAAACTTTAGGATCGAAGGCGAATAGCATGATCTTAAAACATTAGATGTCTTACAATTGGTTAAAAGGCTAATCGCTCTAATTGTAGTCGAAATTGATTAAGTCTAACATGCATGAATACTTGTCTCTTACTTTCTTGCATGCGAATCTACTTGTTAAAGAGTCTTTGGTGCTAAATGTTTTGTGAGAGATGATGATCACTTGTATATAGTAGTTTAGGTTTAATTTCGTGTCTAGTGTTAAAGGGCAGCCCTTGCTGCCGAACCTCATCTTCATCCCCCATGATAAATTCGTATATATGTATATAAGTGTGACAATTATGTGCATATCTGTTTGTGAATATTTGTGTTAACATTCTCATGTTTCAGGTACCTTTAATCCCCGGCTAGAACGATCCCTACTTATTCTATACTACTAACGATTGTAGGGTTATTATTGCTTGATGCTCGCTTCGGCGACACGTCAACTTCTCAAAACTTACCCATTTTAGAAAGTTTATGGCTTAATTCTATAAAAACTACACACCCCGTATGGAAATTGATTTGAAAAGAAAAGAAAGAAAAAGACAAACAAACAGTGAGTGGGAAGTTACAAAGGGAAGAGTGGGAACACTACAACACTGGAAATCTTAGGCGACAAAAGTTTTTCGTCACCTAAGAGGGTTTTTCCTCGCCCAAGTACTTAGGTGATGAAATTTTCGTCACCTAAGTTTCGTCGTCTAGAAGTGGTCGTCTAAGTAAGTAGGCGACGAAACTTATATACTTCGTCGCCTAAGAGACAACTTAGACGACGAACTAGATTCGTCTTCTAAGTACACTGGAGACGAAAAACTTCTTAGATGACGATATTTTTCGTCGGCTTGAGACTCACTTAGGCGACGATTTTTTATTTTCGTCGGCTACACTTAGACGACGACTATGACTTCTTTCCTCCCCTAAGTAAGACACTTAGATGACAATGCTGAATTATTTTGTCGCCTAAGTAAGACACTTAGGGCGACAACACTGTTTTTTTCGTCACTTACTTAAGTGTCTTACTTAGGCGACGAAATAAAATTGTGTCGTCGCCTTAGTTGTTCAATATAATATTTTTTTTTCCTTTTAATTAAAATACTTAGGCGATGAAAGCTTGTAAGTTCGTCGGCGTAGTGGACCACTTAGGAGAGGAAAGAATATAAGTTCATCGGCTTAGTGGTCCACTTAGGCGATGAAATATTAAGTCTTCGTCGCCTAAGTAGTTTAATTTATAAAAAAAAAATTGTAAAATTGAGACAAAATATAATTAATATATTAAAAAATTTATTCATACAAATTAAATATTTAATATTAATAAATTTGTTCATACAAACTAAAACGCTAGATAAAAGAAATTAATCGAAAAACAAAAGAACGTATGGGAGGGGGAGGAGCCTGCTAGAGCTAGCTAGCTTCTTTTGGGTCGACTGAAGACTTGCAAACATATTGAACTGTTGCTCCAACCGACTAAGACGCTCTTGACCTTCTTGGGTCTTCTCTTTGGCCAGTCGTGTTTTGGGTCGACTGAAGACTTGCAAACGTGTTGAATTGTTGCTCCAACTGACTAAGACGTTGTTGACCTTCTTGGGCCGTCTCTTTGGCCAGTCGTGTCTCCTCCTCAAGTATGGCGATTCGTTCATTGGCTTGTCGGGCCCGTTCATTGGCCTGTCGTGCCTCCTCTTCTGTATGTGCCATACGGTCTCTAGCCTCTCGGGCCTCCTCCTCCGCCCGTCTGATACGCTCCGCATTTGAAGACCGACAGCGTGCAGTAGAACTCTCCCCTGCAGATGATTGGGAGGAGATGACACCGAAGGTTACTCCTCCTAGCCTCCGAATCTCACCGTTGTTTCGCAGTCCTAGTGCGTTTACAAACACTCTGGCCTATACGGCTCGTCGAAATAGTGAATGATCTGATCTTCCGGAACGTCTGGGTGCTCCTGCCTCACCTTAGTCATCACCTTATCGACCTCGGCTCTGATCTTTTCCTGCATTTGAAAATGAAGTGCAATAACATCTTCAATCACATAAGAACAGTGTCAGATGATGAATTTAAACATAATAAGAAACTTACTATATTTTCTGCCGCTTTCGAGTGCTCAGGAGGGTACACAATCTCAGAATTCTTCACCAACGCCATTGGTTCACCATTTTCCTTCAACTCGAGTGCCGTATAGATGAAAGGCTTTGAACCGGACCGATGGTGCAGTGTCTTCTTCGCCCGGTTGATTGTGTTGGCGGTCGATCGTCTCTGTAGAAGTCTAATTACATTTGGGACAAATAAGCATTCAAACAAAACAAAAATCAAGAATGTTTACATTTCAAAGCGCAGACTAATATTACAAATTGTATACCTTGAACCCATCGCTCTGGAATTGTTCAAGCAGCCAAGCCCAATCGGCCTTCCTATTTTTGAACTCTTTTGGGACTTCGCCAGGGTTGTCAATCCTAAGCATGTTGAGCTTGCTCTTGAAGGCTGTGTAGGTCTTGGCGGCATGCTTGTAAACTCACTCTACCGTCTTCTAATCATCCCAAGGGATGTCATAAATAAACTGTTACAAAAAAATAAAATGGAATTAATATGGAAACTGACTTCGGTATAGAAAAATAAAATATTATAAATTATAGTTGTTTTCTCCTTACGTCGAGTTCATTAGAAAGCTTATTCTGATCATCCTCCTCCAGGTCCCACCAACTGGCAGCAGTCATGGGAATGCTGTCCCGAATGATATGGCCGATATCATGAGTTAGCCAGCTGTTCTGTGTACTGGTCTTTGGTCCGTGCAAGAACTGATCATCCATGACGATCTTCACCTTCTCTCCGTGCTGGACCCAGTACTGATAGGCCTTTAACCGTTTGACCAACCCTCATTTGCGTTTGGGAGGAGGTGCTGCCAAAATAATAACAGTTTTATTAGGGAGTAATAACACATTTATAACTAAATAACTTAATTAAAAGTGTTGGATTATCTTTACCTCCATCATGCCGAGGACGAAATGTGTGCCGACAACTGATGTCTTCTGAAGTATCTTCCACCGACAACGGGGGAGAGGGGGGAGGTGCTGATCCGCTTGACGCGACCGTAGTTGGCTGCGATGAACTCCCTTCTAAGGCATTTGACCTGTAAAGTTAGTTTAGAAATACAATACACACGCCCAAGCCAATCAATAAGTAGAGTCATTCACCAAGCGTTCTAAGTTCTGCTTTTTATCATACTGATCTATTAAGGTCATCAAAAGATGGAAGCCACATTTCTTATACATTATGGAAGTGGTTCATTGGCAAGAAAAATGAAATGATGGAAGTGAAAAGGAAGGAACAACTTAAACAGACAAGTTACTCGCACCAAGCAATACAAGTTCCTAGCTATGTTACCACATGCACCACCATTATTTCAAACTAGTTGATTTCATAGCCAAAACCCTCGAGTTTCTGTTGATGTTCCTAAGCTACTATCAATATTCATAACTTCATTTCCTTTATCACTGCATGCTATTGCTAACAACCGGATATCGCTGCAATTAATATGTTTTATTGTTGAAGAATCTAAACCAGACAGATTATAGCAGTATAGCCACTACATAGCAATTCACATATCCATATCAGACAGATTATAGAACCTGGTCTTAGCCCCAGGCAGAGTTACAAGGATTAAACACAAGAAGTCAAGCAACAACTACCATATTTCATTGAGCCAGCCAAGAAGAAGCAAAAGACAGAAGCATCAAGCATATTTACCCAATTTAATTGAGCCAGCCAAGAAGAAGAGAGAGAGAGAGAGAGAGAGAGAGAGAGAGAGAGAGAGAGGTCGCGCGGGAGGAGACGGGGGCCACAAGGCGGAGGACACGGCTGGCGCTGGGGCGGGAGGAAGGTGGCGGGCCTAATTTCCTTGCGTTGGGGCTGGGGCCACGAGGCGGAGGACACGGCGGCGAGGTGGCGGTGGCCTTAGGATGGGGAGACGGATTTCTTGGTCAATTGAGAATTAGGGATTTCAGCCCCAAGAACGAATGAACTAATCGACTGAATCGATCGATTTGGGATTTTAATCTGTCTTACTTAGGCGACGAAAGTAAATAATTCGTCTCCTAAGAGAAGAACTTAGGCGACGAAAAAAAATTATTTCGTCGTCTAAGATAAGAACTTAGGTGACAAAACTTTTATTTCGTCACTTAAGTTCTTTCTTAGAAGACGAAATAATATCTTTCGTCTCCTAAGTGCTTTACGACGACGAAAGTATCCTTTCGTCACCTAAGTGATTACGAATTTTAGCCAAAATGTTTGGCGGAAAATTAGGCCGTCAAATGTATATATATTCATACCCCAAATATTTTCAAAAGACTTGTCATTTTTAAATTTGATACGATCGAAATAGAACATGTACATATAATAATAATTAAACAACTTAACTGTTATTAGAAGTACATATATATGTATTTGTAATTATACATCACAAACAAATTTATTGAAATATTTAAAAACATAATTTAAATTAGAATAAAATACTGGTCACTCCTTCAATTTTCACTGACTCGACAATTTAGTCCTTAAGGTTTCAATTTCAACAGATCACTCCTCTAACTTTCACTAACTCGACAGTTTAGTCCTTAAGGTTTCAATTTCAACAGATCACTCCTCCTACAACTTCAATTTCAACAGATCACTCCTCCAACTACATATTTTGAAATTGAAACCTGAAGGACTAAACTGTCGAGTTAGTGAAAGTTGGAGGAGTGATCTGTTGAAATTGAAACCCGAATGACTAAACTGTCGAGTTAGGGAAAGTTGGAGAGTGATCTATTGAAATTGAAACCTTAAGGACTAAACTTCCGAGTCAGTGAAAGTTGGAGGAGTGACCAGTAGTTTGTCCTTTAAATAATCATGCTTCTCCATCATAATCGTCATCGTCTGTATTATCATCTGCATCTTCAATCATATCAGTGAAGTCATCATTGAAATCCTCATCATCGTCTGATTCCTCATCATCCTCGTCATTAATGAAGTCGTCATTGACTCTGTTTTGAGATGTAGATGCATTTGGGACTGCAATGAATTCATCAGAAGTGACGAAATGTAAACGGTTGTTGTCACGAATAGCGTCTACATTATGGATTTGAGAAGGCGAATACTCTTGATATGGTTCATCAGTGTCGTCGTCATCTTCATCACCATGTTCTATGGCCCCTTCAATTGTAGGCGCACTCCATATATTCCTATGTGAGATCGGGTTAACCACTTTCTAAAATCCACCGGCCTTAGGATCATCAAGATAAAACACTTGTTTTGCCATGCTGGCAAGAATGAAAGGCTCATTTTCATACCAGCTTGTGTCCGTATTCACTGATAACATGCCGTAATCCATCTTTGCATTCCTAGGAGCACTTGGATCAGTATTAAACCATCTACACTTGAACAAGTCAACGCTCATATTTCCATATACTAGTTTGACAACGGCGAGTAGCACCCCATAGTAAGTTGAGTCGTCACCATCTACCATGACCCCGTAATTTTGCGTTTTGCGGTTTACATCTCGTTGAAATGTCACAAACTTGACGCCGTTGACAAAACATATCGCTTGCACACTGTGGGAAATCGGCGTTCTAGCCAAATGGTGCAATTCTGGCGAATACCAATCACTCTTCTGTTTTTGGAGATTTTCCACCTGCCAAGTTGTGATAAATTATTTAAATTAAACCCTAAACCCAGAATACTAATATTGAAATAGAGATATTCTAACCCAAAAAATAGAGCGATGACGTACCCATTTGCGAAAATAATCAGGAAATGTTCTTTTGTGCGTCTCTTTCGGCTATAGGTCTCTATGATTTCCTTCAATGAGCTTTAAATGCTCACGCATGAAATATTGTGCTTCGTCACAGTGTTGTAGTACGCACCAATGAGCTTCAATTAGCTCAACATCTATCAATCTTTGTGAACTTGGTAAATTACCAAACGGACGTACAACACTATAAACGACTGAAAGATTGTACTCTGGTACTGTAGAGGCCGTTGTAGAAGAATCTGCTTCGTCACTGTTACGGAGATATAAGTTGCGGTATGTTACACATTCATGTGCAACGTACGACTCCGCTATCAATCCTTCAGAGTTACTCTTGCTTTTACATAACCGTTTGTATTGAAACAGTTGCCTGAAATTACACAGTTATTAGTGAAGTACATATATAAGACAATATAGCAATGAATGGGGAAATACGAATAATAAATAGTACCTTTCTTGGAGATACATCCAGGTGGACTGAACTGGACCAGTAAGCAGTACTTGATCTGGAAGATGGATCATTAGATGAATCATACTGTCAAAGAAAGCAGGGGGGAAAATCATTTCCAATTTGCACAAAATGTAGATGATGTCTTCTTTGAGAATGAGCACATCTGACTTTTTCAACTCTTTAGCGCATAACTTCTGAAAAAACCTACACAACGCTATTATAGGTTCTACCACATCTTGATGCAAATAGGGTCGGATAACCACTGGAATAAGACGTTGCAGCAAAACATAACAGTCATGACTCTTGAATCCATTAAATGTATTCAGCCCCAAGTTAATGCACCGAGATATATTTCCTGCATACCCATGAGGATACTTTACTCCTTTAAACCATATGAAAACTTGCTTCTTGAAAGCCGGTTTAACTATGTAAGGTGCAACAGGTATGATCATCCCTGACGCCGTCTTCACTGGCCACAAGTGTTCTCGTATTTTCTTTTCCTCGAGATATTGACGTGCTTTCACAGTGTCCTTACTCTTTCCTTTAATATCAAGAATTGTTCCCACAAGGCTGTCACTTACTCCCTTTTCTATGTGCATGATATCTAGGGTGTGCCTAAGAATGTATTTCGACCAGTAAGGCAAATCATATAATCTACTCTTGTGTGTAAAACACATGTACTCGTCAGGGCATTCCGGAACTGGTATAGATAAATCACCACTCAACACGCCGAAATTAAAAGAGTTCAACTTCTCTAAAATTTCATCACCACTCAAGGGACGGGGTTTAGAACGAAGCTCTATGTTTCCGTCAAATTCTAGATCGTCAAATCGCCACGGGTGGTTAGCTGGAAGCCATCTATGGTGACCCAAGTAACACACCTTCCCAGAGCACCAAACAGAATGGACTTCGTTCAAGCAAACAGGACAAGCTTTGTATCATTTAGTGGCCTGAGACGACAACATCTCGTAAACAGGAAAATCACTTATGGTAAACATCGTAATTGCTCTCATCACGAATGATCTTCCACTGTGTCTGTTAAAAGTAAGAGCTCAATTTTCCCATAAATCTAACATCTCGTCGATCAAAGGTTGCAGATACACATCCAGACACTTTCCTGGAGACTTTGGACCAGGAATTAACAGAGACATCATACTAAATTCTTTCTTCATACACATCCAAGGAGGCAGGTTGTACGGCACAAGAATAACATGCCATGTACTATGACTCAAACTCATATTTCCATGGGGATTGAATCCATCTGAGGCAAGCCCAAGTCTTACATTTCGAACATCTCTTGCAAAATCTGTGAATGATCTGTCAAAAGACTTCCAGTCCTCGCCATCTGCAGGGTGTCTGAGAGTATCATCATCTGTCCTTCTCTCTCCATGCCATCTCATTTCTTTTGTTGTGTGTAAAGACATGTAAAGACGCTTCAATCTAGGAATTAAAGGGAAATGATGAAGCACCTTCACAGGAATACTGTTTTCCTTAACTGTGCATTGCTCCCATCTTGACGCGTGGCATATGGGACATTCATCAAGCTTGGCTTTATCTTTGTAAAACAAAACACAGTTATTCTTGCAGGCGTGGATTTTGTTATAACTGAGACCGAGATCGCCCAATATCTTGTGTACCTTGTAATAACTATCAGGTTGATAGTTAGGAACATGAAAAGTTTCCTTAAAATGCTTTAACATACTATTAAAAGACTCATTTGTCCACCTATTCTTGACTTTCAACTCCATCTGTGAGATGATGGTCCCTAAAACAGTGTTAGGACTACCCTCGAATAATGGGATATGCACTTGAGTAAGGAGTCTGGTATACTTATCATAATCACCACTGTCAATAAGAGGAATTGTGCAATCCTCAAATACTGCCTCTTGGAATTCCTCTTCCTCGCGTACTGGAGCAAATGTAGGAAAAGTGTCATGTAGAATGTTCATAGCCAGGTCTTCATAAGGCTCGAAAGCACCACTAAATGTCCGGTCATGGTATCCCGCTTGGATTTCGGCAACCGTAGGTTCATAATCTGTTGTTTCACCGTGTTTACTCCATGTTGTATAATTCTGCATAATACCTTTGTTACAAAGGTGATCGTAGATTGTGACTATCGTCTTACAGTTAGTATTCATACAACTTAAGCAGGGACACCTGTGTGTTTTATTTCCTCCACCATGTTCACGTACAAAATTTATAAAAATTCATACTCCTTGTTGGTTTTCAATGCTCCCCCTTGGGTACTGCATCCAACTCTTGTCTTTATCCATCGATCACCTGTCATATATATATAAGAGAAACAATAAATAATCACAAATTAACAAATAAACAATTTATATGCATGTTTCTTCTCGACCTTATGCCTCCGGTTAGGGTCCTAATCCCATTCAGGTGCACAAGACTTTGTTTCACAGTTTGTATAGGTCTTGTGTATTCGTTTTTAGTCGTGGGAAAATTTCGACAGCATCTCCTCACAGTTCCTCAAGTGCATGAATATCTATATACCTAGTATGCACTCGAAGAACAGTGTTGGCATACCCCGTCGACCACGACCACAAACGAATATACAAGACTTATACAAACTATGAAACAAAGTCCTTTGCCCCCAAACTGTCCAAAAATGGGACAATTCAAGAATTATATGCTGATTCTCGAACGGGATTTCTAAGGATATAAATGCATGTACATCAGTGAATAAAAGAATAATTTATTTTTTCATTCACTGCTAATTATATATAAATCATATAACAATGATTTTCTTAAAATAATAACAACTATTAATTAAATTAATTAAGGCATTTAAAAAATATATATATATATATATATATATAATTCAACAATTTCACAAAAACCAACAATTAATTGAGTATATATATATATGGATCAACAAAAGCAATAGTACTATCACCTCACAATATATATACACACAACAAATTAAATGGAAATATTTCAATGAAAAAAATTGAAATTTTTGTTGAAAAAGATGAAGAAAGAGATCATACCAAGTTAAAAATCGATGGGTAGTAGTGGTTAAGGCTTAGGAAGACCCGATTTGAAGCTTTTCATATCCAAAAATGAAAATCGGTGGAAAAATTTTGGGGGAGGAAAAATTTTCTGATTTTTTCCTCTTCTTCCCAATCTGGAAAACCAGTCCAGTATATATAGTCTGGATTCACTTAGGCGACGAAACACGTACCTTCCTCGCCTAAGAGTTTCACTTAGGTGACGAAATTACCACTTTCGTCTCCTAAGTTAACTACTAACGCGACGAAACATTATTTTCATCGTCTTAGAGAAGAACCCTAATGACAAATTGGCATCGGCGTTTTTATATTTTCTTAGGTGACGAACACATCTTTTCGTCGCCTAAGTGGAAATTTAGGCGACGAATAATATAACTTTCGTCGCCTAAGTAAAGATCTTAGGCGGCGAAAAAATATGTCGTCGCCTAAGAAAATACGTAGACGATGAAAGTTGTTTTCGTTGTCAGGTTCTTCTCTTACACGACGAAAAAACTATTCGTCATCTAAGAAGCTACTTAGGCGACGAAACGTCATTCTTAGCGGATGAATATTTTTTCGTCGCCTAAGACTTCTTAGGCGACGAAAATTAAAAAGTTTCGTCGACTAAGGTTTTTTTTCTTGTAGTGGAAGTTACAGAAAATGAATTAGAATATTTATGAATATTATTTTGTTTAATACTGTTTAGTCAATTGTTTATTAAAATCTATTTTATCATAAGTTATAG
Organism: Potentilla sterilis; assembly: GCA_963682095.1. NCBI lineage: Eukaryota > Viridiplantae > Streptophyta > Magnoliopsida > Rosales > Rosaceae > Potentilla > Potentilla sterilis. The sequence continues at coordinate 30,555,141 of OY821764.1, forward strand.
TTGAAAGGTGTAGTCGTATTTTCACACAATTTTTTTACTAACAAAGCATGCTTGCATAATAATAGTATAAATTGTAAAAGAAATTCGATTACACATAAGATATAAGATTTTCTATAAAAATTAGAAAGAAAATATATGTTATCTCTTAAGAATAAATGAATTCATAGCTGTAAGTAACATGAAAAGCAAGAGAAAAAAAAAACTAAAACAAGGTACCATCAACAATACTCGAACCGAAGATCAAACCAGATGTAATATATGCCAGATGATAATGGTGCACGGGACCCACTAAGCGCCAATGTGGCTCCACCACAGGTCAAGACTTTGTTCGTTCATTATGATATTAATATGGTTAGTGCAAATATAATATAATCTAATTATTATTTTTTTAAGAAATCAAGTTGATTGTATTAATTCTCAAGACAGAAAAGACCATTACATACCCTCATTCTACTGAGTAGGGGTAGATAAAAAGTTTGTGGGACAAACCACAACGATACATAGATTATGCCTAATCATTGGACGGCACCCATGCTCAATTATTAATGATACGACCCGACCTTCGAATTACTTTTTAACTGTTTTACTTCTATATTTACGTTCCGGAAATTATTTTACAATTCGAAAGTTCTAAAGGTTGACTTTTAGATGAGTTGACCCGACCGATGATTTTATTTCATGATGAGATAAAAGACGTTGAAACGAGTTCGTGGACACGTAGCATGCTCAATTTGGAGTTCGTACGAAAAAGTTACGATGTAAAATCGGAAATTGTCCGATTTTATATGAGTATAAATAGCGGGAGGAAATTATTCCGAAAGGCAAAAATCCCCTATTTTCTTTTTCTTTTTCTTTTCTTTCTATTTCTTCTCTCTCCTTTCTCTCTCCTCTCCCCCGACTCGGCCCGAACTGGGTCGGCGCACCGGTCCCGTTCGAACCGCCTTCTCCTTCTCTTCACGTCTGTGGCAGCGGCGCGTGTTCGGCCGTGCGACACTCGAGACCGGAAGCCCCAGTTTGAATGGAGCTCTCTCCTCCGGCCACCGTTCGACTCGATTCCGGTCGGGAATCAAAGGTCTTGATCTTTGCAATCATTCCATGGAAGGAATTGAACTGAATTGCACTAGGTAAGGAGAAATTAGAATTTTAAATTTTTAGGGTTTTTGGTTATTTTCGATGAAGGTTGGGTATTTGATGTTTAGGTGTAATTGGATGTTGAATTCGGATTTAGGACGATGATTGGAGTCGTTTGAGTGTAATTTGAGGTTAGATTGGTTGAGTTTTGGAGAAATTAGAGATTGGGATTTTTGGGCCGTCGTATGCGGCGGCTGCGCTGGTTTTTGGCGGCGGAGGCGACTGGGATGAGTCCCCGAGGTGGTGGCGACGCTGCTGTGGAAATTTGAGATCGATTGGAGGTGTTTTTGCCTCCTGTGGCGGCGCTGCTGTTCCGGCAGAGGTGGTGGCGGCGCCACTGTTCCGGCGGCGAGAGGTTGAAAACGATGAACAATAAAATGTAAAAGTAAAACGGTAAAAGGTGAAAAGTAAAACAGTAAAACAGTAAACAATAAAAGTAAACAGTAAATAGTAAAAGTAAATGCTAAATAGTAATTAGATTTTAACCATTTACTGTTTGACTTTCAGAATTTCTGTTTGACCTAGAATAATTACTGTTTGACCATTCAAAGTTACTGTTGACTTACCGTAAAAAGGTAAAAGCTGTTCAAAAAGGGTTTTACGACGAAATACTAGGAAAAGAATTAATCAGACACAGAGTGGGTGTCCTGAGTAATTTCGGACGTAGATTTTTCGATATTGAGGCGTAATTCCTATACCGATAACTGGAAAGGGAAAATCTGGAGGTTTCGTGCGAGTGAGGACGTCCGTAGATTTAACGTTTATAATTAAATTCCGAGTTTGGTAATATTTAGAATTTCGTCCCTATTACAGGTAGAGGGGTGACTCAACGTGATTAAAGCTCGGAATAGCGGCGCGCTCGGCCGTACTGTGAGTGGATTTTATTTTAAATAAATGCATGCATATATATTTTATTGAAATGAAGTTGATATTAATTAAATGATTTCTTGAGCTTGATATGAATTATCGAAAGTATATGGTTATGATATTTGCTCATTTAGTATTTAAAGGAGAATATGGGTTTGGGGTATATGTTTACTACTATTTTGAATAGTACGTAATTTTATGCGGAAATGAGATTTCTGGAAATAGCATGATTTTATAAATCATAATTGATCATTTTGAGTGTATTTATATTTAAAAGACCGGAAATGAGATTTCCAGGGATTTTATGATTTCATAATTTGTGATTTCACGACATGTGAGACATGTCGATATTATATACATATATTTACTTCGAGGCTATTATTTTAATTGATTATGTATATAAGCTTCAGATGTGCGGTCGGGGACCGTACAGATTTATGATATATAAGGGGATACGCATTTTCGATTTTGTTTTCGGATTTTCACCATATCAGGGTCCAGATATATATATATATATATATATATATATATGTTGTAACGAATGTAAGAAAAGAACACAGAATTACGTGGTTCACCAACGATGTGTTGGCTACGTCCACGGGCAAAGGAGAGTAGTTTATTTATCTTGAGGAAAACAGAATACAGAATACAATTAGGTTTAGGATGTTTATATACTAAACCCAAAAGTAAAACCTAGCCCAACATAACAGATATCGTGGGCCACCAGACGACTAGTTCAAGACATATACTAACAAATCTCCACCTTGACTTGAATCCTCTCACAAAAAACAGATATACCAGATGCATCATAATAATGCCAGATGTACAGATAACTCCTCTGCCTCAGATGTTGCCCCCAAAGGACAACTAACAGCTTGTAACATTTAGCAAGTCCAAACAGTGTTGGAACTTGCTGTGCGGAACCGGTTTGGTGAACATATCAGCGGGGTTATCAGCAGTACCCACTTTCTTCACCTTAATTCTGCTCTCACTTCTCAGAAAAGGATACCTGACATCAATGTGTTTAGTCCTCTCATGATGAACCTGATCCTTTGCTAAACATATTGCACTCAAACTGTCACAATATACTATAGCCTGATCATGATGTAGACCAAGACTACTGACTAGTCCCTTCAACCATATTCCCTCCTTTGCAGCTGCTGTCAAAGCCATGTACTCTGCTTCAGTTGTAGACAAAGTCACTGTAAGCTGCAAAGTAGCTTTCCAACTAACAACAGAGCAACCAAGAGTGAAAACATAACCAGTCATAGATCTCCTGGTATCAACATCTCCAGCATAATCGCTATCTGAATAGCCTGTTACTAAACACGTTGTATCACCTCCATAAATGAGACCAACATCAGACGTACCTTTGAGGTACCAGAAAATTCTCTTCACAGCTTGCCAATGCTCCTTTCCAGGTTCACCCATAAACCTGCTGACAACACTAATAGCATGTGCAAGATCAGGCCTAGTGCAAACCATAGCATACATCAAGCTTCCTACTGCACTAGCATAAGGAACTCGAGACATGTACTCCTTCTCCTCAGCAGATTTAGGTGCAAACGCAGTAGACAAATGAATATTTGCAGCACTTGGAGTATCTATAGATCTTGAAGTAGACATACCAAACCTGGACAATATCTTCTGGATGTAACCTTTCTGTGATAAGAAAAGCTTCTTCTGACTTCTATCTCTGTAAATCTCCATTCCCAGAATTTTTCTGGCTGCTCCCAAATCCTTCATCTCAAACTCTGCACTGAGAAGACCCTTCAACTTCTGGATATCAGACTTGTTAGCGCCACTGTCAGCGCCTCTGTCAGCGCCACCAGACGACTAGTTCAAGGCATATACTAACTATATATATATATATATATATATATATATATATATATTGATGCTAGCTAGCTTAGTCGCCTGATCCCATGCGAGGTGACGACTTGACCACATAGGTCAGATTCACGTTCGGTGGTCGACGTGTACAGGTAGCGTGGGACGCTCTAGAGTCTTGGAGAAGAGAGACTCTGACCCTTAGCCTTGGAGGCTCATCATTAAATGGTGGTAGTGACGTTCCCCTGTTTTATTATATGATATGACCAATGAGATTTGTTAGGATATTATATTAATTGGGTTTCGGGAATATTTTCGACTTTCATTTATTTAATAAATTCCCGAACCAGCGGGGCTGGATTTTTAATTACAAGAATATTTGGGAATGGGCCAATGGGATTGGTCTAGTTATATTTTAATTGATTATTCGATATACCAGTGGGGCTGAGTTATTACTACAAAATGATTCGGGATTCGGCCAATGGGATTGGTCGTGGTATGTTACTATTTGATTTTCAAAGTATTTACTTTGAAAGTATAAACAAAATATTATTTGTGTATTTGAGATATCAACGGGTCTGATTAATTATTATGATTTTCTTAAACGTGGGACGTTTTACGAAAATGCATGCATAGTGACTTTCAATTATAAAATATTGGGAAAGTAATATAATATTTTTATATAAGGTATTATACGATATTATTTTTATCCACTCACTCTAACGTTTTTAAATTACTTTCCCATGGGCACTTCGGTTTAAATCGCCCAGTGTGGAGAGTAGTGATCAGAGGTCAAGAGTACTCGGAGTCGAGTCATAGTCATCATCGTTGTCGCTTCCGCTAGGTGGGATCTGTGATCCCTTATTATTTTATTTTCATATTATATTTCTTGTTATATTTCCATTTGTAATTTCAGTTCATTTTGTTAGATTGCTCTGATTACCTGTGAGCCAGTTGAATTAGATTTTGTGTTTATTGGTGGCGGTTGTTGTGATTTGGGGAGCAGGTAGCTCCAGGTGTTACGGTTGGAACTTGAATTTTAGAAGTGTTTTGGTTGTTGCAGGTTTTAAGGTTGTCCATCTTAAGATTGACTTATCGATTTATCGATAGAGTTAGTCTTAAGGTGGTCTCCGCAGGATCTTATCCAGATTTCAGGGTGAAATCTGGGGCGGGTCCTGTCAATTAAAGCGAGTCTACTACCAATGCATGACAAAATATTGTAATAGGCTAATTTAAATAAAACTAGCTAAAGATTTTGGACCCAAGAAAGTTAGGTAAAAAAATTAAACAGAAAGCCCTAGGCCCAATTAGCAACCCATAGGGCCCAAAAAGAAAATGTTGCCCTAACTCCCAACAACTTATTTTTCGCCGCCGTCCAAGATGTTGACGCCGATCGGCAAGCCGGCCTTCACCTGAAGCAAATTGACGACAGCGTCTCCACTTCCCTTTTTCAGATCATTGAGGGTTTGGCTTAGCTTTGAGGAACCCAAAGTCACCAAATCGCGACTATGGATGAAGTGTTGCATAGCAACACCACCGCTGCCACCAAGGTCTGGCAGTAATAGACAAAATCGACCAAGAAGAGAAGTTCCTTCCATGATTTCTCTAGCCATAGGAAGCTTAACACCGGTGAAAGCCAGCGATGAATTTGCCCAACAAAATTGACGATAGATTGTTGCAAGAAGAAATTTGGATGCAGAGAAGGGAGATTTGCTTGGTATCGACGCCGATTGCCGCTTATAGTGATCCCTGCCATGTAGACTAGGGTTAGGGAGATCCCTACCATGGAGCCTAGGGTTACGGAGATTCCTACCATGGAGGCTAGGGTTTGGGAGGAGTCGAGAGAGACTCATAATTTTTGCAAATATAATCTAATAGTGGTGATAATCATTTTAACAACAATACCTAAGTTTAAATACAAATGTAATATGAAATATTAAAACTCAAAATCTAATTTCATAATAAAAAATTACATGAAAAATTAATCTAAATTACATAAATTATAATTAAATGACTACAAAATATTAATACTTATGATCACTTGGTGTATCGGTCGACATATCCAAGTAATAGTCATTTGAGGTTGGTGGGATAACTCACGTTGCCTAAATTTTTGCTAATTCTCCTCTTCTCTCCGCCATAATACTTTTTTCTTGTTGGAGAAAATATAAATTTTATTTCTTCAAATAACAAAAAATATTTAATTCAAAAGTGTTGTTGTGTATTTATGGAATTATTTCACTAAAAAAAAAAAAACTGAATTCAATTGTTTGTCACATGACAAATATATGTTTAATTTTAGTTGAGACCCAAATCTTCATGTGTGCGACAAAATGAGTAATGTTTGGTGAACCACCTTTTGACATCCTACTTAGAACTCACCTTATGTGTCAGCTTATGTGGCACAACCACGTTATTTAATTAAACACTCTGATTGGGTGGTGACACGTCATGTATATGCCATATATACTAACACATAAGGTGGACTTTAGGTGATATGTCAAAATGTGGTTCATTTAGCATTATTCGCTACAAAATTGTGCTACATATAGTCCTTTAGTGCTACACGTAATATAATTTTTCTAGCACACTTACACATTTAAACATGGGTTGGAGTCTTGGAGACCAAGGGGGCGTTTCGTACCTGGAATTGGTTGGGATGGGACTGTACTATTTTCTTGCATAAGATTTGTCCCATGTTTGGTGGGAGCTGGGACTAAATTTAATGGACTATAGAAGCTCAAATTGGTGCTGGAGGCAGTCTTACATAAAGATGCCAAAATTGTTGGGACTATCGAAGCCCCGTTTCTTCGCTTCACATCGTTCTCACCTCGTTCTCCCTCACTTAATTTTATCTCTTCAACTTTCTTATTTTTTGTTCAGATTCAACTACCGAAAGTTTCTGATTGAGTTTATCTAGTAGAACAAAAAATCTGGTAAGAAATTGATTCAATTGATTCTCAGTTCAACAATGGGTTTTTGTCTTCAAGAACCGTTTGTGCTTTTCTGGGTCGCAATTGATTCGATTGAGAAGTTTTTATGGCTGCTTGGCTCATGGGCTTTGCTAAATCATGATTGCTATATCTTCAATTCAAACATTTCAATTGCTCTTATTGATTACAGTTTCAATTTTATTGATTTTGTTTTATTTTCTTATGCTTGGTGGAGGAGATAAGTGACGAACCCAGATGAAATTCAACTCCAGTTAATCTTTACGTTTATGGCATTGGCATCATAGTAAATTGTGTGTTTGGAGCTATATGGTGATGGCTAGGCTTGATCAGCTGTATGCATACATGGTACTGGGTTTAAGGTAGTAATGGCTGGTTCGTTGCATTCCAGATTAGCCAACGCCTTGTGTTTCAACTTTAAACTATTTGGGGTCTGAATTAATGACAAATCAATTTTATTAGTAGAGCGTACAAACATATTTGAAGAGAAAAAACAGAATTGGAGATGAGGAAGTTTGAAGGAGATTTTATTTCTTTCGGCAAAGCAGAGATTGAAGATGGAGAGGGATTGATCGATAAGACTGCTTGCACCAAACATGGGTCAAGGCTTCTATAGCATAAGCCAGGGTTGAGGAGTGCTGGATTGTCAAAGGAATTAAGACGAGCTATCGTAATCCCATGTACCAAACGTAACCCAAATGTGCTATAATGTGTTGTGACCTATGAAGCACGGATATGAGTACGTGTGTCCGTATTCGACACAATACGATATGCGGACACGCCAATTTTTTTTTTTGAACACGGACACGTGGTTGACACGTTAACTAAATTTTATTTTAAATATTATATATATGCATAACAAAAATATGTGAAATGCAAACAAATTAGTTTATAAAATTAAAACATAGTCAATCCAAATCCAAATCCAAATCTAAACAAAGTTTCATAATCAAATTACAATGTAAATAAAAAGAACTAAATGATTTCATTCATCTTCATCTATACCGTCCATTTATTTTCTTTTTCTACTTTTATTCTGATCCGTTGGATCAAACTATATAAAGCCCAAAACCCATCTCAGCCCATTTCTCTTCTCATCCCTCCGCCGTAGCGCCACCGTTAGGCTACCATTGGCCAAGCCGCCACCACAATCAGATTCACCTTCTTCTGCTCTTCAGAACCATGTCCACCAATCGTGCATGCAAGCCGAGATCCAGTGAAGTCGAGATTGATGCAGATCGGCACAATCGAGGGCGCGACGGCTACAGGATGCGATATCCCCTTTCTGATTTGTCTGACCTGGAAGCGAAGGAAGAACGCCCGACGATGGTGAGATGATGGCGTGTCGGCGATGGCAGGACGATGATGGGGCGATACGACGGCGATGCGATGCGATGCGATGGCGATGCGATGACTTAGAAGGCTAGAACGAAGAGCAAACTCGTTCCAGCGGAAGGAAGAACAGACCCCTTAATTGGGAATTTGGGTTTGTTTTGCTAAATGTCCAATCTGTCCCTCGTGTCCAAGGCAAATACGCACGTGTCCATTTCGTGTCCAAGTCGGACACGCATGTCCGTCCGTATTTGAGCGTATTTGAGCATATTGTGTCTGTATCCGTGTCCAGTACGGAATACGACACATTTTCGGCGTGTCCGTGCATCATAAGTTGTGACCAGGGGCGGACCCAGCCCATGGCAACATGGGCTTCAGCCCAAGGTGTTTTTGGAAAAGGAAAAAAAATATATATATTTACAAGAAGTCACCCCGACACCTCTCTTTTCTGTTCTCTCTGTTCTGTTCTCTCTGTTCTTCTCAGTTCCCCCCAAAAAAAACCTACAACACCCCCCCCCCCCCCCCCCCCCCCAAACAAAACCTCACTTCTCAGAACCACCCTCCCCCAAAAACAAAACTTCACTTCTCAGAAACCCCTCAAGCTGCCTTCTCAGAACCGCCGCCGCTGACCTCCGTGCCTCTGCCCTGACACCCCGCTCCTGCTAGGCTGCCACAGTGTCGCGGTGCCGCCCCTGCTGCTCTGCCAGGGTAAACAATTCTTCCTTTCTTGAGTTCTTTCTTATTTGATAAATTAAACCTCCCAAAGTTAGGGTTTCTGGAGATTCATATTTAGTAATCAAAAAGCATATTTAGTAATTGTTAGAATTTGTGAGAATTTAGTTTTCTATAGTCTAGACCCTTTAAATTATTTGATAAATGAAACCCCCAAAAGTTAGGATTTTTGGAGATTCATATTTAGTAATCCAAAAGCATATTTAGTAATTGTTAGAATTTGTGAGAATTTAGTTTTATATAGTCTAGACTCTTTAAATTAATTGATAGTGAGAATAGCACTATACATATATTGAGAGTGGTAAATTATACATATTTAGTTGTTCTATATATATTAGTTTGGTTTGGTTGTTCTATATATATTGAGAGTGGCAAATTAGTTGTTCACTTGTTTGGTTGTTCTTTCTGTTTAGAAGAAGAGACTGAAGTTGAAACCAGCATTAGTTTAGCTTATCTAAACATGTGCTTTCGTCTATAATTCATTATAGGTGTATTGAATATCATGACGGATAACCGGAATCCCAAACGTTATAAGAATTTGTTTTCATGGTTTAAGAGTGGCACTTCTTCGAGTGTTAGTGAGAATGATTATCATGAGATTGAAAGTAGAAATGGAGTGGAGATTACTGATTCCATTGGGGATTCCGTGAATGATATTTTAAGCCCTTCTCCATCGATTTCATCAATTGATGATCAAAATGAAGGAATTGGGATTGAAGGTGATCAAGATTATGATATTACATCACTTGAGCGAGACCCAGGAAAACGTCGTCCTATAGGTACATATCCTTTGAATGAACAAGACAATGTTCGAAGAGTTTACGTGGTACATGGACCGTGTCAACCTCATTTAAACAATTTTCCCTCTACTTGGTATGGAGGTCAAGGACGAAGATTTTGTTACAAATGGTTTAAACAATGGTCTTGGTTTGAGTATTCTCTTGCGAATGATAAAGCATATTGTTTTCCTTGTTTCTTGTTTGATGATTATCCATCTCGACATCCATCCTTCACTGAAGTTGGGTTTAATGGTTGGAAGAATATAATGTCTAAGCAGTCGGGCATAGTACATCATGTGGGAGGCGTAATGTCCATACATAATGCTTCAATGCAAAAGTGGGAAAATTTGAGAAACCCTTCAAGGCATATAGAAAGGGTGATTCACACATTATCCTCCCAAGAAGCAGCAAATAATAGGCTGAGGCTTGTTGCCACTATAGAGGCCGTGAGGTTGTTGGCACGGCAATGATGCTCTTTTAGAGGTCATGATGAATCGGTTGATTCTCTCAATGGTGGTAACTTTGATGCGGTTTTGGAGTCTTTTAAAAGAATGCATATTGAATTCTCCAAAGTATTAGACAATGCTCCGGGGAATGCCAAGTATACATCTCCAAAGATTCAAAAATAAATTGCAAATATTCTTGGCAACAAAGTAAGAGCCAAGATTCGTGATGAAGTGGGAGATTCTAAGTTTTGCATCCTCGTTGATGAAGCTCTTGATGTGTCAAATAAGGAGCAAATGGCCATAATTCTTCGGTTTGTTGATTGTGAAGGATTTATTAGAGAACGATTCTTTAAGGTGATTAGTGTTGTTGACACTTGTTCTCAAACTTTGAAGGATGAGATATCTAAGGTCCTTACTCAATATGATCTTCAAGTAGAAAATATACGTGGCCAAGGGTATGATGGTGCAAGCAACATGTGTGGTCAATTTAATGGCTTGCAAGCTTTGTTTTTAAAAGAGTGTCCATACGCATATTATGTTCATTGTTTTACTCATCGCTTACAATTGACTATGAATGCTGCAGCTAAAGGAGTGCATGATTTGTAGCAATTCTTTTCTACTCTGACTATGATTGTGAATTTTGTTGATTCTAGTGCAAAAAAACATTCTATGTTAAAAGCTTTCAGAGAAGTAGAAATCCCAAATTTAGTGGCTGCTGGTACACTTGAGAGAGGTTTAGGTATGAATCAAGCTTGCACTTTGCAAAGAGCAGGGGCTACTCGCTGGGGTTCACATCTTCGTTCTATTTCAAGTCTGATTAAGTTGTTTGGAGCTACTCGAGCAACTATTGACGATTTGTATAAGAATGGAGTGGACAAAGTGCAAGGAGAAGCAAAAACAATCGGTAAGGCCTTGAAAAAGTTTGATTTTGTGTATTGTTTGCTAATGATGCATGATATTATGAGGATTACCGACTTTTTGTGTCAAGCTTTGCAAAGAAAAGACATGGACATATTGAATGCTTTGCATTTTCTTTCAATAACAAAAGAAAAGCTTCAAGATATGAGAGAAAATGGTTGGGATAATTTGATTATGAAGGTTAGAGCATTTTGTGCTGAGCATGCTATTTCTATGCCGGATATGACAGCTCCTTACAAGAAAGGGTTGAGGGATTGTGAAAACAATATTTCAAATGAGCACTATTATTGTGTCAATCTACTTTATGCTGTGATAGACTTTCAGTTGGGAGAGCTTGAAAGTAGATTTACAGAAAGTTCCTTGGAGATTCTTCTTCTTAGTGCTTCATTTGATCCACGTTATAATTTTCGAGCATTCAACCCTGAAGATGTGTGTAAACTTGCTTTGAAGTTTTATTCTTCAGACTTTTCATCATATGATATGCTTGCTCTAGATTTGGAGTGTGAGTTCTTTATAGCAGATGTTCAGAAGGATCCAAGATTTGCAAAGACAACTTCTGTATCTGATTTGTGTCGACGGTTGGTTGAATTCGGTAAGTCATCACTTTACCCCATGATTTATCGATTGATTTGTCTTATTTTGACTCTTCCAGTTTCTACAGCAACAACAGAGAGGGCATTCTCATCTATGAACATCATTAAAAGTCAACTTAGAAATAAGATGAATGATGATTTTCTTGATGATTTAATGGTTCTTTATATTGAAAGGACATATGCGGATAATATTGATAATAATGATGTAATTGCTGAGTTCGAAATGAGCGGATCTCGTAGAGTAAAGTTTAGCTAGCTATGTTATTTATGTAATTTACAGGGTTTTAGTTTTATGTCCCCCCTGTATTATGTTTTGAATAGTAATATCAAAGGCGTGAGGATGAGCCTCCCATTGGGTTCCAAACCTAAAAAAAAAAAAATCAATTTTTCTTTTTCTTAAATCTAGTCCAAGGTATAATTTAATAGTTAATTACTCAGTAATACCTGACCAAATTTAACAATACAGAAAACTCACTTTTAAAATTTGTTATACAAATCAGGACAACAGTCTAGGCCCAACATTTAAATGAAGCAGGCCTGATACTGACCCGGAAGACCAAATGACAAAAAAGCCATTGCGTTTCAGTAAAATTACTAGCCTGCCACTGAAGCTTTAATCCCTAATTCTCAGATTCAGAAAACATCGAACATTTTCCCCCAAAATTTCCAGACTGCTTTCTCTTAGTAGCAGCAATCTCTCCGTCCCCAAAAATCGTTTCAGATGACATTGACCACATCAATATCATCTATTCTTCTTCGTCTTCAACTTCTGAAACTCGAATCGGTGAGTAACACAATTGCAAATTCATTCCGATTTTGTTTTCAGGTAAATCTAACCATAGGCTTCTGTCAATCGATTTCGATTGGCTTCGCTAAATCAACAGGTTTGTAGCATGCTAGAGGCAGTAGCAGCTTCCTCGGTAGAAGCAGTAGCAGTAGCAAGTTTAGATCGGTGAAGAAGTTCCATGGAGCAGAAGCAGTAGCAGGTTTAGATCAGTAAAGAAGTTCCATGGAGCAGGAGCAGTAGCAGGTTTTGATCGGTGAAGAAGTTCCATGGAGCAGGAGCAGTAGCAGGTTTTGATCGGTGAAGAAGTTTCATAGAGCAGGAGCAGTAGCAGGTTTAGATCGGTGAAGAAGTTCCATAGAGCAGGAGCAGTAGCAGTAGCAGGTTTAGATTGGTGAAGAAATTCCATAGAGCAGGAGCAGTAGCAGTAGCAGTTTTAGATCTGTGAAGAAGTTCTATTGAGTAGTAGCAGTAGCATGTTTTGATCAGTGAAGTTCCATAGAGCAATGGCAGTAGCATGTTTTGATTGGTGAAAGAAGTTCCATGGAGCAGTAGCAGTAGCAAGGTATGACTGCTACTGACGTTGGCAACGATAAGCGTGATGAAGCTGCCACTGCTCCTTCCAGGTGGTTACGATGAAGAAGAAGGTATAAGCAGTAGAAGATGCATGATTGTTTTGGGAGAGAGGTTGAATTCCAAAAATCAGATCGTGGTTCACTTCTGGGCAAAAGAGGGCAAAACAGTAATCTTAGTAATGCCATGTGGCAGCTTGACAACAAGTTGGTACTAAATTGTAAAATTTAGTCATAATATGTTCCATGAAATATTAAGGTGACTTATTTGCTAACCAAACTATTGTTAGGCACTTATATGTAGTTTGTTAATAATTTAATTCTGGTTCCGCCCTTGGTTGACAAAATTGAACATCGGTTGAAATTGACCTAAATCCCAAAAGCCAGAGAACAGAAAATCAACCTATGCCCATCCGACAACATTATACCAATGACGAGGCTAGGGCTAGACTTATGGTGACACGGAGCTCCGCCAAACGAGCCCTAGAGGCTAGACCAATGGAGCTTTTAGTTTGAAAATAACCCTACACCATTAGATTTTATTTCGCAAATAACCCACGTCTTCACCAATTTCAACTTTTCCCCCCTAATTTTCTTGATCGTGATTTATATAAGGAAATAAAAAATGAATGGTGAGATACGAAATGAAAAATAACGTGTCACCAGTCCCGTACGTCGATTTTGCTTCAGAACTTTAGTTCCCGCCAAGCAATAATTCCTCCACCCTTTTTTCTTTTGTCAAAAAATCCTTCCCTTTTGGTTCCGCCTAAACCTAAAACAAGCCGCACAAACTCAAACTCACACTCTCTCACTGTTTCTCTGTCGGTGAATCCAAAGAAGCTACATGTCTCTCTCTTTCCGTCCACTTCATCTCGGGTTCGATTTCTCCGGGAAACGGTGATTTTGATTTTGATTCCGGCCCCTCGTTTTTAACTCCTTTCTAATTCGAATTCGGTCGACGCCGCTGGAACTTTGATTCTCCAATCTCCGGTGAGTTATTTCCATCTTCAATTAGTTCACATTTACTTTGTGAAGAAGGATTTCGCTTTTTGTTCTGTCAGATGTGTAAGTTTAGGGTTTATATGATTCTTTGGTTATTGTTTATGTGCCAGAAATGTTGGATATATGTTCTGAAAGGAAAACCGGGATTGTGGTTAGGGGCACTAATATAAAAGTCATTAGAATTTGGCTTCTGCGCTTCTTGGTTAACTGGTGCATTCATTGGTCTAGGAAGAAATTGAATCTGCTTGGTGTCAAAAGTTCAATAGATAGTCTAATACTCTAATTAACAACTACTGACAGGGCTGTTATATGTATTGCATAATCTATGGCTTGCTGTTGCAATTAGAGTGTATCAGATCATTATTGACATGTTGGATTTTATGTGTATTTGGGTTTCTTAATGGAATTGTTTATTCATGCTCAATACATCCAGGAAAATTTGTTAGGGAGTTGCATAAGCAGGTAGAAGTTTGAACTTTAATTTTGGTGTGCAATTGTAAAGTCTTGACAAACATCAATAACAGTTGAAATATAATTTATTAGTACTGATTTAGGCAACAGTAGCTTACGTTTCAAACTTTCCACAGAACTGAGCGCTTTTGTGTGTATAGTTGTTAATGTGATTAATTTTCTTCTTATTCCTCTTCAAATGTTATATCTACTTTGTTCTCACTGCTTTTTGGTTTTATCTCTGAACAACAATCCCATTGGGATTGCTTGACATTGAATTGAGTGTCTTTTTGTTATATTTCTCTTCTCAGGACCATGGATCAACTTGTTATGCGTTTGATATGTTTCATCGTTCTTGTTGTTGGAGGGGTGGTTGGAGGGGTGACCTTATATTACTTGTCAATTGATTATACAACTTTCTATGTAGTAGATGCTTTGTATTTTTGTATTGTTGTGATATTTACCGTGGGGTATGGAGACATAGTTCCTGAGACACCAAGAGGGAAGATATCCACTGCAATATATGCCTTATATTGGCAAGTTTATGGGTTTGGAGAGTTTGATTTGGCGGTGAGTGAGTGTGAAAAGAGATTGGGTGTGTGGTACACTTTAAAGGACAATGATGAGAAGGCTAGATATAATCTTAAGTTTGTAGGATCATTGATCTTAATGATGGTTATTATAGGAATAGGGTTGGTTGGTGTTTCTTTGATAGAGAAGTTATCATGGGTAGATACTTACTATTTTGTGATGATATCATCTACTCTTGTGGGTTATGGTGATTTTTACTTTAAATCTGGTGTTGGAAAGGGCTTTGCAATTATATGGTTAACAGTGTGTGGAGTGATTCTTTGGAGGGCTTTTGCATATATAAGGGTGAATCTAATAGGCAGTAGTATTAGTGTTGAAACTAAACCGAGGGAAGGAGATTTGCCACAAAGAATTAAGAACCCTCAGGGTAGGAGGATTGCTGTGGCATTATCTTTCATAGAGTCTCAAGCCACTCTATCCTGGATCATGAAGAATTTAGCTATTCGTAGTAGGGATACACTATACTTGATTCATGTGTCACCAGACGACTGCTATGATAACCTCTACCGTGATTCTGGTACTGATGATTTGAGCATGGCAGTATTTAGAACAACAAATGGTAGAAAGAAGTACCATGTTACAGCTAACGTCGAGTCAGCAGATCTTCAAATGTTTGAAGAATATATGAAGACTAAAAAGGTTTTTCTCTACTTTATCTCTTGTATTTAAAAACATAACATAAACATTCTAATGATTCTGTTCCTTATGTATAGGTATATGTTAAGGTGAGGATTTTCTACGGAAATCCAAAGAAGAAAATTCATGAAGCAATCAAAGTCTTGCAGCTCAATTGTTTGATTTTGGGAAGAAAAGAAACTCATGTCATTAGAAGGTATAACTCCTATTTTCTATTGTTCAATTGTATTTTCAAATACGTTCTGCGTGTGAAATTTGCACTAATGTTTTACATTCTGCCCTCTGCTTCTCTTTTTTAACATTCTCCTACCAACTTGGAAAAGCTGTGTCTCATTCTCTCATTTGACACCAGTTCTCTCTCCTTTTTGCTCATTGGCTCATTAGCCTTTCTAATATCAGAATACCAATATATGGAAGCTCTAGAATTTGTTGTATAAAAAGGACACAAACATTTCTCTTTCCAATTTTGAGAATTATATTTTTTCAGCTGAGTTCACATTGTTAACTTCTCTAACAGTTCCTCTGAGTCCGGATTTGTCTCTTTATTTGGCATACCCCTTTATCCCTGACTCCCTTGGTCTGAAGTTTTTTATCCCCACCTGACTATCGTGGATTTTCTTTTTCTTTTTACATCAGTTCTCTCTCATTTTTGCTCATTGGCTCATTAGCCTTGTTAATTTCAGAATACCAATATATGAAATTTCACGAATCTGTTGTATAAAAAGGACACGAAGATTTCTTAATGCAGAAAACAGAATTTTTTATTTTTTATTTTTTTAAGCTTGATGTATCTAAAACACATACAACCCTGAGCATGGTTGTGGGTATCACAAATCATTTTTCATTGTAGATATGGGCAATGAATCTGGGCATTCTTTTGAATGTGATATGATTTTGGATAATAAGTTGGTCATGATTGGTCTTCATAGCTTAGTGGCTCAGTTCAAAAATTCTAAGTCTTATATGATATATGTTTTGCCACAAAATTTCTAAATTTCAGCTATTTAGAAAGAAAACTCTTAGATAAGGGGGGAGGAGAGGGAAAAGAAGAAGAAAGAACTATGTATTTCAGTGGTGCATCTGAAAGCTGAAACAACAGTTGTGGACTCAAATTGTACATGAGTCAAAAAAATTTAAATTTTATAGGGATGCAGAATGTAAATTTGGGCTCCCCATATTCTTCTATGTTCTTTCTTGTATAATATGATGATGTTTTCAATTCACTATGTGATGCAGGATGTTGCTACCAAGGACAAGTGATTTCATTGCGGCAAATGCTTCGATACCCATCACTATTGTCAGTCAGAAAAGCTTGGCTAGTGAGTGAAGATAGTTAAGGAGCAAACAAGCTGAAGATCTAAAGTTTGTAGTTTTATAACTAAAACAATGGTAGTTTGGATATAAACCAGAATCAAATCTATTTGTACAATTCATGACACTTTCATAGATCAACTCATGTGTGATTTGCAGTAGTTTAAAAATCCTCTAATTCATCTGTTTGTGCATGGATCACTTGATATGGAATCTTTGAACTATGTTAGGTTACAAACAGACAACAATGAGGCAAACCGAATCAAAGATTTTGATCATCAAATGAATCATCGGAAGCGTGTTTTTGACGATGGTTAGAGGTATTAAAGCATTTTCCATACACATTTGGTCACACTCCCAAATAGGATCCTGACTGCACGAGATAAGTTGACATATTTGATCTCAAATCAACCAAAAGAGGTTTAGATGGAGCTTCCCATTACCAAAGACTCATATGCCACTATTATTGGGGGTTTTTGAATAATCAACCAAAAGCTTGTAATCGGTTTTCCTCCATGTATCTCCAAGAGTCATTCGGATAACCGATTACAGTATGTAGAACGAAACGTCCAAACCCATGATTAGATAGAACCAAACATTTTTTTAAGGGAAAATAGACTAAACAATGTTTCACCTTTTCTATTTTCTAACTTTTGGTATCTCACGTTTCTAAAACTTCGAAATAGTGTCTTACATTTTGAACCCGACTCAAGATTGGTATATATAAATGTTAGCTCCGTTAAAGAAGCCAACGATAGACTTACTGTGATCATTGAATGACTAATTTACCCTTTATTCTGTTTTTTACCTAAAATTCTTCTTCTTCTTCAATTAATAATAAAACAAAAAAAGAAAAGAAAAATTCTGCATTATTTTCCAACTTAATTAAGTAAGAAAAGAAAAGTAAGTTACGTAATTTAACTAAAAATAATAAGAAAACTACACCAGCGAGGTGAAAATTTGAAGAAAAAAAAAAACGCAAACAAGAGCTCTACAAGGTTTTTATTTATTTATTTTTTCGATATTTAAAAAAAAGGACTATCCACCTTAAAAAATTAGAAAAAAAAAAATCTTCTTTTTCACTTTATAAATAAGGGCATTGTTTTAATATATTTATCATAAAAACCTCTATTCTATTTCACTAAATTATAAAAAATGACTGTTTTTAGTTTTGTTTGTGACCATAATACCTTTTTATTGTTTTTTCTTTTTGTTTTTTAACATGATCCTATCATAATACTCTCTCTCCATAAAGATTTTCTCCCCCCTCTCTCTCTCTAGAGAGATCAATAGCTATTACATTCAGAACCTGTGTCTCACTGTGTACTTAGCTTATTATCTCTTTATGTGTGAGCTCCGATTTGAACTGAAGGCTTGTTCTCCGGCGACGGAAATGTCGATTAAGCGAGTAGAGACTACGCCGTTCTACGGCCAGAAGCCTGGTACCTCTGGCCTCCGCAAGAAGGTTCGTATCTAACCTCTCTCAATTTCTGATCAAGTGTTTCCGAAGCTCGATCTATGTACTTACAGCATTTGATTACTCTGTTCGTAATTCGATTCGGTGAATTTTCGCATTGTTTTCGTTGATTTCGTATTAGCAGATCATCGGTTTAGTGATTGAAATTGTTGCATTTTGATTTGATCTAATCAAACCTGTTGCTGCATGTGTATATTTTTCGATCAATTGTAGTTGTGCAATTGGATTAGATCATATTTGTTGCACCGGAGTGAGAATTTGCTTAAGTTTAAGTTGAAAAGGATACTAGCTTTGTTCTAGTTCAGATGAAACATTGTGCTGATCACTCTATTATGTGCTTCTATGTTGCACGGACACGGCAAAACCCGCCGAATCCGAGTGTCCGACACGGTCCGACACGGCGACACGACACGGGGAAATACGGTGTCGGACACGCCATCTGGCGTATCGGAACATATTGACTTTTTAGACACTTCGACCGATACGCCACCTTATTTTGGACACGACACGTCAGGGAAAAAAAAAAGACCTAACCTCTGATGCGATCTGAGCCTCGACATCATCGGAGTCGTCGATCATTCCGACGAGCGGCGGAATGACGCCGAGCATGGCAAGCGTGGCTCTGGCGTCGGAGTCTTCTTTGGCCAGAAGTCTCACCTTGCTCGCCGCCTCTCTCCTCTGCTTCTCCACGACGTCGTTTTCGACCTGCAACTCCTTCGCCACGCGCTTCAGCTCCTCCAATACCTCCACTTTATTCTTCGTCACGGCGTCGCTCTCAGCCTCCGACCATTCCTCCGCCGCCAGGTTCGGAAGATCCGAGAGCTTCTCCGACTTCGGCTTGAGGGTTGATCTGGCGGGAGCGGGAATGGGAACGGCGACGGGTTGGTCTCATGCTTGAGTTTGGGTTCTTCCATGCTGACCCACATCCTGGTAATCTTGTTGCCACTGATAGTGGTGCTCTTGCATATTTTGATTTTGGAATGACGGGTGATATTCCTCGACATTATCGCGTGGGGCTTATTCAAGTGGTAAGTGCTGTTGAATTATTCGAAGCTGAGGGCTGGAGTTTAGATTATTGTCGTGATATATGTAGGCAAATAACATATGATTATCTACCATTATTTTGTGTAAAGTTTATTGCCATTAGGTTATGTATCTTTGTGGTTTCTCTCTCTTTGTATATCTACCTGCCGGATGGTTGATATGTTTGTTCACAAGTCTCTGTTTTGTTCAGCTCGTGCACTTTGTTAATCGTGACTCTGGGTTTGGCAAATGACTTTCTTTCGTTGGGATTTATTCCTGAAGGGGTCGGTCGATATACAACCAGTTGCAGATGCATTGAATGCCTCCTTTAGTGACAGGAGCAGACAATCTCAAGATTTTCAGGTTTGTGCTTCAGCACGTGTACATATTTTGGTTATTTGATATCTTCGATTATGTTTTATGTATGTACATGGGATTAATAGTGTGTACACATTATGCTAACCTTAAGAAATTGAAAGCTCATTGCACACATTATGTTTAATATATGTAACCGTGTTTAAATAGAGATGGGGCAGGTGCGACTTTGACTCTTGTTAATTAGAGCAAGGGCTATCATGAAAAAAAAATATATATATATATAAATTATTATTTATTTGCCGTGTCCAAGCCGTGTCGGAATGATCGATTTTGAGATTTGCCGTATCGCCGTGTCGCGCCGTGTCGAGTCGCCGTGTCCGTATCCGTGTCCGTGCAACATAGATGTGCTTGAATTGATGAGAATATCTATTCTCGCTAGAGATAATGCTTTAGACAAAAGAAAGAGATGAATGTGGAGTAGAATTTCGCTTGCGAAAATGCTAACGAGAGATGTCGATTCTTATAATGTCAATGTTTAGTGGTTGGTCTTAAGAAAATATGGAGCCGATTGTGTTCAATATGTTCCATAAGTCCATGACGAGCCACAGTTACTAGATTCCCTGTAGATCTAGTGTTCTATGAAAATGAATATGCTAGACAATGTTAGCTTCCATGGCTAAATTAAATATAAGGAGGAATCGATCACTGTTTCATGGCTTTGTATAGAACTGCGTGGTGGAAGATGCATATCTTCTTAAGCTAAGTACGCCATTGACTTTTTTCAGTGTTGTATTGTATGGTACTTTTCAGGTGAAAGTTTCCATACAACCCAATTACCTGCAAAATTTTGTTCCACCTTCAATGCTCTTCCAGCAGATCAAGTTAAAGGTATATAATATATTCTTTTCTTCTATTCGTACTTTTTAGGAATAAGGCTTCATATGGGTGTTGCGTTGCATGATTGAATCTGAATTTAAAGTCAATTATTGCTAATAAGGCACGAGAACTGGTGTATGCATGGCTGTTTGATTTGGCAGGGTTATGATTGACCTACCCTGAGAAATACTTTGAGAAGCTTCTGCGTCTGTCCATCAACAATCTCGGCACAGACGAAGGTGCGCTTACTAGAGTTATTACCACTAGGACAGAGGTTGACCTGCATCGCATTGCGAAAGAATACCAGCGCAGAAACAGTGTTCCTTTGGACCGCACAATTGAGAAGGACACTTCTAATGACTATGAGAAGTTTCGTCTGGCACTGCTTGGACATGGAGATTGCTGAGCATTGCTCTTATTCCCAGAATAATCATTATGTAGACTGCAGACAGTTCATGTTATTTGCCATGCCTCGTCTTTGCTTGTATTCCTCTTTGTCATGGTTGTGTGGACTCTATTCTATTTTCTTGCTAGTCTGGCTATAGTAAGATTATGGATATGAGTTGGTGTTATTTATGGATTGAGTTCTTGTTATTTATGGAATTACTTCCAGTTCTATATGTTAATTTTCGATTCCTTCCCCTCTCTCTCTGTCTCTTTTATTTATTTTTTTTTTTTTTCAGAAAATAATTAGCTAACTAAGTTTGGTAAGTTTACAAAGGCTCTGTTTATTTAAATTTAACTCGTTGCTCAAATGCGGGAGCTATATATATAAGTTTCAGCTGAGGCAGCTGGTGTTGGCAAAGCAAATTCATATGTTAATAACTATCTTACTAACTATCTAACTAATTATCATTTTAGTAACTATCTAACTAACTCTCATCTTACTAACTATCTAACTAACTATCATCTTAGTAACTATTTGACTAATTATGCTAGTAATTAGTTTCTATATGACTAACTTTTGATAATTATCTGACTAATTATGCTAGTAACTATGTCAGTAATTATCAAAGTAACAGTTCTTGTTTGTTCAAAAGCTGAGAACTGTCCAAGTAACTATCACAGTAACTATGAAAAATAAAAAAAATACAGAGACAGAAAAGCAAGAGCTTAAAAATCGAAAGCAACTGAACCAACAATGAAAAATGTATGACACAATGCAGCGTGCCGCTGCATCGCACCACGGTAGCCTAAATATCAAAGTAACATTTTTTGTAACTATCTTACTAACTATCATTTTAGTAACTATCTTACTAACTATCTAAGTAATTATCATCTTAGTAACTATCTAACTAACTATCATTTTAGTAACTATCTTACTAACTATTTAAGTAACTATCATCTTAGCCTAAATATCAAAGTAACATTTTCTGTAACTATCTTACTAACTATCATCTTAGTATCTTAGTAACTATCTTATTAACTATCATCTTAGTAACTATCTGACTAACTATGTTAGTAACTATCAAAGTAACAGTTCTTGTTTGTTCAAAAGCTGAGAACTATCTGAGTAACTATCACAGTAACTATCTGAATAACTGTTAGTAAGATAACTATCTTACTAACTATCTAAGTAACTATCATTTTAGTAACTATCTTACTAACTATTTAAGTAACTATCATCTTAGTAAATATCTGACTAACTATGCTAGTAACTATGTTAGTAACTATCAAACTATCTGACTAACTATGTTAGTAACTATCATTTAAGTAACAATCTCACTAACTATGTTACTAACTATCTAAGTAACTATCATTTTAGTAACTATCTTATTAACTATCTAAATAACTATCATTTAAGTAACAATCTTATTAACTATCTTACTAACTATCTAAGTAACTATCATTTTAGTAACTATCTTACTAACTATCATTTTAGTAACTATCTTACTAACTATCATCTGAGTAAACTATTCTGTGTAACTATGTTAGTAACTATCTTAGTGTTTGTATTGGCATTGCGTAACTGTCATTGTAACTGTGCTGGTAATTATTTTCTATTGAGTAACTATCTTGGTAACTGTATGAATAATTTTGTTGATATTGAGTAGTTGTCTAGGTATTATATATATTGTTATTGAGTAACTATCTCGGTAACTATATAGTTAATAGTTACTCAGATAGTTACTTGAATAGTTACTAATATAGTTACTTGGATAGTTACCATAAACAATGTATTAGCCACTGAAGAATGTGATTCCAGACCATAAGCAACAACTAACCCATAAAGTTGAGTACTAAAACTAAACATTGCTTCTTAGGCACAAACAATACGCAAGAAAATGTCACTGCATTGGCCTTAACTTCACTGCTTCTCATTTCCATAAAAATACAAATAGCATTACTGAAATCTACCTTTTTAACATATCCATGAAGCATGACATTCCACAATACAGATTCTTTGTGGGACATTTGATCAAACAAGCGGCGTGCATCATGGATACAGCCATTGTTGACATACAATTGAAGTAAAGAACTACCAGCATATGCATCCACCTCAAAACTCATGAACTGCATTGAATCGTGCACAACTCTACCCAATCTCACATTATTCAAACCACCACAAGCCTTAATTACACTTGGAAAAGTGTAGTTGTCAGGTGAAACTCCAACAGCCAATATCTTAAAGTAAAACAAACAAGCCAAAATTGAACCTGCCCTTTCGACTAAACCCTCTAATCATATAGTTCCAAGGAAAATTATATTTCAAATCAAGCTGATAAAACAAGTTCTTCGCATCCACAACACTAGCACAATGGAAATACAGGCCTAGGAGCTTTGAGGCGATATGGATATTTCTGATAAGCCTAAGTACAGTCGTTGCCCTGTCGGGCAGATACTCTAGTAGATTTTCCCATTTTTGCATCCTACATAACCAAACAAGCTAATGTATGAATTATAAACTCCAACATTATCAAACTGCTTTGGAAGCTCTCTCTGAAATTAAACCTCCAGAATCATCGACCGGATCTCGTCCTCCTTCGCCGGATGGCCGAAGCTCTCCATGATCGCGTCGAGCTCCGACGACGAGATCTTGCCGTCGCCGTTGAATTTCTTGAAGACCTGCTCCAGCTCGGCGATCTGCGCGCGCGTCGGGAACGAAGGGGAGCGCATCACCGGCGGCGAATAGGCGGCGGTGGCGGGGAGGTGGGGGTGGATTTCTTCTTCCGGGAGGAGGGATTTGAAAGCCATAGTCGGAGGATTTAGGAGAGTGAGAATTTGAAAATGAGAATTGTGTGATTGGATCAGTAAAATAAGAGAGAGAGAGAGAGAGAGAGAGAGAGAGAGAGAGAGAGAGATTGTGGTTTAATTTCAGAGAGAGGAAGGTGTTGGGGGAGGGGGGGGGGGGGCTGGGATTTAGAGACGATTATGTTTCTGTTTTAATTAAAAGAATTATAAATGAGAGAAGACGCTTGTAATTTTTTTTATCTTTTGAGGGTAGAAGATTAATATGGTCCTTTTTTATAATTAGTCCAAACATTATGCCTTTTTTTATAATTTTGGACCTTTAATTGCCCTTTTTTATAAATATCCCTTTTTTTTTTTAAGCATATGAGTGGATTTTAATAGATATTCTTGCTTGGAATTGTAGGGAGGTGAATAATGATCGCTCAGTCGAGGCGTTGACAACCCTAATTAGACAAATCAGCTGTTAGGATTACTGATGCTGTTAAGGGATTAAGGATAAGGATAGAAGAGAATGGAGATGAGGAAGGAGAAGAAGAGAAAGGGAAAAGATGAATTATCATTTCAATGCCTCCGAGAATACTACAGAGATGGTTTTAGACAGTCTCATCCGGACACCTGGCATTCAAGTAGAGAGCAACAGCTAACTAACCCTTAAACATGCTTAATTGAACTTAACGACTAATTATCAGCTAATTAACTAACTCAATTGGTATCTCCCTTTTCTAATGACAACAGGAACGCAATTAATATTCCTAACAATCCTGCCCTTTCACATTAAATTTGTCCTCAAGCTTCAATGTTTGAAATCTGGAAAACATTCTAAAATTTCAGTTGCTGTCTCCCATGTAACTTCCTCCTTGCTAGCTCCCATCCATTGAATCAACCATTTAGTGATGTTTTCCTTAAAAATCTTCCTGTTGAGCACAATAGCTGGATACCACATTGGATTGTGTGGGTCAACATCGAGAGGGAAATGTGCTGCTACAACATCATTGTCTCCAACTTTTTTCTTGAGCAGTGATACATGGAATACATTGTGTACCCTTGCAGTAAGGGGTAGCTTCAATCTGTAAGCCACTTGGCCAATTTTCTCCTCAATCAAGGACCATAATATCTTGGTGATAGTTTATGGTTGGTTTTCTTCTTCACTGAGTGTTGGCGATATGGCTGCAGCTTCAAATACACCCAATCTCCAACCACAAAAGTTCTTTCACTGTGATGTCGATCATAGAAATGTTTCATTCTGGCCTGAGAAACTTGTAAATTCCTTTTTAAGATCGCTATCAACTCATCTCTGCTTTGTAATTGTTCATCAACTGCTTGCACTGCTGTTGATCCGGGCAAATAGGCTTGTACTGACTTTGGTTCGTAACAATATAGAGCCTTGAACGGAGACATGCCTATAGCTGAATGAAATGCAGTATTATACAAGTATTCTGCCCAAGGTAAGGCATTCAACCAAGACTTTGGCTTTTCTCCAACAACACACCTCAAGTACTGCTCTAAGGTTCTGTTGACAGTAGCCGCAGAGGGGCTACAGCAGGCCCACAGACCCGCAGCTAGTATACCAGGGCCCGGCCCGAGGCCCGAGGCCCGGGACCGGATCACCAGCACCCGACCTCGGGGTCCAGCAGCCTATCCTGCTACCAGGAGCCCGGGGACCGAGGGCGCCTGCCTGCCAAAGAGGTCACCAGAGCAGCCCTTTAGAGTGCAAACAGAAGGGAACCAGTCCCACATCGAAGGGTGAGGCCAGACTTCACTCCCAGCCACCTATATAAAGGCCTCAACTACCCTCATTAATAGGTAACTGATCTCTCCTACCTCTTATATACGTGCTTAAGTTATATCTATTCCAACTATACTAACTTCGGCATCGGAGAGGAGAAGACCGGCCCGCCTGGTATTCCCCTTAGTAAGCAGGTTTGTAAGAGATCATACGAGGATTCATCTGTATCTACCAGGCCCCAGGGTTTGTGCAGAAACAATTGGCGCCGTCTGTGGGAACGGTTTGATCCACGAGAAAAGTAAGTGTTGTTCTACCAGAGAATAGAGCCTGATTGATCCTTTGGAAGGCAGTTAAATCCACGGTCTGGAAGCTATGGAAGGAAGGAAGATAAAAACTGGCGCAGAAAGGACGAAAGAGCGAATTCAGGTCCCCGACCGAGCCCGAAATATAAAGACTGAGGTCGGTGCGAGGTTCGCCCTTTCTCCAGACCGAGACAGAACTCACGAACGCCAAGATTCAGAGAACCCCGACCGGTATGGTGCGGGAGAGGAAATAAAAAAGATGAAGGCAGAAGTCGAGCGGTTGCGAGAAGAGGGCGGTCGAGACCGGCTAAGGGCAGATGCCCGGTGCTAAGAATTGGAAGCGGTGAACATCGCCTTATTGGCGGTCCTGGAAAAAGGAGGCCAGCCGGGCACTCCTCGGGCGGCATCACGGCCCGCAAGCAAGGCTAGCGAATTCCCGCACCTCGAGGTGGGACAGCCCACGGGAAGAAGAAAGACCGTGCATGTGCCCACACCTCTCTTTTCGGAAGCTCTGAAAAACTCCGGTCCGGTCGAGCTCCCGTACCGCACGAGCCAGGCGTCGAGCAAGCAGGACAGTTCTACCGCAAGGACGCTCGAGGCGCTCTCCGCCTCAGTGTCGGATATAAAGGACCGCTTAGAGGTCAGCGAGAAGAAAGCGGGACGACCGCGGGACAGTGCAAGATTCAATGAGCGTATTGGACCTTTTCCACGCCGGATTAGGGAATCAGGAAGATCTGGTAACCAAAGGCCCCTGAAACTGGCGTACTCAGGAACGAGCTGCCCATATCAACACCTGGACAGCTTTAAGTCGCAAATGGGCACAAGGGGCTATTCAGATGCCATGTGCTACAACGTATTCCAAGAGACGCTCTCGGGGGAGGCGTTGAGTTGGTTCTACGAGCTGCCAGTGAACTCAGTTGAAACTTTCGAACAGTTGGCTGATAAGTTTGTCGGCCGGTTTGTCCTTAGAGGTAGGGTAGCCCAAACATCAACGATCCTTTTTGATTGCATGCAGGCTGACCACGAACCGCTGCGCGCTTTCGTTAACCGGTGGCAAATCGCCACGGCCGGGGTCAGAAACTTGGACAAGAGGATCGAGGGGATGGCCTTCAAGCAGGGGTTAAAACCTGGAGAACTTTCGTACAACTTGCGAGTGTAGGAGCCGCTGGGGTACGACAAGCTGATGACCGTGGCCGTTAGGCATGCTCAGGCGGAGCACGAGACATATGGGGATAAGGTGCCCAAGCGGAGACAGGATGACCCACTACCACCATCTCCCCGTGAAAGCAAGACCGGGCGGCAAGATCGCAGCCATGCGCCTACGACTACCAAGAAAGCCGAGGTACGGGACGATTGGCGACCTAGACGTAGCGGTGACAACAGTTCCCGGCCAGGGAGAAGACCACCACTTGTGTGACCGGCACAGCCCTTGGCAGCTGCGCCAGCAGGGCGACCACCGCGGGCCCTAGCCATTATGCCAGCAGAAAAACCCGAAGATCCAGCCCTTCGGACTGGCGACCCGAGACCCCAGAGAGCGGTTGAGCCCGGCCGAGTCCACCCGGATGACCCAAAGGAGAACCAGCCGGGAGCTCGGCAAGTAGGAACCATAAGCACCCGAACTCCAGGGGGATCGAGGTGCACGGGAGCATAAACATGATACATGGCGGGGGCCATATAGATCGGCTCACCCGGAGCTCAAAGAAGCGGTGCTTAAGATCAATCCAGGGAAAGGAGGTATATGCCTTTGGAGGAGGAAGCGGCCAAGCCGCTAAAACCGGTGACAAATCGCTACGGTCGGGGTCAGAAACTTGGACAAGAGGATCGCGGGGATGATCTTCAAGCAGGGGTTAAAACCTGGGGAACTTTCGTACAACTTGCGAGTAAAGGAGCCGCTGAGGTACGACGAGCTGATGGCCGTGGCCGTCAGGCACGCTCAGGCGGAGCACAAGACATATGGGGATAAGATGCCCAAGCGGAGACCGGATGACCCACTACCACCATCTCCCCGTGAAAGCAAGACCGGGCGGCACGATCGCAACCATACGCTTACGACTACCAAGAAAGCCGAAGTACGGGAGGATTGGCGACCCCGACAGAGCGGTGACAACAGTTCCCGGACAGGGAGAAGACCACTACTTGTGCCACCGGCACGGCCCTTGGCAGCTGCGCCAGCAGGGCGACCACCGCGGGCCCTAGCCATTATGCCAGCAGAAAAACCCGAAGATCCAGCCCTTCGGACTGGTGACCAGAGACCCCAGAGAGCGGTTGTGAACGGCCGAGTTCGTCCGAATGACCCGCAAGAGAACCGGCCGGGAGCTCGGCAAGTAGGGACTATAAGCACCCGAACTCCTGGGGGGATCGAGGTGCACGAGAGCATAAACATGATACATGGCAGGGACCATATAGATCGACTCACCCGGAGCTCAAAGAAGCGGTGCTTAAGATCGATCCGGGAGAAAGAGGTACCCTTTGGAGGAGGAAGCGGCCAGGGCGCTAAAACCGGATGGAACTCGGTTACTTTCTACGAGGAAGAAGAGCCGGAGGATCTGATCCAACCGCACAACGACCCTTTCCTCATTACGGTCTAAATAGACCACTGGATAACCAGCCGTATGCTGATCGATACCGGAGCCTCTGTCAATGTGATGTTCCGAGACGCATACAAAGGGCTGCAGAGAGGAAAGAATAAGTTATCCTAGGATAACGAGCCACTGATAAGCTTCTCCGGAGAGGTGGTCCAGCCTTTGGGATCAGATTACCTACCGCTAATCTTCGGCGAGGGAGATAAGACAAAGAAGGAATACCTGGAGTTCATCGTTGTGGACTGCCTCTCATCGTACAATGGCATAATCGGTCGACCAGGGTTATGGAAGCTGAAAACATTTATAGCCGGCCATATGCTGATATTGAAGATGCCTTCACCGGCCGGTGTCATTACCATACGCGGAGACCAGAGGATCGCCCGTAAGTATTACGCGGAGGCCCTGACCCACGGGAGGAAGCGGACCGAGGTCTTCACAGCCACTCAGCAAGCGCCGGTGCCGGATCTGAGTATTGACCCCCGTGATGACACCGATTCTGACAACGAGAAGCTAGAGCGACCTTCGACCGTGGAAGAAACCAAAGCGATCTGCATTTCGGAAGACCACCCGGAGCGAAAAGTGGTGATAGGGACAAAGCTCGCTCCGGCGGTCAGGCAAGAGCTCATCGCCTTCCTCCGAGACAACAGTTCGGTCTTCGCATGGTCCTACGAGGACATGCCAGACATATCCCCGGAGATAGCCGTCCATAGGCTAAATTCGTTGCCCAACGTTCTCCCGGTGAGGTAAAAAAGGAGGTCCTTCAGCCCGGCAAAGTATGAAGCGATCAGAGAAGAGGTCTAGAAGCTAAGGGCATAGGTTTCATCCGGGAAGTCCAGTACCCCCGGTGGCTCGCTAATGTGGTTATGGTACCAAAGAAGGGAACCGACCGGTGGCGTATGTGCGTGGATTTCACTAATCTAAACCGGGCGTGCCCAAAAGACAGCTTCCCGCTCCCCCGGATAGATCAGCTTATAGATTCCACGTCTGGATTTAAGCTGCTCAGCTTCATGGACGCCTACGCCGGGTACAATCAGATTAGGATGAACCCAGATGACGAGGAGCACACATCATTCACAACTGACCGAGGTACCTACTGTTATAAGAGGATGCCGTACGGTCTAAAGAATGCCGGAGCCACCTACCAGCGGATGGTGAATCGAATGCTGGAGCAAGAAATGGGTAAAACGGTAGAAGTGTACTTAGATGACATGCTGGTCAAGAGCTTGACTTCAGGGGCCCACGTCCGAGATTTGGCGGTAGTCATCGGTAAGATGCTCAAGTTTGGGATGCGCTTGAACCCGAAGAAGTGCATTTTTGGGATTTCTGAGGGCTTGTTCCTGGGCCACATTATCAGCCAGCGAGGGATAGAAGCCAACCCGCTGAAGGTCCAGGCAATCCTAGATATGGAAACGCCAGGGGAGAGAAACCAGGTCCAAATACTGACCGGCCGGTTGGCCGCCCTGGCCAGATTCATCTCCCGCCTGACCGATAAGTGCGCCCCATTCTTCAAACTGCTCAAAGCACAACAGTCTAAGAAAATCCACTGGGCGGCGGAGCATGAAGCGGCATTCCAGTCCATCAAGACATATCTGTCTGCAGTGCCTCTCATATCCAAACCAGTGCCGGGCGAGATGCTATGCCTCTACATAGCTGCATCCGAAACGGCCGTCTCCGCGGCTCTCGTTAGGAAGGAGGGCACGCTCGATCCCCCGGTATATTATGCAGGGAAGGGACTCACCGGAGCCGTGGGCCGGTACCCCGACATAGAGAGATTGGCTCTGGCCCTGATTGTTAGTGTCAGAAAGCTCCGGCACTATTTCCAGGCTCATTCCATCACCCTCTATACCAATCACCCTTTGCGGCAGATCCTGCAAAAACCGGACACCAGCGGTAGGCTCGTACGGTGGGCAGTTGAGTTGGGAGAGTTTGACATCACTTATGCTCCGCGAATGGCTATCAAGGGACAGGCAGCTGCGGACTTCATATGTGAACTCACCCCAATGGTGGTAGAAGCGCACACCGGCCGGTACGAGGGCACCGAGGCAGTTCACGCTGTAAAGATCGAACCAGGCCTCCCCAACGGTTGGAAGCTTTACGTAGACGGCTCCGTAACAAGTAAGCGGAGCGGAGCAGGCGTCATGCTAACCTTGCCCGATGGCCAATCGTACGAGTATGCCCTACGGTTCCTCTTCAACACTTCCAATAACGCCACTGAATACGAGGCCCTCATAGCCGGCTTACAACTAGCCAAGGAGATGGGAATCCCATCCATGGACATATACAGCGACTCAAGCCTGGTGGTGAATCAGATGAATGGACTGTTCGAAGTAAAGGAACCCTAGTTAGCCTCCTACCAGGCTTTGGCCAGGGCCCTGATCGAGCCATTCAGGGGCGCCACGATCCAACATATACCCCGAGAGGCAAATAGGCATGCAGACGCCATCGCAAGGTTGGCCACCAGAAACTATCCTTCGGAGTACCGAAGAGCTAAAGTTGAAACTCTCCAGAAACCGAGTATCAGCAAGACCATCTCTGAGATATTTGCGGTAGAAGAGGCATTACCGAGCTGGATGGATCCGATAGTTAGATACCTGGCTGACAAAACCAGCCCCCAGGATGCAGTGGAGGCTAGGAGGCTACACCTCCGGTGCGCCAGGTACAGCCTTCTCAATGGCCAGTTGTACCGAAGGGGGCATAGCTTCCCCCAGTTAAGGTGTGTGATTGCGGGAGAGGCTATCATGCGAGAAATTCACGAGGGAGTATGTGACAATCACTCCGGCGTCCGGTCCTTGTCTCACAAGTCGCTCCGAGCAGGGTACTTCTGGCTAAACATGGCAGCAACATTAAGAAGAATTTCAGGCGGCTGCCACAAGTGCCACATGTACGCCTCTACACCCCACGCCCCGGCAATCGGATTATCAATTCTGTTAGCACCATGGCCGTTCGTACAATGGGGATTAGACATCATTGGCCCTTTCCCGATAGCTGTGGGACAATACAAATACGCCATCGTAGCGGTGGACTATCAGACTAAGTGGGTCGAGGCGGAACCTCTGGTAAAGATCACCGAGGAGCAGGTAAGAAAATTTCTATGGAAGAACATCTACTGCCGGTTCGGGGTACCGCAGACTATAGTCACGGATAACGGGACACAGTTCAATAATGCTGATCTTATCCAGTACACAGCTTCCATGGGGACCCGGATGTTGTTTGCCTCAGTGGCACACCCGCAGACCAACGGCCAGGTAGAAGCGGTCAACAAGATTATCAAAACTCTCCTTAAGAAGAAGCTGGATGCCAAGAAGGGATGTTGGGCCGAGGAACTCCCCGCGGTGCTATGGGCCATCCGGACAACAGCAGCAGAGGCAACAGGAGAGACCCCGTTCTGCATGGCATTCGGGAGCGAAGCGGTACTCCCTGTAGAGACCAGTATACCCAGCGGCAGGGTCGAGAATTACGACGCCGAAACAAACGCCGAGGGCATACGGCTTAACCTGATCTCATAGAGGAACGGCGCGACCAAGCGCATATGCGAAACCAAACCTACAAGCAACGGGTCGCCCGGTACTATGACAGAAGGGTCCGGGAAAGGAAGCTGCAAGTGGGGGACTGGGTCATGAAGAAAGTCCAGAAAAAACCGCTAGCCTTGGAGCCAACGCGGGAAGGGCCCTACCAAATCACCGCAGCTGCGGGTCCGGCAACATTCCACATTATAGACACCGATGGCATCTATTCCACACGTACAAAGCCGCACCTCGCCGCCATACGTACAGAGTAGCACGCTCGCCTCGTGTTCGCGTTCGCTGAAGCACCCAGTGTCAGTCGCTACGCTGTAGCCAATCGAGTCGTTACTCCGGTAACAAATCTTCACTCAATCTGCAATAGGTTGAAAGACAAACCATTCAATCTGCCATAGGTTGGAAAATGATCGTTTCCCGCGGTCTTGAATTATTGCTCTGCTTTGCGTCTCAGGATCAAAGTAAGATTACTCGATCTACAATAGGTTGAGAGAAAAATCCTAATATACTTTTGTTAGGTCTTGTTCGAGCCTCTTAAGCCGACCTTGTCAACGCCCGCGTAACAGTCGTTTGATCAGAAAGTCAGGAATTGGGAGCAGATAGACACGCTAGTCAGAGAAGTACGCTCGCCAGAAGTACGCTCGCCAGAGGTCGTCCGCATCGAAGTTGTACCTAACTCAAAGGTATTGGCACGCTCGCACACATCACAACATGACTGAGATTGACGTCCGTCACTCCACATGTTGACCGTTCGCCGGATACTGAATCCGCGTACGAACAGATAGATCTCCTCCCACTGAGCTTGAAATTCCCTGTTGTCGGCCTATTTAGAAATATTTTCGAAGATCGCCGCCGACGAGCAAAGAAAAAAGAGAGTAGGATTTTTCATTTTTTTTCAAGTATCGATAATGTAATAACTCCTCTAAATCAATAATATTTCATGGTGTCAACATTATTTATTTATAAAGATTTTACTATAACAATAACAAGAATACCAGATCGCCTTCCTTAAGCCTCATCATCATTATGATATTGAGAATACCATTGAAATTGAGATTCATGATTTTGTGATTCTCCCCTACCAATTATTATTTTTAATATATATATATATATATATATTTTTTTTTTTTTGAAACTTCACTAAAAGATAAAACAACAAGCTAAACAAAACGCATTTGTCAAAGTTTCAAGATAAATCACATGGAGAATTATGGGATACATCGATCACAAAAAATGAGAATGCTTGTAGTATCAAACATACAAGAATTTTTAGAATTTTCATTTACTGTTATTCAGCTTTAATGGGTTTTTTTTTTTCCTTTGAAAATATAGTTGAATTTATTAGATCAACTGCTAAAAATAGGCAAAAAAAACTAACCCACCAAAGTGTTAGAATCTGGTAGGTGAACAACTTGGGACCTAAACCAGGTATTCTAACTCATTACAAACGGATCAACTCGCATAAAACAAGTCTACCACAATCTAAAATAATCTCGGTCACTAAGCTGTACTACATCTATATTTTCACATGTCGGAAACACGTAATTATAGCATAAGCTAGCAGCAACATAGAAACAACTTAGGATAACACTACCAGTTTGTTCATACAGACTTGGTGTTTCCGCTCAAACCCGTAGGCCTGATAGAAACTGGTGGATCCTGATGTGATTTCCTCCTGCGAACCCTGCTAACTAAGGGGAATACCGGGCGGGCTGGTCTTCTTCTCTCCGATGCCTAAGTCAATACCGTTGGGACAAATAGATAACTTAAGCAGGAATAATAAGTGGTTGGAGAGTTTAGTTACCTATTAATGAGGGTAGTTGAGGCCCTTATATAGGTGGGGTCTGGTCTCACTCTTCGATGTGGGACTGATTCCCTTCTGTTCGTACGCAAATGGGCAGTTTTGGTGGTCTGTTCGGCAGGCTGGCGTCCCCGGCTCCCGGGCTGCTGGGGCTCGGGTCCGGGTGCTGGTGATCCTGCTCGGGCCTCAGTCCGGGCCCGGGCTCGGGCGTACTAGCTGCGGGTCTGTAAGCCTGTGTAGCCCCTCTATGGCTACTATCAACACTTGAAAAATAAACAACAAAATCAAACTAAAACTAACTCCGACCCCTCAAGGTTTAGGTACTTCTCCAACAGTCCTCGCCTTATCAGTTTCCATCTTATTTTCCTTAGACTTATTCCGACCAGCAGGCCAACCCCGCTTCCTTGAGAGTCTTCCCTTCCATGACCAGAACCTCTTCCAAGTCGCCCAACTCAAACTCTTCACGAATATATGTCAAACCAAGTTGTTTCCCATCTCCACAACGCGGCACCATTATTTCACTGACAAAACATTTCCCGCAGCAGAATCCTTGTGTAGCCCAATAATTTGCCTAGGTTCAAGCACATCAGTGGCGTAGAAAAAAGAAGACTTGGCCCAATCCCGGTCAAAACGGGAGTCATCCCTAAATTTGAATTAGGGTGACGTGCCTGATTTGTCAATGGCAGCCCCGAGCCCAGATCAACGACAGCAACCATCGCCTCCATGCCGACACCCACAACATCCGACGTCTATAGGCCAGAACCCACGGCTTCTGATGTGTCCACGTCGGCAGTCACACGAGCGGACCCCAGCCCAGCAACAACGGAACTCACTACAGCCTCCTCTAGCTGTGTTCGATCCTCAGGTTTGTTGTTTTCCTAATTTTTTACTTTTTTTTTCTTTTTTTTTTACCCATTTATTCTTTTGTTCTTCCTTTTTTCTCTGTTTTCTTCTTCCTTTATTTTACAATGTTATTCATGTTCAAGGAATGATAATTCCGTAACTTCCTATGTGTGTCTTGACCTAATTAGACTAGATTAGTAGTTACCTTAGTTGATATGGAATCTCTCATTGTTCGAGATACTTCATGTAATGCCTATATAAAAGCTTCCTTATCAATCAATAAAACTACGCTTTGCATCTATTTCTTTTCTCCTAGAACACGCTCTCAGCACGTAGTTTCTAATCTGTGCTTAATAGCAAAAACCCTAGCTTTTTGCTGAAGAAAAATATGTTTCTGATATTTTTTTTTCTGCCGACAACCACTTTGTCAGTAAAGAAAAACCCTCTTCAAGTATTTTTGCCGCCAACAGTTCGTTTGAAAAGAAGGCCTTCCCTCCCCAGAAATCTTCCAATTGAACTCTGCCGACGACAGGTTTGTCGGCAAAGGATGGAAACTACTCTGGGCACCCACGCGCACCTCTTCTCTCCCGATCTCAGCTTGACCCAGCGCCGCCGCCGCGACCTTGAGCCGATCCTCAGCGCCACCGATGCCAGCAGTCTTGCGCGCCAGCCCAGCCTGAAGCCGCCAGCGCTCCACCCATCACCGACTCGATTGGTCTGCATCCATCACAGCGCCGCCTGTGTGCTCCATGACGCTGACGACCTTGCGCCGCCTTCCGCGCCAGGGCCGCTCCGTCCGACGTCCTCTATAGCAAACGGAGACGTGCACAGAGCCCGACCCGGATTCGACAAGTTCGACCCGGTTTGGTTCCTTTGGGTCTAATCTAACCCGTACTCACCAACTCGACCCGATTCGGGTTTGGGCCTCTGCCAAGCCCAGCAGCCCTTTTGGGCGAAAAGTCGTCAATAGTCAACATATTATGACGATATGTACACGATAAAGAGAAGCAATTTTGCGCATTTCATTCAAGAATCGAAGCGATTATTGCAATTTGCTTAAGGATCAGAACCGAGTCCTCAAGCACAATATATATTACAAAGCAATTCACTTAGTGAACAAGCAAGTAAGATTTTCTTAAAGTTCCTACTTTATGCAATTTCAATTGTTGGCACTTTTGTTTTTTTTCGGGACTTTCAAACTCCCGTCTACATCATCCTGATTCTTCTGCTTCTAGGGACGATACAAATGGGCCCCACCCACCCCGACGTATCACAATATTTAACGGGTAACTGTGATGTTACCGTCCAAAGTTATGCTTGTGGCTGTGATGTCACTGTGAACCACAACTCTTTGGGACTAAGTTATCACGATTTCGACATAATATTGTCGATGCTTGTGACGATCCTAAGAGAGTCACAAAGGGGACAAACTCATGATGTGCGATAGAAATTGTTACTGTAACATCGATATGTGACGGAAATTGTCACAACAGATATTGAATTGAGTTACCTACTCTTTGTCTCGACCATTCAATACCTTCCCTCTTGTTCTTTTGTGAAAAAGAAAAATTGACCGCAAAATGCGCCTAGAGAAAAAAAAGGAAGAAAATGGCCATTGAAAAAAAGAGAGAATCATGTCATTGAAACGGTTCTACATCGGTTCAATAATTGCAAATAATGCAATCATATGGTCAATTTATACAGGAGATACATAGAAGAAAATGAGAGTATATCCTCATGATTACGGATTTCAAAAGCAAAAGATAATTGCGATACATATGAAGCATATGACTTCAATTTCATAGTCAAAGTGACTACAAATCCGTTTATTTTGTGAAGGCATATACCTCACATGTGTGACTAATGCTACTTAGTCGATACACTCTTTATGGTCTACACCTCGATGTAACCGTTGGCATTTTGATGCATACATGGTTCGATTCCCTAAAAAGCTATATGTGAATGCAATGAATCGCATTACACATTTACATGATATGTTGATTTGAGTTCACCAATCTAATTGGTGATGTTAACTCTGAAAATCACAAAGATAAACGAGCCTATGCTCGTCAAGAAACAAATAGACATGCTTGCGTACATGCGTGGGTGCATGCGCATTGCCCGGCCTCGGCTTCGGCACTCTTGCGCACACCAAAGCTTGCCTTGCCTAGCCTCGGTTTCGGCCTTGGCTTGGCTTGCACGCCTCTTGGCCAACAGCTCCACCACAACTACATGTTGCCGCCGCCTCGGTCTCCTAACCTTGGCTCGCGCATGGCCCGCCTAGCCACGCCCCAGTCTCGGCCTCGGCGTTGGCCTGCACACGGCCCGGCCCGCAGCCCTCTCGGCCCAATAAGCCCATGCACACGTGATAGGAGCACAATGTGCAACGATATTAATGTGTTTACGCCCTCATTTATGCTTCGTTTAACCCTTATTTATCTAAGATAGAGTCATAATATAGTTTAGTGTCATTTTGGTAGAGTTTTGGAAATATATGCTTTAGAGTCCGAAAAATGACTAAGTTTGAGAAATCTGGAAAATAGTGCAAAATGTGTCTTTTTCGTAATTCTGAGATGAATGGAATTGTGAGTTATCCTTTTCCAAATTTTCTGAAATTTGGTATGCATATAGATAGCAAGCTAAAGTATATTGTGTCAAAATTTCAGATCAATCGAAGTTCGGGAAGTCACCCAAAAGATGGCTGCAACTTGGCAGTTTGAGCAAAACGATCCAGAGACTACCAGGATTTTCCTGAGACTCTGTCCTAACTTCCGGAATTTCTGTGTGACGCATTGCTTGGAACCAGAGGATGTGCCCTATATCAATGAAAAGGCCTACGAGTCTAGTTTCTCTGGGACTTAGAATCGTATCAATCGGAGCACTGAGAAAAAAAGTTATATTCGGTTAAAGTCACAAAGGTCAAATCTGCCGAGAAAATACTCGCTCGCCAAGCCCTTGTTTGTTCGCCATCAGCCTCGTTCGCCAACATCTTCGCTCGCCAGAAGATCTGGTCGCCAATCATCTGCGCATGTCAGCATGCATGTTCGCGCGACCCGCCATGAAGCCTCCCCATTACCTGATACTAGCAAAGTCTGTGCCCGCGAGCAGAAAGAAATTTCTGGTAATGTCTTCAAGCGGCTGCAAGATTGCCAAATCATTCCAAAGAGCTTTGCAACGTCCAAGAAGAAATCATAAGCCGGCCAAGCAAGAGTTTCTTTGTTCAATAAGGAGGGAAAAGCATATTCCAACTCGGATTGGGAAACCTTATTTAATGAAGATTTCTATCCCGTTTTAAACAATGAAAAGCTCCAAACTGCACAGCCCTCTTTCTCCTATATATACAGGCCGGCACCCATCATAAAAAGTGTCACATCTCAAGCCAAAACACAAGTCCAAATCTTTACCAAATATTCTATCTTAAGTCCTAGATAAAATTGCTAGCTGAAACACCACCACCACCACCCATAAAATTCCTGCCGAACCCACCTTCATCCTCCATCAAGATCAACCGAGCTGCTGCCCTAAGGTGTCTAAATGTGTGATCTACTCCCTTCGGTTTGTAATTTTATCGTTTTACTAAACTATTTCTATGTAGTTTGTATGTTCTTTTGGTATTTGTTTTTATGTCTATGTAAGAACAATGAGTTTGTTTGGTTTTGCATGTTTAATATGAAAGTAAAATTTCGTATCTTGGTTTTATTTGTTAATTCTAAGTGTCGAAATTGGTTGTTCTTAAAGAGATAATATGTAAACTTAATATGTAGAAATCGTAGGTTAGTCTTAGGGAAGCATGTTCACAATTTGATTCTTTTCTTAACTTGGTTTGTTCTTTAAAATCCGTGTGCCTTAAAGATTTGTAGTCTATGCAATTGCAGTGTGTAAGGTATCGGTCTCACTTAACAAAATAATTTAGGTTAATTCGAATGTGTCATTGTTTTAGCTTGAATTGTTTTTAGGTTCGAGTGGTTTAAAAGAACTTACTTGGTAATAAGAAGAGTGACGCCTTGCTTGTTGACTTGTCTCCGACTAAAAGACTTTGAACTTAATTACTTGGCATGTTTGTTTTCGACTTTGTAAGTGTCTTCAAATATGTTTAGCATAAATCTTTAGGGTTAGACTTTAATAGAAAACCTTAAAGTGCTTGAGAAGTCTAAAATCGATTAGTGAAACCTTGTAGGAGCTAATTAGGTCGGAACTAAGTTGAGTCTAGAATATTTTGTTGCATGCTTGCCTTGAGTCTTATTTGTGATTTTTTACGTGTTATGATAGTTTTTGATGAGTGCTTTGTGTGAAAGATGTCGACCAACCTTGTAAATAGTAGCTTTAGGATTTAATTTTCAGTTTTTCTTTTTTTTCTCTAAATTTTCGTACCTAGTTCTAGGGGCACCCTTGCTGCCGACGCCATGATCTCCCCCAATTTGTGACGATTTTGATGTATATTTGTGGATATATTTGTCTAACAAACTCATGTTTCAGGTACCCTTAATCCCCGGCTTAGAACGATCCCTACTTATGTCTATACTACTAACGATTGTAGGGTTATTATTGCTTGATGCTCACTTAGGAGACTCATCAACACGCCTTGGCTTCGGCCTCGGCCTCGTCAGGTCCTTGCTTTATACCTCGCTAAGCCTTAGCTTCGGCCTCGGCTAGCCATCAGCAACTCGCATGACCTTGACTCCAACATCAAGCCTCGGCCCCATAAGCCTTTGCTTTTGCATCGACACGCCTTGGTTTCGGCTTTGGCGTTCCTTGACATTTGCTCGGCCTCGGCCCGCCCGTGTACTACCTCGGCTTCGGCCTTGGTTAGCCTTGCACGCGCCTATGCTTGACCCCGGCCCTCGCTTGCCTTGCTTTGGCTTGGCTTCCACTCTAGCTTGCCTTCGGCCTCGGATAGCTAGCTCATGGCCTCGGTCTTGGATACTTGGTTTAGATATTTATGTCTCTATAGTATCGATGTTGGCTCATTTGGTTGTTTTTCCGGCTCTATTTTTGAGCATTAACGGATGTATTTACTACACATTTAAGCATGCCTATGTTTTATCTTGTGATACTACAAGCCATGAAATGCGCTCTATTGGAATTGAGTATATATTCCGGTTTATATGACTTGGCATAAAACCTTGTCTCTACAGTCTTATATACGAATGTATCATAGAGACATTGAGTGTGTAGCTAATCTTCATGGATTTTATAAATCCATTATAACTATGATGACTAGTTCATCACATATAATCATAGAGCATTCTCATGCTCTAAAGTCTCAATGTCTTATGACATTATGATTCAAAGTCACATATGCTATCTATGCATAAATAAGCAATCGAACCTTGCTCACTACTTAAAGATATTGGTGCCAACGTTTATCACCTTGAAATTCATTGTGAAAATTGAAGAAATTTCTTATGTATTGCTTCTAATAAATGCGCACAATTTATGAGTCAATATTGTGAATGTGTTTCACGTATACTATGATTCAGATTCTTTGAATCGGCGGCACATATAGAATCTAATGAACATCATCCGAAATTTTGGCCATGTTTTGATGATCCATATATCAAAGTTACATGGACATCATTTCTTTTGAGCAAAGAAGCTATTAGGATTAAAGATGACATTAACGTCACCCAAGTCTTCCTCCAAGTCAATGGAAGCACTATTTATGCATTTAAAAGTGCATATGATCCCCTTTATGATCATTCGTTAGCTATGCTCAATATATGGAAGCCTAATCTTTATCAAAGTTTCGGAGTAACGCCCTCCTACGCTAAAGATAATGATACATAAGATGATAGCCTTAATGCCCTATCATGGTTCAATATGAGACACAATGATACTATGGTGATATACCTAATGGTTAAAACTCAAGCCATAACACTTAGATGTTATGAAGCACCTTCACAATGATTGAAAAGTAGCAAAAACCTAAAATTTTCGGTTTTCCAGCTCGCGGACTCGTCATTGTGAGGACTGGTTCACCTACTTTTATGCCGGTTCTTGAGGTGTAATTTGGTCCACCGATTCGTAACATCCATGAGTACCTGCTCATAAAATTTCAGAGCCATTGGACACCTGGAAGATGCTGAACCGCTTGTTACAAACGTTCACTGGCCTCCGAAGACTGTTCCGACCGGTTCGGTATGTTTTCGACCGGTTCCGGCAATGAGGCTGCCGGCGTTGGAATCCTAACACACGTGCCTATCTATTGTTAAAATTTGGTGGTATTTGGTATCTCGGAACTTAGTGAAACGTTCCAGGAAGCATACATGCATGTTACATTTTGTAACGGAATGCATCTTGTTAACGTATAAGGGTTAACGATCAATACCCTTTACCGTCCACATACTTTATTTGCCATATTGAGTCACCACAAGTGCTTAATGATGGGTATTTATCTTTGAATAAGACATAAGCTTCTACCTATAGTCCGCTATACGAAAACCTTAACAGGCGATCTCGTTTATGTCATTTTTTGATGAGCCAGTCTCCCCGTCGTTAGGGGGAGAGAAGAACAAGTTTGTTTAAGTAGAACAACTTGGCATTGCCGTGGTTTTTCCCCACTGTTCCTCATCATGTTCTCAAAGTCCCATAAATCAAAGTGACGAGATTTGATATACATGCTGCAAAGAGCAAACTATTGGTCTTTCAAGGAAAAGATCGGAATAGTACTCTTGTATCAA
Organism: Potentilla sterilis; assembly: GCA_963682095.1. Lineage (NCBI taxonomy): Eukaryota > Viridiplantae > Streptophyta > Magnoliopsida > Rosales > Rosaceae > Potentilla > Potentilla sterilis. The sequence goes on from OY821764.1 coordinate 30,596,404, forward strand.
CATGCCTGTAAGGATTGATGTCCAAATCATTGGACATATTGTCATTCATAAATGGTGACATGGTGACTCCCCAATAGTGGTAGATGGTGTCACTAGGCCGTGACTCTCACAAGAAGTGTACAGAGGGCACTTAGTTCGATATACACTCGCCGAATGCGAGTATGGCACAACTTGATCCTTGGATCAATGACAACTCATTCGTCTCATGGATTTTCTGGATTAAGGTCATCATTGGGGGACGCCTCAATGAGAAGCAAGGACTAAAATATCCTCGATAACCTCGATATTTCCTCGAAATTTCCGTTTTTTTCAAACATCGATATTAATACTCATATCTTTCCGATATTTTACTTTTAGTCTATTTTTATCTAAATATACAAATTTTACATAAATTTTTGGTAAAATTTCCATCGATATTCTATATTTTCTCAAAATTTCCATCAAAATTTCTTTTTTTTTCAAACCGTCGATATTTCTGTAATCGTCGATATTTAATACCTTAAGCCAACTTATATAGAGATCTCTACAAATGCGAATTACAGTAGTGTACATGAGTACGTGGTCTATGAGTTAGATATCGAACACACTCACTTCGTTGAAGCAAATACCAACCTTGTGAATTGGCCTACACAGAAAGATATGCACTTCAGTTTACACAAAGAAATAGGTCATTGGTCAGGTGATGCCGACACCGTAAGTGTAAACCCTATCGATAATCTTTGATGGAAAGCGTAGTGAGAAAAAGAGCCTAGACTCACCTTGTGGCGCAAGGTCTCTCACAAATGCCCTGTAATCGACTATGATGACATATGCTCTCGTAATTGAGTCATATCACACTCCACTACCTTGTCAGTTAGGTAATTCCGAAAAACTGAACATGTAGCTTATGAATCATCTCTATTGGGACTAAGTAAATAGATGTCCATAAATATCGTGAACGGATCAGTTTTCACCCAAGTCAAGTGGGCAAAAACCTCGAAGTGCGTATGCTATCAAATTATGATGTTCTCTATATGGGTTCAAATCTTCTGGTTGGATATTATATAACGCGGTTGAGCGACTACTTGATTGGAGATGAAATGTAAAGAATCATGCCTATTTGCGTGTGAACTCCGGATGAATTGTGATTGAGATATCACTAATTCGATGTTAAGAATGAAAAGATCTTGGGAATACATGGTCTCGAATGTGAGAACCGTTAGTGATGAACTAATTCATCTATCGGCTTATGGCTATCTAAAGAACGTTAAACTAAAGCCTATATGTATCCCATAATCAGTCAATGTCTTGAGAAGACTTGTTACCTCCCTATGACAAGAAGTCTTGGGAGATGAAACTCTCCATCTAAGTACCATGTGCGCAATCACTACCGGATCCGAATTCATAGCCGACGAAAAAAATTTCGTCGGCTATGACTAAATTTCGTCGGCTATAGCATATGCCGACGAAATTTTCGTCGGCTATACTTCGTCGGAACAACCCCGTCGGTAATACAATGGCCGACGAAAAAAACGAATTCGTCGGCTATAGTAGAGTATGGCCGACGACTGTACCGACGAAAATATATTTCGTCGGCCAAACCTGGGAGAAATTGCCGACGAATTTCGTCTGGTATTTTCGAGTATGGCCGACG